>JAOPSE010000002.1:80710365-81310365 GCA_029449295.1 Zea luxurians | reverse complement strand
TTTTGTTGTGGCTCGCGAGCTAAACGAGCCAGCTCGAGCTCGCAAACGAGCCGAGCCGAGCTGGTTCTCTGGCTCGGTTCCTTAACGAGTCGAGCCGAGCCAGCTCGTTTTCTTAACGAGCCAGCTCGAGCTCGGTCGAGCCGAGCCGAGCTAGCTCGATATCCACCCCTACTTGCTGCTTTCGTTTCTATCATCATTTCCCTCCACTCCTCCAGATCCCATGCTCTTTCCGTCACCTCCCGGCTTGTTCGGTTAGCTCTCAATCCATGTGGATTGAGTGAGATTAGATGAGTTTAAATACCAAACAAGTAAAACTTCTTAATTTTTTCCAATCTCATCCAATCCATATGTATTAGGAAATAACCGAACAAGGCCTCAGGAAGGTTACAAAGTAGTTTGTGACATTAGAGGCGTTAACGGGGGAATTCCCTACCGGGTTTGGACACCCTATACCCATCTCCGTGAAGCTATATTCCTTACCATTCCCATCCTCATACCCATCATAGGTATAAAATTCATCTCATACCCATACCCATATGTTTATCGGGTCCCCAATGGATCCCTATCCTCCAAGAAAAACATTGCCACATTATATTTTATATGACATCAACATCTACATGACATCCAACAACAATACATCACCAATAAATCTGACATATAACAAAAAAAACATTGTTTAACCATACAAAATAGCAAAAACAAAGTGACAGATCAGGCGGCGGGTGGATCGCCGCCTAGGTTTAAGTGGATGGGTTCTTAAAGGGGTTCGGAGAGGTGGTGTTAGTTGTTGTACTTATTGCCTGTTAGGCCGCACACCTAATTTTACTGGGTGAATATTACTCATGGGTAATCGGGTTTGGATGGTTGCTTCTCATACCTACACCCGCTTACCCCAATGAGTGAGGATTATGTCCCATATTTATACCCATGGGGATAATTTTTGTCCCATACCCATACCCGCTTACCCCAATGGGTGAGGATTCTGTCCCATATTTATACCCATGGGGACATGATGCGTCACGATGCCCGATCTTCACGACGTAGGATCAATCTTCAGATAACTAGCTTTAAAGAAGCCAAGATAACTTGCTGCAAGCAGTGATAACTAGTGTAACCTGACAAATAAAACTCGAAGCCAACCATCGTCTTTAACCGGCAGCCAGAATCGAGAATTCGCCCAACCACACTCTCAAAGAACCAACCAACACAGCCTACAATCAATCAAGGAGACCTCGAAGGGAGTAGGAGCACCAATTGGGAGCGGATGAAGCCGCCGCTTCTGCAATCCCGCGAAGGAATTCACAAGAGCAAAGGGGTAGAGATCACTCTCAATATTTGTTAGCACACAGCTGAACAAAAGGGGTTCTGTTTTAGATTATCATAAGCTTGCCTTACATCATAAACATAGGGGGTATTTATACTAGTAACAACCAGCCTTAGCGAGGTATAAACACGAAACAAAAGTATTTTCACGTGCTAATGTGAAGGAGCCTCTTCGGGAGATCTGCAAAGCTGATTTCCGTGTGGCTGTTTGACTTCTGCGCAGCCTTCAGTATTTTGACAATAACTTCTTCTAGGAATCTTCAAATGACGTGGGACTGGTTGCATTGGAAAGCTAACTTGATAAGCTTTCTCACCATATATAGCATGCTTAATGAAACTTCGTAGAATGATGCAGTAATATGAAAACTTGGTCATCAAGCAGACTGTTGACCTTCTGACCAGTCAGCACTAAAGTAGGTCGGCTACCTTTCTGGTAGATTTGATTAAGTCGGCTGTAGAAGCATTGGAAACTAGACTTCAAGAGCTTTCCAAAAAGTACTTATGGGCCTTCATAGCTTTTGGGAATCAAAAGATATGACTATTTCTTCTGGACGGTTCTGTTGCGCTGGACTGACTTGGACATAGCTCTTCTTGCTGACTCGTCCTTGATATGTTTTGTCCTTCCTCTTTGGTGAACCTAAGTAATATAAACATACACGACTTAGGTAGCATAAAGTTCTCATTAGTGTTTAATTGAAATTCATAAAGTAGCGCGTGCACCTCTTGCTGTAGCTTCTTAGCTTGGCTACGTGTAATTGGTCCATCAAAGGCTTGGGTTGGTGATGATGTTGGTTGTACTTGAGTTGATGTAGTATGCCTTGGGGGTTGTAACGTATTGCTTAATGGCATGGTCATATCATCCTTCTCCCCTTTAAAAGGAGTCGTCCTCGACTCTGAAGTGTCTTCACTTGTATATGGTAAGAGGTCAGCAACATTGAACGTGTTGCTCACGCCATAGCTTGGTGGAAGATCTATCTTGTATGCATTATCATTGATCTTTGTAAGAACACGAAATGGACCATCCCCTCGTGGCATCAATTTGGATTTGCGCTGATCAGGAAAACGCTCCTTGCGCAAGTGAATCCAAACCAAGTCACCTGGTTCAAATAACACTTTCTTCCTATGCTTGTTCATTCTTGCTGCCTTGCGCACTGCTTTGAGCTCAATTGCTTACTTGGTCTTCTCATGTATCTTTTTTATGTATGCAGCACGCTTGGAAGCTTCCATATTAGTTCTTTCCTGCAATGGAAGGGGCAACAAATCTATCGGAGCAATAGGTTTGAACCCATATACAATTTCGAAGGGGCATAAATTAGTTGTAGAATGTACTGCCCTGTTATAAGCAAACTCCACGTGTGGCAAACATTCCTCCCAATCCTTCAAGTTCTTCTTTACCATTGTTCGAAGCAGCATTGATAATGTATGATTCACTACTTCAGTTTGGCCATCAGTTTAGGGGTGGCATGTGGTGGAGAACAAAAGTTTAGTCCTAAGCTTTGCCCATAATGTTTTCCAAAAATAGCTCACAAACTTCACATCACGGTCAGATACGATGGTCTTGGGCACTCCATGTAGCCTTAAGATTTCTCTGAAAAACAAATTGGCAACAGGTGAAGCATCGTCGCTCTTGTTGCATGAGATAAATGAGCCATTTTTGAAAATCTATCAACCACAACAAAAATAGAATCTCTCTATTTTCGAGTCATCGGCAGCCCTAAAATAAAATCCATGCTTATGTCTTTCCAAGGAATTTTAGGAGTGGGTAAAGGAGTATATAAACCATGAGGGTTCAGTTTTGACTTAGCTTTGTGACAGGTGACACAACGCTCCACAAATCCGATGACGTCTCTCCTTATCTTGGGCCAACAGAAATGATCACTGAGCAGTTCATAAGTATTCTTTTGTCCAAAATGACATGTTAGACCTCCTCCATGTGACTCCTGCAATAAAAGCAATCTAACCGAAGAATTTGGTACACAAAGTTTGTTAGCTCTAAACAAAAATCCATCATGTATATGATATTTTTCCCAACCTTTTCCATCTGTACAATGATTGTATGGTTCTGAAAATTCAGGATCATCATTATACATTTCTTTCAAATTCAAAGCCCCAAAACTTTTACCTCTAGTTGATTCAACAACACATTCCTTCGAGACAAGGCATCAGCGACCACATTGTCCTTACCTTTCTTATATTTCACAATGTATGGAAATGTTTCGATAAACTCAACCCATTTGGTATGGCGACGGTTCAGTTTGGCTTGCCCTTTCAAATACTTCAAAGCTTCATGATCGGAATGAATAACAAACTCTTTTGGCCATAAGTAGTGCTGCCATGTTTCAAGCGCTCGGACCAAAGCATACAATTCTTTGTCATATACAGAATAATTTAATTGAGCACCTCCCAATTTTTCACTAAAATATGCTATAGGTTTTCCTTGTTGCATTAAAACTCCTCCTATCCCAATCCCACTAGCATCACATTCTACTTCAAAAGTTTTAGTGAAATCAGGAAGAATAAGTACAGGTGCTTCAGTCAAACGTTTCTTCAATTCTTGAAAAGCATCTTCTTGTGAGTTTCCCCATTTAAATTCAACACCTTTATTTGTCAATTCATTTAAAGGGGAAGCGATAGTACTGAAATCTCGCACAAATCTTCTATAAAACCCAGCAAGACCATGAAAACTTCTTACTTGACTTACATTCGTTCGAGCTGGCCAATCCTTGATGGCTTTCACCTTGGATTCATCCACCTCTATTCCTTTTGCTGAAACAACAAAGCCAAGAAACACAACATGGTCTGTGCAAAAACTGCACTTCTCAAGATTAGCAAATAATTTCTCCTTTCTTAGCTCATCTAAAACTTGATGAATGTGTTTCACATGTTCATCAAAAGACTTGCTGTAAATTAGAATATCATCGAAGTAGACAACAACAAATTTTCCAATGAAAGTTCTTAAGACATGGTTCATTAATCTCATAAAGGTACTAGGAGCATTAGTTAACCCAAAGGGCATCACTAACCATTCATACAACCCAAATTTTGTTTTAAATGCAATCTTCCATTCATCTCCAGTTTTCATTCTTATTTGATGGTATCCACTTCTCAAATCAATTTTAGTAAAAATTGTGGAACCACTTAATTCATCAAGCATATCATCTAGTCGTGGAATAGGATGGCGATAGCGAACGGTAATATTATTTATAGCTCTACAATCAACACACATCCTCCAAGATCCATCTTTCTTAGGTACTAAAATCACAGGAACAGCACAAGGGCTTAAGATTTCACGAACAAAACCTTTATCAAGAAGTTCTTGCACTTGCCTTTGTATTTCCTTAGTTTCTTCAGGATTGGTTCGATATGGTGGACGGTTAGGAAGTGCAGCCCCTGGAATAAGATCGATTTGATGCTCAATCCCTCGAATTGGAGGTAGTCCAGTCGGTGTTTCTTGTGGAAACACGTCTTCAAAGTCCTGCAAAAGATCAGCCACGACACTAGGAAGAGATGTTATGTCGTTAGGAGAAATCAAAACATCTTTGTTCACAAGTACAAAGAGTACTTGATATGGGTTGTTCCTCACTTCTCTCAGCTCAGATTTTGTGGCTAGCATAACTAGATGTTCTCCCTCTTCCTTCCTTTTATCTCTTGAATTTGGCTTGTAGCACTCGCTCACCGAATTGTGGATGGCACTCAATTTCTTTTGCTCTTCTCCTCCTCTACTTGATGTACTAATTTCAGTTTTCTTTTGTAAGTGTTCAGCCATGATTTGTTGAGGGGTCATAGGCTTGAGTACAAACTTTCTCCCTTTCAGATCTAGCGTGTATTGATTTGTTCTTCCACAATGCTGAGAATATCGGTCATATTGCCAGGGTCTTCCTAGCAGCATGTGACACACAGACATGGTGCAACATCGCACTCCACTGTGTCAACATACTCTCCAATCTTGAACGGAACTTTCACCTTATAACCAATCTTGATATCTCCTGATTCATTCAACCATTGTACATGATATGGATGAGGGTGTCGCTGCAACTTCAAACCAAGCTTGTCAACCATCTCACGACTTGCAAGATTATGGCAGCTCCCTCCATCAATGATCACCTTTACTACTTTGTCTTGTACATTGGCTCGCGTTTGAAAAAGATTATGTCGCTGTCCAATTTCAGCTTCTTTCATTTGAACACTCAAGATTTGTGTAACCACAAGAGCGGTACCATGCTCAAATTCACATCCCGTATGTTCTTCAAATTTATCAGTGTCATCTACATTTCCTGCTTCAGCTTCCTCTTCACTAGCTGATGTATATTCTCCATCATCAGCCACAAGGATCACACGATTATTTGGACACTCCTTATTGACATGATCACGACTTCCACATTTGAAGCACTGAATACCACTACTCTTGGCTGTTGAGCCCACTGATGTACAAGTGGATGCTGCTGATTTAGAACCCATGATTGGAGCAGCAGCATTCTTTCCACTATAATTGCTTTGAATGTGGGATCGCAAGTCTCCAGTTGAATCTTTTGATGCTAAGGGTGCAACAGTAAACCTTGAGCTTCCTCCAGTCATGGTTCGTGCACCATATGACAAGGGTTTGTTGTTCTTAGCATCTTGCTGCAGCTCGCGTTCAGCTTTGGTGGCTTGATGTACCAAATCAATAAGACGTCGGTACGACTGAAACTCAACAATGCGCTGAATGCTACGGTGTAACCCAACCATGAAACGTGCAATGGTTTTCTCTTCGTCTTCATACACATTGGCTCTAATCATGGCCTTCTCTATCTCCTTATAATACTCCTCAACAAAGAAACTTCCTTGCCTCAAATTCTGCAATTTATCAAAAAGATCACGCTGATAATGCTTCGGCACAAAAAGAATTCTCATTTCTCGCTTCATCTCTTGCCAAGTAATAATAGGGTCCTCTCCATCGTCTTCACAATCATGAAGAAGTTGCTCCCATCAAATCAGAGCATATCCTTCAAACTCAAGAGATGCCATTGCAAGTTTCTTCTCCTCTGAATAATTATGTAGGCGGAAGATTTTCTCCACCTTCAATTCCCATGTGAAATAATCTTCAGGATCAGATCTACCATCAAATTTTGGCATGGTAAACTTAAGTTTCCCAAATCTCTCTTCTTGGTTGACGCCTCTATGATGACGACGACCATAGCGATGTTGGGACTGACCATCATCATTCCCAAATTCAGATTCTTCATCGTCATTATTTCTTCGATTCCGGCCTCTTCCTCTACCATGTGTAGCACCTTGATTTCTCCTCCCATGTTCACTTACTCTTCTAGAATAATTTCCTTCACCTTCTTTCCCATCTTCATCATGGTTTCTTGCACCGTCAGAGAGTCGACGACAACCTCTGATTTCAGCCATAAGTGTCTGAAGATCTTGTGCCAACAGATCTTGCTTGGCTTATATGCTTTGTTTGAGCTCATTGAATTGTATCATGGTGATACAGTCTTCAATCTCAGCGTTGGGATCCATCTTCCTACGAAATTAGTGGCGACAAGGCAACAAATATAGGTGGAATATAAAGTTATATAGAATCTCACAACCTCACCACTCTTACCAACCAAAGCTCTTATGAGGTCCCTGCGGGTTGCAAGAAAAATGTGTGGTGGTAACAAGAAAGTGATGGTTAAGCGAATACAAGACCAGAGTACCGATTACGATGGCTTATATGTGGAGCTTGGTGGGGAATAGTAAACAAGGAATGCAATCTGAATCCTAGTTGTTGTAAAGTTAAATAACAATCCAACTAGAAGTTCATTGCCTAGTGCTGACCACAAGATTCGAGTGATGTAAGTAGATCAAACACACGCGCAAAGAAAATTTCAGATTTGATGCAAATCAAGGAGTATGATTGGAATGCAAGTGTTGCGATCAGATCCAACCAAAATTTTGCACCAAATGACAATAGCAACTGGTTGAACAACTTGATGAACTTTCAGCACTTGTGCACATAAACAAACCGATCGTTCTACTTTTCTTTCACAATCTTTCTCAACACTTTTTTTGGTCCTTTTCTTTCTTCTCTTTTTTTAATACTCTTTTTTATAGAACTAAACACAGAGATCTAATATGATATTACGCACTTTATAATAATGAATAAAGAACTCAACCAGCAACTATAACTTAAATAGGATCAAAGTTAACGCGAAGGAAATGATGAGGGTTTTCAGATTTTTTTTCTTTTTGTGGATATTTTCAGATATATATAAGAGGCTCAAAGGGAACACAAAGGATAGAGTGATCAGCAACTAAACAAAGACTCTAAGGACTGAAACTTAACAAAACTCACTGGAACAACAGATTGAAACAAAGGTCTATGGCAAAAATATTTTATGGCTTTTTGGTGGATAGGACGAACACAAAATATATGTAGCTAAGGGTAAAGAATCCTACCGTGGCAACTGAGGCTTTGATACCAGATGATGCGTCACGATGCCCGATCTTTACGACGTAGGATCAATCTTCAGATAACTAGCTTCAAAGAAGCCAAGATAACTTGCTGCAAGCAGCGATAACTAGTGCAACCTGACAAATAAAATTCGAAGTCAACCACCGTCTTTAACCGGCAGCCTGAATCGAGGATTCACCCAACCACACTCTCAAAGAACCAACCAACACAGCCTACAATAAATCAAGAAGACCTCGAAGGGAGTAAGAGCACCAATTGGGAGCCGATGAAGTCGCCGCTTCTGCAATCCCGCGAAGGAATTCACAAGAGCAAAGGGGTAGAGATCACTCTCGATATTTGTTAGCACACAACTGAACAAAAGGGGTTCTGTTTTAGATTATCATAAGCTTGCCTTACATCATAGACATAGGGGGTATTTATACTAGTAACAACCAGCCTTAGTGAGGTATAAACACGAAACAAAAGTATTTTCACGTGCTAATGTGAAGGAGCCTCTTCGGGAGATCTGCAGAGCTGATTTCCGTGTGGCTGTTTGACTTCTGCGCAGCCTTTAGTATTTTGACAATAACTTTTTCTAGGAATCTTCAAATGACGTGGGACTGGTTGCATTGGAAAGCTAACTTTATAAGCTTTCTCACCATATATAGCATGCTTAATGAAACTTTGTAGAATAATGCAGTTTAATACGAAAACTTGGTCATCAAGCAGACTGTTGACCTTCTGACCAGTTAGCACTAAAGTAGGTCGGCTGCCTTTCTGGTAGATTTTATTAAGTCGGCTGTAGAAGCATTGGAAACTAGACTTCAAGAGCTTTCCAAAAAGTACTTATGGGCCTTCATAGCTTTTGGGAATCAAAAGATATGACTATTTCTTCTGGACGGTTCTGTTGCGCTGGACTGACTCAGACATAGCTCTTCTTGCTGACTCGTCCTTGATATGTTTTGTCCTTCCTCTTTGGTGAACCTAAGTAATATCAACATACACGACTTAGGTAGCATAAATTTCTCATTAGTGTTCAATTGAAATTCATAAAGTAGCGCGTGCACCTCTTGCTGTAGCTTCTTAGCTCGGCTACGTGTAATTGGTCCATCAAAGGCTTGGGTTGGTGATGATGTTAGTTGTACTTGAGTTGATGTAGTATGCCTTGGGGTTGTAACGTATTGCTTAATGGCATGGTCATATTAGGACAATTTTTGTCTCATACCCTAACCCTAATAGGGGAATTCCCCACGAGTTAGCGGGTATCGGGTCCCCATTAACATCTGACATCTAATTAATCAGGCCTTGATGAATAAGATATGTGAAGTCATTAATTTTTTTCCTATGTAGAAACCATTATAGAACCTTTGCATTGAGAAGGTGATAGGTCTACAAGTGGTGTCTTGATGATGTGTCAATATAGAAACTGCTTATAGAAATTGTGGGTTGGGACTTGAAACCACCTTAAATTTTTACAACACACAATCTATCGCTGTTATGGTCTTCAATATCATATTTTGACTGCTATATGAAATATTATTTTATGTCAATTGAAGTTTGGTCATTATTAGAGAGCATTTCTCAATAGAAATCCAAAATCACTACACAAAACTAGTTAACTTCCTAGAGCCTAAGCCATAAGAAGTTAGCCATAAACTCTCAGAAGATAACGAAATTGTCGGAAGTTAAGATATCCTGTCAGAAGTTAAGCTCTCAAAAAAAATATTGTAGGAAGTTAGCTAACTTCCTAGAGCCAAATGTGCCTCTCAGAAGTTAGCACATTCACGTCTTCTAGGGACGGGGCATCATCAGCCCGCTAACTTCCTACCGCTTATTGTAGCCTCTAGAAAGTTAGTCAGCTAACTTCCTACGGCTTACTGTAGCCTCTACAAAGTTAGCTACTGCTTACTGTGGTTTCTAGTAAGTTAGATGATTAACTTCCTACGACTTTGATAGCCTCTAGGAAGTTAACTTGACCAACATTACAAATGATGTTTCATTTTCATTATACACCACATTGCACACATAAGAAATATACTAACAGCCACACCACACCACATGTCACATATAACGTCTCACGAATAATCATCATAAGAACAATAACAATGACAACCACAATCCCATCCATTTCATCACAATAACATCTCATTTCATTGCACAAGTCACAAAAGTGTCAAATTTGAGCTCATAAGTGACAACTACAAGACACAAAAGTCGCAATTCATTTAGAAGTAACGCTAACATGTTGCAACAAAGCTCTATGACACAATGTTAGGTCGTGCGCGTTTACCATGGAGAGAGCCAGAGCCCAGAAGCGGTGTGCACATACATACCTAGCTGATGTGGTACCAGAGGTGCAGGTTGAAGGAGCAGTGGTAAGGATGACCTGCAAGAAGGTGGTGGCGGCGCGAAGCAGGCTGTCGAAGTGGATGCCACGGGTTGGAGAGCCCGTGCAGCGCCTCGCTCTAGTCTCCTCCACCTTCGTCAGTCTTGCAGAAGCATGTGAGTACCGCCAAAGCGCCAAGCGCTCACACCCCTAGCAAGAGCGGCAAGCCTACGCGTCCCGCGCGCGCTTGGGTTCTAGCTAGCTGCTGCCTAGCCCGCTGTCACCATCTGATTGGGAGTCTCATGTATAGCACATCTTAAATACATCTCTAGACACTAGTATACCCTCTCAGATTGACCATCTGCTTGAGGATGATAAGCAGTAGTTAAAGCCAATTTGATATTCAGTGCCTGAAACAGAGACTTCCAAAAACCACCAATGAGCACCTTATCTCTGTCAGTAACCAATGACTTTGGAGTTCCATGCAGTTTAATAACATTGTCCAAGAACACTTGGGCTACTTTTGGGGTACAAAAGGGATGCTTTAAAGGAAAAAATGTGCATACTTCGAAAACCTATCCACCACAACCAGAATGGAGTCATAACCTTCAGATTTTGGAAGTCCTTCTATGAAATACATGGTTAAGTCCTGCCAAGCCCCTTGTGGTATAGAAAGTGGTTGGAGTAGTCCTAGAGAATGTATCCTTTCCACTTTAGCTTGCTGACAAACACAACACTGCTTGATAAAATCATTCACATAAGCTTTGAGACCCTTCCACCAAAACAACCTTTTGACTCTATGATATGTAGCTTGTCCCCTAGAATGTCCTTCCACTACACTAACATGAAGAGCAGAAATAACTTTGGTTCTCAAAGCATTGTTTTTAGCAATCCAAATCTAAGACCCCTTTCTGATCACTCCTTGCTGCAGAGAAAAACCATGCTCATCTGGATTTTGGATCACCAACTTGGCCAATAACTGTTGAGCCTCCTCATCTATAATATAAGAGTTCTGAATCTCCTGAATCCATAAATGTTTCACCTCTAAAACAGTTTGTAAAGCCATGCAATGTCCAATTCTGGATAGAGCGTCTGCAGCAAGGTTATCCTTCTCTTTACGATAAATAATCTTGAAATGAAAACACATAAGTTTTGCCATAGCCTTCTTTTGTATATCAGTATGTAACACCTGACTCTCTAGAAAGCTCAATGCCTTGTGATAAGTCCTAATCACAAACTCAGCACGTTGAAGGTAGGGTCTCCACTTCTCCACCGCTAAAACAAAAGCCAAAAACTCCTTATCATAAATGGACATACCTTGATTTTTGACACTTAAAGCCTTACTCAAATATGCAATTGGCCTAATATTCTGCATTAAGACATCTCCTATCCCTTCTGCACAAGCATCTGTTTCCACGACAAACACCTCCTCAAATTGTGGTAGAGCCAACACAGGAGTTGAACACAAAGCTTGTTTTAGAGCCTTAAAAGTTGTCTCAGCTTGAGAATTCCATTAGAAATTCTTGTGTTGAAGCAACATATTGAGTGGTTTGGCTATTATCTCATCATGCTTCACAAACCTTCTATAATAGCCAATTAAACCCAAAAACCCTCTCAACTCAGCAACAGTCTTAGGGACAGGCCAATTCTTCATAGCTGCATTCATTGATGGATCAGTAGTCACTCCACTCTAAGAGGTTATGTGCCCCAAATAAGTGAGCTCAGTTCTTCCAAACACGCACTTACTCTTCTTCAAGAAGAACAGGTTTCCTCGCACCTTATCAAACATCAGTCTCACATGTCTCAAGTGATCAGCCCAAGTTGGACTATCCACTAGTATGTCATCAATGAATACCATAGCAAATTTTCTCAGAAATGGAGCCAACATTGAATTCATTGCACACTTAAATGTGGCTGGAGCATTTGTAAGCCCAAAAGGCATAACCCTGAACTGGTACAACCCATGATGGGTTTTGAAGGCTGTTTTAAACTCACCTTCCTGCCCCATTCTGATTTGATGCTATCCAGCTATCAAGTCCAGGCTAGAAAAATATTGAGTACCAGCCAACTCCTCTAATATCTCCTCCACTAAGGGCATATGGAACCTATTCTTGATAGTCAAGTCATTAAGTTTCCTATAATCCACACAAAAACGCCATGTGCCATATTTTTTTACCAACAATACTAGAGAGGCAAAAGAACTGACACTTGGTACAATAAGTCCAGCCTCCAATAGAGCAGTCACTTGTCTCTCTATCTCATCCTTGTGAAAAGGTGAATATCTGTAAGGTTTGGAATTCACAGGAACTCCTCCAGGGATTAGTGGTATGTGGTGATCATACTCCCTGGATGAAGGTAATTGCTTTGGCATAGCAAAATATCTTCATACTCCTTTAATAAACCTTGAATCTCTTCCTCCTTTGCATTCTTCTTCTGAGGTACCAATTCCACCAACACAAAGGCCCAAATCTCATTACTACTAATCCACTTGTTCACTTGAAGTACAGAAACATCCAGCACAGACACTTTCTCCTCTCTGTCATCTCCCAATAAAGTCACCTTAACCCTTCATCTTCTACTTGTAGCACCTTTTTATCACAGTCACACTAAAAGTCGCCTAGAGGGGGGGTGAATAGGGTGAATCTGAAATTTAACAACTTAATCACAACTACAAGTCGGGTTAGTGTTAGAAATAGAAATGAGACCGAGAGAGAGGGCGCAAAACAAATCGTGAGCAAATAAGGAGTGAGACACGATGATTTGTTTTACCGAGGTTCGGTTCTCTCAAACCTACTCCCCGTTGAGGAGGCCACAAAGGTCGGGTCTATCTCAATCCTTTCCCTCTCTCAAACGGTCCCTTGGACCGAGTGAGCTTCTCTTGTCAAATCAAACCGGGAACAAAACTTCCCCGCAAGGACCACCACACAATTGGTGTCTCTTGCCTCGATTACAATTGAGATTTGATCACAAAAGCATGTGAGAAAGAAAAGAAGCAATCCAAGCGCAAGAGCTCAAAAGAACACGACAAATCTCTCTCACTAGTCACTAGAGCTTTGTGTGGAATTGGAGAGGATTTGATCACTTGAGTGTGTCTAGAATTGAATGCCTAGCTCTTGTAAGTGGTTGGAAGGTTGAAAACTTGGATGACTTGAATGTGGGGTGGTTGGGGGTATTTATAGCCCCAACCACCAAACTAGCCATTTGGTGGAGGCTGTCTGTCGCATGGTGCACCGGACAGTCCGGTGCACACCGAACATGTCCGGTGCGCCAGCCACGTCACCAGGCCGTTAGGGTTCCGACCGTTGGAGCTCTGACTGCTGGGCCCGCCTGGATGTCCGGTGGCGCACCGGACATGTACTGTAAAGTGTCCGGTGCGCCAACACGCGCGTGCCTGACTTCTGCTCGCTCTGGCGCGCATTTAATGCGCCTGCAGGTGACCGTTGGTGCCGAAGTAGCCGTTGCTCCGCTGTCACACCGGACAGTCCGGTGTACACCGGACATGTCCGGTGAATTATAGCGGACTAGCCATTGTGGATTCCCGAAGCTGGCGAGTTCAGAGTCGTGTCCCCTTGGAGCACCGGACACTGTCCGGTGTACACCGGACAGTCCGGTGAATTATAGCGCGGCGGCTCTGAGATTTCCTGAAGGTGCGAAGTTCAGCTTGGAGTCCCCTGGTGCACCGGACATTGTCCGGTGGTGCACCGGACAGTCCGGTGCGCCTGACCAGGGTGCCTTCGGTTGTCCGTTTGCTCCTTTGTTTGAACCCTTTTTCTTGGTCTTTTTATTGGCTTATTGTGAACCTTTGGTACCTGTAGAACTTATAAACTTGGGCAAACTAGTTAGTCCACTTATTTGTGTTGGGCAATTCAACCACCAAAATCAATTTAGGAAATAGGTGTAAGCCTAATTCCCTTTCAATCTCCCCCTTTTTGGTGATTGATGCCAACACAAACCAAAGCAAATATAGAAGTGCAGAATTTGAACTAGTTTGCATATGCAAGTGCAAAGGTTACTTAGAATTGAGCCAATACATATTACTTACTAGATATGCATGGATTGTTTCTTTATTTTTAACATTTTGGACCATGCTTGCACCACATGTTTTGTTTTTGCAAATTCTTTTTGTAAATCCTTTTCAAAGTCCTTTTGCAAAATAGTCAAAGGTAAATGAATAAGATTTTGCTAAGCATTTTCAAGTTTTGAAATTTTCTCCCCTTGTTTCAAATGCTTTTCCTTTGACTAAACAAAAACTCCCCCTCAATAAATTCTCCTCTTAGTGTTCAAGAGGGTTTTAAGATATCAATTTTGAAAGATGCTACTTTCTCCCCCTTTAGAACACAAAGAGATACTAATTTGAAATTTACCAATTGAAAATCAATAATTTTAAAATTAGGGTGGTGGTGCGGTCCTTTTGCTTTGGGCTCATACTTTCTCCCCCTTTGGCATGAATCACCAAAAACGGATACTTTGAGTGAGATATAAGCCCTTAGCTAACTATTTTCTCCCCTTTGGCAAATAAAACATATGAGTGAAGATTATACCAAACACGGAGAGATGCTTGGAGCGACGGCGAAAGAAGAGTGATGGAGTGTAGTGGAAGCCTTTGTCTTCACCGAAGACTCCAATTCCCTTTCAATATACCTATGACTAGGTTTGAAATACACTTGAAAACACATTATTCATAGCATATATAAAAGAGACATGATCAAAGGTATACTTATGAGCTATGTGTGCAAATTAGCAAAAGAAATTCCTGGAATCAAGAATATTGAGCTCATGCCGAAGTTTGGTAAAAGTTTGTTCATCTAGTGGCTTGGTAAAGATATCGGCTAATTGATCTTTAGTATTAATGTATGCAATCTCGATATCCCCCTTTTGTTGGTGATCCCTAAGAAAATGATACCGAATGGCTATGTGTTTAGTGCGGCTATGCTCAACGGGATTATCCGCCATGCGGATTGCACTCTCATTATCACATAGAAGAGGAACTTTGGTTGATTTGTAACCATAGTCCCGCAGGGTTTGCCTCATCCAAAGCAATTGCGGGCAACAGTGGCCTGCGGCAATGTACTCGGCTTCGGCGGTAGAAAGAGCGACCGAATTTTGCTTCTTTGAAGCCCAAGACACCAAGGATCTTCCCAAGAACTGGCAAGTCCCCGATGTGCTCTTTCTATTAATCTTACACCCCGCCCAATCGGCATCAGAATAACCAATTAAATCAAATGTGGATCCCCGAGGGTACCAAAGCCCAAACTTAGGAGTATAAGCCAAATATCTCAAGATTCGTTTTACGGCCGTAAGGTGAGATTCCTTAGGGTCGGCTTAGAATCTTGCACACATGCATACGGAAAGCATAATGTCTGGTCGAGATGCACATAAATAGAGTAATGAACCTATCATCGACTGGTATACCTTTTGATCGACGGATTTACCTCCCGTGTCGAGGTCGAGATGCCCATTTGTTCTCATGGGAGTCTTGATGGGCTTGGCATCCTTCATTCCAAACTTGTTTAGAATATCTTGAGTATACTTCGTTTGGCAAAGGAAGGTGCCTTCTTGGAGTTGCTTGACTTAGAATCCTAGAAAATACTTCAACTCCCCCATCATCGACATCTCGAATTTCTGTGTCATGATCCTACTAAATTCCTCACATGTAGATTCGTTAGTAGACCCAAATATAATATCATCAACATAAATTTGGCATACAAACAAATCATTGTCAAGAGTTTTAGTGAATAAAGTAGGATCGGCCTTGCCGACTTTGAATCCATTAGCAATAAGGAAATCTCTTAGGCATTCATACCATGCTCTTGGGGCTTGCTTGAGCCCATAAAGCGCCTTAGAGAGCCTATAGACATGGTTAGGGTACTCACTATCTTCAAAGCCGAGAGGTTGCTCAACATAGACCTCTTCCTTGATTGGTCCATTGAGGAAGGCACTCTTCACGTCCATTTGATAAAGCTTGAAGCCATGGTAAGTAGCATAGGCTAATAATATGCGAATTGACTCAAGCCTAGCTACGGGTGCATAGGTTTCACTAAAATCCAAACCTTCGACTTGGGAGTATCCCTTAGCCACAAGTCGAGCTTTGTTCCTTGTCACCACACCATGCTCGTCTTGCTTGTTGCGGAAGACCCATTTGGTTCCTACAACATTTTGATTAGGACGTGGAACTAAATGCCATACCTCGTTCCTAGTGAAATTGTTGAGCTCCTCTTGCATCTCCATCACCCAATCCGAATCTTGAAGTGCTTCCTCTACCCTGTGTGGCTCAATAGAGGAAACAAAAGAGTAATGCTCACAAAAATGTGCAACATGAGATCTAGTGGTTACCCCCTTATGAATGTCGCCGAGGATGGTGTCGACGGGGTGATCTCGTTGGATTGCTTGGTGGACTCTTGGGTGTGGCGGCCTTGGTTCTTCATCCTCCTTGTCTTGATCATTTGCATCTCCCCCTTGATCATTTCCATCATCTTGAGGTGGCTCATCTCTTTGATCTTCTCCTTCATCAACTTGAGCCTCATCCTCATTTTGAGTTGGTGGAGATGCTTGCGTGGAGGAGGATGGTTGATCTTGTGCATTTGTAGGCTCTTCGGATTCCTTAGGACACACATCCCCAATGGACATGTTCCTTAGCGCGATGCACGGAGCCTCTTCCTCACCTATCTCATCAAGATCAACTTGCTCTACTTGAGAGCCGTTAGTTTCATCAAACACAACGTCACAAGAAACTTCAACTAGTCCGGAGGACTTGTTAAAGACTCTATATGCCCTTGTGTTTGAATCATATCCTAGTAAAAAGCCTTCTACAGTCTTAGGAGCAAATTTAGATTTTCTACCTCTTTTAATAAGAATAAAGCATTTGCTACCAAAGACTCTAAAATATGAAATGTTGGGCTTTTTACCGGTTAGGAGTTCATAGGATGTCTTCTTGAGGATTCGGTGTAGATATAACCGGTTGATGGCGTAGCAGGCGGTTTTGACCGCTTCGGCCCAAAACCGATCCGGTGTCTTGTACTCATCAAGCATGGTCCTTGCCATGTCCAATAGAGTTCGATTCTTCCTCTCCACTACACCATTTTGTTGTGGCGTGTAGGGAGAAGAGAACTCATGCTTGATGCCCTCCTCCTCAAGGAAGCTTTCAATTTGTGAATTCTTGAACTCTGTCTCGTTGTCGCTTCTAATTTTCTTGATCCTTAAGCCGAACTCATTTTGAGCTCGTCTCAAGAATCCCTTTAAAGTCTCTTGGGTTTGTGATTTTTCCTGCAAAAAGAACACCCAAGTGAAGCGAGAATAATCATCCACAATAACTAGACAGTACTTACTCCCGCTGATGCTTATGTAAGCGATCGGGCCGAATAAATCCATGTGTAGGAGCTCCAGTGGCCTGTCAGTCGTCATGATGTTCTTGTGTGGATGATGAACACCAACTTGCTTCCCAGCTTGGCATGCGCTACAAATCCTGTCTTTCTCAAAATGAACATTTGTTAATCCTAAAATGTGTTCTCCCTTTAGAAGCTTATGAAAATTCTTCATTCCAACATGGGCTAGTCGGCGGTGCCAGAGCCAACCCATGTTAGTCTTAGCAACTAAGCAAGTGTCGAGTTTAGCTCTATCAAAATCTACCAAGTATAGCTGCCCCTCTAACACTCCCTTAAATGCTATTGAATCATCACTTCTTCTAAAGACAGTGACACCTACATCAGTGAATAGACAGTTGTAGCCCATTTTGCATAATTGGGATACGGAAAGCAAATTGTAATCTAGTGAATCAACAAGAAAAACATTGGAAATGGAATGGTTAGAAGATATAGCTATTTTACCCAAACCTTTGACCAAACCTTGATTTCCATCCTCGAATGTGATAGCTCGTTGGGGATCTTGGTTTTTCTCATATGAGGAGAACATCTTTTTCTCCCCGGTCATGTGGTTTGTGCACCCGCTATCGATGATCCAACTTGAGCCCCCGGATGCATAAACCTACAAAACAATTTTAGTTCTTGACTTTAGGTACCCAAACGGTTTTGGGTCCTTTGTCATTAGACACAAGAACTTTGGGTACCCAAACACAAGTCTTGGAGCCCTTGTGTTTGCCCCCAACAAACTTGGCAACTACCTTGCCGGATTTGTTAGTTAAAACATATGATGCATCAAAAGTTTTAAATGAAATGTCATGGTCATTTGATGCACTAGGAGTTTTCTTCTTAGGCAACTTAGCATGGGTTGGTTGCCTAGAGCTAGATGTCTCACCCTTATACATAAAAGCATGATTAGGGCCAGAGTGAGACTTCCTAGAATGAATTCTCCTAATTTTGCTCTCGGGATAACCGGCAGGGTACAAAATGTAACCCTCGTTATTGAGAGCACCTAGAGGGGGGGTGAATAGGTGATCCTGTAAAACTTGAA
Organism: Zea luxurians; assembly: GCA_029449295.1. Lineage (NCBI taxonomy): Eukaryota > Viridiplantae > Streptophyta > Magnoliopsida > Poales > Poaceae > Zea > Zea luxurians. The sequence continues at coordinate 81,291,892 of JAOPSE010000002.1, read as the reverse complement.
ACTTAAGCCACAAAAACTTGGTTAAGCGTTAGCACAATAATCGCCAAGTGGCTAGAGAGGAGTCTCAACAAAACACAATAACCACAAGAGATCAATCACAGAGATGGCACGGTGGTTATCCCGTGGTTCGGCCAAGACCAACGCTTGCCTACTCCACGTTGTGGCGTCCCAACGGACGAGGGTTGCAATCAACCCCTCTCAAGCAGTCCAAAGACCCACTTGAATACCATGGTGTTTTGCTTTGCTTTTCTTAATCCCGTTCGCGAGGAATCTCCACAACTTGGAGCCTCTCGCCCTTACACTTGAAGTTCACAAAGAAGCACGGAGTAAGGGAGGGATGAGCAACGCACACAAGACACAGGAATCAGAATGTCAACACGCACACAAGTCGCAACAAGAGCTCACAACACAACCCAACGAGTTCACAACTCAACAAGAGCTCTAGATGCTATCACGAAGAAACAAATGTGTGGAATCGAAGTCTTGGTGCTTAGGAATGCTTTGAGTATGCTTGATGTTCTCTTCCATGCGCCTAGGGGTCCCTTTTATAGCCCCAAGGCAGCTAGGAGCCGTTGAGAACATTCCTGGAAGGCAGATCTTGCCTTCTGTCGACTGGCGCACCGGACAGTCCGGTGCACCACCGGACACTGTCCGGTGCGGATTTCTTTCCTTCTATGGCGCAGTCGACCGTTGTTGATTGAGAGCCGTTGGCGCACCGGACACTGTCCGGTGCACACTGGACAGTCCGGTGCCCCAATGTGACCGTTGGCTCGGCCACGCGTCACGCGCGGAATCCTCGGCCGACCGTTGTCCCGGCTGACCGTTGGCTCATCGGACAATCCGGTACGCCACCGGACAGACCGGTGAATTTTAGCCGTACGTCGTTAATCATCTCCCGAGAGCGACGAGTTCGCTTGTGAACGGCTCACCGGACAGTCCGGTGCACCACCGGACAGTCCGGTGAATTATAGCCGTACACCGCCGTCGAAGTCCCGAGAGCAGCCTGTTCGCCAGAGCCAGCCTGGCGCACCGGACACTGTCCGGTGCACCACCGGACAGTCCGGTGCACCCAGACTGAGCAGACTTTGGCTGAACAAAGCCATCTCATTTCCAATTTAATTTTTCCTGTTTCCAGCACTTAGACACAATACATTAGTCCATAAAACAATGTACTAAGTCTAGAAACATACCTTTTGACATGATTTGTACTTTGTCCACCACTTTACATAGATTAACACAAAAGCACTTGTGTTGGCACTCAATCACCAAAATACTTAGAAATGGCCCAAGGGCACATTTCCCTTTCAATCTCCCCCTTTTTGGTGATTTATGCCAACACAACATAAAGTGACTAGAACAAGTGCAATATCAATGCAAATGAAAACCAAAAGTTGTTTTGAATCAAATTTGGCATATATGGATCACTCTTTGCCACCACTTGGTTTGTTTTTGCAAATCAAACTCAAATTCCTATCTCTAAGTCAAATTCACTTGTAGAGACATAAAGAGAGGTATTCCAAAGGAAATTAATCAAGGATTTCAAAAACTCCCCCTTTTTCCCATAATCAACACTTCTCCCCACAAGAGGCCAACTTTTGACAAAAGAGACAATAAAAGAGTTTTGACAAACCAAAAGCTCTATTCTACTATTTTCAAAATTTCTCAAGTGGTAGCTGATCCATTTATTGCTTTGGCCTTTATTTTCTCCCCCTTTGGCATCAAGCACCAAAACGGGATCAATCTTGGCCCTTTAACCCCATTGCCTCACCAAAATCTTCAAATAAGAATACAAAGGCAATAAGAGTACATGAGATGAACTTGGAATAAGTTACCCTCTCATCGGAGTGCAGTGGAAGTCTTTCATGGTCCAAGTCCACCTTTTCCCTTGCAAACCTCCTTTGAAACTAAATTAAGCAAACTCAAGCACAAGGTTAGTCTCAAAGGGTCAAGTTGTAGCACAACTACCCCTAAATATGTGCATCACTTGCACAAGGACTTGTGAGGTCCGGGGAGTGATTGTACAACTTGAGCACCACAGTAAGCAACAAAATGCATAAGGAACATGATCAAAGGCATAAACACATGTATGCTATGAATCAATCCAAGTTCCGCAAATCTAAGACATTTAGCTCACTACGCGGCCTGCAAAAGGTCTTCTCATCTAAAGGCTTAGTGAAGATATCGGCTAGCTGGTTTTCGGTGCTAACATAAAACACTTCGATATCTCCCTTTTGCTGGTGGTCTCTCAAAAAGTGATGTCGGATGTCAATGTGCTTTGTGCGGCTGTGCTCAACAGGATTTTCCGCTATTCGGATAGCACTCTCATTATCACATAGGAGTGGGACTTTGCTCAGATTGTAGCCAAAGTCCCGGAGGGTTTGCCTCATCCAAAGTAGTTGCACGCAACACTGTCCTGCGGCAACGTACTCGGCCTCAGCGGTGGATAGGACAACGGAAGTTTGTTTCTTAGAATTCCACGACACCAGGGACCTTCCTAAGAATTGGCACGTCCCCGATGTACTCTTCCTATCGACCTTACATCCAGCATAGTCGGAATCTGAATATCCAATCAAGTCAAAGTTAGACCCCTTTGGATACCAGATCCCGAAGCAAGGCGTAGCGACTAAATATCTAAGAATTCACTTCACGGCCACTAAGTGACACTCCCTTGGATCGGATTGAAATCTAGCACACATGCATACTCTAAGCATAATATCCGGTCTACTAGCACACAAATAAAGTAAAGACCCTATCATAGACCGGTATGCCTTTTGATCAACGGACTTACCTCCTTTGTTGAGGTCGGTGTGTCCGTCGGTTCCCATCGGTGTCTTTGGGGGCTTGGCGTCCTTCATCCCAAACCGCTTTAGCAAGTCTTGCGTGTACTTCGTTTGGGAGATGAAGGTACCATCCTTGAGTTGCTTCACTTGGAACCCAAGGAAGTAGTTCAACTCACCCATCATCGACATCTCGAATTTCTGCGTCATCACCCTGCTAAACTCTTCACAAGACTTTTGGTTAGTAGAACCAAATATTATGTCATTGACATAAATTTGGCACACAAAAAGATCACCATCGCAAGTCTTAGTAAAAAGAGTTGGATCGGCTTTCCCAACCTTGAAAGCATTAGCAATTAGAAAGTCTCTAAGGCATTCATACCATGCTCTTGGGGCTTGCTTAAGTCCATAGAGCGCCTTAGAGAGCTTACACACGTGGTCGGGGTACCGTTCATCCTCGAAGCCAGGGGGTTGCTCCACGTACACCTCCTCCTTGATCGGCCCGTTGAGGAAAGCGCTCTTCACATCCATTTGGTACAACCTGAAAGAATGGTGAGCGGCATATGCTAGCAAAATACGAATTGATTCTAGCCTAGCCACAGGAGCGAAAGTCTCCTCAAAGTCCAAACCTGCGACTTGGGCATAACCTTTTGCCACAAGTCGAGCCTTGTTCCTTGTCACCACCCCGTGCTCGTCCTGTTTGTTGCGGAACACCCACTTGGTTCCCACAACATTTTGCTTGGGACGAGGCACCAATGTCCAAACTTCATTACGCTTGAAGTTGTTGAGTTCCTCCTGCATGGCCAACACCCAGTCTGGATCTAACAAGGCCTCTTCTACCCTGAAAGGCTCAATAGAAGAGACAAAGGAGTAATGCTCACAAAAATTAACTAATCTTGAACGAGTAGTTACTCCCTTGCTAATATCACCCAAAATTTGGTCGACGGGATGATTCCTTTGAATCATTGCTCGAACTTGGGTTGGAGGTGCCTGAGGTGCTTCTTCCTCTTCACTTTGAACATCCTGTGCTCCCCCTTGATCATGCGCCTCCACTTGAGGTACCTGTTCGTCATCTTGGGTTGGGGGATGCACCATTGTTGAGGAAGATGGTTGATCTTGCTCCAATTGTTCCTGTGGTCGCACATCGCCAATCGCCATGGTGCGCATTGCAGCCGTTGGAACGTCTTCTTCATCTACATCATCAAGATCAACAACTTGCTCTCTTGGAGAGCCATTAGTCTCATCAAATACAACGTCGCTAGAGACTTCAACCAAACCCGATGATTTGTTGAAGACCCTATACGCTTTTGTATTTGAGTCATAACCTAATAAAAACCCTTCTACAGCTTTGGGAGCAAATTTAGAGGTTCTACCTTTCTTCACAAGAATATAACACTTGCTCCCAAATACACGAAAATAAGACACATTGGGTTTGTTACCAGTTAGCAGCTCATATGAAGTCTTCTTGAGGAGGCGGTGAAGATAGACCCTGTTGATGGTGTGGCAAGCCGTGTTCACGGCTTCCGACCAAAAACGCTCGGGGGTCTTGAACTCTCCAAGCATAGTCCTCGCCATATCGATGAGCGTCCTGTTCTTCCTCTTTACCACACCATTTTGCTGTGGTGTGTAGGGAGCGGAGAACTCGTGCTTGATCCCTTCCTCCTTAAGGAACTCCTCCACTTGAAGGTTCTTGAACTCGGACCCGTTGTCGCTCCTTATCTTCTTCACCTTGAGCTCAAACTCATTTTGAGCTCTCCTGAGGAAGAGCTTGAGAGTCCCTTGGGTTTCAGATTTATCCTGCAAAAAGAATACCCAAGTGAAGCGGGAAAAATCATCAACTATAACAAGACTATACTTACTTCCTCCTATGCTTAGATAGGCGACGGGTCCGAAGAGGTCCATATGAAGCATCTCCAAGGGTCTTGATGTGGTCATCACATTTTTGTTGTGATGAGAGCTTCCCACCTGTTTCCCTGCTTGACAAGCTGCACAAGGTCTATCTTTTTCGAAATGCACGTTAGTTAGACCTATCACGTGTTCTCCCTTTAGAAGCTTGTGGAGGTTCTTCATCCCCACATGTGCTAAGCGGCGATGCCACAACCAGCCCATGCAAGTCTTAGCAATTAAGCATGCATCTAGACCGGCCTCTTCTTTTGCAAAATCAACCAAATAAAGTTTGTCGTCTAGTACACCCTTAAAAGCTAGTGAACCATCACATCTTCTAAAGACAGACACATCTACATTTGTGAATAGACAATTATATCCCATTTTGCATAATTGACTAACAGACAACAAATTATATCCAAGAGACTCAACTAAAAACACATTAGATATAGAGTGCTCGGATGAAATAGCAATTTTACCTACCCCTTTTACCTTGCCTTGGTTCCCATCACCGAATATTATTGAATCTTGGGAATCCTTATTTTTGACGTAGGAGGTGAACATCTTCTTCTCCCCCGTCATATGGTTTGTGCATCCGCTGTCGATAATCCAGCTTGAACCCCCAGATGCATAAACCTGCAAGGCAAATTTAGGCTTGGGTCTTAGGTACCCAACTCTTGTTGGGTCCTACAAGGTTAGTCACAATTGTCTTAGGGACCCAATTGTAAGTTTTATCACCCTTGCATCTTGCCCCTAACTTCCTAGCAACCACCTTCTTATTCTTTCTACAAATGGCAAAGGAAGCATTGCAAGCATAATAAATTGTAAAAGGTTCATTCATTAATTTCCTAGGAGCATGAACAATATTCTTTCTAGGCACATGATGAATAACATTTCTCCTAGACATATTTCTATCATGCATATAGGAAGAACTAGAAGCAAACATGGCATGAGAATCAAAAGCATCATAAGCATTACAACTCCTATAAGCATTTCTAGATTGTCTTCTATCATGGTACATAAAAGCATGGTTCTTTTGCACACTACTAGCCATAGGGGCCTTCCCTTTCTCCTTGGCGGAGATGGGAGCCCTATGGCTTGTTAAGTTCTTGTCTTCCCTCTTGAAGCCAAGACCATCCTTAATTGAGGGGTGTCTACCAATCGTGTAGGCATCCCTTGCAAATTTTAGTTTGTCAAATTCACTTTTGCTAGTCTTAAGTTGGGCATTAAGACTAGCCAATTCATCATTTAATTTGGAAATTGAAACTAGGTGTTCACTACAAGCATCAATGTCAAAATCTTTACACCTATTGCAGATCCTAACATGTTCTACACAAGAGTTAGATTTACTTGCTACTTCTAGTTTAGCATTTAAATCATCATTTACACCTTTTAAAGTAGAAATGGTTTCATGACAAGTAGATAGTTCATAAGAAAGCATTTCATTTCTTTTAACTTCTAAAGCATGAGATTTTTGTGCCTCTACAAATTTATCATGTTCTTCATACAACAAATCCTCTTGCTTTTCTAAAAGTCTATCCTTTTCATTCAAGGCATCAATCAATTCATTGATTTTATCAATTTTATTTCTATCCAATCCCTTGAACAAACTAGAGTAATCTATTTCCTCATCGCTAGACTCATCATCACTAGAAGAATCATAAGTAGTACTGTCTCGAGTACATACCTTCTTCTCCTTCGCCATGAGGCATGTGTGACGCTCGTTTGGGAAGAGGGATGACTTGTTGAAGGCGGTGGCGGCGAGTCCTTCATTATCGGAGTCAGAGGAGGAGCAATCCGAATCCCACTCCTTTCCGATATGTTCCTCGCCCTTGGCCTTCTTGTAATTCTTCTTCTTCTCTCTCTTGTTCCCTTTTTCCTGGTCACTTTCATTATCGGGACAGTTAGCAATGAAATGACCAATCTTACCACATTTGAAGCATGAGCGCTTCCCCTTGGCCTTGGTCTTGCTTGGCTGTCCCTTGCGACCCTTTAGCGCCGTCTTGAAGCGCTTGATGTTGAGGGCCATCTCTTCATCATTGAGCCCGGCCGCCTCAACTTGCGCCACCTTGCTAGGTAGCGCCTCCTTGCTCCTCGTTGCCTTGAGAGCAATGGGTTGAGGCTCAAGGATTGGACCGTTCAACGCGTCGTCCACGTACCTTGCCTCCTTGATCATCATTCGTCCGCTTACGAACTTTCCGAGGACTTCTTCGGGCGACATCTTGGTGTACCTGGGATTTTCACGAATATTGTTCACCAAATGTGGATCAAGTACAGTGAAGGACCTTAGCATTAGGCGGACGACGTCGTGGTCCGTCCATCGCGTGCTTCCGTAGCTCCTTATTTTGTTGATAAGGGTCTTGAGCCGGTTGTATATTTGGGTTGGCTCCTCGCCCCTTATCATCGCGAATCGTCCAAGCTCGCCCTCCACCAACTCCATCTTGGTGAGCAAGGTGACGTCGTTTCCCTCATGAGAGATCTTGAGGGTGTCCCAGATCTGCTTGGCATTGTCCAAGCCGCTCACTTTATGGTACTCGTCCCAGCACAAGGAGGCTAACAACACAGTAGTAGCTTGTGCATTTTTATGAATCTGTTCATTAATAAATATAGGACTATCTGAGCTATCAAACTTCATTCCATTCTCGACAATCTCCCATATGCTTGGATGGAGAGAAAACAAGTGACTACGCATTTTGTGGCTCCAAAATCCGTAGTCCTCCCCATCAAAGTGTGGAGGCTTGCCGAGAGGAATGGAAAGTAAATGTGAATTTGAGCTAAGCGGAATACGCGAATAATCGAAAGAAAAGTTTGAGTTAACCGTCTTTCGTTTCTCATAGTCGTAGTCGTCCTTTTGGGAAGAAGTAGACTCGTCGCTGTCGTCGTAGTAGACGATCTCCTTGATGCGCCTCGTCTTCTTCTTCTTCCCATCTTTCCGCTTATGGCCCGAGCCCGAGTCGGTAGGCTTGTCATCCTTCGGCTCGTTGACAAAGGACTCCTTCTCCTTATCATTGATCACGATTCCCTTCCCCTTAGGATCCATCTCTTCGGGCGATTAGTCCCTTTGTGAAGAGAACGGCTCCGATACCAATTGAGAGCACCTAGAGGGGGGGTGAATAGGTGATCCTGTAAAACTTGAAACTTAAGCCACAAAAACTTGGTTAAGCGTTAGCACAATAATCGCCAAGTGGCTAGAGAGGAGTCTCAACAAAACACAATAACCACAAGAGATCAATCACAGAGATGGCACGGTGGTTATCCCGTGGTTCGGCCAAGACCAACGCTTGCCTACTCCACGTTGTGGCGTCCCAACGGACGAGGGTTGCAATCAACCCCTCTCAAGCGGTCCAAAGACCCACTTGAATACCACGGTGTTTTGCTTTGCTTTTCTTAATCCCGTTCGCGAGGAATCTCCACAACTTGGAGCCTCTCGCCCTTACACTTGAAGTTCACAAAGAAGCACGGAGTAAGGGAGGGATGAGCAACGCACACAAGACACAAGAATTAGAATGTCAACACGCACACAAGTCGCAACAAGAGCTCGCAACACAACCCGACGAGTTCACAACTCAACAAGAGCTCTAGATGCTATCACGAAGAAACAAATGCGTGGAATCGAAGTCTTGGTGCTTAGGAATGCTTTGAGTATGCTTGATGTTCTCCTCCATGCGCCTAGGGGTCCCTTTTATAGCCCCAAGGCAGCTAGGAGCCGTTGAGAACATTCCTGGAAGGCAGATCTTGCCTTCTGTCGACTGGCGCACCGGACAGTCCGGTGCACCACCGGACACTGTCCGGTGCGGATTTCTTTCCTTCTATGGCGCAGTCGACCGTTGCTGATTGAGAGCCGTTGGCGCACCGGACACTGTCTGGTGCACATCGGACAGTCCGGTGCCCCAATGTGACCGTTGGCTCGGCCACGCGTCACGCGCGGAATCCTCGGCTGACCGTTGCCCCAGCTGACCGTTGGCTCATTGGACAGTCCGGTGCGCCACCGGACAGACCGGTGAATTTTAGCCGTACGCCGTTAATCATCTCCCGAGAGCGACGAGTTCGCCTGTGAACGGCTCACCGGACAGTCCGGTGCACCACCGGACAGTCCGGTGAATTATAGCCGTACACCGCCGTCGAAGTCCCGAGAGCAACCTGTTCGCCAGAGCCAGCCTGGCGCACCGGACACTGTCCGGTGCACCACCAGACACTGTCCGATGCACCCAGACTGAGCAGACTTTGGCTGAACAAAGCCATCTCATTTCCAATTCAATTTTTCCTGTTTCCAGCACTTAGACACAATACATTAGTCCATAAAACAATGTACTAAGTCTAGAAACATACCTTTTGACATGATTTGTACTTTGTCCACCACTTTACATAGATTAACACAAAAGCACTTGTGTTGGCACTCAATCACCAAAATACTTAGAAATGGCCCAAGGGCACATTTCCCTTTCAGTTATCCTGAGACATGGGAGTCTTGCCCTTAACGAAGTTAGACAATTTCTTAGGAGGGGCATTAAGTTTGACATTGTCCCCCCTTTGGAAGCCAATGCCATCCTTGATGCCAGGGCGTCTCCTATTATAGAGCATACTTCTAGCAAATTTAAACTTTTCATTTTCTAAGTTATGCTCGGCAATTTTAGCATCTTATATTGCTATATGATCATTTTGTTGTTTAATTAAAGCCATGTGATCATGAATAGCATCAACATCAATATCTCTACATCTATTGCAAATAGTTACATGCTCAATGGTAGATGTAGAGGGTTTGCAAGAATTAAGTTCAACAATCTTAGCACGTAATATATCATTTTTATCTCTAAGATCGAAAATTGTAACATTGCAAACATCAAAATCTTTAGCCTTAGCAATCAATTTCTCATTCTCATTTCTAAGGCTAGCAAGAGAAACATTCAACTCATCAATCTTAGCAAGTAAATCAACATTATCATCTCTAGGATTGGGAGTTGAAACATCACAAACATGTGAATCAACCTTAGCTAACAAATTAGCATTCTCATTTCTAAGGTTGTCAATGGTCTCATGGCAAGTGCTTAGCTTACTAGACAATTTTTCACATTTTTCAACTTCTAGAGCGTAAGCATTTTTAACCTTAACATGTTTTTTATTTTCCTTGATTAGAAAGTCCTCTTGGGAGTCCAAGAGTTCATCCTTCTCATGGATGGCACTAATTAGTTCATTTAATTTTTCCTTTTGTTGCATGTTTAGGTTGGCAAAAAGGGTACGCAAATTATCTTCCTCATCACTAGCATTATCATCACTAGAGGACTCATATTTAGTGGAAGATTTAGATTTAACCTTCTTCTTTTTGCCGTCCTTGGCCATGAGGCATTTGTGGCCTACGTTGGGGAAGAGAAGACCCTTGGTGACGGCGATGTTGGCGGCGTCCTCGTCGGAGGAGGAGTCGGTGGAGCTCTCGTCAGAGTCCCATTCCCGGCACACATGGGCATCGCCGCCCTTCCTCTTGTGATATCTCTTCTTCTCCTTTCTTCTCCCCTTCTTGTCGTTGTCCCTGTCACTATCACTTGATAATGGACATTTAGCAATAAAGTGACCGGGCTTACCACACTTGTAGCAAACCTTTTTGGAACGAGATTTGTAATCCTTCCCCTTCCGTTGCTTGAGGATTTGGCGAACGCTTTTGATGATGAGCGCCATTTCCTCGTTGTCGAGCTTGGAGGCGTCGATGGGTGTTCGACTTGGAGTAGATTCCTCCTTCTTTTCTTCCGTCGCCTTGAATGCGACCGATTGTGCCTCGGGCGTGGAGGAGGTGCCTTGCTCGATGATTTTCTTTGAGCCTTTAATCATTAGCTCAAAGCTCACAAATTTTCCTATTACTTCCTCGGGAGACATTAGCTTATATCTAGGATCACCTCGAATTAATTGAACTTGTGTAGGGTTAAGAAATAACCTTGACCATCTCATGGTCATCCCATTTTTCGCTCCCGAGGTTGCGCACTTGGTTCACCAAGGTCTTCAAGCGGTTGTACATAGCTTGTAGATCCTCTCCTTGGTGAAGCATGAATCGACCGAGCTCCCCCTCGATCGTCTCCCGCTTGGTGATCTTTGTCACCTCGTCTCCTTCGTGTGCGGTCTTGAGTACGTCCCAAATTTCCTTCGCACTTTTTAACCCTTGCACCTTATTATACTCCTCTCGACTTAGAGAGGCGAGGAGTATAGTGGTGGCTTGGGAGTTAAAGTGGTGAATTTGGGCTACTTCGTCCGAGTCGTAGTCCTCATCCCCTACGGATGGTACCTGTACACCAAACTCAACAACATTCCAAATGCTTGTGTAGAGTGAGGTTAGATGATGCCTCATTTTATCACTCCACATATTATAGTCTTCACCATCAAAAACCGGTGGTTTGCCTAATGGAACGGAGAGCAAAGGAGTACGCTTTGAAATGTCGGGGTAGCGTAGGGGGATCTTACTATACTTCTTGCGCTCTTGGCGCTTAGAAGTTACGGACGGCGCATCGAAGTCAGAGGTCGATGGTGATGAAGAGTCGGTCTCGTAGTAGACCACTTTCCTCATCCACTTGTGCTTGTCGCCTCTCTGATGCGACTTGTGGGAAGAGGATTTCTTCCCCTTCCCTTTGTTGGAGGAGTTTTCTTCTCCTTCCTCTTGTTGCGGGACTCTTCCGATGAAGTCGACTCGTGGCTTGTAGTGGGCTTGTTGCCAGTCACCATCTCCTTCTTGGCGTGATCTCCCGACATCACTTCGAGCGGTTAGGCTCTAATGAAGCACCGGGCTCTGATACCAATTGAAAGTCGCCTAGAGGGGGGTGAATAGGGCGAATCTGAAATTTAACAACTTAATCACAACTACAAGCCGGGTTAGCGTTAGAAATAGAAACGAGACCGAGAGAGAGGGCGCAAAACAAATCGTGAGCAAATAAGGAGTGAGACACGATGATTTGTTTTACCGAGGTTCGGTTCTCTCAAACCTACTCCCCGTTGAGGAGGCCACAAAGGCCGGGTCTATCTCAACCCTTTCCCTCTCTCAAACGGTCCCTCGGACCGAGTGAGCTTCTCTTCTCAAATCAAACCGGGAACAAAACTTCCCCGCAAGGACCACCACACAATTGGTGTCTCTTGCCTCGATTATAATTGAGATTTGATCACAAAAGCAAGTGAGAAAGAAAAGAAGCAATCCAAGCGCAAGAGCTCAAAAGAACACGGCAAATCTCTCTCACTAGTCACTAGAGCTTTGTGTGGAATTGGAGAGGATTTGATCACTTGAGTGTGTCTAGAATTGAATGCCTAGCTCTTGTAAGTGGTTGGAAGGTTGAAAACTTGGATGACTTGAATGTGGGGTGGTTGGGGGTATTTATAGCCCCAACCACCAAACTAGCCGTTTGGTGGAGGCTGTCTGTCGCATGGTGCACCGGACAGTCTGGTGCACACCGGACATGTCCGATGCGCCAGCCACGTCACCAGGCCGTTAGGGTTCCGACCGTTGGAGCTCTGACTGCTGGGCACGCCTGGATGTCCGGTGGCGCACCGGACATGTACTGTAGAGTGTCCGGTGCGCCAACACGCGCGTGCCTGACTTCTGCTCGCTCTGGCGCGCATTTAATGCGCCTGCAGGTGACCGTTGGCGCCGAAGTAGTCGTTGCTCCGCTGTCACACCGGACAGTCTGGTGTACACCGGACATGTCCGGTGAATTATAGCGGACTAGCCGTTGTGGATTCCCGAAGCTGGCGAGTTCAGAGTCGCGTCCCCTTGGAGCACTGGACACCGGACAGTCCGGTGAATTATAGCGTGGCGGCTCTGAGATTTCCCGAAGGTGCGAAGTTCAACTTGGAGTCCCCTGGTGCACCGGACACTGTCCGGTGGTGCACCGGACACTGTCCGGTGGCACACCGGACAGTCCGGTGCGCCCGACCAGGGTGCCTTCGGTTGTCCCTTTGCTCCTTTGTTTGAACCCTTTTTCTTGGTCTTTTTATTGGCTTATTGTGAACCTTTGGTACCTGTAGAACTTATAAACTTGGGCAAACTAGTTAGTCCACTTATTTGTGTTGGGCAATTCAACCACCAAAATCAATTTAGAAAATAGGTGTAAGCCTAATTCCCTTTCACACACTCCATAGGGTTGCGTCTTCTAAGCCACTCATAACCCAATACCGCATCAAATGCACTGAGAGGTAGCACTCTCATGTTTGTACGAAACATATGGTTAGCATCCCACCATTCCACATTTTTCACCATTCTGTCACTAACCATATAGTTACCATCAGCCAATTTGACCCTAGTAGAACGACACACTGCTACTGCCAATCCCAGTGTCTGAACCATATGTTCGCTGATAAAATCTATGGAACTGCCAGAATCAATTAACATCACCATTACCCGTTTGCCCACAGTAGCTCTGATTCTCATACTATTTCCCTTAGCATTACCAGCCACAGCCTGGAACAACACATGACAACAAGTTTCCCCTTGTTCATCCACTTGTTCCAACTGTTGCAATACCTCATCAGTGAGCACCATATGAACTTCTTCAGTTTCCACAACATTTAATTGAATGTTCCCTCTCTTGGTACACTTTGCCAAATGTCTAGGCTCAAATTTTTCCCCACAAGCATAACAGAGACCATTCAATCTTCTGTACTCCCTGACCTGCCTCTCCTTGGACAGATCAACAGCTGGTAGAACCCCTTTGTTCTTCATTCTAGGTTGAAGATTTTGGACTTTACTGTTCAGTGGTTGTTTCTGAACCTTAAACCGATTTCGATCTAGAATCTCCTGTTGTATCTGAGCTAATAATATAGCACTATCCACAGTGACAGGGACCTGCACTTGAACAACATTTTGGATCTCCAACTTCAATCCCCTCACAAAATGGGTCACATAGAACAACTCATCAAAACTTAAGTTATGGACAGCCACTCCATACTTAGCCTTCTCGAAATCCCAGATATATGACTCTAGGTTATCAGTATGTCTCAGATTCATCAATCTCCTTAAGGCTCTGGGATAAGCATCTGCCCCAAACTTATTAGTTACTGCTGCAACAAAACCTGGCCAACCAAGCATGCCATGCTGCAATTTATAGCACTTCCACCACTAAGCAACATTTTCTTCAAGATGCATGGCTGCAGCAGATACCCAAATAGATTCTGGAACTTTGTAGATAGGGAAATAATCCATGCATTGACCAAACCAAACAACCAGATCACCACTAGAAAATTTTGGGAACGACATCTTAGGCAATACCTGATGAGTTCCTTGCTATTTCAGGTCCTCCTGATGATCCCTCCTGGGAAACTTGTTATCTCCCTTCTCCTAGTTCTTACGAAATTTAGGCGGGACTCCACCCTTATTCAAAACACCAGGTTCCCCAGCATCATACTCCAGTCCTTTTCCCAACTCTTCGAGTCTCATCTGAGCCACAATCTTCCCAGTCTCCTCAACCTTCCGAAACAACTCCGTCCTCTCCATGGCTGCATGCTCGGTCACCGATGCTGCCAACTCAACTTGAGTCACTAATTGTTAATGTGATTGTTCCACCGCATGCAGCCGACTGGTAATCGTGTCTAATGATGAGAAGACACGACTCCAGTTGTCTTGGTTGGTTCGGTCCTTCTCCTCCATTGCTTTCAACACGAAGCGTGTCTGCACCAAAGGTCAAGCTGCTGGAGCCGTCGCGATTCCTTCTCCGATCACCGGTGCTAACTTGCGAAGGCTTTGATACCAATTGTCACAGCCCTTGGATACCACATGCGCAAAGTTCAACATCCCGCGGTTTCGAAACGTGCCGTCACTTGCATCAGTCCATTCAAATCTTATCAGAGACGGTCTGTCAAAACGATTCTTTGTAGCAGATGTGTTTATGTGGTTGGACAAGATACTGTCACCCATCAGCCACGCTTGGTGGGCTGCAGCCACTCGGGCCCAGATTGCAGCAGCCACCCCTGGAAGTAACAGGAGTACTTATACTTTCACCAGAAAATGTTTAAGCTCACTGCTAGTCATTCCCCAGAAAACAAGCCCCCCTGCTTCATCGCTGGCGTCCTCCACGCCACCCGTCGCCCGCGCCAGTGGCAGCAGCAAAAGCGGCGGACGGTGCGGTCCGGCCCCTGTAATTAGATTAACTCGGAAGATTATTGTTATCTTGTGTATGATTATTTTTATAATTACATAAGTCTAGAAATAGGTTTAGACTCCGCCTATATATATATAAAAGGTACGACCAAGTGAGAACATATGAACACATTCCAATCAAATTAATTATTTTATTTATCATTCATACTTTAGCAGTAGATATAGTCTAGCCTTAGTTGTAGCTTTCTTCATAACCACATTTAGCCCTATTCGACTATACATCGTCTAGATCTATCTTGGGTAGCCTGCCGAGCTCAATACGACCATAGGATCTTACCCCTCCGCGGGGGCAAGATCTAGTTATCTGTTCAAAATACACTACCTCGACTGTCTCTTAATTTCTAGGTGACTTCACATAGAACACTATGGGTAACCTGTCGACACAGAGCATCCTATGATCTCTCCTCCAGGGGGCGAGATCTAGATTCCAGCTAAGAGGAACACGACACTACGTCATCGCAAACTGTCCGGTGCGATGCAGAGAAGGTGCCGCTCCTGTGCTCAGATCACAGACCGTCCGGCACCGACAGACGGTACACCCCTACTGATTGATGTTGTTGAGATTGACGGCAACACACTTTTTTAACGACTCTGCTGGGGAACAAGATTGCAAATCTATAAAATCAGGCTTATATGGCTGGTTCTAAAGATCTCAACGCTGCTTCTCCAAACAGCGACACAAGACTGACTAATTTATTGACCGCTGAGCATAAAAAATTAGAAGATGACATGAAGAAGATGAACGAGGAAATCCAGCGACAACAAGATCAAGTGCTCAACGTGGCGAAGAAGTAGTTCTTCTCGCACTTCAGTGTAGATTGCCGTCAGAAGGTCGTCCGGAAGAGGGAAATAGACGTCGATTATATGTCAGCCATACTGCAGCAGCTTTCCACGGCCTCTGTGCAGGTATTCACCGTCTACAGCTGGAAGACGCAAGCACATACATCTCACACTCAACACAGACAAAGGATGCCACGCTCCTACCACCCCTAGCAGAGCAACACAGGCACAAGAATACTTAACCGCCTGTTTCTTCAGCAAGAGCATGCACATCTGGCGTTTCCTAAGGGCACGTCGCTCTCCACGCCATAGCAGCATTATCAGATCAGATCCACTGCCCGCAGACAGATGCATACACCCTCTCAAGTCCCAACGAATGAAGAAAACAAAAAAAATCAACTGATGAGATGAGTGCCCAGCCAATCCAAAGGGGGATACAACAACACTACTACCATCCAGAACGCCAACCACAGACAGTACAGTCGGTAACAACTAACAACAGGCCATCCGTGACTGAAACTGAAAACGACCACCATGCAGCATCACGACAAGTAAAAACGACCAGTTCAGTAGCAGCATTTACGATTTGCCTTTAGGGATTCACTGCAGCAAGGTCAACAATGGCAGCAGGCCAAGTGTGTGTGTGTGTCCCACATAAGAACAGAAGCAACGGCATCCTCCCCCACCCACTTCTCACTCAGATCCGGACGTGTACGCGCTGCCCAATCGAAGGCCGTTTCAAGTGGTCCAGGAATAGTGTAACACTGTACGTACTAGTACAGTACTATCAAGGTTTCACGTACCAAGCTCTCGTGAAAAGGATTTAGATATCTATCTGGCCATGCTACCACCTTCACAACAAGGACCGATCCAGAGATATTGGTACGGTGCTGCTTAGCATAGCAACAGTTTTCAGCTTGTTTTTTTTTTTATGGTCTAGGGTTTGTAGTCCGGAAAGGACGACTTGTTTTTGTTTTTCTATTTGCTTGATATTTGGGAAGAAGAAGAAAAAAACAATCCATGCTTATTTACTTGAAGAAAAAAACAAAGCAAGTAAAACTGTCTGCCTAAGATACACAAAAGCAGGCCCCTTTTTTTAAAAAAACAAAAAATTAAGCAAAGGCAAACTATTCTCTTCTTCGAGGTGTGAGAAAATCGCCCGGACTATCACATTCACACGGTTTTACAGAATCAATACCTTTGAACCCTCTACTCCAAAAGCTACGCACGCAGATGCCATCATCCCTCAGCAAAACGAAATGAAAAAAAGAACAAAAGAAGAAAAAAAAACATATGCAACACGGACCCTTACAGTGTGATTCATTCGCTGCTGTCGTCACTTTCTTCACACAACGGCGCGGACTGGATTATGACCCGAGCTCCAGAAGGAAGCCTGCAGTTTTTTTTTCTGTCAGTAATTCAGTATCTAGAGACAAACACCAGCAGACGGAGATGATGGATGCATATGAGAGAGACAGTGAGAGGCAACTCAACTTTCTTCGATCTTGATCATGTCCTTCTCCTCGCGGAACAACGACTCGGCTCTCGCACAAGACAGTTTGCCCGGCGGCGACGGATCGGCCATCCTGTTGCTCGCGCTCTTCGATGAGCCCAGCGGTGAGGACATGGTACTGTGTTCTTGTTGGCTAGAGCCGTTTCTCACGTCAGAGGCAGGGGAGAGTACTGTTCCACTCCTCGACTGCTTACACGATATGATCCTGATGGTCTGTGGGAGGCACCTGAAACTACCTGGCTCGCAGGAGCTTTCCGTGTCGCTTTTGGGATGTGCTGCTCTGTAGACTCTGAAAAATGTTCAAAAAACAAAAGGAGGCACTGGGTCAAGAAATCAGTGTGTGTGTGTGTCTATATATATATATATATAAGTTAGTTTAAGTTATAGCTCAATCCATATGGATTGAGCTCAATACTAAATACCCAAACTAGGCCTGAAGAGTAAAGCGATAGCCTGCAAACTTCTAGCTTGGACAGAGCTTAGTGGCACATTGTAGATACCAGGTTCAGTTTGACACCTAAAGCAAGCGCAAAGTAATTACACTGTTTTTTCTTCAAGCATCTTATTGTTGGAGTCCCTTATATATCTCTAGTGTAGGGTACTATCATAACATAGAATGAAGACATTGACTTTGAGATTTTAGCACCCAGCATTAATGCAACAAGCTTATTTTCCCCAAACCAGTTGAAACCAACCAAGCATACATGCTAAGCAATCTAGCCACCCTCCTCGCCAGGGATTAATCAAATTAACAGTGAGAGAACACCCCCCAAGGCTACACTATCAAGATAAAATCAGGTATCGTTCTTTACTGGTACCACAGTCCAAGGTTAGAAGCTCATAACAATGTATGGTAGCATTGTATACTGTACCTATCCTCGTCGTAAGATGACGAGCGTTTGAGTGAGGCGATCCCTCTCCCGGGCTCGTCCTGCTGCTTCGTCTCAACAACCAAGCTCCCGCTGAAACATTCCGGCTCCGGAGCTCTCGTCCCAGTTGCTTTTGTATTGCAAGGGATTCTGTCAAGGTGCCGCAACGCCACGGGAGTGGAGAACACCGGAGAAGGGAACTCGACCTGCGTAAACCGAGGCCTGTACGTCGGGATGAACCCGAAGCCTCGGTGTTCTTTCACAGACACGAACCCACACGTGATAAGCTGCATCAGCAAGTTGGCTGGCTTCAGTTTGACACCCACCGGGACCGGGCCAAGCATGTGTCCCCCCTCCAGTGTCCTGAAGCTACTCCTCCTGCTGGCCTCTGCTCTTATCAGGGACTCCAACGTCTCGACTCTGCCACCAGGCGAAGCAGCATCGGAGGAGCACACGGCCGGCGGTGACTCGCGAACGGTCTCGGGTACCTTGGGTGACAGCGGCGAGCTCCTCCCGTGGCATTCCTGGATCTCGGCATCCGACGTCGTGTCCACGGTGGACGCTCCGACCACGCGAGTAGTATGGTTTTCAGCAACGTCCCTCTCGCTGTCGTCTGTCTGTGTGGCCGCGTCCTGAGCCCCGACGGGTCTGCAGACTCTGTACTCCGACGGTCCTGGGGAGCTAGCCTCTGACGGTGGAGCGTTTCCCGCAGCGGGTTCGGGGGACTGGTTGCCGGACGAGCCTGAGTGCGCGGTCCGGCACGGGTCGTCCTCGCGGCTGGTGGGAGCCGGCGAAGGCGACGGCGACGGCGGCAGGGCTGCCGACTGCGCCTGCTGCTGTGGCCGCGGAGTGGCGGGCGGAGGCGAGATCTCCTTGCCAGCGGCGGAGGCAGAAGGAGACGACGACGACGAGCACCCTTCCTGCGAACCCCGAGACTGCGGGGACTCTTCTTCCTTGCGGTGCTTGAGGTTCTCCTCCACATTCGGGTTGCTAGCGCCGCCGTCATGCTGCCGCTCTGAAACAAGGAAAGCACGAGCGCGAATTGGACCAAGATCTGGTGAGAGCGTTCACAGGCCATAGCCATATGGCAGAATGACTTTGGTCTAGAAAGAACAGGTCATACGAATGGAGATAGATACGACACCTGGCGGCGAGCGGTCGAGGAGCTCGGAGCCCTTGAGGATGTACTCGCTGCCCTGCGCGGGGAGCACCAGGTCGTCGTCGGACAGGTCGTGCCACACGAAGCCGTTCTTGTAGCTCCTGCCGTTCCGTTCCGATCCGACACAGCAGGCCGGAGGCCGGGATGAGATGAGACCAATAAAGGTTTGGACTTTGGAATTCGATTGTGGAGTGCAGTGCAGTGCAGCAGGATCGGAGTATACAATACATACCTCTTGCAGGACCAAGAATACATGGAGGCCATGCCCTTCCCCCGCAGCACGTTGAGGCGGTTCATCACATCTGCAGCGGCAACGCCACCGTCAACACGAACCGCATCTGTCAGCCAGCTAGCTAGCTAGCTAGTTGTTGTCCGTACGAACGCACGGCGAGCGAGTTTATGGCGAACTTGTTGGACCCCCACCCCGGAACCTTTAATTGAGGGAGGTAGGGATGGCTTGAGTGACTGACTGACCTCGAAGGTAGAGGCCTTCCTCCGGTACGGCGAGCGGCACCTCGATGAAGTGCGGGTGCTCCAGGTGGCGGTTGCGGCAGAGGTAGTAGACCACGGCCACCCTCTTGGGCGGGGACGGGGGCGCCGGGGCCTGGTGGTGGTGGTGGTGGCCGTGGCTCTTGCCCGGCGGCTCGACCCACACCTTGGTGCGGCCGGGGCTGGTGCCGGTGCCGGTGCCGGTGCCGCGCCGCCGCGCCGGCCTCCCCTCCGTTCCTGCCCCTGCTGGAGGAGCCATTCGCGGAGGGAGCGACGGGGCGCGCCGCCGCGGATCAGACGACCACACAGTGCTGGGCTGCCTGCCTGGACATTGGGGACCGGCGGCTGGTACGGGTGGGATGGAAGAAACAAGAAGGCGAATGCGGGGAAGGGTACGAGTCAGTAATTAAATGGAGCAGGCGGGGAGCTCCGGAGGGAGCAGGACAAGGGGGGCAAGGCAATACGAACACAAGAGCAAGAGCAGCGGTGAGTGAGAGAGCTCGATGCGCGAGAGGTGGCGGATGGAGAAGAGGCCCCCAATAATGTAATGTAGCAGGAGGAGGAGGAGCGGTGGCGTGTTGGTGGGTGCACGACGCGACGGGGTCGTAAACGTGAGCCGGCCAGGCCACCACTGTTCACGGCGAGGGGTCCGTGTCCGTATGGTATAGTATATGGGGGGCTCGACTCGACCCTCCTCCCCACCATCTTCGTCGTCGTGTCATGTCCCCCCACCCCCACCCCCACCCATTTCAAGGACAGACCACAGACGACGGGGGAAAGGCGGGACAAGTGAGAAGCGAAGCCGCCGACTGTCAGTCCACCCGACCGTCGTGGTGCCTTGCCTTGGCGCTGCTTTGCTATTTTGCTTTGCTTTTGGATGGATGGCTTTTAGGATGCTAATGCAGTAATTAATGCATGGTTTTGGGTTGGGTTGCCTCGTTGAGCTCCCGGATGAAGGGTACCTGGATCTCAACGACGCCACGCCGCCAAACTACCAAGCTCACCAGCACATAAAGCGATGAGAGTGGATTCTACTGCTCCTGTCACATAAAGCACGAAATAATAACGTATACGGCAATAATAATGATTCGCACTCTAAGTACCGGTGGTAATTATTTTGAAATGGCCTGTCTAGTTACGATTATACTTAAACAATCATTTAACGTTATCAATCGAGGCCGAGTCACTAACGTTCTTCCAAACTTAATTGGTGGGTGCACATAAAAAAATTCCCTTTCGTTTGCTACAGGTAAGAGCAACCCCAGTAGTTCTCTAATAGACTTCCTAAATCAACAATTTAAGTAGCTAACACAAAAATTCATCTCCAACCGTTCTCTAAATAAACTTTCTAAATTTAACAACTTCTCGTCTAACCTTATTTTCTCTCTACATTTGGCATTTTGGCAACCATTTAGCAACTCTCTAAACAAAAATGTTTACTGCATTATGTACATAATGAAGGTAATTGGTGACATTTGTGACTTTATTTTTTTATGTGGATAGATACAAAATAAAACTACAACCTATATTTAGAGAACTATTGGAGAACTCACATTTTTTTACTCCCGAAGTTATTTAGCAACTTCTTAAATCTGTGATTTAGAGAGCTAAAATTTATATAACTATTAGAGTTGCTCTAAGCCGCTTTACATATATTAGACTACCGCAAAACTGTATTGGCTTTAATTTGAGCTAGCTTTGCATGTGTTTGGTGACAAGAAAAAAATGAAGTGGATTCGTGGGATGAATTATCTCGATATTTAAAATTTAATAACGAAGAAGAAATTTCGCCGTCTACCAAACCGGCCCTCAGCTTACTTGCCCTTGTCACATGCCGCCGCTCCCTTTAGTACTAAAACTCCATACAGTAGTACAATTAGTGTCGCAACGACTCGGAGCCTTTGCTCCATTATTCCTCGAGCTCGGAAGCCAGTTAAGAGCGAGCAGTACTCCTATATATTATAATTTCTCGAGAGAGCAGAGAGAGAGAGATGCACTAATGACTAAATGAGACAAATTAAACAGGCCGGAATAGCAAGAAATGATTGGTCGATACGGAGTACTAGTAGTGTATAGAGATGTAAAGAGAGAGAGGGAGAGAGGCGCGTACGACGAAAGCTCCCTCGCACCTAATTTCCTCCTGCACACACACATGTGCTGCAGACTCCGATCCCCTCTCCGGCTTCCCTCCCTCCCTTGTTGTCCTGCAAAGATATTTTCTTCTGGAGAAGAAAGGAAACGAGAACTAAAAGACGGCCGAAGTCCCGCGAGAGTCGCCAAAGGAGATCAGTATAATCATCGTCGTCTCGGATTTGGTGCGTGTATATATCTGGCTGTGTAGGAGGCCGGAATTATTCCCTCTCTTTTTTTTTGTTTGTTTGTTTGTTTCTTTCTTTCTTTCTTTCTTTTGGTTTGGTTTGGATGGAAATGCAGTGTGTTTTGAGAAGAAGCCCCCGCCGGCCTGGCCCACCAGAGAAGGCCCCTTCCCTTCCCCGCGGGAGTTGATAAAAATTGCCTGGGCTGTATGCGTTGGTGCAGGGCCGGTTTCGTGACAACCCAAATGCATGCGCGCGTCTGCGTCTCTGGTCAGTAGTTACATGTGGTGGGTGGTGAGCCTGGTGCACGGCCAACCAGTCACGCCCGCCCATGGCCATAAGCATCTGCTGGACACCGTCTCACACTCTCGGTGAGACTATGCGCCAACCGCAGACAGAACGTGTATACATACATACATACATACATACATACATACATATGGAAGCAAAGATTGGATACTTGCGCTCACATGCTCCAGTCTCTTATACTGCTGGGCGTATCCTGTCACCTGTCTAGTTTAATCACGCCAACAAGAAAAAACCCAACTTGATTGATCATTATGCTTGCTTGGTGATGCCAGTCTGTCTTGCTTCTTTTCTTTTTTTTCCCCGTACGGGTGTCTGCATATATATTGGGACAGACGATTGCAGACCAATATTGGTCTCAACAACACAACATTATGGTTTGCATTGGTTAAGCATGGCTTGTTAATTACCGTATCATGCATATGGGAATACCCACCCACCTACCCAGTACCCACCCACATAATAGCGCGATATGATGTTATCAGCACAAGTCAACTCTAGTTGCGCATGGTTAAGTTGACATGTGCTCATAACATTGCGTTATTATGGGGCGTGGGTGGGTATTCCCATTTGCATGATATGGTGTGCGTGCGAGCGAAGAAGGAATCGGATACTTGTTTCACGTGCTATGGTATCGTACTGTTGGGTTCAGCAGGCAGGTGATGCTCATCTCGTCGTACCAATCATCACATGGACGACTGGGACGTACGGGAAGAACTACTACCTGTCCTGTCGTGTCACCAGACCCGGCAGCAGACTGCATACCATGGGCACCGCGGTGCTCACTTCCTATCTTTCCTTCCCGACGAAGGGAATCGCACACTACACGGTCTAGCCGCTCATGTTACGTTGCACATGGAGCTAGCGGTTGTATAGTATGTCGACTAGCTGTCGCGGAAGATGCTAGTAGCAGCAACAGCACGCAGAGTACAGTATTTACTAGTAGCAGCACAGGAACGCGCGCGTCGACGGCCTGGCCCATATGCCCAACAGACGATCGACAACAAGTTCATATCATATGTGGGTCGCCATGGCTGAGAGGGTGGTAGCCTTGCCTACAGCCTCGACCCGGCCGGCGTTGTGGAGCAGGCCCGCGTTCATGTGCGGCCTGCTAAAGTTATTGGGCCTAACCTAACCCATCTAGTTTTACAATAATCCCTAGTAGACGAATAGAACAAATCTTAAAGGCCTATTTATGAAGGATATTTACTCCTATATATCTTGTCTTCCAATTTAAAGGAGAGGTAATCCAATTTAAATAGTTGAGTCGACCTTGCGACTTGCGAGGATCAAGGAACTCTTATATATACGAGGAGCAGTGGATTCGTGCAGGGGAGTTGCCCTATCGCTCGCGAGGTGCAGTGGATCGATCGGATACGGGGGAGCGGACGTAGACGCGAATGGCTCCAAAGAATTGAAGAAATATCTCGGGTCCGTGAATGGGCAGTTGAGCACGCGTCGGCAGGCCAAACTCTCCGGACGCGTGAAGCGCGGGGAGCGTCCCAAACTCCAGCCGCTTTTAACTAGAAGTAATATGAACAAATCTTAAAGGCCTATTTATGAAGGATATTTACTCCTATTTTGTCTTCCAATTTAAGGGATAGGTAATCCAACTTAAATAGTCGGAGGATTTAGCGTAAAATGTGAAACAAACCAGCGTAAATGAGTACAAATTTTATCATAAATTGTAGATCTGTTTCATAACGATGAATGGGGTCCAAAAATTACGGCGTAAAAATCGCGCGCGTCCGATCGTGCGCGGGTTCTGGCTCGGGCAGATTTTAGCGTAAAACGTGAACCAAACCAGCGTAAATGATAACGAATTTTAGCATAAATCGTAGATATGTTTCATAACGACGAATGGGGCCCAAAAATTATGGCGTAAAAATCGCAAGTGTCCAATCGTGCGCGGGTTCTGGCTCGGGCGGATTTTTGCGTAAAACGTGAACCAAAATAGCGTAAATAGGTGTGAATTTTAGCACAAATCGTTGATCTGTTTCATAACGAATTACGACGTTTAAATCACGCATGTTTAGCGTTAGTTTCCATGCATGTCGCGTTGAAATTTTTGAACGTAAAATGCATCGACTGGACCATTTATTATGTAACAACTCAAAAGGCAACGCATGGTTTAGATCTAAAAAAACTTGTCATTTCATATCCGTGAACCCATAAATAATATACAAAAGATGATAATGAGGACACAATGATGGTCAGAAAGTTAAAAAGATCCATCATTCATGTCGCACACATCAATCAAGAACGATGTCATAAATATAACAAAGATGGTAGATGCCATGCCATAAATCATGTCAATATATGTGCATGCTGAACCAATAACAGAAAACACAATTGAAAAAACAAATCATCAGAACACTTGGCTTCTGCTATATCGGCCATTGCTGTGGAACTAAACTATATCTTAACTAGTAAATTGTGCGCGCTCTGCGGTCTAGAAAACATTTAAGTGTGTTTACTGTATAGATGGGTCCACAAATAGTGGATGGTAGAAAGATATGACAGAGCCACTGCCATTTGACATGGAAGAAAAGCCCCATATGCATTCCATTCTCTGAAAGATTTCTAAAGATCTCACAGAAAGAAATAAGGTCGTGAATCCATAACACCACCCGGTTGTATCCTTAGGCTTGTCTGCAGTGGGAAAAAATGGAGCTAGTCATCAGAAAAAAAAAGCAAGACCATTCCTCAAATAAGATTGCTATTCCAACCTAAGAACTGAAAATTGTCATGGTGTCATGGATGATGAATACAGTAGTACAAACATTATTACTATACGCATGATATAGCAACAAACAATGTTGTATAAATTGCAGTTATTTAATTTGCCAGAGATCATTTCACTCAAATGCAAAATGTAGAGGTAGCAATGTATATGCGCACATACATAATGGAGACAAGGTTGTAACTACAACTGTATTTTTACTATTTGTAATGCTAGTTGTAATTATTGTAAATTAAAAGTAGCGCAAATCAATTATGGTTCAGTTCTAATAAATAGACTGTAAAAACTTGATGGCTTGATATACTATTAAAGTTAGAATAGGTAAGCATAAATACTTCATTATGTCCTGGTTACTGAATTAACTTTGACACCCAATTTATATATGTAATGAAATAAAACTCATGATCAAACCTTTTTCATCAGAATTGTAGGTCCTCTCTTCTTATATTATCACTAATGGACTCCTTACATAGTTGACCAGGTCATAAATTTTGCTTGTTGTAGAACATTCATGAGTGGATCAAAAATAAAACACAAAGTGTACATGTAGATAACCCCAATTTATCTAATTTGTGAGACATAAAGCTTACTGGACATATGCTACAGTAAATAATGCAAAAGAAATAGAATGTCAAGACAAAATATGGTTCAACAGCAATCCTAGTCTTGTACCAAGATTTTGGCTTATTTGCAAAGGAGATACCAGATTTACAAGCACAACTAAAGGTAAGATTTATTCAAAAAATCTGTTTGTTTTATCTAGTATACAACTAGAAACACAAATAAGTCTAGTATGCAACTAGAAGACAGATTATGAAATAAATAAGTAGTGTTACGTGAACATCCTTTTTTGTCAGGGTTTGTAATTGGTTGCAAATTACAAGACTACATACAATTGAAACCCGAGCTTTGACAGATAAAATACCGGCAACTAACAGGGTAGAGGTAAAAAGAACTTTTGGAGTATCGAAAAGACTACAAGCTAGTGGCAACAAAAATGGGTTACTAACATCTCTGTAACACTTGCTACATAGGTGTTAGTTAGCCATACAAATTTCTAAAATTCTAAAAATAAATGTAAAATCTAGTAATTAAAATCATAGGAACTCTACATATGCTAACAAATGAAACAATAAAAAATAAAGTAAATCTAAAGCGGGCTACAAAAAACTAACTGAAATGACCATAAACGGTGTCCAGGTTCGCACAGAAAATATTCCTAGCTCTAAGTTCACTACACTAAAGGAACATGCCAAGTCGAAGACACAGATTAGTTTCATTGTGATGCCCTCTATACAAAAAGGATTTCCAATTGATACAATGCCAACTGGTAAATTCCACAAGGAAGAGTTGGGACCGTGTTTGACAAGGCACGTCAGATCTTTCAGGTAAACCATATCAAGGAAAGCTGGCAGATATGGACTAGGCAAGTAAATCCCCTTTATATTAGCTTCCTTGACATGAAAATTTCCACACAATAACCACACATGGACCTGGTCACGAATGAATTCCAGTCAGTGTTATGATCCAAGCTAAGCCATTACCTACTAGCATATCTCCCCACTAGGACTCGCCACAAAGCAAAGCTGAACCCGTTCTTTAATTCAATACCTAGAGACCCGAAGATTCCTAACACAAAGAAGCTCGATCTATCCAACAAGACAAGAAAAAACGTAAACAAAAAGCAACCGTACGGAGTGAATGTGTAGGATCTACTTACCACGATGCTGATGAACTCGGCCTTCTCGTTCTCACTGCATCAGGGGCCCTTCCTCGTCGTCCGCGCATCACCATCGAGCAGCTCATCGCTCCTCTAGCACCCTGCCCTTCTTGAACCCAGGGCACGACACCATTCTTGATGTCTGGGAGGGAGGGATCGACGGACACTCCTTGCGTCGTCCAAGGGGGAGATGAGGTGAATGGGGATGGGAGGATGAGGTGGCAGTGAGGGCGTGCATGGAGGGCGAGGGTGGGGTTCTGCGATGCGTGTGGAGGAAGAACGACGGCGGATGTGGGATGGAGAGTGGTGAGGTTTTTGTGGGTGGGTGGGATAACAATCCGACGGGTGGATTTTGTGTGTGTGCGTGTGGGGGTTACACATGCACAATGTGGAGGTCGGACCCGTGCGGTGCGTGCAGGCGCACCTGGTCGGCTGTTCTGTGGTTAGGGCTTTCTTTAGTTAGAAAGAGCTTAGGGCTTCAAATATATAAACTATATATATACTAGTTGAGTGTCCGTGTGTTGCAACGAGAACATATAATACCACAAAAACTTGTATACAAAATGTGTGTTATACTGTTATAAAAAAGGTTTCATAATCCATTTGTGATCTTGGCCATACATAAATTTTGTTATTTTAATCTAGTTGTTTCACCACTACGTTGCAGCCATCAGTACCATGCAGACTTCAATATATGCCACGATTTGCATGGTCTCGTCGTTGGGGAGCATGTCCCACACCTGCCGGAAGAAGTTCCCTCGTATATCGTCCACACATGTAAAATAATCTTAGTTCCACTATTATTTGATATATCAGTGTTTCGATGAAGACTGTTAAGTTGAACATCCATCTAGGACAGAGGTTATGTTCATCCACAACTGAACAATGGACTATGACTTGATTTGCTAGTTTTATGTGAATAAATTTTACCAAAGCCCTTAACTGATACTAGGCTGCAACATGCATCCCCTCGGTTTAGAGCATATAAGTCAAACTCCACAACCTTTCATGAAATTTTAGAGATCACCCAAATCTCATGGATTGTGACTAGCAGTTAAGCTGATATAGGTGTGTTCCTCTAAAGATGTTCTATAGGACAACATCTTTGCTTCACAAATCCACTTGGAACATATTAAGGTGTAAACACCAACCAACCTTACAATAAGGAAAGATATGCATCTGAAATGAACCTTATTAAGGGTCTTTCCTCTTAGTCTACCACTAACTTGTTCCACCATTCTAATTGAGAGGATCTTCGATCACATAGAACATGTTACCACTATGATAAACTTTAGGTGGGTCTCAGGCCCATCTCACTTGATGCACTATTTATCAGACTACGTGGTAGCCCCTTAGTGAATTGATCTGTCAGATTTTTAGACGTATGGATATAATCCAACGCTATTACTCTGGAGTTTCTTAGTTTCCTGTGTAGGAAACGGGTGACGCCTAAGAGGGGGGGGGGGTGAATTGGGACTTCTAAAACTTTTACTAAACTAGGCCACAATTAAATCCCTAGAGCAAAACCTATGCAAATAATCAAAACTAGAATGTGCAAACTAGGTTTTGTCTAAGTGTTGCTATCTCTACCGCAAAAGGCTAAGTTTCAATCTATACTAAATAAGTATGACTACAAGATTGAAACTTAAATGCTTAATATAAATGCGGAATGTAAAGAGCTAAGTAGAGAAGCAAACTCTCGTGGATGACGCCGGTATTTTTACCGAGGTATCCGGAACCACGCAAGGTCCCGACTAATCCTCGTTGGTGCCCCTACGCAAAGGGAAGCCCACGCGAGGGCCAAGCACCACGGTCGAGTAACTCCGTAGAGAGCCGCGGGCCTTCTCCACGCGCAAGTGGTGCTCCGCTTCCGGCTCCTCTCGGACGCTCCCCGCCGTCTCCACTATCGAGCTTCCGGCCGAAACGCCGCGGGCCTCGTTCCCTCCGGTACACGGTGGCGGCCGTGACACAAACGCGATTGTCACGGTCTCGCAAGACTCTCGCCCCACTCGGTACAATTACAACGACTCACGCAAGAGCCGAGGGGTTGTGTGGTTTTACAAAACTCACTCAACTAACTAGGATTCACCTAGAGCAAGCGCTAAAGCGGTCTAACTAACCTAAGCACTTCGCAAAGCACCTACGCTAATCATCGAGTGATTCTATTAAGCACTTGGGTGTTTGAGCTCTTAGAAATGTGCACTATATGCCTTGGTATGTTGCTTGGGCTCTCACACTTGAGAATGGCCGGTTGGGGTGGTATTTATAGCCTCCACACCCCAAACTAGCCGTTGGACAGAAAGCAACAGCTTTCTGTCGTCGGGTGCACCGGACAGTCCGGTGCACCACCGGACACTGCACAGTAGATGTCCGGTGCACGCCACGTCAGCCGACCGTTGGCGCCTGTAGCAGTCGACCGTTGGATCCGACCGTTGCCGTCTGCCCGTTGGCACACCGGACAGTCCGGTGCACACCGGACAGTCCGGTGCTACAGCCAGAGAGCGCCTGTCTGCGGCCTCTCTGCGCAGACAGTCCGGTGCACACCGGACACCAATGTCCGGTGCGCCACCAGGCGCTGGCTGACAGCCCTCATCTTGGATTTCTTTGCTGATTTCTTCGGGCTTCTTTGTTCTTGAGTATTGGACTCCTATGCATCTTTTTATGTCTTCTTTTGAGGTGTTGCATCCTCATTGCCTTGGTCCAATTCTCTTCGCATCCTGTGAACTATAAACACAAACACTAGAAAACTTATTAGTTCACGGATTGTGTTGTTCATCAAACACCAAAACTCAATTAGCCAAAAGGCCCGGGGTCCATTTTCCTTACAATCTCCCCCTTTTTGGTGATTGATGACAACACAACCAAAGCAAGCAAATAATACAAGTATTTGAGTGAAAATATGCAATTTACTTGCTAAGATGCATGATTGTCCCCTCAATGTGATATTATGGACTTAAGCCTCCCCCTAACTCCATAATTCACTTACTTCCTATTTTTGGACCAAATAACCAAAACCACTTGAAAAACCATTTGTAGATATAAAATTTGAAATTGGTGGTGTTTGGTGTTTGATATAGTTTTCATTGCTTTGGTCCCTAAACTTCTCCCCCTTTGG
This sequence comes from Zea luxurians, assembly GCA_029449295.1. Lineage (NCBI taxonomy): Eukaryota > Viridiplantae > Streptophyta > Magnoliopsida > Poales > Poaceae > Zea > Zea luxurians. The sequence continues at coordinate 81,262,102 of JAOPSE010000002.1, read as the reverse complement.
CATCAACCACCGAAAAGGAAGACATTAAAAGCATGTAGGAAGTAAATAAAAGCTTGCCCTCATCAAGAATTGTATCAAATGATATCACTAGAAGGATATTAAATTAAAATGTGTGAATGATACCACTTGAAGGAGTCCTCAAAAGATTACTCCCCCTAAATGAGTATTCTCCTTTAGAAAGAGTTTTTCTCCCCCTTTAGAGATGAAGAAATACTCCCCCTGATAGAGATCCTCTACTTAGGAAAAAGCATGTGAAAATTAGAGGTGCAAGACATGATTTGAAAAGACTAACTTCCCTTATGCATAGGTAACAGAATATGAGTTAACTACTTATGCATTTTTAGCAACATGGAAGCATATGATATGAAATATAGTCTAATCAAATATTGGAGAAGACATGTAAATGATACTGAATGTAGTCTCAAAAGATACCAATTGAAGATCAATGGCGAGCTTGAGAGACATGAGAGTTCTTGGAGATTTTGCAGTGGAAGATTGTTGTCTTTCTCCGGGGACTTCATTTTTCCTTACAATGAGACTATCACATGAAATAGACTTGAAAAGGTGTTAGTCTCAAAGTGTCAGATTATAGAGTAACCTCCCCCTAAAGGTGTGCATACAAGTTTTGAATACTTGTAGGAGACATGCACTTTGATTTGATATCAAGAGGGGCAAATTATCCATAATCCAAACTTTGGCACATATAAGTTAAATGATACACTTTGTAGAAATCAAAATTTTCAATTGATGCATCATTTACTATGGAGTGATATAAAAGCTATGTGTCGTGCTTTAACTAAACATTTTAAGCCATGTAGGTTTGTTAAGTATATGAATTTAAAAACTAGCAATCCTACCATATGATTTACCTAGTATGCATGATTTTGAACAAAAGTACATAACAAATGTAATACTAGGCAAGAAAGGTAAACTAGATAAAAGATAAATAGATACGCATATCTAAAAACGAGAAATACAATAAAACTAGTTACCTTAGTCATGGGTGGAAAATTTGGGTCCAAAATTTTCACTAACCCACTTGGCAATAAACTTGATCCAATATGATGTATCCCATGATATACATCCCAATTTAGCCAAGTCTCCAAATTTCCCGATGACCTTTGGTCCACTCACTTCCCTTTCGGGATCCAAACCTTCTTGGTGCTTTTCATGGTTGAAATTATTTCCTTTGGCACCCAGATGCGTTTGGTCTCCTTTCCTTTATTGGCTTGCTTGTTGGCCTTGATTGCTATCACCTTTCCGTTCTTTTTCTTCTTGATCAAATATGGTGTAGCATCCTTTTTGTTCACCTTTTTGATGTAGGTGTTGGAGATTTTGCTTGATGGCTTTTGCTTGAGCTTTTGCCTTTGTTTATCCTCGGTCATCGCCTTGCATTGGAAAGACTTGTGGCCTTCCTTGTGGCATAGCCTACAAATCACAGTTTCTCCCTCTACAGGCTTGTTCACTCCCGCAGTGGTGTTATCCTGTGGAGGTCGGATTTGTTTGGCTTTGCCTTTCTTGTCATACAAAGCCTTGCCAAGGCGAGCCACTTCTTGCTTTAATTGTTCATTTTCCTTTGCAACCTCATCCGAACATGTCTCTACAACAATATTCTCAACAACGACTTGGTTGCAGGGGTTAGAATCATCAATTAAATCAAAGCAGGAAGTAGAAGCATCTTTCTTAATTATTTTAGGTATTTCAACTAAAGATGCTGCTGGGGTGCTACCAATGTTTTCTAGCTTAGTAGTTAGCTCATTATTGTGTATGCTAAGAATTTCCATTTTCTCTAGCAAATTTTCAATAGCTTCTTGGGAGCTAGCTAACTTAGCCTTAAGTTTTTCATTCTTTTTAATAAGGCTATTATCGGTAGCAGTGGATGGAGCACTAGATTCTAATAGCTCAATTTTAGTTGACAGCTCACTATTTAAGTTTGCAAAAGTTTCAAATTTTTCTAGCAAACCTTTGTAATCATTTTGAGAGCTAACCAACTTATTTTTCAAAGTTTTAAGTTGAGCTTTTTGCTTAGTGCAAACATCCTGAAAAAATTTTACGGCTTCCGCAAGCTCATCTAGAGAGGGCTTTCCCTCACCTTCATCATCACTACTACTTTCATCACTAGAGGATGGAATGCTTTTGTTACCTCTTGCCATAAGGCATTTGTGTGATGACTGTGATGATCGTGACGAGGACCGGTGGCTGTGCGTCCTTGGAGGTTCATCTTCACTTGAAGAATCATCCCAAGTTCTAACACTTGTTAGCGCCTTGCCTTTGCTCCTCTCCTTTTTGGGCTTGGCCATATTTGGACAGTTGTCCCTGAAGTGGCCCTTCTCCCCACATGCGAAGCATCCTCTCTTCCTTTGCTTTTTCCTGTTAATGTTAAAGAGAAGATCCTCGACCTGCAGGGGCACACCCATTAGATTAATCTTGCGGATCATCCTCATTACCTTTCCGACGCGTCGGATTGTTTCTTCGTCCTCGGAGGATGATGTGCATGGTTGATTATCTTCACCATCATCACTTTCTTCTTCTTCTTCCTCTTCTTCGCTTGAGGAACTTGGAGTGGGAGCCTTCTTTTTGTCCTTCCTTTCATCACATGTAAAAGCATATGGTCTTGAGGAAGTTGGCTCATCTCCCCGACTCATTTTTCGCGACATCTCAAAAGCCGCGATTTTCCCAATCACGATGGTTGGGGTCATGTTGCTCAAGTCCTCCATGTTGTGAAGGATGGTGATGATGCTCCCATATCTTTGCTGTGGTAGCAGGGAGATAATCTTCCTCACAATGTCCGCATCACCTAGCTTATTAATGCCAATCGAATTGAGCTCATTGATAATTAGATTCAAACGAGAATACATGTCTCTAACAAGCTCATCATCTTTCATAGCAAAAGAATTATACTCATTTAAGACTAGGCAATGTTTTTGCTCACGGACATTGGATGTGCCGTCATGGGGCTCATGCAATTTTAGCCAAATCTCATTAGCAGTTTTCAGGGTAAATACTTGATTGAAAATATCCATGCTAAGAGATTCATACAAGCAATTTTTGGCTCTAGCATTTAAATGGATTTCTTTTTCCTCACTCGTGGTGGGTTTCTCGGGATTCTTGAGGGGTTTCATCCCGTCACGAGTGACTCTCCAAACACCTAGATCAACGGCCTCTAGGTAACAAGCCATTCTAGCACTATAATATGGGAAGTTAGTGCCGTCAAAGTGTGGTGGCCTATGGGTATCCATCCCTTCCTCTAAAAAGCGTCGGCTCTTTTAGCGGTGAAGCTAAAGCGTTTCAAATGAGCCAAACCGGGCTCTGATACCACTTGTAGGAAACGGGTGACGCCTAAGAGGGGGGGGGTGAATTAGGACTTCTAAAACTTTTACTAAACTAGGCCACAATTAAATCCCTAGAGCAAAACCTATGCAAATAATCAAAACTAGAATGTGCAAACTAGGTTTTGTCTAAGTGTTGCTATCTCTACCGCAAAAGGCTAAGTTTCAATCTATACTAAATAAGTATGACTACAAGATTGAAACTTAAATGCTTAATATAAATGCGGAATGTAAAGAGCTAAGTAGAGAAGCAAACTCTCGTGGATGACGCCGGTATTTTTACCGAGGTATCCGGAACCACGCAAGGTCCCGACTAATCCTCGTTGGTGCCCCTACGCAAAGGGAAGCCCACGCGAGGGCCAAGCACCACGGTCGAGTAACTCCGTAGAGAGCCGCGGGCCTTCTCCACGCGCAAGTGGTGCTCCGCTTCCGGCTCCTCTCGGACGCTCCCCGCCGTCTCCACTATCGAGCTTCCGGCCAAAACGCCGCGGGCCTTGTTCCCTCCGGTACACGGTGGCGGCCGTGACACAAACGCGGTTGTCACGGTCTCGCAAGACTCTCGCCCCACTCGGTACAATTACAACGACTCACGCAAGAGCCGAGGGGTTGTGTGGTTTTACAAAACTCACTCAACTAACTAGGATTCACCTAGAGCAAGCGCTAAAGCGGTCTAACTAACCTAAGCACTTCGCAAAGCACCTACGCTAATCACCGAGTGATTCTATTAAGCACTTGGGTGTTCGAGCTCTTAGAAATGTGCACTATATGCCTTGGTATGTTGCTTGGGCTCTCACACTTGAGAATGGCCGGTTGGGGTGGTATTTATAGCCTCCACACCCCAAACTAGCCGTTGGACAGAAAGCAGCAGCTTTCTGTCGTCGGGTGCACCGGACAGTCCGGTGCACCACCGGACACTGAACAGTAGATGTCCGGTGCACGCCACGTCAGCCGACCGTTGGCGCCTGTAGCAGTCGACCGTTGGATCCGACCGTTGCCGTCTGCCCGTTGGCACACCGGACAGTCCGGTGCACACCGGACAGTCCGGTGCTACAGCCAGAGAGCGCCTGTCTGCGGCCTCTCTGCGCAGACTGTCCGGTGCCACACCGGACAGTCCGGTGCACACCGGACACCAATGTCCGGTGCGCCACCAGGCGCTGGCTGACAGCCCTCATCTTGGATTTCTTCGCTGATTTCTTCGGGCTTCTTTGTTCTTGAGTATTGGACTCCTATGCATCTTTTATGTCTTCTTTTGAGGTGTTGCATCCTCATTGCCTTGGTCCAATTCTCTTCGCATCCTATGAACTATAAACACAAACACTAGAAAACTTATTAGTTCACGGATTGTGTTGTTCATCAAACACCAAAACTCAATTAGCCAAAAGGCCCGGGGTCCATTTTCCTTACATCCTGACAGACTTCAAATGCCTCTTTATATGCCTTGTCGACTTCATGTTATCCTTAGTACTATTTATATCACAGTCTGATTATCACAGTTCATGGAAATAGTCAGCATAGGTTTTTAACCACCGGTAAATTCATAAGGAGTTCACGAAGCCACTCAGCCTCAACTGAAGTGGTATCTAATGCTGTGAGTTCTGCTTCTATAGTCGACCTCGTTAAGACGGTTTGCTTGCAAGACTTCCATGAAATAGTGCCACCTCCAAGTGAAAACACATATCCATTTGTGGCATATATCTCATCAACATCAAATATCTAGTTTGCATCACAATATCCGTCCAGTACTGTTGGGTGCCCAGTATAATGGATGCCTAAACTCATAGTACCTTTTTGAAAGTTCCCTATGCCCGGGAACAGGATCTGGATGTCGCCTAGAGGGGGGTGAATAGGCGAATAATAATTATCACTTTAAAACTGGAAATTTTTACTCTACTCGAGGGCTGGATCGCAGTGGAATGAAAGACCCTTCGAGTAGGTTGCAGTGGAATTGAAGTTCTTGTCTTAAAATACCCTGCACTTTGAAGATAGCTTGTACCACATATAAATATTGAAGTGCAAGTATAAAAAGCAAATAAGACAGAGAAACAACACACAACACAGAGCAGAGCACACTGACGCAGGGATTTATCCTGAGGTTCAGCCAAGCCTAAAATGCTTGCCTAGTCCTCGTTGGAGTTAGCCACACTTTGGCTTGGAGTCTATTTCAACTCCTTTCTTCATTTGCTCAGATCTATCAGTGCGACAGATAGAGCCTTTCACTATGTTGATATCAGTTACAACGATACTGTAGCTGCTTACAATTTTCTCGATAGCACTCCAGCAGAGTAACAATGCGCTCAAGATTTTGCTCTAGCTCTCAGCAGCTCTTCCCCTCTCTCTAAAGGCTTATAGCTTCGCCTCTACACAAACTAGAGAGATACACAAGAGAGGGAGAGAAAGAATTAATCCAAATGATGTATAGACTTGTTGGCTACTCTTGTATTCTTGTTGGAGGTGCCTAGGGGTCCCTTTTATAGTCCCAAAGGGCCTAGGAGCCGTTGGAGCTTCATTTGGAAGCTCCCAGCCTTCCCTGGTTGTGGGTGCACCAGACTGTCCGGTGGCACACCGGACAGTGAACAGTAACGGATCTGATTGACAGTTTCCTTCTCTGGAAGAGCTAGCCATTGGTGCACCGGACAGGTTACTGTTCACTGGCCTGTGCACCGGATAGGTTACTATTCACTGTCCTGTGCACCGGACAGAGTAACTATTCACCATGTTGTGCACCGGACATGTTACTATTCACTGTCCTATGCACCGGGCAGGTTACTATTCACTGTCCTGTGCACCAGCCAACAACACACTAAGTGCTTTTTCCTCCATTCTTTATCCGTTTGACTTCAACTTTTGGGAGGATTTTCCTGAGACTTAAACAAACACATTTAGAGTATAATCCAATTGATTTAGTCCTAGAAACTTACCTCTTTCTTGTTCTTCTCCTAGCTTTTCTGTTTCTCCTCAAGCAGAGATCAGAATGTCACTTTCTCTGCAGAAAGAGTTAGAGAGCAAACCAAAGCACCAAACTTGTAGTAAGAGGTGTATGCAAAATGGTTGAACACTCAAACCTTACATACTTAACCTTTTTCATCGTTTTAGCCAATTTGGCATATTTGAGGTCGATGTTGGACTCTAAACCATCAAGTCAACTTGACTTGATCTAGATTGACATATCTGAGCTCCAACCCCCTTGTTTACTTCCCGAGCTTGATCTTGAGCCTTATGACTTACAACACATAACTGTAGATGTTACCTCATTGGTTGTAAGTCATGTCCTTATGTAGTGATCCTTGATGCACCATAACTTTTCTTAACTCGATCAACCTTGACTTTGCAAGTCTTCTTCTTCACCCCTAGCTTTGGGTTCCTGGTCTCCTTGACCTTCTCCCGTGCCCTCGGTACCTCGAAGCTCTTCTTGCCTCCATCCTTGGCTGGATCGGTTGTCTCTGAGTTACGCACATCGAGTCTCACTTAAGCAATGTCCATCTTACTTGTGATGTCCATTATGTATCTATAATCTAGTCTTTGGACCATCACACTTGTTCACTTGTGTTGAACCCTGTTAGCTTTGCATTAAGCACTTGTTCAACACTTAGAACACTTGTTAGTCCTTTAATTGGGTTGTCATCTAAACACCAAAACCCACAAGAGAGCTTTCACTTTTAGATAGCGCAAAACTCTCTCAAGAGCACGCTAGTGATCATCTCCCAGATTTGAAATAAATCGGCTAAGTTTGCTCACAGCAAACAAGATGTCAGGCCTCATAGCACTAGCTAAATATGAGTGAACCAATCATTTGGGAATATCTCAATTGGTCCTTTGCTATTCTTCAATTTTTCTTTAATAGCTTACTAGGGTCATAAGGCGTTGGAGCAGGTTCACATTCGCTAAAACCAAAGCGACTCAAAACCTTTTCCACATAATGGGATTACATAAGTGTGATCCCACCATTGCCTTCTCTCAGTAGATTAATGTTAAGAATAGCATCGGCTTCTCCCAAATCTTTCATTTCAAAATTATTAGATAGAATGTCTTTTATTAAGATTAGAATGTCATCAACATATAGTCATAAAATTACTCCCTCACCCCCACCATACCGATAGTATACACATATGTCTTCTTCGTTCACAACAAAGCTAACAGATGTCAAAGTTTTTATCAAAATTTTCATGCCACTGCTTAGGTGCTTATTTTTAGGCCATATAAAGATTTCAATAATTTACACACCATGCCTTCTTGACCATTTGCTACAAACCCAGCTGGCTGCTCCATGTAAATTTCCTCATCTGTTTCTCCATTTAGGAATGTTGTCTTAACATCCATTTGATGGACGAGAAGACCATGAGAGGCAGCTAATGAAAGTAGCACACGAATTATGGTCAATCGAGCCACAGGTGAGTAAGTATTAAAGAAATTCTCACCTTCCTTCTGTGAATAACCTTTAATTACAAGCCTCGTCTTGTACCTTTCAATAGTACCATGAGGCTAAGCTTTTTCTTGAACACCCATTTACTCCCAATGGGCTTACACCCATAAGGACGCTCAACGACCTCCCAAGTTGCATTAGACATAATAGAATCCATCTCACTCTTTATTGCTTCCTTCCAAAAGTCAGCATTAGGAGAGGAATATGCCTCTTCAATGGTACTTGGTGTGTTACCCACAAGATATGCAATGTAATCATTACCAAAGGACTTTGTAGTCCTTGGTCTCTTACTCTTTCGAGTTGTTACATTGTTATCTTCCACAGGATTTTGTATATGAGATTCATCAGTGTGTTCTACCAAATAAAATGCTTATGGGGTATTGTTGGTTCATTATTAGACGCATCATGTGTAATTTTCATAGGAAATTCGTCCTAAAAATGTAGCATCTCTTGACTCCATAATTGTACCAACCAAGATGTCCAATACTCTAGAGTTTATAATTAAAAACATATATCCAATATTGTGGAAAGCATACCCTAGGAAAACACAATCAATAGTTTTGGTCCTAATTTGTGCTTCTTGTTAACTGGCGCATTTAGTTTAGCCAAACAACCCCAGGTGCATAAATAGGAGATATTTAATTTCTTCTTTTCTCATTCCTCGAATAGTGTGATTTCTTTGTTCTTTGTGGGAACTTTATTCACGACATGACACAGTTAAGATCGTCTCACCCCACCATTCCTTAGATAGTCTCAAAGTCCCTAACATGATGTTAACCAAATCAGTTAGAGTACAGTTCTTTCTTTCAGAAACCCCATTGGATTGTGGTGAGTATGGCGTCGTCGTCTCATGAATAATACCATGGTCCACACAAAAATAAAAAATCACCCGAAAAATATTCTCCACCATGATCAGACCTTAACCGTTTAATTTTTCTCTCGAGTTTATTTTCAGCTTCAGCTTTGTAGGTCTTAAAATAATGCAAAGCTTCATCTTTTGATTTTAAAAGGTACATATAACAAAATATAGTAGAATCATTGATAAAAGTAATAAAATATCGCTTGTCTCCTTTAGTCAATATTCTGTTCATCTCACATAAATCGGAATGTATTAAATCTAGTGGTGTCAAATTCCTCGCCTTCGCAGCCTTATGAGGCTTGCGAGGTTGCTTAGATTGCATGCACACCTGTCACTTAGAACCTTTGACTAAATCAAATTTTGGGATTAAATTTAAATCTGCTAACCGCGAGACAACCAAAATTGATATGACAAGTCGTGAATGCGAAATATTTGACTCATACGAAACAATATTATTCACAGACTTATTAGATGTATCATGCAAAGACAAGCGAAACAAGCCTCCAATGTCATAGCCTTGTCCAACAAATGTTCTATACTTAGACAATACACATTTATTGTACTCAAAAACAAGTTTGTAGCCATCTCAACATAATTGAGAGCCACTAACTAGATTCTTTTGATGGAGGTGACATGTTGCACGTTCTTCAATAGCACTGTCTGTCCGAAGTAAACTTCAGAAAGACTGTACCAACACCAAGAACACGCACGTGTGATCCGTTCCCCATTAGAAGGCTCCAGTCCCTTTGCACTGACAAGAATAAAACAAAGAAATATTAGCACACATATGAATATTAGCACCAGTATTAGCCCACCACTCAGGTGAATGAGACAATGAAAGAATAGTAGGTAAAAGATTATTATACTCTGATGTTCCTTCTCCAGTCTCACTAATAAACATGTTTGTTGTTTTCTTCTCTTGAACGTGTTTCTTTTCTTGCTTAAATTTGTGGTTTGTGCACGCACTTGACCAATGATCAGTACTCCCACAAACAAAGCAACCGACATCTTTGTTTTTCTTCTTAAACATGGCTGTTTGCTTGGGCTTAGAGGTGTTCTATTTCTTGTTCTTCTTTTTGTTGTTACGAGACACATCATAATTTTTCTTCTATACCATATTAGCACTAGAAGACTCAATTTCTTTCTCACGAGTGTCTTTTGCTCTTGCCCTCTCCTCAACATCAATAGATCCAATAAGTTCAGCCACGCTAAACTCTTGTCTTTTATGTTTAAGTGTGGTAGCAAAATCCCTCCAAGAAGGCGGCAACTTAGCGATAATACCGCCGGCCACGAACTTGTCAGGCAAGACACATGGGAATTGTTCGAGTTCCTTGGCCAATGCTTGTATTTCATGAGCCTGTTCAACAACAGGACGATTTTCCACCATCTTACAGTCAAACAACTGCTTTATGATGTACAGCTCACTACCGACATCAGAAACACCGAATTGCATCTCATAATTCTTTTGCAGATGTGCACGTAAGATAATAATCAACATAATTGTTGGCAAGAGCGCCAATGACGATGCCTTGAAATAGGTTATCAGCAATAACAAACATTCTCTCCTCTTCAGGAGTGAACTATTCGGGTTTCCCCTGTGCGGCGTGATAGCAATTCATTGCTGTCAACCACAGTATCATCTTACTACTCCATCTCTTGTAAAATGTCCCATCAAATGGTTCACTTGGTTTTAACACGGCAGCAAAACCACTAACAGAAAAATGCATAACATTATGTTTTTGGATTGTTAGGAATTTGGGTATTTTCGTATTCAATTTAATCTAGAAATATAGCACGATAAATGTGATAACAGATATGTGCATGTGTGCATAACTACTTATAGCAGCAGTAAACAGTAGAATAACATGCACAAAAATAAGTAACAGTGAGTACCCTACGGAGGGACCAATGCTCAAAGCACATGTGGCTCCATTCAGACGAGACATCTCGTGTGTATGTTCGATGTAGTTGATCGGAATTCGATGCAGGTTGATGTTCGTAGTGAAAGGGAAATGTGCCTTTGGGCCATTTCTAAGTATTTTGGTGATTGAGTGCCAACACAAGTGCTTTTATGCTAATCTATGCAAAGTGGTGGACAAAGTGAAAATCTTGTCAAAAGGTATGTTTCTAGACTTAGTACATTGTTTTTATGGACTAATGTATTGTGTCTAAGTGCTGGAAACAGGAAAGATTGAATTAGAAATGAGATGGCCTTGTTCAGCCAAAGTCTGCTCGGTCTGGGTGCACCGGACTGTCCGGTGGTGCACCGGACAGTGTCCGGTGCGCCAGGCTGGCTCTGGCGAACAGGCTGCTCTCGGAACTTCGACGACGGTGTACGGCTATAATTCACCGGACTGTCCGGTGGTGCACCGGACTGTCAGGTGAGCCGTTCATAGGCGAACTCATCGCTCTCGGGAGATGATTAACGGCGTACGGCTAAAATTCACCGGTCTGTCCGGTGGTGCATCGGACTGTCCAGTGAGTCAACGGTCAGCCGGGGCAACGGTCGGCCGAGGATTCCGCACGTGACGCATGGCCGAGCCAACGGTCACATTGGTGCACCGTACTATCCGGTGCGCCAACGGCTCTCAGACTCCAACGGTCGGCTTCGCCAAATAAGGAAGGAGATCTGCACCGGACAGTGTCCGGTGGTGCACCGGACTGTCTGGTGCGCCAGTCGACAGAAGGCAAGATCTGCCTTCCAGGATTGCTCTCAACGGCTCCTAGCTGCCTTGGGGCTATACAAGGGACCCCTAGGCGCATGGAGGAGTACACCAAGCATTCTTACAACATTCCTAAGCACCAAGACCTCGATTCCGCGCATTTGTTTCTTTGTGATAGCATATAGAGCTCTAGTGGAGTCGTGAACTCATTGGGTTGTGTTGCGAGCTCTTGTTGCGACTTGTGTGCGTGTTAACACTCTGTTTCTTGTGTCTTGTGTGCGTTGCTAATCCCTCCCTTGCTCCGTGCTTCTTTGTGAACTTCAAGTGTAAGGGCGAGAGGCTCCAAGTTGTGGAGATTCCTCGCAAACGGGATTAAGAAAAGCAAGCAAAACACCGTGGTATTCAAGTGGGTCTTTGGACCGCTTGAGAGGGGTTGATTGCAACCCTCGTCCGTTGGGACGCCACAACATGGAGTAGGCAAGTGTTGGACTTGGCCGAACCATGGGATAACCACCGTGCCATCTCTGTGATTGATCTCTTGTGGTTATTGTGTTTTGACTCCTCTCTAGCCACTTGGCGATTATTGTACTAACACTTAACCAAGTTTTTGTGGCTTAAGTTTCAAGTTTTACAGGATCACCTATTCACCCCCCTCTAGGTGCTCTCAATTGGTATCAGAGCCGTTCTCTTCACAAAGGGACTAACCGCCCGAAGAGATGGATCCTAAGGGGAAGGGTATCGTGATCAACGATAAAGAGAAGGAATCCTTCGTCAACGACCCGAAGGATGACAAGCCTACCGACTCGGGCTCGGGCCATAGACGGAAAGATGGGAAGAAGAAGAAGACAAGGCGCATCAAGGAAATTGTCTACTACGACGACAGCGACGAGTCATCTTCTTCCCAAAAGGACAACGACGACAACGACTACGAGAGAAGGAAACCGGTTAATTCGAACTTTTCTTTTGACTACTCTCGTATTCCGCAAAGTACAAATACTCATTTGCTTTCCATTCCACTTGGCAAACCTCCTCACTTTGATGGAGAGGACTATGGATTTTGGAGCCACAAAATGCGTAGTCACCTGTTCTCTCTCCATCCAAGCATTTGGGAGATTGTGGAAAGTGGAATGAAATTTGATAGCTCAGATAGTCCTATATATATTAATGAATAGATTCATAGAAATGCACAAGCTACTACTGTGTTGTTAGCCTCCTTGTGCAGGGACGAGTACCATAAGGTGAGCGGCTTGGACAACGCCAAGCAAATCTGGGACACCCTCAAAATCTCTCATGAGGGGAACGATGTCACCTTGCTCACCAAGATGGAGTTGGTAGAGGGAGAACTTGGAAGATTCGCGATGATAAGGGGCGAGGAGCCAACCCAAACATACAACCGGCTCAAGACCCTTATCAACAAAATAAGGAGCTACAGAAGCACGCGATGGACGGACCACGACGTCGTCCGCCTAATGCTAAGGTCCTTTACCGTTCTTGATCCACATTTGGTGAATAATATTCGTGAGAATCCCAGGTACACCAAAATGTCGCCCGAAGAAGTCCTTGGAAAATTCGTAAGCGGGCGAATGATGATCAAGGAGGCGAGGTACGTGGACAACGCGTTGAACGGTCCGATCCATGAGCCGCAACCCGTTGCTCTCAAGGCAACGAGAAGCAAGGAGGCGTTACCTAGCAAGGTGGCGCAAGTTGAGGCGGCAGGACTCAATGATGAAGAGATGGCCCTCATCATCAAGCGCTTCAAGACGGCGCTTAAGGGTCGCAAGGGACAGCCAAGCAAGACCAAGACAAAGGGGAAGCGATCATGCTTCAAATGTGGTAAGCTTGGTCATTTTATTGCTAACTGTCCCGATAATGAAAGTGACCAGGAAAAAGGAAACAAGAGGGAGAAGAAAAAGAACTACAAGAAGGCCAAGGGCGAAGCACATATCGGGAAGGAGTGGGATTCAGATTGCTCCTCCTCCGACTCCGAAAATGAAGGACTCGCCGCCACCGCCTTCAACAAGTATTCCCTCTTCCCCAACGAGCGTCACACATGCCTCATGGCAAAGTAGAAGAAGGTATGTACTCGAGACAGTACTACTTATGATTCTTCTAGTGAAAATGATTCTAGTGACGACGATGAAATAGACTATTCTAGTTTATTTAAAGGATTAGATAGAATTAAAATTGGCAAAATTAATGAGTTAATTGATGCCTTGAATGAAAAGGATAGACTTTTAGAAAAGCAAGAGGATTTGTTGTATGAAGAACATGATAAATTTGTAGAGGCACAAAAATCCTATGCTTTAGAAGTTAAAAGAAATGAAATGCTTTCTTATGAACTATCTACTTGTCATGAAACCATTTCTACTTTAAAAGGTGTTAACAATGATTTAAATGATAAATTAGAAGTAGCAAATAAATCTAATTCTTGTATAGAACATGTTATGATTTGCACTAGGTGTAAAGATTTTGATATTGATGCTTGTAGTGAACACCTAGTTTCAATTTCTAAATTAAATGATGAATTGGCTAGTCTTAATGCCCAACTTAAGACTAGCAAAAGTGATTTCGATAAGCTAAAATTTGCAAGGGATGCCTACACGATTGGTAGACACCCCTCAATTAAGGATGGACTTGGCTTCAAGAGGGAAGCCAAGGACTTAACAAGCCATAAGGCTCCCATCTCCACCAAGGAGAAAGGGAAGGCCCCTATGGCTAGTAGTGCTAAAAAGAACCATGCTTTTATGTATCATGACAGGAGACAATCTAGAAATGCTTATAGGAGTTATAATGCATATAATGCTTTTGATTCTCATGCCATGTTTGCTTCTAGTTCTTCCTATGTGCACGATAGAAATGTTAGTAGGAGAAATGTTGTTCATAATATGCCTAGGAGAAATGTTGTTAATATTCCTAGGAAAGTTAATGAACCTTCTACCATATATCATGCTTGCAATGCTTCTTTTGCAATTTATAGAAAAAATAAGAAGGTAATTGCTAGGAAGTTAGGGGCCAAATGTAAGGGAGATAAAACTTGCATTTGGGTCCCTAAGACAATTGTAACTAACCTTGCAGGACCCAACAAGAGTTGGGTACCTAAGACCCAAGCCTAAATTTGCCTTGCAGGTTTATGCATCCGGGGGTTCAAGCTGGATTATCGACAGCGGATGCACAAACCACATGACGGGGGAAAAGAGGATGTTCTCTTCCTACGTCAAGAATAAGGATCCCCAAGATTCAATAATATTCGGTGATGGGAACCAAGGCAAGGTAAAAGGGTTAGGTAAAATTGCTATTTCATCCGAGCACTCTATTTCTAATGTGTTTTTAGTTGAGTCGCTTGGATATAATTTGTTATCTGTTAGTCAATTATGCAATATGGGATATAATTGTCTATTTACAAATGTAGATGTGTCTGTCTTTAGAAGATGTGATGGTTCACTAGCTTTTAAGGGTGTACTAGACGGCAAACTTTATTTGGTTGATTTTGCAAAAGAAGAGGCCGGTCTAGATGCATGCTTAATCGCTAAGACTTGCATGGGCTGGCTATGGCATCGCCGCTTAGCACATGTGGGGATGAAGAACCTCCACAAGCTTCTAAAGGGAGAACACGTGATAGGTCTAACCAATGTACATTTCGAAAAAGATAGACCTTGTGCAGCTTGTCAAGCAGGGAAACAGGTGAGAGGCTCTCATCACACCAAAAATGTGATGACCACATCAAGACCCTTGGAGATGCTTCATATGGACCTCTTCGGACCCGTCGCCTATCTAAGCATAGGAGGAAGTAAGTATGGTCTTGTTATAGTTGATGATTTTTCCCGCTTCACTTGGGTATTCTTTTTGCAGGATAAATCTGAAACCCAAGGGACCCTCAAGCGCTTCCTCAGGAGAGCTCAAAATGAGTTTGAGCTCAAGGTGAAGAAGATAAGAAGCGACAACGGGTCCGAATTTAAGAATCTTCAAGTGGAGGAGTTCCTTGAGGAGGAGGGGATCAAGCACGAGTTCTCTGCTCCCTACACACCTCAGCAAAATGGTGTGGTAGAGAGGAAGAACAGGACGCTCATCGATATGGCGAGGACTATGCTTGGAGAGTTCAAGACCCCCCGAGCGCTTTTGGTCGGAAGCCGTGAACACGGCTTGCCACGCCATCAACCGGGTCTACCTTCACCGCCTCCTCAAGAAGACTTCATATGAGCTGCTAACTGGTAACAAACCCAATGTGTCTTATTTTCGTGTATTTGGGAGCAAGTGTTATATTCTTGTGAAGAAAGGTAGAACTTCTAAATTTGCTCCCAAAGCTGTAGAAGGGTTTTTATTAGGTTATGACTCAAATACAAAGGCGTATAGGGTCTTCAACAAATCATCGGGTTTGGTTGAAGTCTCTAGCGACGTTGTATTTGATGAGACTAATGGCTCTCCAAGAGAGCAAGTTGTTGATCTTGATGATGTAGATGAAGAAGACGTTCCAACAGCCGCGATACGCACCATGGCAATTGGAGATGTGTGGCCTCAGGAACAATTGGAGCAAGATCAACCGTCTTCCTCAACTATGGTGCATGCCCCAACTCAAGACGATGAACAGGTTCATCATGAGGAGGCGCGTGATCAAGGGGGAGCACAAGATGTTCAAGTTGAAGAGGAAGAAGCACCTCAGGCACCTCCAACCCAAGTTCGAGCAACGATTCAAAGGGATCATCCTGTCGACCAAATATTGGGTGATATTAGCAAGGGAGTAACTACTCGTTCAAGATTAGTTAATTTTTGTGAGCATTACTCTTTTGTCTCTTCTATTGAGCCTTTCAGGGTAGAAGAGGCCTTGCTAGATCCGGACTGGGTGTTGGCCATGGAGGAGAAACTCAACAACTTCAAGCGCAATGAAGTTTGGACACTGGTGCCTCGTCCCAAGCAAAACGTTGTGGGAACCAAGTGGGTGTTCCGCAACAAACAGGACGAGCACGGGGTGGTGACGAGGAACAAGGCTCGACTTGTGGCAAAAGGTTATGCCCAAGTCGCAGGTTTGGACTTTGAGGAGACGTTCGCTCCTGTGGCTAGGCTAGAATCAATTCGTATTTTGCTAGCATATGCCGCTCACCATTCTTTCAGGTTGTACCAAATGGATGTGAAGAGTGCTTTCCTCAACGGGCCGATCAAAGAGGAGGTGTATGTGGAGCAACCCCCTGGCTTCGAGGATGAACGGTACCCCGACCACGTGTGTAAGCTCTCTAAGGCGCTCTATGGACTTAAGCAAGCCCCAAGAGCATGGTATGAATGCCTTAGAGACTTTTTAATTGCTAATGCTTTCAAGGTTGGGAAAGCCGATCCAACTCTTTTCACTAAGACTTGCGATGGTGATCTTTTTGTGTGCCAAATTTATGTCGATGACATAATATTTGGTTCTACTAACCAAAAGTCTTGTGAAGAGTTTAGCAGGGTGATGACGCAGAAATTCGAGATGTCGATGATGGGCGAGTTGAACTACTTCCTTGGGTTCCAAGTGAAGCAACTCAAGGACGACACTTTCATCTCCCAAACAAAGTACACGCAAGACTTGCTAAAGCGGTTTGGGATGAAGGACGCCAAGCCCGCAAAGACTCCGATGGGAACCGACGGACACACCGACCTCAACAAAGAAGGTAAGTCCGTTGATCAAAAGGCATACCGGTCTATGATAGGGTCTTTACTTTATTTGTGTGCTAGTAGACCGGATATTATGCTTAGCGTATGCATGTGTGCTAGATTTCAATCCGATCCTAAGGAGTGTCACTTAGTGGCTGTGAAGCGAATTCTAAGATATTTAGTCGCTATGCCTTGCTTCGGGATCTGGTATCCAAAGGGGTCTAACTTTGACTTGATTGGATACTCAGATTCTGACTATGCTGGATGTAAGGTCGATAGGAAGAGTACATCAGGGACGTGCCAATTCTTAGGAAGGTCCCTGGTGTCGTGGAACTCTAAGAAACAAACTTTCGTTGCCCTATCCACCGCTGAGGCCGAGTACGTTGCCGCAGGATAGTGTTGTGCGCAACTACTTTGGATGAGGCAAACCCTCCGGGACTTTGGCTACAATCTAAGCAAAGTCCCACTCCTATGTGACAATGAGAGTGCTATCCGAATAGCGGAAAATCCTGTTGAGCACAGCCGCACAAAGCACATTGACATCCGGCATCACTTTTTGAGAGACCACCAGCAAAAGGGAGATATCGAAGTGTTTCATGTTAGCACCGAGAACCAGCTAGCCGATATCTTCACTAAGCCTTTAGATGAAAAGACCTTTTGCAGGCTGCGTAGTGAGCTAAATGTCCTAGATTCGTGAAACTTGGATTGATTTATAGCATACATGTGTTTATGCCTTTGATCATGTTCCTTCTGCATTTGTTGCTTATGTATGGTGCTCAAGTTGTACAAACACTCCCTGGACCTCACAAGTCCTTTTGCAAGTGATGCACATATTTAGGGGGAGCTATGCTACAACTTGACCCTTTGAGACTAACCGTGTGCTTGAGTTTGCTTGTTTTAGTCTCAAAGGAGATTTGAAAGGGAAAAGGTGGACTTGGACCATGAAAGACTTCCACTGCACTCCGATGAGAGGGTAATTTATTCCAAGTTCATCTACTCTTATTGCCTTTGTATTCTTATTTGAAGATTTTGGTGAGGCAATGGGGTTAAAGGGCCAAGATTGATCCCGTTTTGGTGCTTGATGCCAAAGGGGGAGAAAATAAAGGCCAAAGCAATAGATGGATCAGCTACCACTTGAGAAATTTTGAAAATAGTAGATTAGAGCTTTTGGTTTGTCAAAACTCTTTTATTGTCTCTTTTGTCAAGAGTTGGTCTCTTGTGGGGAGAAGTGTTGATTATGGGAAAAAGGGGGAGTTTTTGAAATCCTTGATCAATTTCCTTTGAAATACCTCTCTTTATGTCTCTACAAGTGAATTTGACTTAGAGATAGGAATTTGAGTTTGATTTGAAAAAACAAACCAAGTGGTGGCAAAGAGTGATCCATATATGTCAAAATTGAATCAAAACAATTTTGAGTGTTCATTTGCATTGTTATTGCACTTGTTCTAGTTGCTTTATGTTGTGTTGGCATAAATCACCAAAAAAGGGGAGATTGAAAGGGAAATGTGCCTTTGGACCATTTCTAAGTATTTTGGTGATTGAGTGCCAACACAAGTGCTTTTATGCTAATCTATGCAAAGTGGTGGACAAAGTGAAAATCTTGTCAAAAGGTATGTTTCTAGACTTAGTACATTGTTTTTATGGACTAATGTATTGTGTCTAAGTGCGGGAAACATGAAAGATTGAATTAGAAATGAGATGGCCTTGTTCAGCCAAAGTCTGCTCGGTCTGGGTGCACCGGACTGTCCGGTGGTGCACCGGACAGTGTCCGGTGCGCCAGGCTGGCTCTGGCGAAAAGGCTGCTCTCGGAACTTCGACGACGGTGTACGGCTATAATTCACCGGACTGTCCGGTGGTGCACCGGACTGTCAGGTGAGTCGTTCACAGGCGAACTCGTCGCTCTCGGGAGATGATTAACGGCGTACGGCTAAAATTCACCGGTCTGTCCGGTGGTGCATCGGACTGTCCGGTGAGTCAACGGTCAGCCGGGGCAACGGTCGGCCGAGGATTCCGCGCGTGACGCATGGCCGAGCCAACTGTCACATTGGTGCACCGGACTGTCCGGTGTGCACCGGACAGTGTCCGGTGCGCCAACGGCTCTCAGACTCCAACGGTCGGCTTCGCCAAATAAGGAAGGAGATCTGTACCGGACAGTGTCCGGTGGTGCACCGGACTGTCCGGTGCGCCAGTCGACAGAAGGCAAGATCTGCCTTCCAGGATTGCTCTCAACGGCTCCTAGCTGCCTTGGGGCTATAAAAGGGACCCCTAGGCGCATGGAGGAGTACACCAAGCATTCTTACAACATTCCTAAGCACCAAGACCTCGATTTCGCGCATTTGTTTCTTTGTGATAGCATATAGAGCTCTAGTGGAGTCGTGAACTCATTGGGTTGTGTTGCGAGCTCTTGTTGCGACTTGTGTGCGTGTTAACACTCTGTTTCTTGTGTCTTGTGTGCGTTGCTAATCCCTCCCTTGCTCCGTGCTTCTTTGTGAACTTCAAGTGTAAGGGCGAGAGGCTCCAAGTTGTGGAGATTCCTCGCAAACGGGATTAAGAAAAGCAAGCAAAACACCGTGGTATTCAAGTGGGTCTTTGGACCGCTTGAGAGGGGTTGATTGCAACCCTCGTCCGTTGGGACGCCACAACGTGGAGTAGGCAAGTGTTGGACTTGGCCGAACCACGAGATAACCACCGTGCCATCTCTGTGATTGATCTCTTGTGGTTATTGTGATTTGACTCCTCTCTAGCCACTTGGCGATTATTGTACTAACACTTAACCAAGTTTTTGTGGCTTAAGTTTCAAGTTTTACAGGATCACCTATTCACCTCCCCTCTAGCTGCTCTCACGTAGTGCAGTCGCGTGAACAACCACCAGGAGAAGACGAATGGGTTCCCACGAACAAGTCGATGTCACCAACGAGTCGATGTCGATCAAACAGTCGCGCTGTGCGCTCCCCAAAAACTTGATCGATCGCCTATCTTGAGCAAGATCTCTTACAACGACGATGGTTTCGGAGACCTGCTTACTCTGTGTCTTGTGCACGCAAGAACATAGAGTCAGGAAAGCAGAAAGCAGCGTAGCAGTGGATAGCTCTGGTGTTGTTACGCATGTCATTGGATGAGAGGTAGCGCCTCTTCTTATAGGCACCAGGAGCCCCTTTAGCTTCCAGGTTAACGTCATGAAAATGCCATCAAATGACGGTAACTCCCGACCATCAAGAGACATAAGTTACTAGCCATAAAAGGACCATCAAAACAGTAACTCCCAACCATCAAAGGCATGAGTTACTAATCATGAAATGAGGGCCATCAAGACAGTAACTCGCAGTCATCAAGAGCCAATTAACTAATTGTAACTTCCACCACTTACATGCCT
This sequence comes from Zea luxurians, assembly GCA_029449295.1. Lineage (NCBI taxonomy): Eukaryota > Viridiplantae > Streptophyta > Magnoliopsida > Poales > Poaceae > Zea > Zea luxurians. The sequence goes on along the minus strand of JAOPSE010000002.1, from coordinate 81,241,839 downwards.
TGGGATTTGTTTGATTAATTAGTCAATAGGTTTTAACCCAGTTAATCTAACATCTGAGCTCTTTCTCCACTATAAATCAACGACTTCGTATGGCTATAAGCAATAGTGTCACCAGTACCGACAACATCGTCTCCCCCTGCAATCGAAAGGTGTATACCCATGAATCCATGATGTAATATTGTTGCTTATGCTATTCAATCTAACTAGTATGTGAGCAATGCACATGGTAATATCCATGTTTATGTTGTTTAATCTAACTATTATATAATTAATGCTCATAGTACATTCCAAATCTTTAAACCTGTGTATAGAGATGGCAATGGAGTCTCGATCCCCGATTCTCCGCGGGAAATTCCTCCATTAGGGAATGAGGATGGAGAAGTTTGTTCCCCCATGGGATGTAAACGGGGAAATTCTTCCCCGACGGGTAAACGGGAATGGGGACGAGGAAGCATTTCCCATCTCCGTTCCCCGCGGGGAACCGTTAAACATGCACGTGATAATATTTTCTTGTACTAGTTAATGATTAAAATAAATAACTACCTTATCAAGGGATCAATCATTATACAAATGCGTTTATTTCGATGTACACATAATTATGTATTACATCTAACAATATGTATAAGTGAAAATGTTTTGGGTTAATAACAAAGGGTGTATGTATTAATTATAATTTAAACGGAGACAGAGATTCCCGTCGGGTATTTATCCCCACGTGGAACGGAGGTAAGTAAGAAATGTACCTCGTAAGCATTTATGGGGATATCCACGGAGAAATTTTTACGTCGCGGGGACGGTATGGGGAGTTATTCCCCGACGGAGAATTCTCCGCTGCCATCCCTATCTGTGTAGGGTTGTTTGGCAATAATAAAATCCAGCCCTCTCTAGTGGTGGGGTGTGTGTGGGGGGGGGGGGGGGGGGAACTGGTAGGATCTGGCTCGTCGCTAAGATTCTCTTTCTTCCCTTTGTACAAAAAGAGAAAAAAAAACGACTGTCACGGTGCCTTGTCTGGTAATGATCGCGCGGTCGGCTCTGTCCTAACCCGTAAGATGGACGGGAGCTGATGATACCGTGACCTCCAAATAAACAACCAAGGGCGTGTTCCCCGTGGTCGAATATTTTAAGGGCCACTGATTAGGTGCGGTTGAATACATCAATCAACTTCACGAACACCATCTGATCTGATCTGATTTGGTCTGATCTGGGTAGCCATTTCTGCAATGAGCATCTATCAGGTGAACCAATTAATATTGATGACATTATGAGTTCGAAGATATACTCTAAAGTGTTATCTACATACAGAAGACATTCGTTCGTTCTTTGCCTATAACTCTAAAGGCTCGTAACACCCTCGTCCATCCTCTATATACGAAGACTCTCTCCTATCATATTTATCGATTTATTTTTTTATAGTTTAGACAATGGAATTAAATAGAACTAAAAAATATATAATATATCTGAGGACTCGAGATAGCAATGGAGACTCGATTCTCGATTCTTCGTGGGGAATCCCTCTAGGAAATAAGTAATTTGTCCCCACGGGGATTGAAACGGGAGAAATTTAGTCCCCACGTGCCCGCCCCGTGAACTTCTCTGGATCCAAATTAGTCCTTTACCATGCTAAAATTATACTAAAAATTCAATGTATAGTCTATTATAAAATAACAAACTAAACTCTAAAGTTGATGCCTCTTGTAATTTTAAATCTTGTTTGTTCAAGTTATATTCATTTGATATAATAAATTTGAATTTAACTCTAAATATTACAGTTTTTTCTAGCAGGGACGGATTCCCCACAGGGATAAATTCCACGATACGGATGGGATAGAAGAAAAATCTTCCCATGTGAGCGTTTGCGGGAACCGGGTGGAACGGAGAAATTGTCTCGAGCCGTTCCTCCACGAAGAATTTTCCATTATCTTCCCTATTTAAGGTATATATATATATATATATATATATATATATATATATATATATATATATATATATATATATATATATATATGCATAATCTTTTTTTTTTACTGTCAGTCATGTGGGAAAGTATCCCCGTCTCAACGGTAGGAAATCTTGGAAACGACAGGATGGAACACAAAGATCGGCCAGCTTGTAATCACCGAGTCTTATGACTAGGGGTGGTAATAGATTATAATCTAGACATTTCTTCATAAATTATTAAGGCTATAAATTGTTTTTAGTTAAAAATAAATAAAAATAAGGTCTGATTCTTATATTTTTTATAGTGTAAAATTTAAAACCTATTATCACCCCTACTTATTAAGCTATGGCTCACGTTGTAAGATATAGAACAAAGAATCTTTGTCTGAAAAGTCTGCCGTACGTAAAGAAGATATAAAAAAATACAAAGAGAAGCGCTGGACTGGAGCTAGCAGCATGTTCGATGCTCCTGTATGCGGCAATGCCTGTGCTTATAAATAGCTAGCTACCTGGGTCGGCAAGGACATGAACGGCGGACGCAGTGTGCATGCATACAAGCAGCAACATACTGGCGCAGAGGAGCAATGCCCGGCATGGATGCCTTCGCTGCTGTGTCACTACTCGCCACACTCTTTCTGGTGAGTGCGCTGCTAGCACCGAGCTGACTGCTCACGCGCTCTGATGCTCTCCCTCTCCGGGTGACCATCAAGCTGTTTGGCTGGTTGATCTCTCTATCTGTGTGTGTGTGATGCGACTACAGCGTCAATCAGATCGCGCTATTTTTTTGTTTGTTTGTTTGATGCACGATGCAAACGGATATCAGGGGAATATAATAGATCGATCTGAGCCTTCTTCACTAGCTAGTAGCAGCGACAGCAGGGCCGGGCTTGCTGCGGCAAGAACTTTTGGCGTTTTTAACGTGTTGCAATGTGCTGCGTTCGGATGCAGGTTCGCGCGGCAGCTGCTCATCCTCCGGCGGCGGCTGCGGACGCCATGACGCCGACGGACTATTGGCGAGCGGTGCTTCCTGAGACCCCGATGCCCCGGGCCATACTCGACCTATTGACTACATCTACAGGTATATATTTATTACAAATAATATATACTTTTAGGCTTAATTTCGGTTATACCCTAATTCATATAGATTGAGAAAGTTTGAGGGAGTTTCAATCCCTAGTGAGTTAAAATCTCTTCTAATCCGTATTAATCCCCTACAATTTAAAGTCATTTGAAGTCATCTTGTCAACTAAAACTACGTCTGAATTTAAAATTTAAAAATTTAAATTTTAAAAACGATCTCGAAAGAAAAAATCACCAACATGAAAGTTGTAGGTATTGAAGAGTTATAAAACTTTATAGTTGACAATGTTTTGGTTTGAAATCATCTTGTCATGCAAAACTATATTTGAATTTAAAAATTTTAATTTTCGAAACTACCATCGGATGAAAAAACCACTAAAATAAAAGTTGTAGGTCTTTAAATGTAATGAAACTTTGTAATTGACAATTTTTTATTTGAAATCATCTTATCATTGAAAAATTCGTGTTAAGTTTTCAAATTTGAAAATCAAAATTTGTAAACAACCTCGAGTGTAGAAACTACCAAAATAGAACTTGTAGATCTTGAAAAGTTATGCAACTTTATAGTTGGTCATATTTTTAAATAAATTCATTTAGTGTCTCAAATAATCAAATTACTCTCGGTTTGTTATAGTACATGAGAAATAAAAATGTAGTATAGATATAATTGATGTAGTAGTGTAGTGGTAGAGGAGGGTATGCTTGAGAGAGGTTACGAGTTTGAATCTCACCATTCACAAAACATGTAAATTTATTTTAAAATAATAGTGAAAATTTGTAGGGCGTGGGTATGGTAATGGGTAGTGGTTGGAGAGTTGTTCACATAATAAAAAAATGTTATGCTATTTTTTGGGTTTTTTTGCGATTCTTAATTTGCTGAGTGTTTTTCTTTGCCGAGTGCTTTTCGACACTCGGCAAAGTATTTGGGTAGTAGTTGGAGAGATGTTCACATAATTTAAAAAATATTTTGCTATTTTTTAGGGTTTTTATTTGCGATTCTTAATTTGCCGAGTGTTTTTCTTTGCCAAGTGCTTCTCAAGTGTCCGAAAAAAGTACTCAGCAAAGAACCCCTTGCCGTTAAAATTTTTGACGAGTATTATATGCCGAGTGTAACACTCGGAAAAGGCTTTGCCGAGTGTCTTAGACACTCGGCAAAGAACGCGATTCTAATACTGATTGTTACTGAATTCTAGTGGAGAGTTAAAAAAGTAAATGAAGAAAAAACAGTGCAAGTTGGAAACTAAAAAACCACTACTCGGAGTACCCATTCAATCACCACCAAAATCACTTCTCACCTGCATCCCAACATCCATCCACCAAAATCACTCCACCATAGAATCAAGGAGTGAAGAATTAGAAAGTGGAGCTCTACCCAACTAGCTCTAATATATTTCATCCAATGTAAATACAAGCTTATTTGTTTTTTAGTTTTCCATGTACAATATTTTTCTTACTAGCTTCTTTTATTGTCATTATATTGCATCTCTTCTCAATTATTGATTTTCCATGTCATAAAAACTAGTCATTGATCTCAATAAGAGCATGTATGCTCCACATGTTGTCAATCCAAAAAGGGAAGAATTTCATATGCTTTGAAGTTGTTATAAGTTATGATGTACTAGCACAGACAGACACACTCCGCCACATGCTTTGAGGTTGTTATAAGTTATGATGTACTAGCACAAACAGGCACACTCCACCACGCTGAACTTTTTCTAGTGAACAGTAAACAGTAGCAAACAATAAAGCTAGGGACGAACGATAATAGAAGATCGATATATAGTGTTTGAGTAGGAAATAAATAACGCACAGCAGCATATGCTACAGTACCGACGGTGGAATGAACAGTGTAGAACAATGTATGAGTGTCTAAAGCGTTGAGAACACAACCATCCGTGTGTTGAGAGATCTTATTGTGCAATGAATCAAAGTACGTTATCAAATAATTTAGTACTACCTTCGTTCACAAATATATGATACCGTTGATTTTTTTTCGAAAACTTTGACCACTCGTCTTATTCAAAATATTTATTCAAAAATATAAAATTTTAAGTCAAGCACAAACTTAAGGTAGATAAAATAAATCACAAAAAATGATAACTCAATATTTTCTTTGAATAAGACGAGTGGTCAATTTTTTTAAAAAGTCAACGGTGTCATATATTTATGAACAGAGCGAGTATGCTACTTTTAGATTCCTAATTCCATTTTATTATTGTAAAACTGAAATATCGGTATTAGGTTTCTTAGAGTCAGCATCAATTCACACATATTTTTTCTCTGTAAACGAACTTTGATAAATGGGATATGATATGATTGTTCCAGCTTCATTTCAAAATTCCTTAGGTCATGACTGTTTCCCATGATTTTCTCATAATAACTCAATAAATACACAATGTCGTATTTGTTATAAGGACCATGAGAGAAATTTATAACAAGAACTTTAGTTTTCTTCATAGTTAGCATTAAGAATTTATCCTTTTGCAATTAACACAACCTAGTGCATAAAGTATAAAAAGGATACGTATAATTTACATATATAGAATGTGCATGAAATCTACTTACCACATACTTATTTTATTTCTTCAACATGCCTTTATCATCGCTAATTCATAGTCAATACTCATTCTTGTTGGCTATCAATGTATGGTTCCCAAGGTGAGGAAGGCTCAAGGAAGGTCACCACATCAAATGGGTACCAAGGCCAGGACTTAAGGATGGTCAGCACATCATATGTATCTCAAGATGGGGACAACACATGGAAGGCAACCATGTCATATGGGTTCCAAAGTGGTGAGGGCTCGAGGAAGGTAACCACATCAGATGTGTACCGAGGCCAGGACTTAAGGATGGTCAGCACATCATATGCATCTCAAGATGAGGACAACTCATGGAAGGTCTCCATGCCATCTAGGTTCCAAGTTAGTGAGGGCTCAAGGAAGCTCACCACACCATTCGAATCACAAAGGGAGGACTCAAGGAAGGTCACCACATCATATGGAATTCAAGATGATGAGGACACAAGGAAGGCCACTACATCATATGGAATCCATTGGGAGGACCCAAGAAAGGCCACCACATCATATGGTTCCCAGGATGAGAAGGGATCAAGAAAGGTCACAATGTCATATGGGTATAATGGTGAAGGGGACCCAAGAAAGGCCACTACATCATATGGTTCCCAGGATGAGGAGGGATCAAGAAAAGTCACAATGTCATATGGGTCTAATGGTGAAGAGGACCCAAGAAAGGCCACCACATCATATGGTTCCCAAGATGAGGAGGGATCAAGGAAAGTCACAATGTCATATGGGTCTAATGGTGAAGAGGACCCAAGAAAGGCCACGACATCATATGGGTCTCAAGATGAGGATGAATCAAATAAGGCCACAATGCCATATGGGTTCCAACAAGGCATGGAACATTTAAGGAAGTCCACCACATCATATGGAATACAAGATGAAGAGTATCCAAGGAAGGCCACCACATCATATGGAGTTCAAGGTGAGAAGGACCCAATGGAAGCTACCATCTCATATGGGTCCCAAGATGATGAGGATTCTAGAAAAGTCACCATGTCATATGGGTCTAATGGTGAGGATGATCCAAGAAAGGACACCACATCATATGGAATACAAGATGAAGAGTATCCCAGGAAGGCCACCATATCTTATGGAGTTCAAGGTGAGAAGGACCCAAGGGAAGCTACCATCTCATATGGGTCCCAGGATGACGATGATTCTAGAAAAGTCACCATGTCATATGGGTCTAATGGTGAGGACGACCCAAGAAAGGCCACCACATCATATGGGTCCCATGGTGAGTATGAATCAAATAAGGTCACAATGTCATATGGGTTCCAAGGCATGGAAGATTTAAGGAAGACCACCACATCATATGGAATACAAGATGAAGAGTATCCAAGGAAGGCCACCACATCATATGGAGTTCAAGGTGAGGACCCAAAGAAAGCTACCATGTCATATGGGTCACAAGATGGTGAGGAATCTAGAAAAATCACCATGTCATATGGGTCTAGTGGTGAGAACGACTCAAGAATGTCCACCACATCATATGGGTCCCAAGGTGAGGATGAATCAAAGAAGGTAACAATGTCATATGGGTTCCAAGGTGTGGGAGGTTTATGGAAGGTCACCACATCATATGGAATACAAGATGGAGAGCATCCAAGGAAGGCCACCATGTCATATGGAGTCCAAGATGAGGAGGACCATAGTAAACCTACCATGTCATATGGGTCCCTAGCTGATGAGGATTCTAGAAAAATCACCATGTCATATCGGTCTAATGATGTGGAGGACCCAAGAAAGGCCACCACAACATATGGGTCCCAAGCTGATGGTGGCTCAAAGAAGGTCACTATGTCATATGGGTTTCAAGGTGTGGAGGGATCAAGGAAGGTCATCACATCCTATGGGTGCAAAGGTGGCAAGGACTCAAGGAAAATCACCACACCATATGGGTCTCAAGGTGATGAGAGCTCAAGAAAGGTCACCACATCATATGGGTCCCAAGGTAAGGAGATCCTAAGAAAGGTCACCACGTCATATGATAGGTACCATGGTTGTGAAGATGATGCGCGGAAGGCCACCACATCATATAGAGCTGAAGGTGAGCAGGACATAAAGAAGATCACTGTATCATATGGATCTCATCGAAGTGGGGAGCACTCATTGAGAACCACCGGTACAAGTGAGAAAGGTGACACAAGTAAAGGTTAGTTAATCTATTCTAAAAATCTAGCATAATATTGTACATGTTTTAGACATTTCAAAACAAGTTTGTAGAAAGATGAGTCTACTTTTTAGTAATTCAAAAACATTTTGAATCATGTGATGATATATAGGTAGCGGAAAAACAAGTGATCTTGGAGTATTTATGTCAACTAATAGTAACGACTAACATGACCTAAAGATAATGTTTCGAAACTTTTGACTTTGGGTAGAGCAAGAACTTTTAGTCGGAAGAAAATTTTGAGTGAATTTTAAGATATATTTTTTCAGTTAGGTAGAGGAATGTTTATAGTATAATAGTGCCTCATTTTAAAAAAAGTGCAACTAGAACGATCAAATTTATCTGTAAATAAAGAGTGCAATCGTAGCTGCTGCTCAAGTAGGTGTATGTGTCCCATCTAATTAATTCAACGCCCTCCTTTCATCCATTCGCCTCCTCTTTCTCTCTCCCCTTATTTAATCACTTAATTGAGATTATTAATTGGCCTTTTTTATTTAATCATGTCTATGAACATTTAACAGCCTCACCGGCTCAGCCAAACCAATTTTTTTTTCTCATGCTTGGTAATTAAATCTAATAAGGTTTATTGAGCTCGATCAGCACTAATTTATTTTACAGTGACACTTATTTGGGAATGAATGAGTACATTGCATTAGATTATGTTGTAGGCCATAAACTTCTGCACATCGAAATGGGATATTTATGCCGTCTCAAACTTATTTCAGGGGACATCCATCACCATCACCATGCTGCCGTTCACATCCACAGCAGCGGCAACGAGCTAGCAGATGTTTTCTTCTTCCACGACGTCCTACGCCCAGGGTCCGTAATCACGCCGACCATCCCACCGACCACCACCCTACCACCTCTGCTGCCTCGCCGCGAGGCCGACGCGCTCCCGTTCTCCACCGAGCGCTTCGCCGACATCCTCGCCATCTTGGCGCCGACGACATCCGACGCCATGGGCGAAGAGATACGGTGGACGCTCGACACCTGTGAGAACCCGCGGCCGCTCCCCGGCGAGAAGGCCGCCTGCGCCACCTCCCTCGAGTCTCTCGCCAGGATACCCGCCGTCCTCCTCGGGACACGCAACGTCCGCGCTTTCTCCGGCGACATGCCCACCGATCCTGCCGGCACGTCGGCGAAGCGGGGGCAGTATAACGTAACGGCCGTGCAGAAGCTCTCCGAGTCACTGACGGCGGCGGCGTGCCATGACCTGACGTACCCCTACGCCGTGTTCTACTGCCACACGACCAACCCGGCGGCCACGTACCTGGTGAAGCTGGCAGCCCAGGATGGCGGGACGCCGGACATGGAGGCGTTGGTCGTGTGCCACCTCGACACGTCATTGTGGAGTCCCAGACACCCATTCTTGGTGGCGCACAGTCTCAAGCCAGGGGACGACGCAGTCGTGTGCCATTTTCTCTCTAAGCTCAGCATCGTCTGGGTCCCCGCTGGCGAGCAGGGGTGGCGTGCGTGAAGTGAAGCCCAATAGCGTTAAGTACCCGTGCTCGGAGCTCTATCTGTAACCTGTATGGACCTAATGTGGCTCTGTAATGCTAAATAAAACCTGCGTCAATCATGTATCGTGATATTTTATTTGTTTTAGCAAAATGGTGTCCAAAACTATAGTCCAAAGCGAAGGAATTCATGTTGTGAGCACTATATTTGGCACCTGGACATGGTTGGACGGTTCGGCCAAATGGCCCGGACGATCCGCGCACGCGATCAGATTAATTCGGTCGTGAGTACTTATTACATGCATGGCTATTCTAACCTATCTGTGGTAATCTGTTTAATTTTTCCTAGGAACAGGTACAGATCTTCTCTCCTATACATATAAAGGGATACGACCGATTGAGAACCTTCCAACATATTTCAATCGAACCAATTTATTTACCTTCATTTATCATTCATGCCTTAGGATTAGATGTATCGTAGCTTCAGTTGTATATTCCACCTAGCAATCTCTATCTCCGTTTGACTCTATGTCGTCTAGAGCCATCTTGGATGGCCTGCCGACCCCAAGACGACCATAGGATCTTACTCTGACGAGGTCTCTCCAAGGGGCAAGATCTACTTCATCCACTTCACTTAAGATCTTTTCCTCGATCTATTTCCTTAATTCTTAGGCGACTCTACGCCGTCTGGGGATGCCCAGGTGGCCTACCGACCCTGGGGACACGCCTTGGAACTCTCCTCTATGACGAAGTCCCTCTCGAAGGTGAGCTCTAGGTTTCTTCGCGAGAAAGAAGAAGGCTCTACGCCATCGCAGACCGTCCAGCCCACAACGTGGGCTTTAATTCACTAGGACCGTTCGTGTCGCCGCAGAGAGCAACACTAGGCGGTACACCACAAGTGTTTGGCCCCAAATCGACGCCAACATACTTTTTGGCGACTTTGTTGGGACGACTAAGTTTAGATCTATTAAAATTAGGTTACAATGGCCGATTATAAAGATCTCAATAGCGTTTCCTCAAAAAACAACACAAGGCTGACTAACTTGTCGGCTGCTAAGCATAAGGAATTAGAAGACTACATGAAGAAGTTGGACGTCCAGTGACAACAAGCTCAGAAACGCGAGGTGGCAGAGAGGTGGTACCTCTCGCACTTCAAGATATATCATCACCAGAAGGTCGTTAAGGAGAGGGAAATAAAGTTTGATTCCCTGTCAGCCTTGTTGAAGCAGCTTTCCACTATAAGTGATGCTATGTCATCCAACGAGATTCAATCTATTAAAAATTCTTTTGATGATCAAATTAAACTTATGAAGGAGTCATTAGATGGAATGACATGTGCATTAGAAAATTTTCATATGCCTAATTCTTTGTCAAATAAATTAGGTACTGAAATAGTTGCCCTAAACACATCGGCAACAAATGGGATTTTATTAGTCCTAACAATATTATAGTATGCCGATAAACTGATATCTGGGGTAAATGATGTTCCCATCTTCATTGTATGGTAGATTGGCTCTGAGTACGGTCGGACAATCCACACACGATCTCAGACCGTTCGACCCTCCATCGGATAGTTCAACACCTTACGTCGGTCAGTCTGGAGTCACACCGAGCCCACCACGAGGTTCATAGGCGATGCCCAGCACGATTGGACAGTTTGGGTATAGTACCGGACCGTCTAGTCCCTTCGCTCATTGTCCAACCACACAGGTAGGACCATCTAGAATACTGGAAGTCACACGTGATCGTCCTAGTGCTAAAGGCCGGCATAAAGATAACCAGACACCTGAGTCCCATGATGAATATCACAATGATAGTAGTTTAGGGGATGAGCCAAAAAAGTTACATGTCACTGAGCTTGTTTGTCCTGCTAAGGCCAAATTTTCTATTCGCACTCCCTTGCATTCGGTACAAAAGGAGAAAGTTAAGTTCACATTTAATGTTGCTAAGTGCGATAAAATATTTGATGAGTTACTTAAGAATGGTAACATTAAATTGTCGCACACAATTCCTTCGATAGAGGGATTGAAAAAGAGTGCGTATTGTAAATGGCTTAGATTCTTTCTTCATAACACCAATGATTGTAATGTCTTCCATCGACAAATACAATCGGCTATAAATGAAGGCCGGTTGAGATTTCAAGAAATGAAGATTGACATACCACTTGTCCCTGTTAGCACATTAGCCAACAAACAATAAAGTCTTGGTTCGGTTGTGTGCGACCGATAAAGGCAAAAGTAAAAATATTATTATTGGCGACCCTTGCACGCCAAATCTTTCACGCATAGTGGTTACTTAGAAGGCTCTGGACAAAATAAAGACTGAAGGTGTCAAGGGGAGGGGGCAAGCACGATCAGATACCCGGTCACGGTCACATGTCCTAAATACGTTGTATGGTCCAGGTAATAATGTTGCATAGTCCAAAACAGACATGGACAGTCCGACCATGAAGGCCGGACGGTCCATAAATTTCCATAAGCAGCAACAACCTCAGACCGTCAGACCGCAACGTCCTAAAGTAGGTACTAGGAAGCAAAGCACCTCCAAGATGTCTAGCCGACTAAGCAGAGCTAGCCCTACTTTTGTCTAGCTTCTTGCCAAATATCTGAAGGAGAAGGCAGTTCCGCACGATCGGCCAATAAAACAGTCAAAGTCAAAGAGCCAATCTGTGCAAAGGCAAAGGCCTACTAAACCAACCCAAAAAGTGGTGCAACCAAGGTCACCTGCTTATCCACCTCTAGGGATGTCGTGGTACTTTCCAGTCTACTCATCGCCGATGTGTTGTCCTATTCAAGTGTGGGGTGGTACGACAATGAATTTGTATTACTTGCCCAATACGTTTACTTATTCGGGCTAAGGGGCACACATGTTTTTGCCTATTGACATGTTGATCATGTAGATATGGTCGAAGAGGATGCAATCCTAAACTTCCTCTGTGCATTAGAGTTCTACCAAATAGTTATATTATCTGATCACAAGAGCCGGTGACTTACATCGGGCTAGAAATTCATATTTCGGGAACTAGGCAAGTTGTAGAATATATTGTTTTCTGAAAGTGTCTGGTAGTACTAGGTGCTTTTGGTTCACCAAGCTCCACCAAAAGTGTCACACCCGGATTTTGGGGCACCAAGACCCGGGCGCGAACATAATCACCAGGTGTGCTGGGACCAAGTCTCACACATATGATGAATCATGGCACAGGATCGAATGTCACAACTTTACTATATAATAGGAGTTCTATACAAAATAAATAAATAATTACATTATAAGGAGACAATGGTCCAGCAACCCAAAGTTGACTAGGAGACGACGGCCTAAATCTCTCACGAACACATCGTAGCATCCTCCAAGCGCCTCATCCTGTTGTACTTGTTCTTGACCTGTGGGGGTGTGAGACAGCAAGAGTGAGCTTACATACGTTCATAGCTCAATAAGTTGTGGGGAATAATGTGCATTGAAAGTCGCCTAGAGGGGGGGGGTGAATAGGGCGAAACTGAAAATCTCAAAAATAATCACAACTACAAGCCGGGTTAGCGTTAGAAATAAAATAGAGTCCGCGAGAGAGGGCGCAAAACAAATTGCAAGCAAATAATGAAGTGAGACACGCGGATTTGTTTTACTGAGGTTCGGTTTTCTCAAACCTACTCCCCGTTGAGGAGGCCACAAAGGCCGGGTCTCTTTCAACCCTTCCTTCTCTCAAACGGTCCCTCGGACCGAGTGAGCTTTTCTTCTTCTCAATCAAACGGGAACAAAACTTCCCCGCAAGGGCCACCACACAATTGGTGCCTCTTGCCTTGGTTACAATTGAGTTTTGATCACAAGAACAAGTGAGAAAGAAAGAAAGCGATCCAAGCGCAAGAGCTCAAAAGAACACGGCAAATCTCTCTCGCTAGTCACTAAAGGCTTGAGTGGAATTGGAGAGGATTTGATCTCTTTGGTGTGTCTAGAATTGAATGCCTAGCTCTTGTAAGTGGTTGGAAGTTGGAAAACTTGGATGCAATGAATGGTGGGGTGGTTGGGGTATTTATAGCCCCAACCACCAAACTTGACCGTTGGTGGAGGCTGTCTGTCGTATGGTGCACCGGACCCGCCACGTCATCAATGCCGTTGGATTCTGACCGTTGGAGCTTCTGACTTCTGGGCCCGCCTGGGTGTCCGGTGCACACCGGACAACCACTGTTCATTGTCCGGTGCGCCGGTATGGGCGCGCCTGACGACTGCGCGCGCAGAGCGCGCATTAAATGCGCCGCAGGTAGCCGTTGGCGCCGAAAGAGCCGTTGCCCCGCTGGTACACCGGACAGTCCGGTGCACACCGGACATGTCCGGTGAATTATAGCGGAGCGGCTGCCGCGCGAACCCGAGGCTGGCGAGTTGAGGAGGCCGCGCTTCCTTGGAGCACCGGACACTGTCCGGTGTACACCGGACAGTCCGGTGAATTACAGCGAAGCGGCCTGAGAAATTCCCGAAGGTGGCGAGTTCGAGTTGGAGTCCTCTGGGCGCACCGGACACTGTCCGGTGTACACCGGACAGTCCGGTGCCTCCAGCCAGAGGTGCCTTCGATTGCCTTTTTGCTCCTTTGTTGAATCCAAAACTTGATCTTTTTATTGGCTAAGTGTGAACCTTTTGCACCTGTACAACTTATGCACTAGAGCAAACTAGTTAGTCCAATATTTGTGTTGAGCAATTCAACCACCAAAATTATTTAGGAACTAGGTGTAAGCCTAATTCCCTTTCAATCTCCCCCTTTTTGGTGATTAATGCCAACACAAACCAAAGCAAATATAGAAGTGCATAATTGAACTAGTTTGCATAATGTAAGTGCAAAAGGTTGCTTGGAATTGAGCCAATATAAATACTTACATGATGCGCATGGATTGTTTCTTTATTATTTTTTTTAACATATTGGACCACATTTGCACCAAAAGTTTTGTTTTTGCAAATTCTTTTGTAAATTCTTTTTCAAAGTCCTTTTGCAAGATAGTCAAAGGTGAATGAATAGGATTTTGAAAAGCATTTTCAAGATTTGAAATTTTCTCCTTTTGTTTGAGATGCTTTTCCTTTGACTAAACAAAACTCCCCCTCAAATAAAGTCTCCTCTTAGTGTTCAAGAGGGTTTTAAGTCATCAATTTTTGGAAAAACTACTTGCTCCCCCTTTAGAACACAAAGAGATACCAATTTTGAAATTTACCAATTGAAAATCATCAATTTATTTTAAAATTAGGGTGGTGGTGCGGTCCTTTTGCTTTGGGCTCATATTTTCTCCCCCTTTGGCATGAATCGCCAAAAACGGAATTATTAGAGCCCAACGAAGTACTTTCTCCTCCTTTGGTCATAAAATAAACGAGTGAAGATTATACCAAAGTTGGAGAGATGCTCGGAGTGACGGCGAAGGATGAGTAGTAGAGTGGAGTGGAAGCCTTTGTCTTCGCCGAAGACTCCAATTCCCTTTCAATATACCTATGACTTGGTTTGGAATACACTTGAAGAACACATTAGTCATAGTGTATAAAAGAGACATGATCAAAGGTATTCTTATGAGCTATGTGTGCAAGTTTTAGCAAAAGAAATTCCTAGAATCAAGAATATTAAGCTCATGCCTAAGTCTGGTAAAAGATTGTTCATCAAGTGGCTTGGTAAAGATATCGGCTAATTGATCTTTAGTGTTAATGTATGAAATCTCGATATCCCCCTTTTGTTGGTGATCCCGAAGAAAATGATACCGAATGGCTATGTGTTTAGTGCGGCTATGCTCAACGGGATTATCCGCCATGCGGATTGCACTCTCATTATCACATAGAAGAGGAACTTTGGTTAATTTGTAACCGTAGTCCCGCAGGGTTTGCCTCATCCAAAGCAATTGCGCGCAACAATGGCCTACGGCAATATACTCGGCTTCGGCGGTAGAAAGAGCGACCGAATTTTGCTTCTTTGAAGCCCATGACACCAAGGATCTTCCCAAGAACTGGCAAGTCCCCGATGTGCTCTTCCTATTAATCTTACACCCCGCCCAATCGGCATCCGAATAACCAATCAAATCAAAAGTGGATCCCCGAGGGTACCAAAGCCCAAACTTAGGAGTATAAGCCAAATATCTCAAGATTCGTTTTACGGCCGTAAGGTGTGATTCCTTAGGGTCGGCTTGGAATCTTGCACACATGCATACGGAAAGCATAATGTCCGGTCGAGATGCACATAAATAAAGTAATGAACCAATCATCGACCGGTATACCTTTTGATCCACGGATTTACCTCCGGTGTCGAGGTCGAGATGCCCATTGGTTCCCATGGGTGTCTTGATGGGCTTGGCATCCTTCATTCCAAACTTGCTTAGAATGTCTTGAGTATACTTTGTTTGGCTAATGAAGGTGCCCTCTTGGAGTTGCTTGACTTGGAATCCTAGAAAATACTTCAACTCCCCCATCATTGACATCTCGAATTTCTTTGTCATGATCCTACTAAATTCTTCACATGTAGATTCGTTAGTAGACCCAAATATGATATCATCAACGTAAATTTGGCATACAAACAAATCATTATCAAGTGTTTTGGTGAATAAAGTAGGATCGGCTTTGCCGACTTTGAAGCCATTTGCAATAAGGAAATCTCTAAGACATTCATACCATGCTCTTGAGCTTGCTTGAGCCCATAAAGCGCCTTAGAGAGCCTATAAACATGGTTAGGGTACTCACTGTCTTCAAAGCCGGGAGGTTGCTCAACATAGACCTCCTCCTTGATTGGTCCATTGAGGAAGGCACTCTTCACGTCCATTTGATAAAGCTTGAAGCCATGGTAAGTAGCATAGGCCAATAATATACGAATTGACTCAAGCCTAGCTACGGGTGCATAGGTTTCACCAAAATCCAAACCTTCGACTTGTGAATACCCCTTGGCCACGAGTCGAGCTTTGTTCCTTGTCACCACACCATGCTCATCTTGCTTGTTGCGGAAGACCCACTTGGTTCCTACAACATTTTGATTAGGACGTGGAACTAAGTGCCATACCTCATTCCTTGTGAAATTGTTGAGCTCCTCTTGCATCGCCATCACCCAATCCGAATCTTGAAGTGCTTCCTCTACCCTGTGTGGCTCAATAGAGGAAACAAAAGAGTAATGTTCACAAAAGTGTGCAACACGAGATCGAGTAGTTACCCCCTTATGAATGTCGCCGAGGATGGTGTCGACGGGGTGATCTCGTTGTATTGCTTGGTGGACTCTTGGGTGTGGCGGCTTTGGTTGTTCATCCTCCGTGTCTTCATCATTTGCATCTCCCCCTTGATCGTTGCCGTCATTTTGAGGTGGCTCATCTTCTTGATCTTCTTGTTCAACATCTTGAGCCTCATCCTCAATTTGAGTTGGTGGAGATGCTTGCATGGAGGAGGATGGTTGATCTTGTGCATGTGGAGGCTCTTCGGATTCCTTAGGACACACATCCCCAATGGACATGTTCCTTAGCGCTATGCAAGGAGCATGTTCTTCACCTATCTCATCAAGATCAACTTGCTCTACTTGAGAGCCGTTAGTCTCATCAAACACAACGTCACAAGAAACTTCAACAACTCCTGAGGACTTGTTAAAGACTCTATATGCCCTTGTGTTTGAGTCATATCCTAGTAAAAAGCCTTCTACAGTTTTAGGAGCAAATTTAGATTTTCTACCTCTCTTAACAAGAATAAAGCATTTGCTACCAAAAACTCTAAAATATGAAATATTTGGCTTTTTACCGGTTAGGAGTTCATAAGATGTCTTCTTGAGGATTCGGTGAAGATATAACCGATTGATGGCGTAGCAGGCGGTGTTGACCGCCTCGGCCCAAAACCGATCCGGTGTCTTGTACTCATCAAGCATGGTTCTTGCCATGTCCAATAGAGTTCGATTCTTCCTCTCCACTACACCATTTTGTTGTGGAGTGTAGGGAGAAGAGAACTCATGCTTGATGCCTTCCTCCTCAAGGAAGCCTTCTATTTGTGAATTTTTGAACTCCGTCCCATTATCGCTTCTAATTTTCTTGATCCTTAAGCCGAACTCATTTTGAGCCCGTCTCAAGAATCCCTTTAAAGTCTCTTGGGTATGAGATTTGTCCTGCAAAAAGAACACCCAAGTGAAGCGAGAATAATCATCCATAATAACTAGACAGTACTTACTCCCGCCGATGCTTATGTAAGCGATCGGGCCGAATAGGTCCATGTGTAGGAGCTCCAGTGGCCTGTCACTAGTCATGATGTTCTTGTGTGGATGATGAGTGCCAACTTGCTTCCCGGCTTGGCATGCGCTACAAATCCTGTCTTTCTCAAAATGAACATTGGTTAGTCCTAAAATGTGTTCTCCCTTTAGAAGCTTGTGAAGATTCTTCATTCCAACATGGGCTAGTCGGCGGTGCCAGAGCCAACCCAAGTTAGTCTTAGCAACCAAGCAAGTGTCGAGTTCAGCTCTATCAAAATCTACCAAGTATAGCTGACCCTCTAACACTCCCTTAAATGCTATTGAATCATCACTTCTTCTAAAGACAGTAACACCTATATCAGTAAATAGACAGTTGTAGCCCATTTGACATAATTGGGATACGGAAAGCAAATTGTAATCTAAAGAATCTACAAGAAAAACATTGGAAATAGTATGGTCAGGTGATATAGCAATTTTACCCAATCCTTTGACCAAACCTTGATTTCCATCCCCGAATGTGATAGCTCGTTGGGGATCTTGGTTTTTCTCATATGAGGAGAACATCTTTTTCTCCCCTGTCATGTGGTTTGTGCACCCGCTGTCGAGTATCCAACTTGAGCCCCCGGATGCATAAACCTACAAAACAATTTTAGTTCTTGACTTTAGGTACCCAAACGGTTTTGGGTCCTTTAGCATTAGAAACAAGAACTTTGGGTACCCAAACACAAGTCTTGGAGCCCTTGTGTTTGCCCCCAACAATCTTGGCAACTACCTTGCCGGATTTGCTAGTTAGAACATATGATGCATCAAAAGTTTTAAATGAAATGCTATGATCATTTGATGCATTAGGAGTTTTCTTTCTAGGCAACTTGGCACGGGTTGGTTGCCTAGACCTAGATGTCTCACCCTTATACATAAAAGCATGGTTAGGGCCAGAGTGAGACTTCCTAGAATGAGTTCTCCTAATTTTGCTCTCAGGATAGCCGGCAGGGTACAAAATGTAACCCTCGTTATCCTGAGGCATGGGAGCCTTGCCCTTAACAAAGTTAGATAAATTCTTTGGAGGGGCATTAAGTTTGACATTGTCTCCCCTTTGGAAGCCAATGCCATCCTTGATGCCCGGGCGTCTCCCATTATAGAGCATACTTCTAGCAAATTTAAACTTCTCATTTTCTAAGTTATGCTCGGCAATTTTTGCATCTAATAATGCTATATGATCATTTTGTTGTTTAATTAAAGCCATGTGATCATGGATAGCATTGATATCAACATCTCTACATCTAGTACAAATAGAAACATGCTCAACATTTGATGTAGAGGGTTTGCAAGATTTTAGTTCTACAACCTTAGCATGCAACATATCATTCTTAGTTCTAAGGTCGGAAATAGTAATATTGCAAACATCTAATTCTTTAGCCTTAGCAATCAATTTCTCATTCTCATTTCTAAGGCTAGCAATAGAAACATTCAACTCATCAATCCTAGCAAGCAAATCAACATTATCATTTCTAGGATAGGAAGTTGAATCAATACAAACCTGAGAATCAACCTTAGCAATTAAATTAGCATTTTCATTTCTAAGGTTGGCAATAGTGTCATGGCAAGTGCTTAGCTCACTAGATAGTTTTTGACATTTTTCTACTTCTAGAGCATAAGTATTTTTAATCTTAACATGTTTCTTGTTTTCTTTAATTAGAAAATCCTCTTGGGAATCCAAAAGGTCATCCTTTTCATGAATAGCACTAATCAATTCATTTAATTTTTCTTTTTGTTCCATGTTAAGACTGGCAAAAAGGATACGCAAATTATCTTCCTCACCACTAGCATTATCATCACTAGAAGATTCATATTTAGTGGAGGAGTTAGATTTAACCTTCTTCTTTTTGCCGTCCTTTGCCATGAGACACTTGTGGCCGACGTTGGGGAAGAGAAGCCCCTTGGTGACGGTGATGTTGGCGGCGTCCTCGTCGGAGGAGGACTCGGTGGAGCTCTCGTCGGAGTCCCACTCGCGGTACACGTGGGCATCGCCGCCCCTCTTCTTGTGGTACCTCTTCTTTTCTCTTCTCTTGCCCTTCTTGTCGTTGTCCCTGTCACTGTCACTTGATAATGGACATTTAGCTATAAAGTGACCGGGCTTACCACACTTGTAGCAAACCTTCTTGGAACGGGATTTGTAATCCTTCCCCTTCCGTTGCTTGAGGATTTGCCAAAAGCTTTTGATGATTAAGGCCATCTCCTCATTGTCGAGCTTGGAGGCGTCAATTGGTTGTCTACTTGGTGTAGACTCCTCCTTCTTCTCCTCCGTTACCTTGAAGGCCACCGGTTGCGCCTCGGATGTGGAAGGTTCGTCAAGCTCGTTGATCTTCTTTGAGCCCTTAATCATGCATTCAAAGCTCACAAAATTCCCGATAACTTCCTCGGGGGTCATTAGTGGATATCTAGGATTACCACGAATTAATTGAACTTGAGTGGGGTTAAGGAAAATAAGAGCTCTTAAAATAACCTTAACCACCTCGTGGTCATCCCATTTTTTGCTCCCGAGGTTGCGCACTTGGTTCACCAAGGTCTTGAGCCGATTGTACATATCTTGTGGCTCCTCCCCTTGGCGAAGACGGAAGCGACCGAGCTCCCCCTCGATCGTTTCCCGCTTGGTGATCTTGGTGAGTTCATCACCTTCGTGCGCCGTCTTGAGTAGGTCCCAAATCTCCTTTGCATTCTTCAACCCTTGTACTTTGTTGTATTCCTCCTTGCTTAGAGAGGCGAGGAGAATGGTTATGGCTTGGGAGTTGAAGTGCTCGATTTGGGCCACTTCGTCTGTGTCATAATCCTCATCCCCTATTGATGGTACCTGTGCTCCAAACTCAACGACATTCCATATACTTTTGTGGAGTGAGGTTAGATGAAATTTCATTAAATCACTCCACCTAGCATAATCTTCGCCGTCAAAAGTTGGCGGTTTGCCTAATGGAACGGAAAGTAATGGAGTATGTCTAGATGTACGGGGATAGTTTAAAGGGATCTTACTAAACTTCTTGCGCTCTTGGCGCTTAGAAGTTACGGACGGTGCATCGGAGTCGGAGGTGGATGTTGATGAAGTGTCGGTCTCGTAGTAGACCACCTTCCTCATCCTCTTGTGCTTGTCCCCTTTCCGATGCGACTTGTGAGAAGAAGATTTTTCCTTCTTCTCATTGTGGTGAGAAGAGGAAGATCTTTTCTCCTTCCGTTTGGAGGAGCCCTTCTTCTTCTCCCTCTTCTTGGTGCGGGACTCTTCCGATGAAGTGCTCCCTTGGCTTGTAGTGGGCTTGTCGCCGGTCTCCATCTCCCTCTTGGTGTGATCTCCCGACATCACTTCGAGCGGTTAGGCTCTAATGAAGCACCGGGCTCTGATACCAATTGAAAGTCGCCTAGAGGGGGGGGGGGTGAATAGGGCGAAACTGAAAATCTCAAAAATAATCACAACTACAAGCCGGGTTAGCGTTAGAAATAAAATAGAGTCCGCGAGAGAGGGCGCAAAACAAATTGCAAGCAAATAATGAAGTGAGACACGCGGATTTGTTTTACCGAGGTTCGGTTTTCTCAAACCTACTCCCCGTTAAGGAGGCCACAAAGGCCGGGTCTCTTTCAACCCTTCCCTCTCTCAAACGGTCCCTCGGACCGAGTGAGCTTTTCTTCTTCTCAATCAAACGGGAACAAAACTTCCCCGCAAGGGCCACCACACAATTGGTGCCTCTTGCCTTGGTTACAATTGAGTTTTGATCACAAGAACAAGTGAGAAAGAAAGAAAGCGATCCAAGCGCAAGAGCTCAAAAGAACATGGCAAATCTCTCTCGCTAGTCACTAAAGGCTTGAGTGGAATTGGAGAGGATTTGATCTCTTTGGTGTGTCTAGAATTGAATGCCTAGCTCTTGTAAGTGGTTGGAAGTTGGAAAACTTGGATGCAATGAATGGTGGGGTGGTTGGGGTATTTATAGCCCCAACCACCAAACTTGACCGTTGGTGGAGGCTGTCTGTCGTATGGTGCACCGGACAGTCCGGTGCACACCGGACATGTCCGGTGCCCCCGCCACGTCATCAATGCCGTTGGATTCTGACCGTTGGAGCTTCTGACTTCTGGGCCCGCCTGGGTGTCCGGTGCACACCGGACAACCACTGTTCAAGAAATGAAGATTGACATACCACTTGTCCCTGTTAGCACATTAGCCAACAAACAATAAAGTCTTGGTTCGGTTGTGTGCGACCGATAAAGGCAAAAGTAAAAATATTATTATTGGCGACCCTTGCACGCCAAATCTTTCACGCATAGTGGTTACTTAGAAGGCTCTGGACAAAATAAAGACTGAAGGTGTCAAGGGGAGGGGGCAAGCACGATCAGATACCCGGTCACGGTCACATGTCCTAAATACGTTGTATGGTCCAGGTAATAATGCTGCATAGTCCAAAACAGACATGGACAGTCCGACCATGAAGGCCGGACGGTCCATAAATTTCCATAAGCAGCAACAACCTCAGACCATCAGACCGCAACGTCCTAAAGTAGGTACTAGGAAGCAAAGCACCTCCAAGATGTCTAGCCGACTAAGCAGAGCTAGCCCTACTTTTGTCTAGCTTCTTGCCAAATATCTGAAGGAGAAGGCAGTTCCGCACGATCGGCCAATAAAACAGTCAAAGTCAAAGAGCCAATCTGTGCAAAGGCAAAGGCCTACTAAACCAACCCAAAAAGTGGTGCAACCAAGGTCACCTGCTTATCCACCTCTAGGGATGTCGTGGTACTTTCCAGTCTACTCATCGCCGATGTGTTGTCCTATTCAAGTGTGGGGTGGTACGACAATGAATTTGTATTACTTGCCCAATACGTTTACTTATTCGGGCTAAGGGGCACACATGTTTTTGCCTATTGACATGTTGATCATGTAGATATGGTCGAAGAGGATGCAATCCTAAACTTCCTCTGTGCATTAGAGTTCTACCAAATAGTTATATTATCTGATCACAAGAGCCGGTGACTTACATCGGGCTAGAAATTCATATTTCGGGAACTAGGCAAGTTGTAGAATATATTGTTTTCTGAAAGTGTCTGGTAGTACTAGGTGCTTTTGGTTCACCAAGCTCCACCAAAAGTGTCACACCCGGATTTTGGGGCACCAAGACCCGGGCGCGAACATAATCACCAGGTGTGCTGGGACCAAGTCTCACACATATGATGAATCATGGCACAGGATCGAATGTCACAACTTTACTATATAATAGGAGTTCTATACAAAATAAATAAATAATTACATTATAAGGAGACAATGGTCCAGCAACCCAAAGTTGACTAGGAGACGACGGCCTAAATCTCTCACGAACACATCGTAGCATCCTCCAAGCGCCTCATCCTGTTGTACTTGTTCTTGACCTGTGGGGGTGTGAGACAGCAAGAGTGAGCTCACATACGTTCATAGCTCAATAAGTTGTGGGGAATAATGTGCATTGAAAGTCACCTAGAGGGGGGGGTGAATAGGGCGAAACTGAAAATCTCAAAAATAATCACAACTACAAGCCGGGTTAGCGTTAGAAATAAAATAGAGTCCGCGAGAGAGGGCGCAAAACAAATTGCAAGCAAATAATGAAGTGAGACACGCGGATTTGTTTTACTGAGGTTCAGTTTTCTCAAACCTACTCCCCGTTGAGGAGGCCACAAAGGCCGGGTCTCTTTCAACCCTTCCTTCTCTCAAACGGTCCCTCGGACCGAGTGAGCTTTTCTTCTTCTCAATCAAACGGGAACAAAACTTCCCCGCAAGGGCCACCACACAATTGGTGCCTCTTGCCTTGGTTACAATTGAGTTTTGATCACAAGAACAAGTGAGAAAGAAAGAAAGCGATCCAAGCGCAAGAGCTCAAAAGAACACGGCAAATCTCTCTCGCTAGTCACTAAAGGCTTGAGTGGAATTGGAGAGGATTTGATCTCTTTGGTGTGTCTAGAATTGAATGCCTAGCTCTTGTAAGTGGTTGGAAGTTGGAAAACTTGGATGCAATGAATGGTGGGGTGGTTGGGGGTATTTATAGCCCCAACCACCAAACTTGACCGTTGGTGGAGGCTGTCTGTCGTATGGTGCACCGGACAGTCCGGTGCACACCGGACATGTCCGGTGCCCCCGCCACGTCATCAATGCCGTTGGATTCTGACCGTTGGAGCTTCTGACTTCTGGGCCCGCCTGGGTGTCCGGTGCACACCGGACAACCACTGTTCATTGTCCGGTGCGCCGGTATGGGCGCGCCTGACGACTGCGCGCGTAGAGCGCGCATTAAATGCGCCGCAGGTAGCCGTTGGCGCCGAAAGAGCCGTTGCCCCGCTGGTACACTGGACAGTCCGGTGCACACCGGACATGTCCGGTGAATTATAGCGGAGCGGCTGCCGCGCGAACCCGAGGCTGGCGAGTTGAGGAGGCCGCGCTTCCTTGGAGCACCGGACACTGTCCGGTGTACACCGGACAGTCCGGTGAATTACAGCGAAGCGGCCTGAGAAATTCCCGAAGGTGGCGAGTTCGAGTTGGAGTCCTCTGGGCGCACCGAACACTGTCCGGTGTACACCGGACAGTCCGGTGCCTCCAGCCAGAGGTGCCTTCGATTGCCTCTTTGCTCCTTTGTTGAATCCAAAACTTGATCTTTTTATTGGCTAAGTGTGAACCTTTTGCACCTGTACAACTTATGCACTAGAGCAAACTAGTTAGTCCAATATTTGTGTTGAGCAATTCAACCACCAAAATTATTTAGGAACTAGGTGTAAGCCTAATTCCCTTTCATGCATGAACTCGCCAAAGGTGGGAGCTCATGTGAAGTGTAAGGCATACCAAAGAGGATGGTTGAAGCTGAGCATTGCTTTTAAAGTTGGTCAAAATTTTATTAGCAATTACTAAGTATAAGTAAATACCAACCCAATTAAATAGTAGAACAAAAGTAACAACCTCACCTACGATGCAATGCATATGACAAATTGAATTTAGTTGCATAATTTAATCATGTGAGTGTCCGAGCTGCTCATGACCTTGAGCACGGCTAGTATACCAGTTTTACACTCTGTAGAGGGGTCGCATCTTTACCCACAAGTCATGTTATCCCATCTGCCAAGAGACGGCCAATCCCATACACCTATACCGAGGAGGTGAGGCAGGGTAACACTATGAGGCCTTTACAAAGTTCCACTAACTTTAGAAAACCCGCTACAGTTTATAGGAAGCTCCAATGCAGGAATCACTCGTCTGACCGCCATCGCAGCAAAACCAACCCGAGGACCTCCCTACACTGACCAGTCCCCTACTGCCCTTGCCCCTTTCGGGTAAGGTAGTCCTCCACTAGCTTTCCTAGTTAGTCAGCCAAGGGCGTCCCATTAAACCCTTGTGGTAGCACTATTTTCCCGGGTGGTTCTCCATGTTCCAATTAACATAATGACTTGATATGAACAGTAAATAACAACTGATAATAAAAGTATAATCATGAATAGTGTGTATCTCTATACCCAAAACCACATAAAGCGATAGCAGGTACTACCCAAAAATTCAGTGGTGAACAAGGTATAAAGATAGTCAAACTATGGTAACCTATTGGGTCCCATCAAAATTAACCTATGCAGATCATTATGATTAATCAGAACATGACTGGGTAAAAAGAAGTCATCAAGGGCACAACTTGCCTAGGACTTGAGATTCTAGGTACCAACTTGCTTCTCAGCTGACTCGTGATCTCACCGCTAGACGTAGCAATATAGACAAACATGTGTAGGCAAAATTAACATCACACCAAACATGAGAATAAACTGCATAATAATAATCTACGCGCTGCTACGAGATCATGGGTCCGAGAACCGCTAAATTCGGGGTTATGGTTATGAAGTTATGGTTCTCCAAAGATCCATGTGGTTAAATATAGAATAGACTAAGTGTAACATTTTAGCCTATATTTTATGACAAAACAAAGTTACCAGATGATAATAAATATTATTGTGAGATTAATGCAACTAGAATGGATCAAAACAGAGTTATGGTTATTGAGTTATGAATTTCTGGAGTTATTGAGTACATGGTTATAGATTAATTCAGATGAATAAATTTAATTCATGTTTCATTGCTAAACAGAGGTATTAAGTGGTAGACAATATTAAAATAAAATTAATGTCTCTGGAATGAATTAATTTGGAGCTAAAATGAATTTAATATGGATTATATAAGTTTCTGGAATTATTTGTGCATTGAAAATCATTTTCTAAATTTATTTATCTGATTTTCCTTGAGTTCTGGACTGAGCGCCAATAACAGAGAAACACAGGGGCTAAATTATAAACTTTCTCAGACTCAGTAAACAACCCGAGTGGACGGCGGGTTGTTTTAACACAAGTGCAGGGGCTCTTTTGAAAAACGACCAGCGCTGAAGGGGTATCTGTGATTCCTAATCGTTCGATCACCTACCGATGGCTTAGATTAGATCCAATTTATAGTTAACCGGTACATCAAACCGTGGCCACACGATTTCCATCAAACAGCCATGATTCGACGTCACGAAAAGTTATTCTCACATCTAATCGTAGCCGTCGATCTGGGCATCAACGGCGTAGGATGCTTACCCCCCAAATCTAATCCTATCTGCTGGTGCTAAAACCAACAGCCTACGTGCATCATCCCCACTCACCTGGCGCTCGGCCCCGGCAGCATATAGTACCGGCGCGGCGGCGGCCATGGCCGGTTCGCCTGTTCCTCGCACTAGCGCCCCGAACACCAATCCGAAGGGTAATTATGGTAACAGGGCACTCGATGAGCGTGACAGGGGCAACTTACCGGTGGTCATGGCGCGGAGGCTCCCAGCCACGGCGCGGTGCAGCACCACGGCGGCGGAGGAACATTAGCGATAAATCACCGTCTTCTAGAGAACATAGCACGCACGACGAAGCCATGATAGGCATCCCCACACAATGGCGAGTCGATCCAGACCCACTTGAGGACCAGGACCCAGACGACCCCAAATCATGAGGTGTCGTTGGCGGCCGTCTTCTCCCGCCATGCTCGATGGGGGCCCCTGACGTGGGGTAAAATAATAAAAAGTGGCACCTATATATAGAACTAGGAGGGCAGAGAAACCGCGCCCAGCTGAAGAAAAGAAACGACACCAGGAGAGTACCCGGCGGCCAGACCCCGATTTGATCGGAAGGTGTTCTATTCCGGGTGGGATCGGAGATGAAGACGATTCTGGTACGGTGGTCCCACACGTAGGAGAGCATTCAAGTGAAGCGAGCAAACGCGGGTCCACCAAGCAGTGCTAGTGGCATCATATGTGAGACTAACGATTGGGACCCGCCTGCCAGTGCATGCTGTGGATGGTTGGCGCGAGGTGGTTAGTTGGGCCAGGGGCGCACACTTAATGGGCCGAGGCGGGATGGGGGTAACTTGGGTCGCAGAGAAGCGAAGCCGGCCCAAGAGCAGGTTTATTCTTTTTTTTATTTTAATCCCTTTCACATTTTTCAAATTTCTATTTCAAGTTCAAACTGGATGAAACTTTATGTTCTTAATTTTCATGCTTTTATTCTCAATAATAATCCTATAGATCCTACTATTTTCAATGCTATTAGTTATTCTTCTTCTCATTATTTTAATTCTGGAAATAATAGATGATTGTTAAAATTTTCCTCTCACTTTCTTTCTCACTTTCTATTTTTCCACTTTCATTTATAATTTGAGGTCGAGTAAAATGTATCCCAACAAGCTCTTAAGCATGGGATGCACATTCCTCATTATTTATGGGTTAATCGACTAATAATACTCCATTATTTGGCTATGAAAATAGAAGGGTCCAAACAAATCTCCCATGGTTTCAAAATCCTCAAATATATTTATTCATTTATTTTATCATCATTTTTTGATAATTTTGGGCTTTACAAAAAGGCAGGGGCATGTGTTGAGCACCATATTTAGCACATGGGTACGATCAAACGATCTGGCCACGGGGCCCGGACGGTCCGTGCCCGCAATCAGATTAACTCGGGCGAGAGTACTTATCCCATGCGTGGTTATCCTAACTTATCCATGGGAATCTGTTGGATCTTGCCTAGGAAAAGGTCCATATCTCCTCCCACATAAATATAAAGGGGTACGACCGATTGAGAACCACCAAACACATTCCAATCGAACCAATCTATTTACCTTCATTTATAATTCATGCCTCAGGAGTAGATATAGTGTAGCTTTAGTTGTAGATTCCACCTATCAATCTTCATCTCTATTCGGCTCTATATCGTTTAGAGCCATCTTGGGTGGCATATCGACCCCAAGATGACCCTAGGATCTTAGCCCGACGAGGTCCCTCCCAAGGGGCAAGATCAACTTCATCTACTTCACTCAAGATCTCTTCCTTGAAATATTCTTTTAATCCTTAGGTGACTCTAAACTATCTAGGCATGCCTTGGGTGGCCTACCGACTCCTGGGGCACGCCTTGGAACTCTCCTCCCCGACTGGGTCCCTCTCTAGAGGTAGGTTCTATGGTTCTTCGTGAGGAAGAATAAGGCTCTACGCCATCATGGACTATCCGACCCATAGCGTAGAGTGTACGACACGACGTAGAGAGGAGACGCTCCTACCACACGGTCACGAACCATTCGACCCAGAGCCATGGACCATCCGCGCCGCCACAGAGAGCACCGCCAGGTGGTAAATCGTGAGTGTTTAGCCCTAAATTGAAGCCAACACATGTATTTTAGTAAGCAAATGTGAGAAAAGATTAGCCAATACTTCTTCTTTCCTCTGTTAGGCTAAAAGGTAGAGCTAGTTAACCCTTCTCATATTATCGGGGATACGATCCTAGGTCCCTGGGTCCCATCGATCAGGGAGCGCGCTAAGGGAAAGCCCCTGGTCAATGGGGCCTTGTTGGCACTTGCTCTCCTAGGCGAGTAGATCCAACGGGAAAGTAGAAAGAGTATTGGCAAAGTTTGTCGTGGGATGGCAAAAGCTTTGTTAATCTACCCCTATGAGGGCACTGTACGGGGGTATTTATAGGCACTCGAGCGACCACCTGTCCCTTGTCAAAGACGTTTGTGCCCTCGAGTACCCAGTTTATCCCCAGAATATTCCCACGAGGGGAGGTTACAGACGGTCATTAGAGCAAAGGCTATTACAAACGCGGCCTGTAATACGCTTCTCTGCGCGGGGCCCGTTACAATGGGTCAAATCCCACATGGGCCTTTCAGTGCAGTGACTACGTGAGACCCGTAGACTTCGACGGGGCCTTCGTCTTGCGACGGCGACGACAAAGGGGGACCGCGCCTGTCTTCATCCGATCGACGCCTTCGGCTTGCTCGGGTATGTTCTGTGGATGTAGTCTTCGTTGGATTGACGAGGCGACGAAGGCTTCGAGCGAAGGGTAGCGTGTTCACCTTCGCCCCAACAGGCCCATTTGTCAGCTAGAGAAGGTGGAAATCATCTACCCTAGAGTTACCCGCCCTCGGACAAACCCCATGGTCCTGAGCCTAGGGTCGAGCACGTAGAACCTAATAGGGGGCCAGGCGTGTCGAAGGGAAACCACTCGAGTGGATCTCTCACCCGGTCCAAGACTAACCCATCATAAATGACCGGTCACATTAACTATGCCTAGCATCAAGCTGTGAATGGCCGCTTCAAACTTGTTGATGGAGTGCATGTTCCATTGCCCTGGGATGAAGTCTATTTCAATATTGCACGCAGTCTGCTGGTTACCATAAACTGTGATCACGCCTTGCGGACCCGGGATTTTCATGTAGAGGTAAAGTCCATGAATGGCCGCTTCAAACTTGTTGATGGAGCCCTGGCCCATTATGGCATTGTATGGGTATACCATGTCGACAATGTCGAAGGTGACCTGCTCACTTCATGCATTGGGTGCTACACCAAATGATAGGAGCGACTCTATCTTGTCGACGGGGAAGGTGCCCTTACCGCCGAAGCCATATAGGGGGTTGTTCGAAGGCTTGAGTAGGCTATGGCTTATGCCCATGCGATCGAAGGCATGTAGGAAGATGATATCAGCTTGACTGCCGTTGTTGACTAGGACTTTGTGTAGGTCCTAGCCTACAACACTGCAGTTGATTACCATGGCGTCTGCGTGAGGTGCACTGCGTAAATCAACGTCTTTGGCGTCGAAGGTGAGCGGTACATGGGACCACCTTGTTTGCACTACTGGGCCAGTGAGAGCGACGTGGTTCAGAATTCGGTAGTGATCCTTTTTCTGCCACTTTGTTTCGAAGTCCGCGCTGGACCCTCCGGTGATCATGTGGATGACTCCGCGGTAATGTGGTTCGGCAAAGTCTTCCTGCTTGGGTGCTTGTGGGGGGTAGTTATGGTGTGGCGGATTTGGGTGATGCGGAGGCGATGGTGGTAGAACCTGCACTTCAGGATGGTGCTGGTATGCACAGATGGGTGGGTGCTGGATTGGTTCATTGTGGTAGGGTTGCTGGTGGTGGTATGTGTGCGCAACGACCCTCTGGTTGTTGGCTGTTTGTGCTCTGGACATTCTGTCCTTGGTGGCTTTGGTTTCTGGGCAATCCCTTGTTGGGTGTGCGTAGTCCTCGCCATGAAACAGATAGTAGAATCTGCGCGGCTGCTGCATTCGTCCTCAGCATCTCCCTCTGGTGCCGTTGCCGCAACCCTGGGGGGGGGGTATTCCTGACGACGAGCATTGTCTCTGGCTGAGTGTTGATTGGTTATGTTGTGCACTTGCTGGTGACTGCGGCTGTCCCTTGCGGAGTCTGGCTATGATGGCCTGGTCTAGGTCCTGCTGGATTGCGGATGGTCCTTAGGCTTCCTCTGAGATTCAACCTTGCGTTGATGCAGCTCTTCGGATCTAGCGTACTTCTCGAATAGTTGATATAGCTCTTGTAGGTTTCTAGGTGGGTCCCTGATGCAATGACTGTATAGGACGCCAGCCCGGAGGCCGCTGATTGCGTAATGGATCACGATGTCATCATCAACCGATGGCAGTTGCGACTTAAGTGTCAGGAATTTTCTGTAGTACTCGCGAAGGGTTTCCTTCTCCTCCTGCTTGGGATAACTCAGCTAGAGCGTCGGTATCGGGTCTGTACCCTTGAAAGTTTAGCAGGAACTTGTCGCGGAGTCCTTTCCAGGAGTCAATGGACAGTGGTGGTAGCTTGGTGTACCAAGTCAAGGCCAGGCCTTCGAGCGTGATGATAAAGGATTTGGCCATTATGGCGTCGTCCCCTCCAGATGATGTGATAGCGACCTGGTAGCTCATGATGTATTGTGCCGGGTCAGTACTGCCATTGTATTTGGGGTAGGTGCCAGCGCTGAAGTTGGCGGGCCAAGGCGATGCTTGGAGTTGCGGGGCCAGGTGGCTTCGCTCATCGAGATAGTTGATCCCTTGGAAAGCCACGACAGGTGGAATGAAGGGGCCACGTTGTGGTATGAATGGGCCTCCAACTTGGACGCGCTGCTGTAGTGGTGCTAGCGGTCCAAGCGGTCCATGCTGCAGATTGGACTGGCTTTCGCTCTGTATGAGCGCGATTTCTTGCTCTAGCTCTCGAGCTCTCTGCTCCTCATCTTGTATCATCTGACGCACCTTGGCCTGTATGGTGACATGTCGGCGCTTGGCCTCGAGGACTTCTTTCTATTTTTGGAGGTTGTGGTTCTTGATGCGCAGGGCCCACAGATGTAGCTGGTCTTCGGCTGAGATGCCGATGACTTCTCCGTCTTCTACTGCGTCTTCGCCCTCTGGTGGAGCGAGGACGGGCAGTGGTGCATGCGGTACACCTTCGAAGCTGTAGGTGCGGAGGGTGCCCTCAAGGGTGGGGTGGTCTTGGCGTTGTATTTTGTTGATGGCTTCATCTTCAAAGGCCTCTTGGGGGGTGTTGTCCACGAGGGCCTTGCCTTTTTTCTCTGCCAGTAGTGCTGCCTTCGCTGCTTCATCGATGGATGGGGCTGCCTTCGAGCTAGCTCGCTTGGGGGCCATCGTGGGTTGTTTTTTGTAGCACAAACGGTGGGCGCCAAATGTTGGCACTTGCTATCTTGGGCGAGTAGGTCCAATGAGAAAGTATAAAGAGTATTAGCAAAGTTTGTCGTGGGATTACAAAAGCTTTGTTAATCTACCCCTGTGAGGGCACTGTACGGGGGTATTTATAGGCACTCGAGCGACCACCCGTCCCTTGTCAAAGACGTTTGTGCCCTCGAGTACCCAGTTTATCCCTAGAATATTCCCACAAGGGGAGGTTATAGACGGTCATTACAGCAAAGGCTATTACAAACGCGGCCCATAATACGCTTCTCTGCGTGGGGCCCGTTATAATGGGCTGAATCCCACATGGGCCTCCCGACGCAGTGATGACGTGAGACCCATAGACTTCAACAGGTCCTTTGTCTTATGACGGCGACGACAAAGGGGGACTGCGCCTATCTTCATCCGATCGACGCCTTCGGCTTGCTCGGGTGTGTTCTATGGATGTAGTCTTCGTCGGATTGATGAGGCGATGAAGGCTTCAAGCGAAGGGTAGCGTGTTCGCCTTCGCCCCAACAGACCCATTGGTCAGCTAGAGAAGGTGGAAATCATCTACCCTAGAGTTACCTGCCCTCGGACAAACCCCATGGCCCCAAGCCTAGGGTCGAGCACGTAGAACCTAACAGGGGGCCAGGCGTGTCGAAGGGAAACCACTCGAGTAGATCCCGCACCCGATCCAAGACTAACCCATCATAAATGATCGGTCGCATTAACTATGCCTAGCATCAAGCTATAACAGAGGCATCGGTCCGTCTCTCACTCTTGACCTACGAACCCCACAGGTTGCGACGCATATATGGCCTGCCTGCCCCTTGGCCTATGATGCACTCATGACCTGTCACGAATAGGCCAGAGTGCGCAGTTCGATGGCAGGGCACAACACGCCAAGCCGCGCCGAGCCCCAGGCTACGAAGTCCAGGGGTCAGCATAGCCTGAAAGATGGTGCCTAGGACCCACACAGCCCACGCCATCCACATAATAAATACGAGACAACCATGCGACCCTGGGGCCCACGATCACACGTAGCTTCACCCTAGGTAGAAAGTTTGGTTTTAGGGTTTAGGGAAAACACCTTGGTCTAAGTACCCTCGGCCATGATCCCTAATATAAGTTCCCTCGACCAGGGCTAATCCAACAGTAACAAAGCTAGCTACAGAAATTCCTAACCATGATAGATCCGACTCAATCACTCCAAACAAACACCCAACCAAGGCATCCCAGTTAGGCAGTCCTAACCTCGGTCACCCCAAGACAAGACAACCTAAAACCAAGAAAAGACCCCATGACCCAAAGGCTGCACAACTTGCCAAGGGGGTGCATTTATGATCTTCTAACCGCTCGACCCACACTCTTGACTAAGACATTGTAGGAAACGGTGACGCCTAAGAGGTGGGGTGAATTAGGACTTCTAAAACTCTTTCTAAACTAGGCCACAAATGAAACCCTAGAGCAAAACCTATGCAAATAATCAAACAAGAATGTGCAAACTAGGTTTTGTCTAAGTGTTGCTATCTCTACCGCAAAGGCTAAGTTTCAATCTAAACAATCTACCAAAGAGACAAAATTTAAAATTAATACTTAATGTAAATGCGGAAGGTAAAGAGCAAGGTAGAGATGCAAACTCTCGTGGATGACGCCGGTATTTTTACCGAGGTATTCGGAACCACGCAAGGTTTCGACTAATCCTCGTTGGTGCCCCTACGCAAAGGGTAGCCCACATGAGGGCCAAGCACCACGGTCGAGTAACTCCGTCGAGAGTTGTGGGCCTTCTCCAAGCGCAAGTGGTGCTCCGCTTTCGGCTCCTCTTGGACGCTCCCTATAACACCCTGAATTTGGGGGTATAAAATTTATTTCTTATTATCATCCAAATTCAGGTGTTACTATTCTCTCTCTCACTCTAGTTTCTATCTCTCTCTAGTTCCTTTCTCTCTCTCTTTCTCTTTTGGTTAGGGTTAGCTTAATTAGTGAGGGATTATTTATTTTATTTTTGACAAAACATATGAGTCATGAAATGTTGCATCATGTTGAGTTTCAAATATTCTTTGAATTGTTGCACATGTTTGATTTGGTTTGAATTTGAAACTTGGTTTGAATTTGAATTGAAAACCCTAGAGAAAATAAATAAAAAAGGCAATAGAAATTCCCTAGAAATAGAAAAACCCATTTCAGCCTAGTCGGCCCAGCAAGCCCAGCCTTGCGCCTGCATGTCCTCGGTGTCTGACAATTGGGTCTCGCCTATCGGCGCCAACCCTCGTGCCCCTTCTCTCCCTCTCTCCCTCCTGCTGCCTAGTGGGCCAGCACTATCGGTGCCATTCCTCTCGCACACGCGCCCGCTTCTCTCTCTGTCCCGCTGAGCCCACCTGTCAGTCTGTCCCCAACCTCCCGCCCACGTCCCTCACCGTGGACGTGCCCACGACCGTGCGTTCTTCGGCCATGTTCTCGAGCCCATGCCTCTTTAGAAGCCACACGCCGCTCGACCACTTCCCCCACTCGCTTGCGCCCTCAGCCGAACCCTCTTGCCCCCTCTCTCGCTCTGCGCACGCGACTAGGTAGCTCCGCCACCGCTCACCAAAGACCACCGTCCGTTTTGCGACCGCCGTCGAGCCCGTGCCTCGTCCGTTGTAGTGGTGAGTTCTGCCTCGCCGTCAGCTACTCGGGACGCCCTTTGGTTTGCCCTTCCCCTCTCTGATTTGTGATTTGCCCGGTCCGTGCTCACCAGAGCATTTCTTACATAGCCGGAGCCCGCCGTCGTCGACTCGAGGCTCCACCCACCTCCGTCGTTCTCCAAGCGTACCGGAGTTTGCACTCGAGGTGAGCAACCTTCCCATGCCTTTATTTCGCCAAGTATTGCCCCAGTTCCCGCGCAATTCCTCGCCGGAGTTGATCCGCACCACCGTTAGCCCACCTCGCTGTGTTCTGCGCCCTCTGGTGCCCCCATGCCGTTTTTGCACCCATGGTCGAGTTCGTCAGATCGCCCTGAGCGCGCTCGAGCTATTCCCCAAACCCCTAGAGCCCCACCGTGGCCAGTCCCCTCATCTTCGGCGAGACTTCGCCGTGGGATCGAGCGGGGCCATCGCGCCCGCGTCCGACCACCAGCCATTGGATCTCGGGCGTCCGTCCGAGATGGGGTGGTTTAGACTTAATCAGAGCAGATCTAACCTCTGACCTCCGATCGAGATCCGACTGTTCTCCTCTCTCCCCCTCACCCGTGCCCCTGCCGCTGGGCTCGGCCGGTCAGCCTCGCCCCGGTTTGCTGACACCCCGTCCCCACCTGTTAGTTGTGCCCGCGCGCCTGCGTCTGCGCGCACGTCCGCGGGATCTAATCCTATCCGTTGATCTGAGATCCGATGGTTGAGATCGCCCAATACCCCTTCGCGTGTATTTTTTGCTTAAGAGACCCTCGGGTTTTAGGAAATGAACCCGCCGTCCCTGGTTTTCACGCAGGCCCCTGTGTTCTTTTAAACAGTCCCTGTGCTTTTAAATAATTACAGAATTAGCCCTAATTTCATATTTCAAACTTCAAAACTTGTTTATTTCTTATCTTTTTCATATGAACTCCAAATTTAGTGGTTCAAATTGCAAAATCTTCATAAAATTATTCTCTGTCCAATTAAATTATGTTCATCTATAGTCTGTACACTTTAATTTTATACCTAGAATATAAGAGTGATATATATGTTGATTTATTCCCTTAGTTAAATAAATAAAAAGGAAAACCCGAGGGATAAATGGATGTTTAATCTTGTGAGTTTAATAATGTGTAAGATAAGAATTAATCTCTGGTTTAACCTTTGGGTTTCAATAAAATGATTAGTATTAGATTATGTAATCATGGACAACACTCAAAGAGTAATTAACTCCTAATTAAGATTAGTTGATGTTATAATGTGATCTCCTTCTTCTTTAATTAATACTATACCTTTTGAGATGTGTTCCATTGTTTGTACATGTTTGATGTGCTGTTCATTTGTACTTTCCAAATGTATTGAATGTATGATCGCTTTATTTAAACAACGAGCAGCCTGTGGTTCCTGAGTGTGTTGCCGAAGATCCCCCTGAGCAGCAACCTAGTGAAGGCAAGTGTCCTCAGACCTATCATGTCCTATTTTAGTTTATAATTCATTGTCCCGCATTACATTATTTAAAACTTAAGGATTGACTAGTCTGTATTTACCTTCTCCTTGTTTACCTTTTGGGTTATTCTGATTAGCATTATGCTATTGCTTTAACTTAATCAATGAACATGATGTGAATATTTATGATACGATGATGTTATCCCGGTGATGTTCCTGTGATACTTTAGGGGACTTAGGCTGTTTCCTGAGTACCTCTCTGTAAGGACCTGTTTGGGGAGTGACAACCCGGGATAACAGTACAACCATGAGGGTGGAATGGGATGCCCTTAGCTGATTAATTAGAGGAACCAGAGGAGTAGTTGGCTTTGCCGTAGGGCCGTCAATGGGGTCCAGGCATAGTACTTGCTCTGTCGAGGCTGGTTGTAGAGGTTCTTGATTTGGTTTTGTTAGTCACCCTTCCTTTGGGGAGATGTACTGTGTTTATCAAACTGGAGAAACCTAACGAGTGGCTATGACCTCTAGGAAATCTTTGTAAATAGCTACGTAGTGAGACTGAAGCGTCCCGATCCTTTGGGACTCAAATGTGATACAATTACTAGTCCCAGGAGGCTAGTAACCACATTTCTTACTTCAAATAGTACAGAGTTCGAATAAAAGTTATTACAATACCAGAGTACAAGCTCGAGAGAGCCAGAAATACAAAGCGTAGTAGAAGATAAACTAGCCCATGCCACAGGCAGAACTGGGTGCAGACACAGCCCCCTCAATCAAGCATAGCAGAAAAGAAGTCTTCAGCTGCTGAAAACATAAATAAATCTTGGTGAATACACTAGGTATTCCGCAAGCCCATCCCGCTCCCGTAAAGAGAAAGGAACCTATATAATACATGCTTTATATGGTGGAGTTGAAGTCACTCTTCTTTTTCTCGGAGAAAGGCGGTACTTTGAGGGTTTTTCCCAAAGGAGTAAAAATAACACATTACTCAACCACCACTGAGCTTCCCGGTCCCGTGGCATCGTTTTTTTTCATTTCCAAAAACACACTCACCCACACATTTCCCTGTTCATGGAGGTTGAAAAACACTAATTGTCATACCACACCAGACCCGTCCATTCCAGTGGACACGGACTATTCGAATAGGTTTGAACTCTGCACAGAGGGGTACACTTTACCCACTAGTCCGGCTCTGCGATCTCATGGCCAATGAGATCGAAATCCGAATCTTTTTCTTTCCTCGCATGTCCTAACCTTAACGGTTATACCAGAAGGAGTCAGGCCACCGCCATGCCCAAACCAGACAAAACATTCCCCCTCCTTATCCTCCCGGTGCTCCCCAGCCTTCATAACCCTAGGGTTTGGACCGTACGAGTTCAGATTGAGTGACTGCCTATACAGTCTCGAGTGGTTGTACTTATCATGAGTACAGGTAGTGAAGGATGACAAACCAATCCTTATATGAGGGGACAATCCTTCTGCTCACACCTAAACCAGTTGAGCCATCACCTTAGGCCCTCCCCTAAACCAGGGAGTCCCTGATCATCCCTGTCACACCCGGTTTTAGAAGGCAAACTGAATGCGAACCATGTACGTGCCAGGATCAGCAATTCACGTACACAGCAGTTACATAACTGGACATCACCACATGTTGCTCAAATAATGACATAAAAGAGGGTATAATAGTCGATTACATCATGATGTCCAAGACATCCACATAGTCTTTAATAATAATCAAAGTGCAGAAAAGAAACGTAGATACACACGGCCTACATAGGCAGCCGACTGGGGGTTTGCCGCTAACCCACGCCTAGAACTCATCGTACTCTTGGAACTCCTGGAAGTCCTCCTCCATGACTTCATCTTTACATGAGCAGTGGTTGCAACGCGGACAACCTGGGGGGGTTGGTGTGTAAAGCAAGAGTGAGTACACAACAACATACTCAGCAAGTGTCCTGTTTGGCTGTAGTGAACTAGCTTTATGTGGGGTTAAGTTAAGCAGTTGCTTTTAGTTGGTCAGGTTATTATTACTAGTAGAAAGCCAGGTTTTAGCATTAACCCAAGTTCTTAACCCAAAGTACCCTTTCCAAACGGAAAGAATACCACTTACCATTACCATGATCATAATCAAAACCATCATCCTCATCACCACCTGCAAACCAACCATCTCTGATCAAAGTATCTCTAATCAATGGAGCTCCCTTGGTCACTCATAACCGCGAGCACGGCTCATATATCAGTTTCATAACACTCTGTATAGGTTGCGCACTTTACCCACAAGTCGTGATTCCCTCTTGCCTCGGGCCGATCAAACCCTTAAACACTACCAAGGTGAATAGGTAGGGTTTCACTATGTAGCCTTTACAAAGATTCCCCGAGGCTGTAGCCACCCGTTAGGTTTCCTAAATGCACCGCACTCCTCCCCAAGGGGCGAACCAAACTTGGTAGAGCGAGCCGCATACACCGAGCCCCATTAACGGCACGACGGCTAAGCGAACTACACCCCGGTTCCTCTAATTATTTAGCTAAGGGCATCCCATTCCACCCTCATGGTTGCACTGTTTTCCCGGGCGGTCATCCAACGAACTGGTCCTTACGGAGAGGCACTCGAGAAACCGCTCGAGCCCCCTTGAATGACACAAGTATAACATCATAATAAAGAAGGGAAACAACGTATCATTGATAAATCTCATCATGTTCATTGATTAGAGTTGAGCAATAGCATAAGACTAAGCAATAATAATCCAACCCAGATAGGTAACAAGGACATGGATAACTAAAGCTAGTCAATCCTTAGGTATAAATGTGTAATGCAGGAGGTGAATTAAAGTATGTATAGGATAGAGATAGGTCAAGGGACACTTGCCTTCACCAAACAGATGTTCAGGATCTTCAACTTCGTGGAACTCAAAGAGCTAGATCACTGGGTCGCCGAAACTTGACCGTTGATTCCTCGAAGCTCAGAAACAAATCGCGATCTAATCGCAACGCGAAGCGAAGACGAACAGGCACAAGCAAACAAACATATACTTATGCATAAGAACATTACACCATACAAGTTAAAATGTTATAAAAGCGAGCAATATAAAATAGAGAGCGCTTCTACGGTTATGCGAGGAAAAGAACCGCGATAGTCGAAGCTACAGTCGAGAGGTTGTCGCGTTTACACTAAACAAGTATTAGTTAGAACATTTAATTCGGCATTTATCAAATATAAATAATATCTACTACTTAGTTTTGATTAACTTGCTATTTTACTACTAGACAATTAAACATGTAGCTAATTATATGACAAGGATGATTGTATGCGAACGATTAAATATCGTGCGCAGACAGCACGCGATACGCGCGGCAACGCGCGCTACCCGCGAAAATGACGCGCGTGACACGCGGGAACGACGCGTGCGGACGATGCACGAACGACGCGCAGACACACACGACTTAGCGTGCGGACGACGCGTGAAACAGCACGACAACGTGCGAACGGCGCGCGGACACACACGACATAGCACGCGGACGACACACGAAATAGTGCGAGTGCGAACGACGAGCGACTCAGCACGCGATCAAGACAAGTAGAAATGGGTTTACGACGCATTATATATCAAATAACTGACCATTTGCGGCTAACAAACGACGAGACCAACGAATACTACTAAATTGTGATTAAACACGCAAAATTATTTGCGTAAGATATTTTAGATAAATAGAATTATCAATTAGTCAACGATTAAACAAGAATTAATTAATAAGCATGAATGACTATAGCGAAAAGATTAACTAATGTGTGTGGATCGCGCTCGCGACACGCGACAATGCTTGAAAACAGCACGCGACCGACGCGCCACGCGCACGCGCGAACGACACGCGAATAGCGTGACGATACACTAGAATCGCTAACCGATAACACATTTATACTAAACAAGCACTAAATAAAAGCATTGAAGTTGGTATTAAGCACGTTAATATTTATTTATGAAAGCGCAATTTAAAACTAAAAAATAGTTTAAATAGAATGCTAATTTAATAACCATCAGGTAAACCAAAAATTAATTAACTAAAACATGTGTCATAATAAAATAATGTTTTATTGTGTACACGACATTATTATGAAGATAACGTGACTAGAACGGATCGAAATAGATCAATAACGCAATAAGTATAGAATAAATACTAACTCTTGGATCTAAGCTGATGCGACGTATTTTTATTGGTAAAAAAACTCGCCACATGGAGAGTCACATGGGGCTCAGCCGCAGTGGATCGTCCAAATGCAAAAACATAAATGTGCATGCAGGCGAGACGCTTGCAGGGGGAGACGCATGAAGTGGAGCCCACGGGAGCTTTTCCTTCTGAGATCATGCACGACATGAGAGAGAAATGGAGTGGAGCCCACAGAATAGTACCTTTCCTTCTTTCACTGCGCACGACGGAGCAAGCAGTTTCTTCACCACGGTGCAACTGCACGGGCCGGTGGTTTCTTCGTCACTTTTGGAACGCAGGGGCAGCGAGCGTCGAGTCGGGTGTCCTTGCAGGTTTGCCGGTGGCCGATCTCACAGTGGGGCACAACAGCTGGACAGCAGGGGCGCGAGGCACCAGCGGCTCATCGGCCATGCGAGCTGGCCGTGCGGTCGCTGCGCTGGCTGGCCGTGGGCTGGCCGTGCTGGCTGCCACGTCGGGCGAGTAGAGAACCGGCAGGGGAGGCTCATCGGGGCGCCGCTTGGCCAGCACGCCACAGCGTCGATGGAAAGGGCGGACGGTGCGGATGCTCGCGAGTCGAGGCAGCGCGGCTATGGCGGATGGATCAGGCGAAGGGGTAGCACGTTGTGCGGGCATTGCTGTTTTGAAAAAGGAGCGATGGTGGACGGTTGTTACGAATCTCGCGATGAGGGCGAGATGAGCGGGTGGGATGGGCGTTTCCTGGGGAAGATGATGCGTGGGCCCTACATCGCAGCAACAGGGGCCTTGCGCGAGCGCGCACGTGGGCTGGGAAACGGAGGCTCGGCGCGAGGATGTGGGCCAGACGGGGCTGGGCTGAAAAGGAGGGAAGGGGGAAGGGGAGAAAAAATATTTTCCCTTTTATATATGTGTGTATATATAGGCATAGACATATATTATATATATGTTTATTTTAGATCATGCTCAAATAATTTAAATTCTATAGTTTTTCCTTCTTTAGAACATAGACACCACTAAGATCATTTTTAACAAACAAAAAATATGCTTCGACATGAATGCAACAATCAAAAGCATCTCTATGGCTTTATTCCACTAGGTTTATGCCAATATAAAACAAAAATAATTCTCCATTTTTAGTAAAAAGAGAAGGAAAACAAAGAAATGAGTGAGTAACACCTGGATTTTGTGGATATTAGGAAAGAAATTTTACACCCCCAAATTTAGGGTGTTACAATCCCACTCACAAGGTGATGAGGGTGAATACCCTTCATCACACACTTTTTGAAAACATCGCTTAGTCAAAACACTACCCTTTTCCCGTCCCACATTTTGTACTCCAAATATGTTTGTTAATGTGGGCTATCTCTCTGCTCACAATGCAAATGTTTCGTCCCTTAATCCCGGCTTAGGTAGTGGTAGAAAGAATAGGTAAATTATGCATCAAGGGAAGAATGAACTTGCCTTTGTCAAAGCTTTCCTGGCACAAAAGATCTATTTCAGAGAGGTCAGGTTCCTGCCCTTCTTCCGGAGCTACAAATTCCGGAGGATCGGATCCCTCTTCCGCTAGCAAACATGGATAAGGAATAATACATCAATCATGGTGACTTGGTGGGGTGTGCCAATTGTTAGACATTATTGTTTTTGTGCCCTATAATTTATTTAGACTATTTTTGGTGCATAAAATATCAATATATGAATATATATATGAAAATAGGAAAAGAAATGGAAAAAGGAAAAAGAAAAGGAATTCCCAGCTAACTGGGCCGGGGGAGAGATTTTGGCCCAGCGAGCGCGGGCACGCGGCCCACCCGGCCCATGGAGGAGCGGAGCGGCGCGAACGAATGCCGTGGGTGCGGGCCCACGCGTCAGCGAGAGGAGGGGGGTAACGGCGTGGAGCGGGCGATGGAGGGGGGGCGAACCGGTCGGGCTCGACCGTCGATGAGGTTCGAGGCGGTTCTCTGCTGGGAGCCTGGTTTTGCGACGGAGGAGAGGTGGTGAGGCACGGGTGGGGGTAGCGGATCATGGTGGAGGGGCCAATTTGGCAGGAGGGTGCTTGGGGTGGCCGATCCACGGTGCGGTGGCGGGCGCTTGCGGCGGTGAGGTTGCCGGCGAGGCTGCCAAGCGCAATAGGAGGCGGGGATGGGTGCATTGTGTTTGTGAGGGAATGGCGAAGCTCAAGAACTATATGAATTAGACTGGAACTTAGCAGAGGGAGGAGGGCGAGGCTCACCGGAGCAGAGGAAGGATGCGGCGGCATTGGCTCAATTGAGCTCAGGGAAGGAGGAAGAGGGTGGCCGAGGCCGGGGTGAGGAAATGGGGGGCTCAGGGCAGTCCTTTTATAGGCGCCCAGGGCGGGGGAGGGGCGAAAAGTGGCGTGCACTGGCAAGCTCGCCACGACGGGGATGGTGGCGCACAGTGGCGACGACGAGACGGCTCAGGCAGGGGGCGACTGGATGGATCGGCTGGCACAAGGGGACAGAGGCGCAAGACGCCAATCGGGCAGACGAGCGAGTAATGGTGAGACGACAGGGGCGGTGGCGATCAGCGATGATCGCGTCGCTAGCTTCGGTCACGGGCGCGAGGAAGGCGCTGACGGGCGCGGCTCGCTTGCCAGGGAGAGAGTTCGCGAGGGAGGGGAGTGCGGGCTGACGGGTGGGGTCGAGCCGACAACGGGAGAGCGACGAGAGAGGGAGGGGGGCAGCTGACGGGTGGGGGTGGGATGTCAGTGGTGGGCGTGCGGCGCGTGGCGATGGGTCGCTTGGGCCGTGGAAGGGAGGGAGTGCAGGCGCGCGCGCGAGAGAGAGGAGGCCTAGGCCGGAAGCGGCCCAGCTGAGGGGGGTTTCCTTTTCTCTTTTTTTTTCTTTTTCTATTACTTATTTCTATTTTCTATTTTCTATTTCTTTTATCTCCTTTTTTTGAACAAATATTTAGCTAAATAATCTTGGGTGCTAGAAAAATAATAATCTATGTGAGGTGCTTCTAACAATCAAAGTGTATGCATATGATGAGATGACCTATGGGGTGGAGTTTAGGGAGAGATAAAAACAAGGGCGGTTAGGTGATTAGGATTCGCAACCTCGGGTTGAAATTTTGGGATGTTACAAACCTACCCCACTTAAAGGAATCTCGCCCTCGAGATTCAGACTGGGCTCGAGAAAAGGTAAGGGTATTCCCTCCTCAAAGAGTCCTCACTTTCCCAGGTTGCTTCCTCTTCTCCTTCTCTGCTCCACTGAACTTTACAGAGTCTCACTTCTGAGTTGCGGGTCTTTCGGACTGCTGAGTCAAGAATCTTTATTGGCTTTTCTCGGTATTGAAGATCTTTCTGAATTTGGATTGTCTCCTCTTCGATGTGACTTTCTGGTACTTGCAGGCATTTGTGGAGCTGGGACACATGAAACACATTGTGGATATCATACATGGATTCTGGTAATCCAAGACGGTATGCTGCGGGTCCCACTCTGCCAATGATGGGATAGGGGCCGACGAATCGCGGTGCTAGCTTTCCTTTCACTTGGAACCTTTTGACACCACACATCGGAGAGACCTTGAGGTATACGAAGTCTCCTTCCTCAAATCTGAGTTCTCTCCGCCTATTGTTCGCATAACTTTTCTGCCGACTCTGAGCTTCAAGTAATCTTTTGCGGATCAGGGCAACTTTCTCTTTGGCCTCTTTAACAAAGGTAGGTCCTTCCAGTGTCTTTTCCCCTACTTTGGACCACATTAGGGGGTCTGGCACTTTCGTCCATACAATGCTTCGAACGGTGACATCTTGATACTGGCCTGATGACTGTTGTTATACGAGAACTCTGCATAAGGCAAACTGGACTCCCAGTTTCTGTCGAACGTTAACACACAGGCTCTTAATAAATCTTCGAGGACCTTGTTGACCCTTTCTGTCTGACCATCTGACTGGGGGTGATAGGCGGTGATAAAGTCTAGCTTGGTGCCCATAGCTTGCTGAAGGCTCGTCCAAAATTTGGAGGTGAACTGGGTTCCCCTGTCTGACACTATCATTCTTAGAATGCCATGGAGTCTGACTATCTCTTTAAGATAAATCCAGGCAAGGGTGGCTCCTCCAAAGGTAGTTTTCACTAGAATGAAGTGGGCTACCTTGGTAAGACGGTCTATTATCACCTAGATAGAGTCATTCCCTTTTTGTGTCCGGGGTAGTTCGGTTACAAAATCCATGCCTATTTCCTCCCACTTCCATTCGGGTACTGGAAGGGGTTGCAATAGGCCTGTAGGCTTCTGGTGCTCGGCTTTAGTTCGTTGACAAGTGTCACACCGGGCCACATACTGTGCTATCTCTTTCTTCATCCCTCTCCACCAGTATCTGGTTTTGAGGTCTAGGTACATTTTGGTGGTTCCTGGGTGGATGGAGTAGGCTGAGTTGTGAGCTTCATCGAGTAGGACTTCTTGTGCCTCTCCTTTTGGTACACACAGATGGTTCTTGATCCAAAGGACTCCTTCTTCATCTGTCCTAAGGTTCAGAAATTGTTCTTTGCGAGCTTTCTCCATAAATCTTGCTGTCTCCGTGTCCAGGCATTGAGTCTTTCATATGAGGTCTTCTAGCATTGGCTTGACTTCTAGGCTACCGTTGTTTCCCAGACATGTATTCAGCTGAGCTGATTCCTTCTTCCAATCTTCCAAAAAGTTGATCCCCTTCCTCCTGAAAGGTTTTCGGCTGAGGGCGTCTGCTACCACGTTGGCCTTTCCGGGGTGATAATGGATCTCAAGGTCATAATCTTTGATCAGTTCCAGCCA
Source organism: Zea luxurians (assembly GCA_029449295.1). NCBI lineage: Eukaryota > Viridiplantae > Streptophyta > Magnoliopsida > Poales > Poaceae > Zea > Zea luxurians. Next base: position 81,197,433 of record JAOPSE010000002.1, on the reverse strand, counting down.
TCTTCTCTTACGGAGGTTGAGGTCTGGCTGAGTGAAGATATACTTCAGACTCTTGTGATTGGTGAAGATGTGACATTTGTTCCCAATTAGGTAGTGCCTCCATATTTTCAGGGCATGCACTATGGCTACCAATTCCAAATCATGGGTGGGATAATTCTGCTCATGCGGCTTGAGTAAGCATGATGCATATGTAATGACTTTCTCATTCTGCATCAGAACACACCCTAAGCCTTGCCTCGAAGCATCACAGAAGACGACGAAATCCTGATGTATATCTGGTAGTGTCAAAACGGGCGCGGTCGTGAGCTTCTTCTTTATGATCTGGAAACTTTCCTCACACTTCAGGGTCCACACAAACTTATTGTCTTTCTTGAGGAGTTCAGTCATAGGTCTTGCTATGCTGGAGAATCCCTTGATAAAGTGGCGGTAATATCCTGCCATTCCCAGAAAGCTTCGAACTTCACTAACGTTGGATGGCTGCTTCCATTTTTATACTGCTTCTACCTTAGACGGGTCTACTTCTATTTCTTCTGCAGTCAATATATGCCCAAGGAAGGCTATCTTTTCTAACCAGAATTCACATTTGCTGAGCTTAGCATAGAGTTGATGTTCTCTAAGTCTTCTGAGGACGATCCGGAGGTGATGCTCATGATCTTCACAATTCTTGGAGTAGATAAGGATGTCGTCAATGAAGACTACGATAAACTTATCCAGTTCTTCCATAAATACCTTATTCATGAGGTTCATGAAAAAGGCAGGTGCATTCGTTAGTCCGAAAGGCATTACTGTGAACTCATACTGTCTGTACCAGGTGACAAATGCAGTCTTCTGAATATCTGCTTCCTTGATTCTCACCTAGTGATATCCAGACCTCAGGTCTATCTTGGAGAAATATTTGGCCCATTGAAGCTGGTCGAAGAGGTCGTCGATCCGAGGGAGTGGATACTTGTTTTTATTGTAACTTCATATAAAGATCGGTAATCAATACACATCCTCATACTTCCATCCTTTTTGGTGACGAAAAGGACTAGTGCTCCCCAAGGGGATGAGCTGGGACAGATGTACCCTTTTTTTGAAGCTCTGCGATTTGGAGCTTTACTTCTGCTAACTCTGTAGGAGCCATGCGGTATGGTCTCTTTGCGATGGGTGCCGTGCTAGGGATCAGATCTTTGTAGAACTCCACTTCTCTTTCTGGTGGCATTCTAGCAACTCTTCTGGGAATACATCCATGAATTCTTCTACCACTGATATGCTTTCTGTTGCTAGATTAAACACCATTGGATCATTGGCGGGTGGCAGAGCCTGACAAGAAACTGACTTTCCTTGGTGGTCCATGAGAAGGACGGTTTTGTTGGTGCAACTTATGATGCCTTTGTGCTTGGTTTACCAATCCATTCCTAAGGTCACATCAATCCCTTGGGACACATGGTGCTCTCGGAAAGCAGTTTCAAACTCTGTCCAGGTTGCATCTCTGACGGCAGCGCTGAAGGTGTCCCACCATGCTAGGGTCATCCCAGAAAGTTGATGAGTAGCCAATTGAACACACTGATTCTCTGGGCATCCGATGGCTTCTAACTTCCTTTTAATCGTGCGCAGCCAGTCATTAGCATTGAGGGGATTGCTGGATCCGGCGAATGTGGGAGGCTTCAGCCTCAGAAAATCTCCCATCCTGTCCTGTGGTCTTCCACCATTCGGGCGTTGATTCTCCAGACTTCTACCGAGGACCTCAATGAGTCGGGTTTGGTTGGCTAGAACTTGGGCTAAATCTAACGGCAGCTCTGGAGGTGCGGGGAGATGGGTCTCACTCCCTTCTCCACCTGCTTCTCCTTCAGCTCCTAGGGGAAACCTTGCTCCAATCCCGAAGGCGGTAGGCGTGGTTTTATCCAAAGCCATCTGCCAGGGGGAGAGAGAGTTACTACTATGCATATGCCAAATTTTTTTAACCAATTATTTTATTCATTACACAAGTTCATTACAAGCATATAGTTACCACAAGTCGCACTATACGCGAGCACTTTCTAAGGTACTTCCGAACTCCTTTTCTAAAGTGTCCCCAAATTCCTTGAGAAGGTCATCAAGGCTAGCTAGGGACATATCCTTGACGTCGGGCAAATTCTCTATCCTGGAGGGAGGTAGTGCTGGAGGGACTTTCTTCTTCCGCTCAGTCTGGCATCCTTGGCTCTTGGTCTTCTTTTGGATTTTCTTCGAGGGGGCGAGCTTCTTTAGCTTCTTATCGTAATCCATCTTCAGGGTTCGGTAGGCTTCACGAGTGTTGGCCTCTTTGCCTTTTGCTATATCGAGACTCTCTTGGAGGGATGCCTTCTCCTTTTTAAGTTCCTTGACCTGCTGCTCTAAGCTTTCCACCCAGGAGTTTAGGTGGGTGCAGTGGGAGGAAAGGTCATCATAGTGGTTATCGAGAGTGTGGAGATATCCGGCCATGTAGACGATGGTGGGGTCATCCTCAGTAGGATCTCTTCCTGACAGGGCCTGAAGTCTTTTCCTCTAGGTAGGGGTGTTTTTGTTGCTAGGTGGGAAGTAACAAAGGGGGTTTCAAAAACCTCTTTGTTGTAGTTTTGGCATAGCTATCGGAGGGCTTTTTAGGCAACATTTTGGCAAGTGTCTGGAAAGTGGTGTCCAGTGAAGGTAACTTGGAAAGGAGGGTGGTTTGGGTAACTTCGACTTTCTCCCAGGTAGGCTGCCATAGAGCACTTCTCAATTCCGTTTTCGTGGTATTCTTTCCAGACATACTCTGGCTTCTTGCGGATCCCTATGTGAAGCGCGCAACTCTGCAAGAGATGAGGGAATCCTTCCTCCTCTGAGCAGTAGGATGTCCTAATGACCCAAGAGCCTTCCATCTGGTAGAAGAAAAGAAGGGTCTGTTAATATCGGGGGAAAGGAGAGAAACTTTTTCTTAGGGGTAAGAGGTGTTTTCTTGTTAAGGCAAACTTTTAAGGTCGGGGCTGCGATCTACGGCCAGTCCTATGGCTCTGATACCACCTGAAGCATCTCGATCCTTTGGGACTCAAATGTGATACAATTACTAGTCCCAGGAGGCTAGTAACCACATTTCTTACTTCAAATAGTACAGAGTTCGAATAAAAGTTATTACAATACCAGAGTACAAGATCGAGAGTGCCAGAAATACAAAGCACAGTAGAAGATAAACTAGCCCATGCCATAGGCAGAATTGGGTGTAGACACAGCCCTCTCAATCAAGCATAGCAGAAAAGAAGTCTTCAGCTGCTGAAAAACATAAATAAATCTGGGTGAATACATTAGGTATTCCGCAAGCCCATCTCGCTCCCGTAAAGAGAAAGGAACCTATATAATACATGCTTTATATGGTGGAGTTGAAGTCACTCTTCTTTTTCTCGGAGAAAGGCGGTACTTTGAGGGTTTTTCCCAAAGGAGTAAAAATAACACATTACTCAACCACCACTGAGCTTCCCGCTCCCGTGGCATCGTTTTTTTTTCATTTCCAAAAACACACGCACCCACACATTTCCCTATTCATGGAGGTTGAAAAACACTAATTGTCATACCACACCAGACTCGTCCATTCTAGTGGACATGGACTATTCGAATAGGTTTGAACTCTGTGCAGAGGGGTACACTTTACCCACTAGTCCGGCTCTGCGATCTCATGGCCAATGAGATCCAAATCCGAATTTCTTTCTTTCCTCGCACATCCTAACCTTAATGGTTATACCGGAAGGAGTCAGGCCACCGCCATGCCCAAACCGGACAAAACATTCCCCCTTCTTGTCCTCCCAGTGCTCCCCAGCCTTCATAACCCTGGGGTTTGGACCGTATGAGTTCAGATTGAGTGACTGCCCATACAGTCTCGAGTGGTTGTACTTATCATGAGTACAGGTAGTGAAGTATGACAAACCGGTCCTTATATGAGGGGACATTCCTTCTGCTCACACCTAAACCAGTTGAGCCATCACCTTAGGCCCTCCCCTAAACCAGGGAGTCCCTGATCATCCCACTCACAAGGTGACGAGGGTGAATACCCTTCATCATAAACTTTTTGAAAACATCGCTTAGTCAAAACACTGCCCTTTTCCCATCCCACATTTTGTACTCAAAAGATGTTTGTTAATGCGGGCTATCTCTCTGCTCATAATGCAAATGTTCCGTCCCTTAATCCCGGCTTAGGTAGTGGTATAAAGAATAGGTAAATTATGCATCAAGGGAAGAATGAACTTGCCTTTATCGAAGCTTTCCTGGCACAAAAGATCTAACTGGGCCGGGGGGGGAGATTTTGGCCCAGCGAGCGCGGGCGCGGGCGCGCGTGTGGGGGCGCGGGTAGGCGGCCCAGCCAGCCCACTGAGGAGCGGAGCGGCGCGGGTGCACGCTGTGGGTGCGGGCCCACGCGTCAGCGAGAGGAGGGGGGGTAACGGCGTGGAGCGAGCGACGGAGGGGGGCGAACCGGTCGGGCTCGACCGCCGTTGAGGTCCGTGGCGGTTCTCCGCCGGGAGCCCGGTTTTGCGACGGAGGAGAGGTGGCGAGGCATGGGTGGGGGTAGGGGATCATGGTGGAGGGGCCAATTTGGCCGGAGGGTGCTTGGGGTGGCCGGTCCACGGTGCGGTGGCGGGCGCTCGCGGCGGTGAGGTCGCCGGCGAGGCTGCCGAGCGCAATAGGAGGCGGGGATGGGTGCATTGTGTTTGTGAGGGAATGGCGAAGCTCAAGAACTATATGAATTAGACTGGACCTTAGCAGAGGGAGGACGGCGAGGCTCACCGGAGCAGACGAAGGACGAGACGTCGTTGGCTCAATCGAGCTCGGGGAAGGAGGAAGAGGGTGGCCGAGGCCGATGTGAGGAAATGGGGGGCTCGGGGCGGCCCTTTTATAGGCACCTGGAGCGGGGGAGGGGCGAAAGGTGGCGTGCACCGGCGAGCTCGCCACGACGGGGATGGTGGCGCACAGTGGCGATGACGAGATGGCTCGGGCAGGGGGTGACGGGATGGCTCGGCTGGCGCAAGGGGACAAAGGCACAAGGCGCCAATCGGGCAGACGAGCGAGTAATGGCGAGACGACGGGGCGGTGGCAATCGGCGGCGATCGCGTCGCTAGCTCTAGTCACGGGCGCGAGGAAGGCGCTGACGGGTGGGGCCTGCTTGCCAGGGAGAGAGTTCACGAGGGAGGGGAGTCCGGGCTGACGGGTGGGGCCGAGCCGACAGCAGGAGAGCGATGAGAGAGGGAGGGGGGCAACTGACGGGTGGGGGCAGGATGTCAGTGGCGGGCGCGGGCGCGCGGCGATGGGCCGCTTGGGCCACGAAAGGGAGGGGAGTGTGGGCGCACGCGAGAGAGAGAGAGGAGGGGGTTTCCTTTTCTCTTTTTTTCTTTTTCTTTTTCTTATTTCTATTTTCTATTTCTATTTATTTTATCTCCTTTTTTGAACAAATATTTAGCTAAATAATCTTGGGTGCTAGAAAAATAATAATCTATATGAGGTGCTTCTAACAATCAAAGTGTATGCATATGATGAGATGACCTATGGGGTGGAGTTTAGGGAGAGATAAAAAAGGGGGTTAGGTGATTAGGATTCCCAACCTCGGGTTGAAATTTTGGGATGTTACAGAGACCCTGCTAGGTCACCTTGATAGTGATCAATGGGGAGGCTAGAACCCCGGGCAAAATGGGAATCATGACTTGTGGGTAAAGTGTGTGACCTCTGTAGAGTGTTAGAAACTGATATATCAGCCGTGCTCACGGTTAAGAGCGGCCTTAGGATCCTCTTTGATTAGAAGAACTGTGGTTACTTTTATGATGATGGTTGGCAATGATGGTTATAATTTTGGTCTATGGTATTTCCTCTTGGAGGGAGTGCCTCTGGGTAATAACTGGGTTTATTACTAAAATTTGGCTCTACTTATAGTAATAAAACTTGACAAACTAAAATCAACTGCTTAACCTTAACTCCACATACATCTAGTCCACTTTAGCCAAACGGGACATTTGCTGAGTACGTTGACGTGTACTCACCCTTGCTTTACAAACCACCCCACACCCTTGCTTTACAAACCACCCCACCCTAGGTTGTCCCCACTGTACTCAGTGCTCAGGAGGAGATGCTGGCAACATGGAGGATTTTAAGGAGTTTCAGGACTACGATGAGTTCTAGTTTATTTTAGTGGCAACCCCCCCCTAGTCAGCTGCCTGTGTAGGCTTATCCTCTACGTTTCGAATTTCCGCACTTTGATATTAATGTTAAAGACTATGGCTATGTATTAGACTCTGTGGATGTCTTAGACATCTTGATGTAATTAAAGTACCTTTCCGCTATTTACTTTGAGCATTGTGTGATGATGTCCAATTATGTAATCGCTGTGTACATGAGTTCTGATCCTGGCACGTACATGGTTCGCATTCGGTTTACCTTTCAAAACTGGGTGTGACATAAGTGGTATCAAAGCCTTGCTGACTATAGGACCGCTATTCTAGAGTAGCATTGGTCGTTTTAAGGACTTTTTGATTATTACTTCACCTCATCCTTGATTTTGCTTCAAAATATTAGTCACCTCAACTAATTCTATGTTGTGCTCCTATATGCCCCCTAGCCAAAAAGTATTTTATTCTAGTATGGTCTATACTTCCCTCAATCTATTAGATCTGACCTCACTCTTGTGCTTGCGACATTTTTGTAGATGCCCCTAACCATAGCCTTCTTGTCTTTTTGGGATTCTTTCCTCTTTCGTCATTAAATTGCTATCACTTGGCAATCTTTATTCCCTTGGTATTGACATGCTGCATCTTTTGGATTCTTCCATACCCATATCCCTTAATTCAAACACTTAACCCTAAAATCTCTGTTGCCTATTTTTACATTTAGTTTTATTTTCATGATCTTCCTGTCTTTTGAGATTCCTTCCTATTCCGTTTTTAAGTCATTACATTTCAACAATTTCTATTCCCTTGGTCTTAGTATGCTCATGTCCTTGGAGTCTTGCATACTCTCATATTTTTATGTATGCCTATCGTTCATACCACAATGACTGTTCAAGACATTCCAGTCAACATATCCTTGACCACCCTTGTTTCCTAATGATCCATGAGCGATCATTTTATTTGCACATCCTTGGTGATCTCATTAATTCCTTGTAACTTCCTTCGATAATGAATTTTTACTTCAACTCTTCTGTCGGAACCTCACTTATCTTTTATTTGATTGTTTTCTCCACCTCGTCACTTTGCGCGTCTTGCCCTAACTCTGTCCATGGATTATGCTTTTCATCATCATCACATTTATCCTTATCACCTCTATATCTTACCTTGATGTTTATCTTATACCGACCCTTTAAAATCTCCTCTTTCCATCTCAATCTGAGTGTTGTACTTTATCTATTTTTCCCTTGGTCGTATCCCTTTCCTTGTCACTTGTGAGTTTTTAACTCCATCCTTTGTTGTGCTCCGGTTGGGTATTATCTTTACCTTTCTCATATTTCGATCTTACCTTGGTAATTACACTACGTCCATTCTCTAAAATCTATTATATCCTATCCTAGTTTGAGAGCGGTGTCTTACTTATCCTACCCTTGGCAATATCCTCTTCCTTACCGCATGTAAGCTTGGGTGTAACTCCATCCTTCGTTGTAATTATGCCACTGACTCTTCTATGCCTTCATTTTTTCTCTCAAACCCTTGTCTGTTGTCGCCTTTGACACTTGCGATATTGAGGACTTCTACCTAAATGCTTACCTTGAACTTATCCTTTAAAAGCCTCCCCTTTCTTTCAACCCAGTTTGAGAGCTGAGTTACCTATCTCTCCCTTGATTTCTTTTCACTCCTTATCGCCTTACAAGTTTTGTCTTAATTCCATCCTCTATAGTGTTTTTATTTGCTATCACCATCACCTTGTCATCCATCAAACTTGCCTTGATACTCATCTTTATTCTTATTCTTCAAAAATCTTCTCTCTTCCACCTCAATCCGAGAGTGGCAATTTACCTATCTGGCCCTTGGTCATATCCTCTTCTTTTTCCACTTGCAAGTCTTGTCTTAACTTCATCCTTTTTTGTACTTATATCCGTGGTTCTTATGCACATTTACCTCCTCCCTTACATCCTTGTCCATTATCACCTTTAACCCTTGTAATATCTAAACCCTTTCCTTCATGCTTACTTTGAAACTACCCTTTAAAGCCTCCTCTTTTCCATCCCTATTCGGGGATAATGCCTCATCTATTTCATCATTGATTGCTCCCCCTTCTTTGACACCTTGCAAGTTTTGTCTCCACTACATCCTTAGTTATGTGTTTGTCTATTATCACCTCAACCCTTGTCATCCCTCGATCTTTACCTTGATGCTTATCATGTACCCATATTTTAAAGCTTCCTCTCCCATTTCAGTTCAAGAGTGATGTCTTAACCATCCCACTCTTGTTCGTTCCCTTTTTCTCTGTCGCGTTGCAAGTCTTAGCTTTTGCTCGATATCACCCTTACCTTCCTAATATCTAGATCTTTCCATGATGCTTATCCTATGCCTACCTTTTGAAATATCATCTTTCCCATCTCGATTTGAGAATGGTGTTTTACCTATCCCAACCTTTGTTGCATTCTCTCCCTTGCTGATTACAATCCTTACTTCAACTTCATCCTTTATTATGCTCATGCCCCTATCGTGCATGTCTTATCTTTCCCCTTTCCTTTAGATGGCCTTAGATTAGTTTTCCCCTTTGTAAGAAAAGACCACCACCTAGTTGACATTAGCGTATAGCAATGAGATGGTTGTTATTGTATGCTTGTGCTATTTGTCTTTGTGTTATGACTAATTTGTTTCTTTGTGATGAGTGTAGATGTGTTGTGGCCCTTGGTCCATAATAACACCAGTTTACTAGCTGAGTGCAATAGAGTTAGGTAGATGGGTGCTCTCCCTTTTCTCTTTTAATCCATTTAGACTTACCTTTTCTATCTATACCCTTCCCTCTTGCACCTGTCCGATTGGCATCCTCCAACCTCTCTTAATCAGTCAAGATCGGAGTTGGTAGCATCTTCACCAAGTGCATATCAACGATTCTGTTAAGGGGGTTAGCCGCTAACCCCAACGAAGACAATGCGATCGACATCAACCAACAAGATCAGAGTGGCGCAGCGAAAGCGTGAGTGGGTCCTAACCCATAGGTCCAAGGGATCCTCGAGAATTATATCAATTGGTCTCGAGCGTTTGAAGGTCAAAACAACCAGTCCGCAAGTTAAGCTTGCAGAGTGAAAGTCAACTCAAGAAAGTCGTGATCAACCGATGAACTAATCTCATTTTACATAACTGTGAGCCTAACAAAATGAAACCCTAAAAGAGTCCTTGATTGTTGCATAGCATGCTGAGGCATCTTTTTTTATGTTGAATTGTTGTGGTTGTGCATCCTTTCAAATGCATGAAGTATATTTGAATTTTGGATTCAAAAACTATATTTAAATCCGAATAGGAATAGATAAAAGAAAAGCAAAGGGTAATTGAAAGAAAAAATAGAAAAGTCCAAATCGCCCCAGCAAGCCTAGCCCTCCTTCTCCCTCCCGCAGCCCATCTCACACTCGGCACCTGTGGCCCACCTTGCGCCCCATGCGGCCTGCGCTCTGGCCCACCCCAGCCCCATGCCTCGCTCCTACTTCGCCCTAGCGCTCGCTCGTGCGCGTATAGAGGAGCGCCACCGCTGCATGCGAGTGGGCCCCACATGTCATCCCTTTCAACCGCCTCCCCACGATGTGCGCGCCCATCTTGCCCACGTCACCCCAAAACAGGAACTGGCGCTCCTGTTGCCTCGTTCCTTGCCCCGGTAATCGCCGGATGCGCACCCTTGTCCACCTTCCAAAGCCGTTCTGGCGCCCAATCATCTGTTGGATCTTGCCCTGTTCGTACTCTATCTTCACCGTCCGAGGTGAGCTCCATTTCTCCACTCTCTTCCCGAGCCCCTCGCGCGCTGCCACCCGACGGCTCATGCCCAGCATGGCGCGCGGCCTACACGGTGGCCAGCCCACGCAGTGGCCAGCCTGGTCCATGCCCCTATGCGGCTGCTGCCCACGAGCAGCCCCGCGTGCCCTCGTTCGGCGAGTAGGGGTCACCGTCGCCTAGCCCAGCTGCTGCTGATCTCCATCCCAGCCTGCGCTCCTGCTGGCCGGCGAGCCGCTCTACGGACGTAGGCCTAGCATGGCCGAGGAGGGCCACTGCTGAAGCCCCTGCGGCTCCCCTGCCACCCACGCACCAGTGCAGTCCGCGCTGTCAGCTAGAGCCTCATCGCGCTTCGTCACCCGCTTCGCCGAGCGCCTCCGCACCGCGTTCCCGTCGATCATCGAGGTGAGCTCTCCCCTCCTCCTTCTCCCTCCCCTCCCAGTGTGGCTCGCGGCATGGCCACAGCTAGCGGTCGTGTGCCTGCGGCTGGCGTTCGCGTCTACCTGCGTGGCTTGGCTATGGCGTGGCAAACGCGGCCATTGCCTGGCTGCTGCGTGTGCCTAGCGCAGCTCCTGCGCAGCCAACCCAACGCGACGAGCTTCTGCTCATGCGCAAGTCACCGAACCCAGTCCCAAAATGCGTCGTCGTGCTTGTTTCGCGGATGTACCCTTCTCCATGCGCGCCGTCACTGTCCGTTCGCATTGTTTCGCACGTGTCGCGTGCGCGATCCGCGCACAATAGTTAATCGCTTCGCTATAATCGTTCGTGCTTAGTAATTAATTCTTGTTTAATCGTTGGCTAATTGATAATTCAATTTATCTAAAATATCTTACGCAAATAATTTATATTAACTAAAATCAACTTAGAAATATAGTTTTTCACGTTTAAGCATCATCCAGTGGTATTCGTATGTCACGTCGCTATTTAGCCGTGAATTGTTAATTATTCAATACATTATGCGTCGCAAACCTGTTTTCAGTCGCGCCAACTCCGTAGCAGCGTTAATTTCACATTAGTAACATCATTTTGTCACGACGTAAGTTTTAATCAACTAGTTAATTACTTGTGATCCAATATTTATTAGAATAACAAGTTGAATAAAACTAATTTCTAGTTTTATTTACGCTTTTATAGATACATATTAATATGATTGTGTCTGATTAAATGTTTTCGAATTAGTATAAACGTGTTGTTCGCGCGCGGCATCGTTTGCGCATCATCGTGCTGTTCGCGCGCGTAGTCGCGTTGACTCACGCGTGTCGCGCGCTGTCGTGCGCGTTGTTTCCCGTGCCGTTCCGCACGCACCGTGCACCTTGTTTAGTGAGTTGCGCGCCATGTTGTGCGGCAATAAACTGTTTCACTTAGAATTGCTCACGTTTATTAATTTATGTAATTAAACGATGACTAACTGAGTAGTAAACCAATCGGAACTAAGTGTTAATTCTATGGATGCATGCGATAAATACTTGTTTATGTGGTTAGTGCTGACTTAGATGTTTTCAACTAATATTCGTTTAATATAAGCGTGACGTCTGTTTAGCTTTTCGCGCATCTCGCGTATAGATCACATGTGTCATGTGGCGTCCACGCGTGATAATAAATTGTTTTCGCCTATAAACACTCATGTTAATAACGTTAATTCGCCATGTCACATATTTTAGATAATTAACTTAAGGTTTGCTTGATAAATATTTAGTAGATTAATATTCCAATTATATTAAATGTGCAGTGTTTAACTTTCGTTATTATAATAAACATTAACATGGCTAATATTAACTTAACTACTTTTTATGTATTTAATATTTGTTTAGTATAAACATGTCACCCGTTTAGTTCTTCTCGCCTATCGCGCGTGTCCGCGCGTCGTTTGCACGCTGTCGTGCTGTTTCGCGCGTCGTAAATTCGCCTCGCCTAGGATCTCTCGTTTTAATTAAATTACTTCTTTAAGTAACAGCTCTTAGTGTAGCAGATTAATCGAACTAAATAGTAGATATTATTTATATTTGATAATGTTGAATTAAATATTATAATTAATATTTGTTTAGCGTAAACCCGTTAACTCCTTAACCGTAGCTTCGAGTTCGACATTTCTTTTCCTCGTGTAACCGTAGAAGCGCTCTCTATTTTATACTGCATGTTTTTATCACATTTTATCTTGTATGGTGTAATGTTCTTATATATATATATATATATATATATATATATATATATATATATATATATATATATATATATATATATATATATATATATATATATGCGTGTGTTTGTTTGTTTGTGCCTGTTTGTCTTCGCTTCGTGTTGCGAGTAGATCGCGATTCGATTCCGAGCTTCGAGGAAATCAACGGTCAAGCGTTGTTGTCTAAGTGGTCAGGTTCTTTGAGTTCTATAAAGTTGAAGACCCTGAGCATCTGTTTGGTGAAGGCAAGTGTCCTCTGACCCATTATGTCCCATCCACTTTTAATTCACTGTCCCGCATTGCTTAATTAAAACCTAAGGATTGACTAGCTTTCTATTTACCTTGTCCTTGATTACCTTTTGGGTTATTATGGTTAACTTTATGCTATTGCTTTACTTTAATCAATGAACATGATGTGAATATTATGATACGATGATGTTATGCTGATGATAATCTTGTGATACTTTAGGGGACTCATGCCATTTTACTGAGTACCTCTCCGTAATGACCTGTTCGGGGAGTGACAACCTAGGATAACTGTGCAACCATGAGGGTGGAATGGGACGCCCTTAGCTGATTAATTAGAGGAACCAGAGGAGTAGTTGGCTTCGCCGTAGGACTGTCAATGGGGTCCGGGCACAGTGCTTGCTCTGCCGAGGCTGGTTGTAGAGGTTCATGATTTGGTTTTGTTAGTCACCCTTCCTTTGGGGAGATGTACTGTGTTTATCAAACTAGAGAAAACTAACGGGCGACTATGACCTCTGGGAAATCTTTGTAAAGGCTACGTAGTGAGACCCTGCTAGGTCACCTTAGTAGTGATCAATGGGGAGGCTAGAACCTTGGGTAGAATGGGAATCACGACTTGTGGGTAAAGTGTGCGACCTCTGTAGAGTGTTAGAAACTGATATATCAGACGTGCTCATGGTTAAGAGCGGCCTTGGGATCCTCTTTGATTAGAAGAACTATGGTTACTTTTATGATGATGGTTAGCAATGATGGTTATAATTTTGGTCTCTGGTATTTCTTCTTGGAGGGAGTGCCTCTGGGTAATAACTGAGTTTATTACTAAAATTTGGCTCTACTTATAGTAATAAAACTTGACTAACTAAAAGCAACTGCTTAACCTTAACTCCACATACAGCTAGTCCACTTTAGCCAAATGGGACATTTGCTGAGTATGTTGATGTGTACTTACCCTTGCTTTACAAACCACCCCACCCCAGGTTGTCCCCACTGTACTCAGTGCTCAGGAGGAGATGCTGGCAACATGGAGGATTTTGAGGAGTTTCAGGACTACGATGAGTTCTAATTTATTTTAGTGGCAACCCCCCAATCAACTACATGTGTAGGCTTATCCTCTACGTTTTGTATTTCCGCACTTTGATATTAATGTTAAAGAATGTTGGAGACCGTAATTAGGGGTACCCCCAATGCTCCTTAATCTGGCTGGAAAACGTCTTCAGAACAAACCATCAACGGTTGATGAAGCACAGTTCAAAGCCTCATCCACCAAGGGACACGACCTCATCCGAGCCCAGCCTCGGGCAAGGACAGTAGTCCCGGACGAATTCACGCCTCGCCCGAGGGTCCCCTCGGTCAGCAGACACACCCCCATCTCACATAAGGCTAAGCTCGAACGAACTTTATCGTGCAACGACCTCGTCCGAATCGCCTTACCAGCCGACCGTATCGCATGCGCATTTAATACAGGGATCGCCTAGCACCTTATCCTGACACGCGTGCCTCAGTCAGCAAGGTCGAAGTGACCGCAGTCGCTTCACCCCCTTACTGACTGTTCTGACAGGAAAACAACATTGTTCACCCTGCTCCGGCAACTGTGCCAGCCACCAGGAAAAGACTGACAACAGCAAGTCACGTCCTCCCCTAAGTCTGGCCTCGGGCGCAACAGGGAGCTCCGCCTCGCTCGACCCCAGGCCTCGGCCTCGGGAGAAGGACTCCGCCTCGCCCGATCCTAGGCCTCGACCTCAACCTCGGCCTCGGAAGAAGGACTCCGCCTCGCCCGACCCTGGGCCTCAGCCTCAGCCTCGGCCTCGGAGGAGTCGCCGCCTCGCCCGACCTCGGCCCCGTATCAACTACGCTACCGAGGGCCCATCATTACCCTACCCCTAGCTAGCCGCCTCAGGCTACGAAGGAACAAGACCGCTGTCCCATCTAGGTTACTCCGGTAACAGGTAATGATGGTTCCCCGCGTGCGCCCATGACGTCGAGTGCTCTCAAACCCCCTTACGGAAGCAAGGAAACATCAGCAAGATCCATGCCGCCCCACCAGCTATGCTTCTATAGGGCTCAAGGCACTTCTCCGACGGTCACGTTGCTACATCTATAGGGCTCAAAGCACTTCTCCAACAGCCATGTTATTACCTGTACAGAGCTCAAGGCACTTCCCGACCAGCCATGTTAGCGCATAGCTACACCCCCATTGTACAACTGGGCATCTCCTTGTATCTATAAAAGGGGATGTCCAGGGCCCCACAGGGGGGAGGGAGGGGCGACGTACGAACACACGAACGCCCGACGTAGACGAGCGGAGGTAGGCAGAGAAGGAGAGACGTGGTAGAGGCAGCCCCAGACGGCTCACCTCTAGGCCGAACCCTCTCCTTCTCTCTCTCTCTCTCTCTCTCGTTCTCGCTCTCCCACAACGCTTGTAACCCCTACTACGAGCACCCCAGTGCAAGATAACATAAGCCTCATTTCCCTCTTGTGTTCCATCTCGCATCAACCCATCTGGGCAGGGACATGCAGCAACAAATTCACTAGTCGGTCCGGTTGAGGGTCCCCCGGGTCCGAAACGCCGACAGTTGGCGCGCCAGGTAGGGGCTCGCTGCGTGTTAACGAATACTTTCTCGTTGAGTTCCAGATGGGCAGTCTTCAGCAACCCCTTCAGCCCGGGACGGTGCTCCGCTTCGGAAGTCTCGAGTTCATGTCCCTCGACGGCAGCTACGACATGGTACTGCTCCCTCCATAGCACGACAACAATGACGGTCGACGGCTCGCCCGGAGGAGGCGAACTCAACGACGACATCTCCCCGCGGTGGAAGAGGAACACCTGGGTCAGCCCCGCCACTCTCCTCGCCGGAGGAGGAGGAGACGGGGCAACCGTGGCCATGCAGGAGGCGGCACCTCGTCGGTTGTCGGACCAGAGCAAGTCGACGATGCCGGCACCCCAGCGGGGGACATGTCGGGCGTTGTCCTCATGCCTGAGACAACAACGAGCGTCGCTTCCCCACAACGTGCCAACCCCAAGTGGACTGACGGCGCCAGCACCCTCGCAAAGGACTTGTTGGGCGTTAGTCTCGTACCTGAGATGACGATGCGTTCCGTCCCCGACGCGACTTCACCACCGTCCATCGATCAAGAGGTACCGTCCATTTTCCACCCTGTCCCTTTTAGATCCAGTTTCGATCCACCAAGCGACCCCGCTTCGGTGAGCGCTTTCGCAAGGGCATATCCTGACCTTCCGAGGTACCATATGTGGTCAACATGGGACCGACTGACGGCCGTCTCAACCTCCGGACCCACGGGTTCCGAGGAAGAGGACGACCCCGACATTAGTTGGGATTTCTTTGGACTCCGTGATCCCAGTGCCATGCGCGACTTCATGTCCGCATGTGACTACTGCCTCTCCGGCTGCTCTGATGATGGTCATAGCCTTGACGACGAGGGTTGCGACCCAACTCGCGAGTGCTACCACATCGATCAGGAGGATTACGATGGAGAAAACCACCTTGGCATGCCAGGAAGTGACGGCGCCCTTGCACCTGCGTCTCGCGTTGAGATCCCGCGGGAGCTAGCTGTGGTCCAAGTCCCTGCGGGGGGTCAGGACACATAGCTTGAGCAACTCCGCGAGATGTAGGCTAAGCTCGACAAAGAAGCGGGGCGACTTGTGCAGCTCCGGCAAAACATCGAGCAGGAGTGGGCAGGCCAGGCACTCGCTGGAGGAGCACATCATCGGGCCCAGGACGTCCAGCGCCGCATTGTTGGCGATGCTAGGGCGATGCCGCCCCCGGCCTTCAATGGGGCCGACCAGAGCCTAGCCGCAGCAGCAATGCTGCTTCGAACGATGCCGGAGCCATCCACCACCAAAGGGCGACGTATCTAGGGCGAGCTCAAGGGCCTCCGGGAAGACGCCACTGTCCGACAAGCTGAGAGCTCTGCCTCCCGGAGGCGAGAAGACCCCTCGGAGCATCACGCAGCGCCCTCCGGACGCATGCGGGAGGCCTCGGTCCACACCGAGCGCACACGGGACAGGACGCCTGCAGCCCCGGATTGCCTCGGCGCCGAACAACACTGCCACGGCCGTCGAGCCCGACTCGAGGAAAGGATGCGTCGAGGCTACCATCCTAGGCGTGGGGGACGCTACGACAGTGAGGAGGATCAGAGTTCCTCACCTGAGCCACCAGGTACGCAAGTCTTCAGCCAGGCCATACGACGAGCGTTGTTCCTGGCCTGGTTCCGGGCCCCGACTACCATCGCCAAGTACTCGGGGGAGACAAGGCCAGAGTTGTGGCTTGCGGAATACTAGCTGGCATGACAGTTGGGAGGGGCGGACGACGACAACCTCATCATCCGCAACCTCCCCCTTTTCCTCTCCGACGCTGCTCGGGCCTAGCTGGAGCATCTGCCTCCTGCGTAGATCTCCGACTGGGATGACCTGGTCAAGGCTTTCGCGGGAAATTTCCAAGGTACGTACATGCGCCCTAGGAACTCGTGGGATCTCCGAAGTTGCCGCCAGCAGCCTGGGGAATCCCTGTGGTTTTCAAAGCAGCACACCGAGCTGCCCAACATCACTGACTCGGATGTCATCGGGGCTTTCCTTGCTGGCACCACATGCCGAGACCTGGTGAGCAAACTGGGACGCAAGACTCCCACCAAGGCGAGCGAATTGATGGACATCACCACCAAGTTCGCATCGGGTCAGGAGGCGGTCAAAGCCATCTTCCAGAAAGACAAGCAGCCTTAGGGAGGGCAGAAGGAAGACGCCCCCGAGGCGTCCGCCCAGCGTGGCGCGAAGAAGAAGGCCAAGAAGAAGGCTCAAGCGAAGCGTGACGCCGTCAACACGGATCTCGTCGCTGCTGCCGAACACAAGAGCCCTCGGAAGCCTCCTAGAGGGGCCAACGCGTTCGACAAGATGCTCGAGGAGTCATGCCCCTATCACCGGGGTCCCGTCAAGCACACCCTTGAGGAGTGCGACATGCTCCAGTGCTACTTCAACAAGGCTAGACCCTCGGCAGAAGGCGGCAAGGACCAAGGCAACAATAAGAAGGGGGGCGACAAGGAAGAGGAGTTCCCGGAGGTCCACAACTGCTTCATGATCTACGGCGGGCAGGTGGCGAACGCCTCGGCTCGGCACCGCAAGTAGGAGCACCGGGAGGTCTGCTCGGTGAAGGTGGCAGCGCCAGTCTACCTAGACTGGTCCGACAAGCCTATCACCTTCGACCAAGGTGACCACCCCGACTTCGTGCCAAGCCCAGGGAGGTACCCGCTCGTCGTCGATCCAATCATCGGCAACGTTAGGCTCTCCAAGGTCCTCATGGACGGAGGCAGGAGCCTCAACATCATCTACGCCGAGACCCTGGAGCTCTTGGGGGTCGATTGGTCCGAGATCCGGGCTGGTGCGGCACCCTTCCACAGGATCGCACCTGGAAAACGTATCCTGCCCCTCGGGCAGATTGACTTACCCGTCTGCTTCGGAACTCCCTCCAACTTCAGAAAGGAAACACTCACCTTCGAGGTAGTTGGGTTCCAAGGGACCTATCACGCGGTGCTGGGAAGACCATGCTACGCCAAGTTCATGGCCATCCCCAACTACACTTACCTCAAGCTCAAGATGCCTGGCCCTAAGGGAGTCATCACCGTCGGACCCACATACTGCCATGCTTACGAGTGCGACGTAGAATGCATGGAGTACGTCGAGGCCCTCGCCGAGTCCGAAGCCCTCATCACCGACCTGGATTGCCTCTCCAAAGGGGCACCCGACGCGAAGCGGCCCGCCAGCAACTTCGAGCCAGCCGAGGCAGTTCAGTCTGTCTCTCTCGACCCCAGCGACGACGCCGGCAAGAAAGTCAGGATCGGCTCCGAGCTTGACCCCAAATAGAAAGCAGTGCTCGTCAACTTTCTCCGTGCAAACGCCAAAGTTTTAGCGTGGAGTCCCTCGGACATGCCGAGCATACCGAGGGATGTCGCCGAGCACTCACTGGACATCCGAGCTAGAGCCCGACTAGTGAAGCAGTCCCTGCGTCGTTTTGATGAAGAAAACCGCAAGGCCATAGGCGAGGAAATCCACAAGCTACTGGCTGCAAGGTTCATCAAAGAGGTATTCCATCCCGAATGGTTAGCTAACCCTGTGCTTGTGAAAAAAAAGGGTGGGAAATGGAGAATGTGCGTAGACTACACTAGTTTAAACAAAGCATGTCCGAAGGTTCCCTACCCTCTGCCCCGCATCGATCAAATTGTGGACTCCACTGCTAGGTGCGAAACCCTGTCTTTTTCGATGCCTACTCAGGCTATCACCAAATCAAGATGAAAGAGTCCGACCAGCTCACGACTTCTTTTATCACACCTTTTGGCATGTATTGTTATACTACAATGCCATTTGGCTTAAGGAATGCAGGGGCCACCTACCAGAGGTGCATGAACCATGTGTTCGGAGAACACATCGGCAGGACGATCGAGGCTTACGTTGATGACATCATCATCAAAACAAGGAAAGCCTCTGACCTCCTCTCTGACCTTGAGGTAACATTTAGCTGCCTGAAAGCGAAGAGCGTAAAACTCAATCCTGAGAAGTGTGTCTTCGAAGTCCCCCGAGGCATGCTCTTAGGGTTCGTCGTCTCCGAACGAGGCATCGAAGCCAACCCGGAGAAAATCGCGGCCATCACCAACATGGGGCCCATCAAAGATTTGAAAGGAGTACAAAGGGTCATGGGATGCCTTGCGGCTCTGAGCTGCTTCATCTCACGCCTCGGCGAGAAAGGGTTGCCCTTGTACCGCCTCTTAAGGAAGGCCGAGCGCTTCACTTGGACCCCCAAGGCCGAGGAAGCCCTCAGAAACTTAAAGGCGCTCCTTACAAATGCGCCCGTCTTGGTGCCCTTCGCTGCGGAAGAAGCCCTCTTGATTTATGTAGCCGCAACCACTCAGGTGGTCAGCGCTGCGGTCGTAGTCGAGAGACGAGAAGAAGGGCACGCACTGCTCGTCCAGAGGCCAATCTACTTCATCCGCGATGTGCTATCCGAGACCAAAGTCCGCTACCCACAAATTCAGAAGCTGCTATACGCAGTGATTCTGACACGGCGAAAGCTGCGACACTACTTTGAGTCTCATCCAGTTACTATGGTGTCATCTTTCCCCCTAGGAGAAATCATCCAGAGCCGAGAGGCCTCGAGTAGGATAGCAAAATGGGCAGTGGAACTCATGGGCGAAACACTGTCATTTGCCCCTCGGAATGCCATAAAATCCCAAGTCTTGGCCGACTTCCTGGCTGAATGGACTGACACCCAGTTGCCGACGGCCCCAATCCAGCCCGAACTTTGGACCATGTACTTCGATGGGTCGCTGATGAAAACCGGAGCAGGCGCGGGCTTGCTCTTCATCTCACCCCTCGGGGAACATGTGCGTTATGTACTGCGCCTCCATTTTCCAAAGTCAAACAACGTGGCCTAGTACGAAGCCTTGGTTAATGGCCTGCGCATCGCCGTCGAGCTAGGGGTTTGGCGCCTCGACGCTCGTGGCGACTCGCAGCTCATCATTGACCAGGTCATGAAGAACTTCCACTGCCGTGATCGAAAAATGGAGGCCTATTGCGACGAAGTTCGGCGCTTGGAAGATAAGTTCTATGGGCTGGAACTCAACCATGTTGCTCGACGGTACAACGAAACCGCAGATGAGCTGGTGAAAATAGCCTCGGGGTGAACGACAGTTCCCTCGAACATCTTCTCCAAGGATATATATCAGCCATCCGTCAAAATCGACGACGCGCCCGAGCCCGAGGAGGCCTCGGCCCAGCCCGAGGTACCCTCGGCCGCCGAGGGTGAGGCCCTGTGTATCGAGGAGGAGCGAAATAGGGTCATACCAGTCCCGAACTGGCAGACCCCATACCTGAAATATCTCCTCCGAGGAGAGCTGCCCCTCAACAAGGCCGAAGCTCGGCGACTAGCTCGGCGCGCCAAGTCGTTTGTTTTACTGGGTGATGAAAAGGAGCTGTACCACCGCAGCCCCTCAGGCATTCTCCAACGATGCATATCCATTACCCAAGGACAAGAGCTGTTACAAGAAATACACTCGGGGGCTTGTGGTCACCATGCAGCACCTCGAGCCCTCGTAAGAAACGCTTTCCGACAAGGTTTCTACTGGCCAACCGCAGTGGCCGACGCCACTAGGATTGTACGCTCCTGCCGGGGATGTCAATTCTACGCGAGACAGACGCACCTGCCCGCTCAGGCCCTACAGACAATACATATCACTTGGCCATTTGCCGTGTGGGGTCTGGACCTCGTCGGCCCCTTGCAGAAGGCACCCAGGGCCTTTACGCACCTGCTGGTCGCCATCGACAAATTCTCCAAGTGGATCGAAGTCCGACCCTTAACCAGCATCAGGTCCGAGCAGGCAATGGCATTCTTCACAAATATCATCCATCGCTTTGGGGTCCCAAACTCAATCATCACCGACAATGGCACGCAGTTCACTAGGAAAAAGTTCCTGGACTTTTGTGAGGACCACCACATCCGTGTGGACTGGGCCACCGTAGCGCACCCAATGACAAATGGGCAGGTGGAACGCGCCAACGGTATGATTTTGCAGGGACTAAAGCCGAGGATCTACAACGACCTCAACAAGTTTGGCAAGCAGTGGATAAAAGAACTACCCTCGGTGGTTTGGAGTCTGAGGACAACGCCGAGCCGGGCCACAGGCTTCACGCCATTTTTCCTAGTCTATGGGGCCGAGGCTATCTTACCCATGGACTTGGAATACGGTTCCTCGAGGACAAAGTCTTACAACGACCGAAGCAACCAGGCCAGCCGAGAGGATTCATCGGACTAGCTAGAAGAGGCTCGGGACGTAGCTTTGCTACACTCCGCACGGTATCAGCAGTCCCTGCGATGCTACCACGCCCGAAGGGTTCGGCTCCGAGACTTCCAAGTGGGGGACTTGGTACTTCGGCTGCGACAAGACGCTCGAGGGCGCCACAAGCTTACTCCTCCCTAGGAGGGGCCATTCATCATCGCCAAAATTCTGAAGCCTGGGACATACAAGCTGGCCAACGGTCAAGGCGAGGTCTACAACAACGCTTGGAACATCGAACAGCTACGACGCTTTTACCCTTAAAATGTTTCAAGTCGTTCATGTATCTCATTTTCTTTACATGCATAAATAAAGTCTAACCATCAAGGAAGGATCAGCCTTGCCTCGGCAAAGCCCGACCCTCCCTCGGGGGCTAGAAGGGGGGAGTCCCCTCTAAATCAAAATTTTCCTCGGAAAAGTCTTTTGCCAGAATGTCTTTCGTGCATTTCGACTATGTCAATAGCGGAGTCCAAATGACGAGCGAGAGAGACCTTGAACGGCAAGGCCGACCGAGCCGAGGGACTCCTACGCCTCCGGGATACGGATACCTCACTCGTCACCTTCCAGGAAAGGCGGCTCACGCTCGGATAAGTGATTCTGCTACCAGACAAGTCCTAACGCTCAAAAACTTTTCTACCAAAACGACTTTTCGTGCTTTTCGACTATATCGATAACGGAATCCTAAAAACAATGAGAGAACACGTAAGCGGCGAGGCCGACCGAGCCGAGGGACTCCTACGCCTCCGGGATACGAATACCTCACACATCACCTTCCGCGAAAAGTAACTCACGCTCGGATAAGCGATTCCGCTACCAAACAAGTCCTAACGCACGAAACAAAAGGAAAGAAAACGCAGCTTTATAATCCGACAATAATGTTCAGGCCTCAGCGGTCGCAAAGGACATACGCATACTTAAAACAAATTGTTCCTGCAGGATCAGACATCGGCGGGGGGAGGAACAGCACCCTTGGCGTCCTTTCCACCCTCGGCAGAATCTGGCCTAGCCTCGGGCGGCGACATGGGCGGAAGGATCTCCACCTCAAAGGAGGAAGCCAGCGCCGTGCTTGGGCCCTCAACAGCCGCGTCAAGCCTCTGGACCTCGGCTAAGGCAGCCTCATCTTCGTCGGGTAAGCAGTACCCCTCGCTGACCTGCTCCAGATCCACATCGTAGTGGGAAGCGAGCACGGCGAAGGCTCGCTTAACGCCGTGGTGCAGCGCCCCGCGGAGTTTGCTGCGCACATGGCCGCCTAAGGCTCGCAGGTGACTCTGTGGGGAGCTACCCGAGGGGACGTCGTCGAGGCCGAAGGCCCGGCAAAAGGCCGAGATAGCCTCGGACATGGCCACGCGATCGGCCTCCTTCTGCTCAGCCGCCTGGGCAAGCGCCTTGCAGTTCTTGACGGACTCGTTAAGAGCCATCTCGAACCCTGCAGGCAGCAGGGCAACGTTCTTCAGACACAAGATGAAGAGTGAAGCTAAATCAAAGTTACAAAGCGAGCAAAACATACCTCCGGCCCGGACACGCTGCTGCAAGGCCTTAGCTTGGGCGGACCAAGCAGACCCGACGGCCACGGCCAGACCCTCCGCAAGGGTCTCGGCTCGGGTGATCGCCTCGAAGTCTAGGAGGGGGGAACACCCTCTGCGCCAAAAACTTTCCTCAAAAAAGTTTTCCGCCAAAAACAACTTTCGTGCCTTTCGACTGCGTCGATAACGGAATCCTAATGACGAGCGAGAGAGACCTTGAACGGCAAGGCCGACCGAGCTGAGGGACTCCTACGCCTCCAGGATACAGATACCTTACTCGTCACCTTCCGTGAAAGGTAACTCACACTCGGATAAGTGATTCTGCCACCGATGAACAAGTCTTAATGCTCAAAACAAGGGGAAAGAAACACAGCTTTATACCCAGATGTTCAGGCCTCAACAGCCACAAAGAACAAACACACGTACTTGGGGTAACAATGGTACCTAGGCTTAGACGTCGGCAGCGCCCTCGGCGATTGTCCTAACCTACGGCAGATGTCTTAGTACTTAAAGCTATTACATCTCGCTCTCAAGAGGGTACCATTACAAATGGGACTCTAGCTCCATTCCCGCAGGAATGAACAACCTCCACACCAGAAGGCCTACGGGATAACGAGCTCCAAGCGGCCCGCCAGCGACCACCGCACCAGCAGCGCGACAACGACCTCCTCCTCAGGCAGCTAGACAGCAGCAGCGATGGCCTTAGGGCAAATGCTACTGCTGAAAGGCCCTCGTTCACGTGCCCTCACGAGGGACGAGAACCAGCCATTAAAGCCGAAGAGCTAGAGGTCCGAAGCGCAGGTGGCACCGACGGTCTCGTCGGCGGAAGCAACCGCTTCGGCAGAGGAAGCCTCACCTACAGCGGCCACCTGCCCACGAACGCCACGCCGGCGAACGGTGGCCGCCCCAAAGTGCACCGGCAGGTCCTCACTCCCGTCCTCGCCGAGACCGTCCCAGAACACGAGTACCGCCCTCGCGGCGTACGACGTGTTGTGTGACCCCCGGTGCAGCCGATGGCGCAAGGAGGACCTAGACATAGCCGGCCCACGCATGGCACGACTGTCGCCCGGATGGAGGACGAACAGCTGCACCCTAACCAGGCAGCAGCAGTTCACCTTCCCCCGCATGGCTGGAGGACGCCTCCTCCGTAGGGCTGGAGGATGCCCTTCTCCCCTGAATGCTGGAGGAAGAAGCGGGACACCGGTCCACGCGGGAGGCAGGACCCAACTCGGCGCAGCCTCCTCCTCAGCCCGGATGATGAACATCCTTGAAGCTGAGGGTGGGGCAGAGGCCGCAACCCGGCTTGCTTCTCCCCACCACAAGGCTAGTGATCATCCCTACGGATGACCATTGGTGGGGGAATGCAGCCGGGCTGCATGATGAAAATCCTTGAAGCCGAGCGGTGACCGAAGAGCGCCAACCCCCATGAGGTCGCATTTCTCAAACGACAGCAAGAAGAAAGCCACACGGGTGCACCCCATCTTGGGGCTCAGAAGGTGGAAAGGCGCGACGAATTCGAGGAGTGTGAAGGCATGGCTACCCCCAGGGGGTTGGTCCCTTCTTAAAGGTAGATCTCCTCACTCGCACCCCCAAGCGTCACGGGCAAAGTCTCCACCGACGTGCTCCACGGTACCCACCCTACGACACGGGGGCTGGGTCCCACACGTCAAGCGGGCTGACCCGAAACACGAAGAAGGCAAACCGCTGCACGCGAAGCACGTAACTGCCCCGTGGTTATAAGCATCCCCTCATCCTCGCCCAAACGAGCGGTCGAAAGGGCGGACCGCCGCGTAGGGAGTGTGCAACCGCACCACGGTTTTGCACCCTTTCGGCTTCGTCGCATCCGGCGGTCCAGCATGGAGGCCCGGGCCCACATGTCATGTAACCAGCGCGACGGTTACTACGTGCAAGGAAACCACACCGCCACTTGCGCCAATGCTACGTCTTCTCGACTGCGGAACCAGCGCAGCGACTCAAGGCAGCCCTACGCGTGACCCAACCTTGCGCATTAAGTGTAGCGATCACGGGTCACTCAGTCGCGGAGATAGGCAAGACGGTCGATATGATCAGAGGCGGTCCGGTAGTAATTGCAGCAATAGGCGTGTGGAAGCAGCGGTCCAATCACCTACAGGTTCGCATCCTCTCCCGAAACGGCAGGGTAGCCCTCTCCCACATCATAAAAGACGACGCACCCGTGTTCCGTTCCTCGAACAACTCGCGCACGCGCAACAGACGCCCTGCGAATCGCCCGTCCCGTCGCATTAACTCCTTGGCAGGATAAGCGACACCTCCGGCAGGAGAAGCAGGCATCATTTCGTCTCCGTCATGATGACCGCGTCAAAAAAAAGGTGCGCCACATTATTTAAATTCATATCCTTTTCCTTTTCCTCTCTCTCTTGCCACAGGGACCGGGAAAGGGGATGTTGCGAAAAGGATCCTTCTCGGCGAAGGAAACAGGCCCCGAGCCGTCCTACTGATCAGGAGTTCGAAGGTTGCGCCCTCCGGGGTTTAGCAACCGCCCCAGAGCGCTCGGGCTCCGAGCCCATTACTGATCAGGGGTTTGAAGGCTGGCCCCTCGGAAGGGTTCGACAGCCGCCTCAGAGCACGCAGAGTCAGGGATGACCCTAGGTATGTCTGTTACATGGCCGAGGCTCGGGCTATGCTCTTGAGGTACCCTAGGACATTTTCGAGACCAGCGGGAACGATTTGTAATGGAATCCCACCGGAGGGAGGCACCGAACCCTCGGACCCTATCGAATGGGTCTGGGTCCAGCAAATCCCCTGCAGATACTTTTGGAGCGCGCCTCTGGGCCACTAGCCGACCCTTATCGAATGGGGCTCGGGCGTCCACTTGGATCACCCGTTAGCAACTAACCGGAAACACCATGTTCGATGCCCTCCGAGGGTAACATGGCGCTTTCCCCCCCTTCCTCCTCGCGGAGAGGCGACGAAGGGGCGTACAATAAAAGTCGAGACGGTCCTTGATCGTCCTCTCGCTCTGTGCAGAGGCTCGGGAGCTGCTCTCGCGCCAGGCTACGGCCAAACTGTTGACCACGTCAACAAACCAGCTCAAAAACTTGGAGCCTGACCATGCACCCGGGTTGCGGCCAGACCGCATAAGGGAACAACAAGGCTGACCGAGGCATCACAAAAAGGGTTAAGACCTCAGAGGAGTCAAACCACTCCTCCGAGGCCTCGAAGGCTACACCCGACGGGTGCGCTTGCGCGCACCCACCGGAACAAAGTATAACCGAGAAGGGCCGGTCCCCTTGCAAAAAATCCGACAGAACCTCCAAGTGAGTACCTACACTCCCTTCGAGGCTCGGGGGCTACTGTCGGGGACCATAATTAGGGGTACCCCCAATGCTCCTTAATCTGGCTGGAAAACGTCTTCAGAACAAACCATCAACGGTTGATGAAGCACAGTTCAAAGCCTCATCCACCAAGGGACACAACCTCATTCAAGCCCAGCCTCGGGCAAGGACAGTAGTCCCGGACGAATTCACGCCTCGCCCGAGGGTCCCCTCGGTCAGCAGACACACCCCTGTCTCACCTAAGGCTAAGCTCGAACGAACTTTGTCATGCAGCAACCTCGTCCGAATCGCCTTACCAGCCGATCGTATCGCATGCACATTTAATGCAGGGATCGCTTGGCACCTTATCCTGACACGCGTGCCTCAGTCGGCAAGGTCAAAGTGACCGCAGTTGCTTCACCCCCTTACTGACCGTTCTGACAGGAAAACAACGCTGTTCACCCCGCTCTGGCAACTGTGCCAGCCACTAAGAAAAGACTGACAACAACAAGTCACGTCCTCCCCTGAGTCCGGCCTCGGGCGCAACAGGGAGCTCCGCCTCGCCCGACCCTAGGCCTCGACCTCAGCCTCGGCCTCGACCTCGGGAGAAGGACTCCGCCTCGCCTGACCCTGGGCCTCGACCTCAACCTTGGCCTCGGAAGAAGGACTCCGCCTCGCCCGACCCTGGGCCTCGGCCTCGGAGGAGTCGCCGCCTCGCCTGACCTCGGCCCCATATCAACTACGCTACCAGGGGCCCATCATTACCCTACCCCTAGCTAGCCGCCTCAGGCTACGAAGGAACAAGACCGGTGTCCCATCTAGGTTACTCTTGTAACAGGTAATGATGGTTCCCCGCGTGGGTCGATGACGTCGGGTGCTCTCAAACCCCCTACGGAAGCAAGGAAACGTCAGCAAGATCCATGCCACCCCGCCAGCTATGCTTCTACAGGGCTCAAGGCACTTCTCCGACAGCCACGTTGGTACATCTACAGGGCTCAAAGCACTTCTCCGACAGCCACGTTATTACCTGTACAGGGCTCAAGGCACTTCCCGGCCAGCCACGTTAGCGCATAGCTACACCCCCATTGTACAACTGGGCATCTCCTTGTATCTATAAAAGGGGATGTCCAGAGCCCCACGGGGGGGGGGGGGGGGGGGAGGGAGGGGCGATGTACGAACACACGAACGCACGACGTAGACGAGCGGAGGCAGGCAGAGAAGGAGAGACGCGGTAGAGGCAGCCCCAGACGGCTCACCTCTAGGCCGAACCCTCTCCTTCTCTCTCTCTCTCTCTCTCTTTTGTTCTCGCTCTCCCGCAACGCTTGTAACCCCTATTACGAGCACCCCGGTGCAAGATAACATAAGCCTCATTTCCCTCTTGTGTTCCATCTTGCATCAACCCATCTGGGCAGGGACACGCAGCAACAAATTCACTAGTCGGTCCGGTTGAGGGTCCCCCGGGTCTGAAACGCTGACAAAGACTATGGCTATGTATTAAACTCTATGGATGTCTTGGACATATTGATGTAATTAATGTACCTTTCCGCTATTTACTTTGAGCATTGTGTGATGGTGTCCAATTATGTAATCGCTGTGTACGTGAGTTCTGATCCTGGCACGTACATAGTTAGCATTCGGTTTACCTTCCAAAACCAGGTGTGACACTCCCCGCCGTATCCACTATCGAGCTTCCGACTGAAACGCCATGGGCCTTGTTCCCTCCGGTACACGGTGGCGACCGTGACACAAACTCGGTTGTCATGGTCTCGCAAGACTCTCGCCCCACTCTGTACAATTACAATGGCTCACACAAGAGTCGAGGGGTTGTGTGGGTTTTCTAAACTCAATCAACTAACTAGGATTCACCTAGAGCAAACACTAATGCGGTCTAACTAACCTAAGCACTTCGCAAAGTACCTACGCTAATCACCGAGTGATTCTATTAAGCACTTAGGTGTATGAGCACTTGGAAATGTCTACAATATGCCTTGGTATGTTTCTTGGGCTCCCACACCTTGAAAATGGCCAGTTGGGTGGTATTTATAACGTTCCCCCACAATTATAGCTGTTGGACAGAAGCAGCAGCTTTCTATCGACGGGCGCACGGGACAGTCCGGTGCACACCGGACATGCATTGTTCACTGTTTGGTGCCCTAGCTACGTCAGCCGACCGTTGGGGCCTGCAGCAGTCGACCGTTGGATCCGACCGTTGCCAGACTGTCTGATGCACACCGGACAGTCCGGTGCTGCAGCCCGAGGGTGCCTGTCTGTGGGCCCCTCTACGCAAACTGCCCGGTGTCCCACCGGACAGTTCGGTGCACACCGGGAATGTACTGTTCACTGTCCGGTGCACCACCAGTGCGCTGGCTAACTGCCCACTTCATGTATTTCTTCGTTGTTTCTTTTGGGTTATTTTCCTCTTGAGTCTTGGACTTCTACGCATCTGTTATGTCTTCTTTTGAGGTGTTGCATCCTCAGTGTCTTAGTCCAATCCTCTTTGCATCATGTGAACTATAAGCACAAACACTAGCAAACATATTAGTCCACAGGTTATGTTGATCATCAAACACCAAAACCTTTCGAGCCAAATGGCCCAGGGTCCATTTTCCTTACAATCTCCCCCTTTTTGGTGACTGATGACAACACAATTAAAGCAAGCAAATATAATGAGCATTTGAATAAAAATATTCAATCTACTTGCTAGGATGCATGAGTGTCCCCTCAAAGTGAGATTATGGACTTAAGCTTCCCCCTAACTCCATAATTCTCTTACTTCCTATTTTAGACCAAAGAACCAAAACCACTTGCAAGGTCAAAATTTTAAAATTTTAATTGGGTGGTGTTTAATATATTTTCTATTGCTTTGGTCCTTAAAACTTCTCCCCTTTGGCATCAACCACCAAAAAGGAAAACATTAAAAGCACGTAGGAAGCAAATAAGACTTGCCCTCTTAAAGATTTACCAATTGAAGTTTTAAAAGATTACTCCCCCTAAAAGAGTGTTCTCCTTTTGAAAGAGTCTTCTCCCCCTTTAGAGACGAAGAAATAGCCCCTGACAGATATCCTATACTTAGGAAAAAGGCATATGAGAAATAGAGGTACAAGACATGATTTGATTAGACTGACTTCGCTTATGCATAGGTAACAGATATATTTTGACAACATATGCATTTAGCGACATGGAAGTATAAGATATGAAATATAGTCTAATAAAAAACTAGAGAATACATGTAAAAGATACCAAATGTAGTCATGTGAGTCATGAAACTACTTGTAGATTTGTAGTGGAAGCTTATTATCTTTCTTTGGGGACTCCATTTTCCTTCAATGAGACTATTACATATAATCGACTTGAAAACAGATATTAGTCTCAAAGACTTAGATTATAGAGTAACCTCCCCCTGAAAGTGTGCATACAAGTTTTGAATACTTGTAGGAGACATACACTTTGATTTTGATATCAAGAGGGGTAAATTATCTATAATCCGAGCTTTGGCACATAAGTTAAATGATACCAATTGAAGTATTATACCACTTGTAGTATATCAATTGTAGTATATGTCATAAAATACCAATTGATGTATCATTTTCTTAGGAATGTTGAATAAGGTATGTGTCGTGCTTAACTAAACATTTTAAACCATGTACGCTTGCTCAATAGTATGAATTGAAAATGAGCAATCCTACCATATGGTTGTCCTAGTATGCATGCAGTTAATATCAAAAGTAAATATCACATGAAGAACTAGGCATGTAAGGTAAAGACTAGATACAAGAAAATAGATACGCATATCTAAAAAGGAAATACAATAAATCTAGTTACCTTAGTCATGGGTGGGGAATTTGGGTCCAAAGTATACACTAACCCACTTGGCAATAAACTTGATCCAATATGATGCATCCCATGATATACATCCCAATTTTGCCAAGTCTCCAAATTCCTTGAGGTCCTTCGGATTTCTTACTTCCCTCTCGGGATCCAAACCTTCTTGGTGCTTTTCATGGTTGAAATAATTTCCTTTGGCACCCATATGCGTTTGGCCCCTTTTCCTTTATTGGCTTGCTTGTTGGCCTTGATTGCTATTACCTTTCCATTCTTTTTCTTTTTGATCAAGTATGGTGTAGCAGCCTTTTTATCCACCTTGTTGATGTAGGTGTTGGAGATTTCGCTTGAGCTTTTGCTTATCCCCGGTCTTTGCCTTGTATTTGTAAGACTTGTGGCCTTTCTTGCGGCATAGCCTACAAATCACAGTTTCTGCATCTATAGGCTTGTTCACTCCCACAGTGGTGTTATCCTGAGGAGGTTGGATTTGTTTGGCTTTGCCTTTCTTGTCATATAAAGCCTTGCCAAGGCGAGCCACTTCTTGCTTTAATTGCTCATTCTCCATTGCAATCTCATCCGAACATGTTTCTATAGCAACATTCTTAACAAGAACATGATTGTAGGGGTTAGAATCATCAATTAAATCAAGACAAGAAGTAGAAGCATCTTTCTTAATAATTTCAGGTATTTCAACCAAAGATACTCCTCGGGTGCTACCAATGTCTTCTAGCTTAGTAGTTAGCTCATTATTATGTATGCTAAGAATTTCCATTTTCCGTAGCAAATTTTCAATGGCTTCTTGAGAGCTAGCTAACTTAACCTTAAGTTTTTCATTCTTTTTAGTAAGCCCATCATCGGTAGCTAAGGATGGAGCACTAGACTCTAATTGCTCAATTTTAGTTGATAGCTTACAATTCAATTTGCAAATGTTTCAACTTTTTCTAGTAAACATTTATAATCATTTTGAGAGCTAATCACTTATTTTTCAAAGTTTTAAGTTGAGCCTTTTGTTTAGTGCATACATCATGAAAAAATTACGGCTTCCACAAGCTCATCTACGGAGGGCTTTCCCTCACCATCATCATTACTACTGCTATCATCACTAGAGGATGGAATACTCGTTTTACATCTTGCCAAAAGGCACTTGTGTGATGAGCGTGATGAGGATCGGTGGCTGCACGTCCTTGGAGGTTCATCTTCGCTTGAAGAGTCATCCCAAGTTTTGACACTTGTAAGTGCTTTGCATTTGCTCCTCCCCTTTGTGGGTTCGGCCATATTTGGACATCTATCCCTGAAGTGGCCCTTCTCCCCGCATGCGAAACATCCTCTCTTTCTTTGCCTTTTCCTGTCAATGTTAAAGAGAAGATCTTCGACCTACAAGGGCACACCCAATAGATTAATCTTGTGAATCATCCCCATTACCTTTCCGACACGTTGGATTGTTTCTTCGTCCTTGGAGGATGATGTTGATGGTTGATTATCTTCATCATCATCACTTTCTTCTTCTTCCTCTTCATCACTTGAGGAACTTGGAGTGGGGGCCTTCTTCTTTCCTTTACTCTTTTCATCACATGCAAAAGTATATGGCCTTGAAGAAGTTGGCTCCTCTTGTCGACCCATTTTTCGCGACATCTCAAATGCCGCAATTTTTCCAATCACAATGGTCGGGGTCATTTGACTCAAGTCTTCCATGTTGTGAAGAATGGTGATGATGCTCCCATATCTTTGTTGTGGTAGTAGGGAGATAATCTTCCTCATAATGTTCGCACCACCTAGCTTATTAATGCTAATAGAATTGAGCTCATTGATGATTAGATTCAAACGAGAATACATATATCTAACAGGCTCATTATCCTTCATAGCAAAAGAATTATACTCATTTAAGACTAGGCAATGTTTTTTCTCATAGACATTGGATGTGTCATCATGGAGCTCATGCAATTTTAGCCAAATTTTATTAGCAGGTTTTAATGTAAAAACTTGATTAAAAATATCCATGGTAAGAGATTCATACAAGCAATTTTTGGCTCTAGCATTTAAATGAATTTCTTTTTCCTCACTCGTGGTGGGTTTCTCGGGATTCTTGGGTAATTTCATCCCATCACGAGTGACTCTCCAAACACCTAGATCAATGGCCTCTAGGTAACAAGCCATTCTAGCACTATAATATGGGAAGTTAGTGCTGTTGAAGTGTGGTGGACTACGAGTATCCATCCTCTTCCTCTAAAAAGCGTCGGTTCGTTTAGCGGTAAAGCTAAAACGTTTCAAATGAGACAAACCAGGCTTTGATACCAATTGTAGGAAACAGTGACGCCTAAGAGGGGGGTGAATTAGGACTTCTAAAAACTCTTTCTAAACTAGGCCAGAAATAAAATCCTAGAGCAAAACCTATGCAAATAATCAAACTAGGATGTGCAAACTAGGTTTTGTCTAAGTGTTGCTATCTCTACCACAAAGGCTAAGTTTCAATCTAAACAATCTACCAAAGAGACAAGATTGAAATTTAAATACTTAATGTAAATGCGGAAGGTAAAGAGCAAGGTAGAGATGCAAACTCTTATGGATGACGACGATATTTTTACCAAGGTATCTAGAACCACGCAAGGTTCCGGCTAATCCTCGTTGGTGCCCCTATGCAAAGGGTAGCCCACGCGAGGGCCAAGCACCATAGTCGAGTAACTCCGTAGAGAGCTATGGGCCTTATCCACACGCAAGTGGTGCTCCGCTTCTGGCTCCTCTCGGACGCTCCCCGCCGTCTCCACTATCGAGCTTCTGGCCGAAACGTCGTGGGCCTCGTTGCCTCCAGTACATGGTGGCAGTCGTGACACAAACTCGGTTGTCACGATCTCGCAAGAATCTCGCCCCACTCAGGACAATTACAACGGCTCACACAATAGCTGAGGGGTTGTGTGGTTTTCTAAACTCACTCAACTAACTAGGATTCACCTAGAGCAAGCGCCAATGCGGTCTAACTAACCTAAGCACTTTCTAAAGCATCTACGCTAATCACCGAGTGATTCTATTAAGCACTTGGATGTATGAGCACTTGGAAATGTCTACAATATGCCTTGGTATGTTTTTTGGGCTCCTACACCATGAAATGGCAGGTTGGGGGTATTTATAGCCTTCCCCACAATTATAGCCATTGGACAGAATGAGCATCTTTCTATCGACGGGCGCACCAGAAAGTCCGATACACACCGGACATGCACTGTTCACTGTCCGGTGCCCTGGCCACGTCAGCCGACCGTTGGGGTCTGCACCAGTCGACCATTGGATCCGACCGTTGCCAGACCGTCCGTGTCCATTGCTATAGCTCGAGGGCGCCTGTCTTTGGGCCCGTCTATGCAGACTGCCGGTGTTCCACCGGACAGGTACTGTTCACTGTCTGGTGCACTAGTAGTGCGTTGGCTGACTGTCCACTTCATGAATTTCTTTGTTGTTTCTTTTGGGCTTCTTTTCCTCTTAAGTCTTGGACTTCTACGCATCTTTTATGTCTTCTTTTGAGGTGTTGCATACTCAGTGTCTTAGTCCAATCCTCTTTGCATCCTGTGAACTATAAGCAAAAACACTAGCAAACATATTAGTCAATAGGTTATGTTGATCATCAAACACCAAAACCTTTTGAGCCAAATGGCTCGTGGTCCATTTTCCTTACAGACATGTGAAGGGCAAAAGCAGTTATAGTTCAGGAGACAGTAGTGACTCCCCCGATCAACTATTTCACCCTTAAGGGTACGAACAGGGCCCCATCGACCATGGTCAGTCACACTCCACGGTCACATAAATCAATCAAAGTCAGATGTGACGAGAGCTAGAGGAGAACTTTGAGGCAAATCACCTACATAGATTGCCAAGGCATATCCATGACAAGAGCTCAAACACCTACGGGACCCAACCACCCTCACGGCTGGGTCAGCTCAGATGATGAAGTAGACATATTCATTGTGGAATACCTCAAGAAAGTACCAATAGAGTGACACATCTAAAGACAGGAACACATCTCATAAAAACATCTACATAACAACATGTTTCTTGCTCCTCGGTTATATAAGGGGACAAGGCGTAAATGGCAAGAAAACTCAGTCTGTAATATTCCTCATACGAGCATGAGAGCCAAGTGCTCCACCTTGTAACACATAGAACCAACAACAAAAACTTCAGCACCATACTAAACATCCTTCCCGTCAAGAGCAAAACCATCGAGGCAGTGGCCAAGGATTACCAGCTGTTTTGGGTCAAAAAACCGCTAACCACTGGTAACTGTTTACCACTGGTAAATCGCCAAAACTGACCAATTTGCCCAAACCAAATTTGAACAAATCTAAAACGATTTTTCGCTATAAAATCGACGGTAAACCGCCCAATACTGCTGATAAACCGTCCATTTGAACCAGTTTTTTGTTTTTACATAAAAAATGAAAAAATGAAAGGATTCACTTTTAATTTGCTCAATTCACGTTGCATACTAATTGATCCACACAATTTATGTTCACCAAAATGATATACAACATACATATGCAACCACAAGCTTCAATTCTCATGCAACAAACAACCATCGGACTTCATAATACTCAAATACAAGTTCTTTTAGAGTTATCCTATGACACATAAGTCAGCGTGTTTTACAATACTCACGTATTCAACTCGAGTCATAGTACTCATTCATGTGGGAAGGATCCTGATATGTGCCCATTACGTCTATGTGCATATGCTCCTTCAATCGGGTAACACCCCCTCCGCTCTTCGTTTCTCTATAATACTTAGACTTAAAAACCTATGCTAACCTTCTCTCCGTGTTCCCAGACTAGGTCCAACATGCCTCATATAAATAAGAACAAGACATAATACAATGTAACGAGAGTAGAATAAAAACATATTACTTGTAACAAATGACATATTAACATAAAACAATTAAAACATCGAAACATATTGACATTTTCCCCTCTATGCGTGAGTTGCTCCTTCAATCGGATACACCCCCTCCGCTCTTTGTTTCTCTACAATACTTGCAGTTAAAACTTGCGCCAAACTTCTCTCCGTGCAGCCAGACTAAATCCGACTTGTGTCCTACAAATGTGGCAAAAATAATGTAAGAATGCAACACATTACTAGCAAATAATATTACCAGCTACATATATAACTAAATATTAACATATATTAACAATACTAACATATATAACTAAATAATAACATAAATAACTAAATATTAACAATACTAACATATATAACTACACATTAATAATACTAATATATAACTAGATATTAACAATACGTCATCACATAAAAAGTCTGAAACCCTAATGTAACACCCCTGGTGTTACTATAACTAAAACTTGAGCATGACATCATAAACATTGGCATTGCATATGTTTGACACACCTAGAGTGCATTCACTAGGTAAAAATTTCAAACAAGTGTATTGTTTTTGGTATTTTGCAAATAGGACCCTGGTTAGGGAACCTAACCCTAAATAGGGATTAAAGGGGTAAAACTTAACCCAAGATGAGAAAACCTAAAGGCTTTAGGGGAAAAGTCATAAAATGTCCCCAAAAACAAAGTTGAGTCACATTTATACCCCTGGGATACCAAAAATCCCCATTCAAACCCTGGAAAACCCAAAAATCAAACCCTAGGGACCTATGTGCAAAATTGATGCACATTTGGACTAAAGTGTAAAAACTAGTATGTTTAAACCCATAAAGTCATTTGGTCCACATTTGAGGAGATTTACAAGCAAAACCCTTGGTTTTGGACTTATTTGCAAAATGGACCCTATTAAGTTCTAATCTAAGTCTGAAATTTCAGAGTTTTGGCCCAACTTTGGGGCTTTGTAACTTTCAAAGCATAGGGTCTTTGCCCTAGATAACCACATCAAAATTGTAGCCCAATTAAAGGAGAACAACTTTGCTTAAGAGTGTGAGCAGAGTTGTTAAGAAAATATTGGAGATAATCAAGCCTAAAGATAGGTTGTCAGGCTGATTCAGTCTGAAATTCAGAAGTTCAGTGTAATGGAGCCAACTTTGAGTATGAATTCAACCTTGATTTAATACTCAAATGTGTTCAAGTCCTATAGTCGAATTGTAGCTGGTTTGTAACTCTACAACTTTGTTACAGAAGGTTGGCTTAGTCACCATATAAAAATTGGAGAAAATCGACCCCAAACATGGACTGTCAGGCTGTCTGATGGGGCTGGCCATGGTACAGTGCAGTGGGAAGCAGATAAGGGTCAGATTGCCGCGGTGGAAAAATCTCACTGCCGATGACCTATCCGCGCCACGATTTGCGTCGGGGTCGAGATGATCGGGCGGCGAGCATCTCCCCGCGAAGACCTTTTTACTCCGGATAGGACCGCCGCGGTGGAGGGCACTAACTCCGGCTGCCACGCGGTTATTCCTCCTTCCGGCCATGTCCGATCACCGGCGCCGCTCTCCTCTGTTCGGCCACGCCATCACGGATTTAACTACCTTACGGCCGTGGTTGAACGTGGCAAGCTCTGGGGAAATGCCGTGTTCGGTGCCATCACTGATCGCCAGCTCGGGCCGACAATGGTTATCACCGTGACCGCGATAGTGACTCTCCACGGCTATAAATTCACCCAACCTCGCCTCCCCTTTCTCAAATCAACCAAGCCCTGACCTTCGTCTCCAAATTGCGAAGCTGTAGCAACCCTTCCTGACCTCGATTAGCCGCCCTGGCCGGAGAATTGCCATTTTCCCCCAAATCAGTCCGTCGCGCCACCCAAAACAGCCCGCCCGTGGCCAGCTTTGGTAAGTCACTGTCCAATCCTTATGTTGTTCTAGTACCCTTGTATGCTTGCGAAGCTCACAGTGGCGTCCGTTTGCTCTGATCGACCATGGTTTGGCGAGAACATGTTCTCCCATGCTCGGTTTCCGCCGTGCACGTGGACCGGCCGTTCTCGGGGTGTTCGGGTCAAATTGGCGTGTGTTCCGGGGCCGTCTTAGGTCGGTAGAGCCTCCCCGATAGTCAGCTTGAGCAATCGTCGCCGGCCATGGCCGGTATGAACCACGACAGGGGTGAACAAGGAGCGCGCCGCGGTCGGGGAGCTCCTTGGAGAAGAAACAAAACCTCAGGGACCTCGGTGCAAGTTGTCAGTGACTGATACAAATAGTGTCTGAACCCATTCGCAGTTTGACAGAAACGCAGGGATCGTTATGCAAAACCGCCAGGGCGCGGGCGCGCACGCGCACTTTCCCCTCTGGACTGGGCTGATGGGCCGAAACCAGCCCACTACTGTTGTTGTCTTTCTTCTTTTCTTTTTACTTCAAAACTAAATAACTTGTGGAAAATTGTAGAAAAATGGTAAAATTGTGAAACCAATTTTCCTAGGTTTCTTATTTTCCCTAGAATTTAATAAAAATAGTTTCATGTTTTTTAGTTTAAACAAAGAATTTTAGGGCATTTAAAATAGCTTAAAGAAGTAATTCTGGATTTTTAAAAGATAAATGGTAATCCCAAAAATGCTCAAAATTTTTATATGAGTTCCTTATATTATTTAGGAGCCTTGGGTAGAATTTGAATTAATTTGGGCTTTGTTTGTTACTTAGAACCCAAAACCAACCTCCTGCCCTATGAACTCCTTTACAGACTCCGGAAACCCTAAGTTCTCGGAGTTCCGTGAAGGAAAGTTGTATTCAAGACTTAGATAATAAATCTTTATTATCTTCGCACTCTCATGAGCATCACATGGTATTCATTCTTATATATATATATATATATATGGTTATGTTAGAACGCGAAGAAGAAGTGGAAGTCACCGAAGAAAGGACACCACCACCCTCGGATTCTCAAGCAGGCAACTGCTTCTACTTTGATATTTGTGGATCCGAGCCAGACTCACCTGTTAACAAAGGCAAGCCCCGGTGCATTTGCCACCTCCTTGTGTTTTAAAAATCTTTTTCACTTGCTTGATGCATTAGGTGATAGGAGTTGATTGCTAAAACAATTCCTGCATTACCTTCCTTGAACTTGATTACCTTCCTTGATCACCTGTTTTACAAAAGATTTTTGATGCTTAGCATTGCTTTAGAAAAACTAAATGTTTTGTTTTTACAAAAGATGATGTGGCCAAAGTGGTTGGGATGTTTTCAAAAACAAAACTTGATGGTGAATCCGTCATGGCCATGATGGGTTCAACATCGGAAAAGATGTACCTCTGCCAGGTACCAAGCTTTTGGGTAAATGATTAAGCTAAGACCGGGCGGGTGACTTGCACGAGAAGAGAGTCTCGGTGTAGTGTCTCCGTCTGAGTCGATTAAGGGCCTGGTCGATGTAGGCCTGCTGACCGAGGACCCTTTAACTGGTCACATGCCTCGTCATGGGTAAGCTTTGCCTTGGGCGGACTAAGGCCAGAATAAGATAATACGAAATGGGCGTGGAGCGGTGGCGAGAGTAGCGTGTACCCTCTGTGGCAAGAGGCTGGACGGTGGTGTATCTGTGCTCTCGGTTTGCGTGAACCTGATCTGGTCTTAAGAAACTTGGTGGCGGGTTGACATATGCAAGGGTTAAGTGCTACATATGTCGTGTGATCGGAGATCCTCAGCTGAGTATAATCGATTCGGATCGCCGTATCTCCGCGGTTATGGAGACTTGGCCACTGACTTACACGTAGCAATCCACTAAAGATAAAGGGATTGATGAGAAATTGGCTAGTGCAGGACAAGTGTTTGAACTAGGTTAGCAAGAACTCTAGTTGTAGGTAATTTATTTAATCTGACAATAAAATTGGATTTTTAAGGATCCACTCATAGTAAGCTTTTCCGCAACACAGAGTCTTTGATCCTTGTTAAGCCTTACCTTGACTCCCTTATAACCAGCATACCCTTGAGAGTCTTTTCTTTAATCGGGTAAGACTTGCTGAGTAATTCCATACTCAGGGTTTATTCCCTCGTTGTTTTTAGGTGAGGGAGCAGCAGATTTCTGTTGCTTCTGTACCAAGGTGGTTCCCCATGAAGAAAATCAAGAGTGAAGATGTGGGAGGACATGGTCCTCCATAAGAAACTTTTATGTATAAACTCTTATGGGAGGAGTTTTTGCCTCCCTTGGTTATGTAATAATACTACCCAGCACTCGTTTATATTCTCTGGTCTGTAATAAGTAACTTAATCTTACTTTTTAAATAAATGTAAGTTTATGTAATCACTTCCGCATTTCGATATCTCCGATGTTCTGTAATGTCTGCAAGACGGGTGAAACGTTCCTGGAAAGGTAAGGAAAGATACCGAACTTATCAAGTGATTCAGGAACATCTACGGGGTTGTCTGATGTAACGCCCCGAATTTTGGAGTTGAATTTTTTTTCTTTTCTTCACTCGCCAAATTCGGGTGTTACCCTTTCCTTTTTCCCTTTTCTTCTTGCTAAACCTTGATCTTTTCCAAAGTTATAACGGAATTCGGCTTGGAATTCCCGTGTAAAGCAAAACCCTAAGATACTTTATGTTGTTTGATGCACCATGTCGAACCATGCATTCTTTTGAGTGTTTGAAAACGTGGATGCATTCATCTAGGAAGACCGGATTTCGAAAAGGAGATAACCTTTTTCTTTTTTCTTTCTCTCTCTCTCCTCCCTTTTCTCTCTCCCGCGCCGTGGGCCGCCCCTGGCCGGCCCAGCCGCCCCCAGCCGCCGCGCGCCCCCTTTGGGCCCAAGTGGCCCAGCCGCCCCCTCCTTTTTCCCCCCCAACCCCTCTCTCTCTCCCTCCCTCTCTCCCATTCACTCTAGCCGCCGCCGCCACCCTGCCCTAGCTCGGCCGCCCCCTGCCGCCGGCCCAACCGCCGCCCGTCGTCGCTCGGCCGCCCCATCCCCGGTGAGCTCTCCCCTCCCTCTCCCCTCCCCTCTCCCCTCCTCTCTCCCTGCCGCTCGGCCGCCCCCTTGGCCGGCCCAGCCGCCGTTCGGCCGCCCGCCCGGCCGCGCCCCCAGCCGCCCCTGGCCGCGCCCAGCCGCCCCCCGGCCGCGCCCAGCCGCCCCCGGCCGCGCCCAGTCGCCCCCTGCGCGCCCTGCCCAGCCGCTCCTGCCCCCGGCCGGTTCAACCGCCCCCTGGCCGGTTCAACCGCCCCCCTTTTTTTATTATTTATTTTATTTTACTTTCTGTTATCATTGTTATTTATTTTATCTTAGGCAAGCTAATCATTGTTTATGTTAATAAAATGGGAAACTCAATTTAGAATTCCGTTACGTTAGTCAATTCATATAGTTAATTGTTTATCTCGTTCCATGTTGATCAACTAAAGATGGCTAGGTTTCCATTAGCGCATATAACTAAATTCTTTTGTTAGAACCAATTGGAACTAGAGCACATAATTTAACTAATCATTAGTGCATAAGCTTTAACCCCCCCTACGAGACCTTTCCCCGTTTCTTTCTAACCATAACAAATGCGATATCGAATGTCATGCTTTATGCATATTCACTTTATTTGTTCCCTTGTATGGTGTACTGTTTGTTTCCTAATTTGAATGGATGGATGTATGTATGCTTGCAATCGCATAGAGAACGATCCGGTCGAAGAGCCCGAGGAACCCGCAGGAGAAGCCCCTGAGCAGCAGTTGGTTGGTGGAGGCAAGTGTCCTTTGACCCATCTCAGTCCTATTCATTCTTTAATTCACCTCCCGCATTACACATTTATACCTAAGGATTTACTAGCTTTTGTTATCCATGTCCTTGATTACCTATTTGGGTCGGATTATTACTGCTTAGTCTGATGCTATTGCTCAACTCTAATCAATGAACATGATGTGATTATCTATGATACGCTGTTTTCCCCTTCTTATTTATGGTCATACTTGTGACCTTCAAGGGGACTCGAGCGGTTTCTCGAGTGCCTCTCCGTAAGGACCTGTTCAATGGATGACCGCCCGGGAAAACAGTGCAACCATGAGGGTGGAATGGGACGCCCTTAGCTGAATAATTGGAGGAACCGGGGTGTAGATCACTTAGCCGTCGTGCCGTCAATGGGGCTCGGTGTATGCGGCTCGCTCTGCCAAGGTGGATTTGTCCCTTGGGGAGGAGTGCGGTACATTTAGGAAACCTAACGGGTGGCTACAGCCCTGGGGAATCTTTGTAAAGGCTACGTAGTGAAACCCTGCCTATTCACCTTGGTAGTGTTTAAGGGTTTGATCGGCCCGAGGCAAGAGGGAATCATGGCTTATGGGTAAAGTGCACAACCTCTGCAGAGTGTTATGAAACTGATATATCAGCCGTGCTCGTAGTTATGAGCGGCCAAGGGAGCTCCAGAGATTAGTGATACTTGATCAGAGACATTTTGGTACAGGTGGCAATGAGATTGATGGTTCTGATTATGACTATGGTGCTGGTAAGTGGTATTCTTTCCGTTTGGAAAGGATACATTGGGCTAATAACTTGGGTTAATGTTAAAACCTGGCTTTCTACTAGTAAGTAATAACCTGACCAACTAAAAGCAACTGCTTGACTTATCCCCACATAAAGCTAGTCCACTACAGCCAAACGGGATGCTTGCTGAGTATGTTGATGTGTACTCACCCTTGCTCTACACACCAACCCCCCCCCCAGGTTGTCAGCATTGCAACCACTGCTCAGGAGAAGATGAAGCTGTGGAAGGAGACTTCCAGGAGTTCCAAGACTACGACGAGTTCTAGGCGTGGGTTAGCGGCAACCCCCAGTCGGCTGCCTGTGAAGGCCGCGTTATCTACGTTTCGTTTTCGCACTTTGATTATTGTAAAAACTATGTGGATGTCTCAGACATATGATGTAATCGACTATTATTTCCCTTTTAATACTATTTGAGCACTGTGTGATGATGTCCACGTTATGTAACTGCTGTGTACGTGAATTGCTGATCCTGGCACGTACATGGTTCGCATTCGGTTTGCCTTCTAAAACCGGGTGTGACATAAGCTGGTATCAAAGCCGTGCTGACTGTAGGACCGCTAACCTAGAGTAGAATGGTCGTTTTAAGGACTATAGACCTCTGTCTCTGCCTTGACTTTGATATCTCTTCAAAAGTTGGTCATATCGACCAAAA
Source organism: Zea luxurians (assembly GCA_029449295.1). NCBI lineage: Eukaryota > Viridiplantae > Streptophyta > Magnoliopsida > Poales > Poaceae > Zea > Zea luxurians. Next base: position 81,155,632 of record JAOPSE010000002.1, on the reverse strand, counting down.
CTATGTCCTACTATATATTATACCTTGCTGAAAATTATGTTTTATTCTACTCCTTCATTTATTTATGGTTCATTATTTGTTGGTCATATTGATTCTGTTCTCACTCTTTTGCTTGCGATGTATTTTATAGATGGCTCGTCTTAGACACACTGCACGAAAGTCCGTCATCCCCTTCTTGCCCTCCCGCCTTGCTGAGCGTCCGCTTCATCGTCCAGTGGCCGGACAGTCCAGTCACTTGGAGAGGCTGCACCACCGCCTGCATGAGGAGCAGGAGCGTCGACGACAGGAGCAGCAGGGCTCTTCTTTCTCGCTCCAGCAGGAGGTAGAGTCTGTGAGGAGCTGCTCCCCTGTGCTTCCTCTGGAGGCGCCCCCTGCACCACCACTGGGCGTCCCAGTCTCGGGAGTAGCTGCTGGAGGAGACCCAGACGACGGAGATGGCGACGACAGCTCGAGCCACGACACCGACTTCTCTTCTGTCCAGGAGCCGGAAGGATGGGTTGCTCGACCCATCACTCGCGACGCTGCTCGCGGGTGTCACTTCCATGATGCGCTCGACACCCTGCTATGTCAGGCACTTGACCAGCGTACTTGGTCCATCGAGTATCGCTGTGTGGTCTACCAGCATAGTCGCGGGGTCTACCCGGACCGCTGGGAGGCAACCTGCTTGGTGCGCCGTCCAGAGAACAGTCTCTAGGGTGCGGAGGTCTGCTCAGAGCACTATTCTATCTCTGAGCGGGACTCAGCTGAGGCGGCCATGCAAGATGCCGCACGGCGTGCGCTTTCGCACTACTGCTCGGTTCTCGGTGGGGTAGCTGATGGTCCCAACCTGAAGTATTACCCCCGCCGTCCATCTGGCAGCACAGGAGGCGTGATTGTCGGTGAGGACAATCCTAGGTTGAACAGCACAGTCAACCTAGCCGCCGTGCTAAACACGGAGCTGGACCATGCACTAGACGAGTTGAGTAGGGCTCATGCTGAGATCTCCCTATTGCGGGCTGAGCGCGCGGAGCGTCGTCACCTGGATGATGGTTCCCCCGCTCTCGTCGAGACTCAGCACCCGTACCGCTCACCTCGGCGTGGACGCCAGTCTTATGGCAACCCCGACTGCAAGACCAAGATAGACTTGGAACCATAGATCGCTAGAGTCGGATCTTGTAATTAATGCATATATATACATAGAAGCTGCAGTCTTAGCGTTAGTCTCGCTCTTAGTTAGTCTTAGTTAGACAGGGTAGTTTGCTATATCCTGTGCATTTATGCTTGTCATGATGAACTATGTTGGATTTGGATCTTTGTAATGACTGTCACCAGAGTGTGGGTGTCCCCTGCATTTTGGTTTACCTATTATATGTTAAAGGAGTTAGTTATTTAGTTGGGAAACCTTTTATTCCACTTTCCTCTTTATCTGAGAAGCTGTGTTGGTCTGTGTTGGAGATCAGTGAAGATGCTCATCTGTTCAGTGTTGTTGAAGATTCTATACTCTCTTCTTATGCTGCAAGATTTGCAAGATCAGTTCTGATGCGTGGTTGCATTCTGCAGATGTCAGAGAACAGGCGCAGAGGAGGAAGGCGTGCTCAGCAGGAGCAAGCCGGTCAGCAGGGTGAGGCGCCCCAGCAACAGCAGCTGCCGCCCCCGCCCCCGATGTCCATCGAGCAGATGTTTCTGATGCAGACTTAGGCAGTTCAAGCCATCGGTCAGACTCTGGCCGCCATTCAGCAGCAGCAGCAGTAGGCACCACCTCAGCCTCAGATGCCTCAGATGCCCAGGGACAAGCGTGCTGAATTCATGAGAGGTCATCCCCCAACGTTCGCTCATTCTTCTGACCCCATGGATGCTGAAGACTGGTTGCGCACTGTGGAGCGGGAGTTGCATACCGCTCAGTGTGATGACAGGGAGAAAGTCCTGTATGGTCCTCGTCTGTTGAGAGGAGCAGCTCAGTCATGGTGGGAGTCTTATCTCGCCACCCATGCCGACCCCGACACCATCACCTGGGAAGAGTTCAGATGTAGCTTTCGTCAGTACCATGTGCCCGCAGGTCTGATGACAGTGAAGAAGGAGGAGTTCCTGGCTCTCAAGAAAGGGCCGATGTCAGTCAGTGAGTACCGGGACAGGTTTCTGCAGCTGTCTCGCTACGCTCGCGAAGATGTCAACACCGACGCCAAGCGACAGTACCGTTTCTTGAGAGGCTTGGTTGACCCTCTGCAGTATCAGCTGATGAATCACACCTTTCCGACATTCCAGCACTTGATTGACAGGGCAATCATGACAGAAAGGAAGCGTAAAGAGATGGAGGATCGTAAGCGCAAGATCAGTGGACCCCAACCTGGAAGCAACAGTCGTCCTCGTTTCTCAGGCAATCAATCGCAGCAGTTCAGGCATAACCAGCGTCCACCTCAGCAACATCAGCAGTTCCAAAGGCAGTATCCTCGGCATCAGTATCAGAATCGTCAGAACAATCAGTCAGGAGGAGGCTAGTTTCAGAGGCAGAATCAGCAGGCACCTCGTCTTCCTGCCCCCGCAACTCAGCAGAACAGTCAAGCAGCACCAGCTCAGGTTGGAAACAGAGCATGTTTCCACTGTGGAGAGCAAGGCCATTGGGTGATGCAATGTCCGAAGAAAGCAGCCCAGCAGCAGTCAGGCCCCAATGCCCCAGCAAAGTAGAACGCGTCTCAGCCTAGAGCAGGCAACCGCCCTCAGCAGCGCTATAATCATGGGAGACTGAATCACTTGGAGGCTGAAGCCGTTCAGGAGACCCCCGGCATGATAGTAGGTATGTTCCCAGTCGACTCCCATATTGCAGAAGTGTTATTTGATACTGGAGCAACGCATTCTTTCATTACTGCATCATGGGTGAAAGCACATAATCTTCCAATTACTACCATGTCAACCCCCATTCAAATTGACTCAGCCGGTGGTAGAATTCGAGCCGATAGCATTTGTTTGAATGTAAGTGTGGAAATAAGGGGATAGCGTTTCCCGCTAACCTCATAGTAATGGGTACTCAAGGAATAGATGTCATCCTAGGGATGAATTGGCTAGATAGGTATCAGGCAGTTATCAGTTGTGATAAGAGGACAATCAAGTTGGTGTCCCCGCTAGGAGAGGAAGTGATGACTGAGTTAGTTCCGCCTGAGCCGAAGAAAGGAGGTTGTTATCAGATGGCTGTCAATAGCAGTGAAGCAGACCCAATTGAGAGGATCAAGACTGTGTCTGAGTTTCCAGATGTGTTTCCCAAGGAATTACCGGGTATGCCACCAGAGTGGAAAGTTGAGTTTGCCATAGAGCTTCTTCCTGGAACCGCCCCTATCTATAAGAGAGCTTACAGAATATCTGGACCAGAGTTGGTTGAGCTTAAGAAGCAGATTGATGAGCTATCAGAGAAAGGTTACATTCGGCCAAGCACCTCGCCTTGGGCCGCCCCTGTTCTATTTGTGGAAAAGAAAGATGGCACCAAAAGGATGTGTATCGATTATCGAGCTCTAAATGAAGTCACAATTAAGAACAAGTACCCTTTGCCTAGAATAGAAGATCTGTTCGACCAGTTGAGAGGAGCCAGTGTGTTCTCCAAGATTGATCTGAGGTCAGGTTATCATCAGCTCAGGATCCGACCTTCAGACATTCCGAAGACAGCATTCATTACCAAGTATGGGTTGTATGAGTTCACAGTGATGTCTTTTGGTTTGACAAATGCACCAGCCTTCTTTATGAACTTGATGAACAGTGTATTTATGGATTATCTTGATAAATTTGTGGTGGTATTCATTGATGACATTCTGATTTATTCTCAAAGCGAAGAAGAGCATGCAGATCATTTGAGGATGGTATTGCAGAGATTGCGAGAGCACCAGTTGTATGCAAAGTTGAACAAGTGTGAGTTCTAGATCAGTGAGGTCCTATTCTTGGGTCACATAATCAACAAAGAAGGATTGGCTGTGGATCCAAAGAAAGTAGCAGACATTCTAAACTGGAAAGCGCCAACAGATGCCCGAGGAATCAAGAGTTTCATTGGAATGGCCGGATATTATCGGCGATTTATTGAAGGGTTCTCGAAGATTGCGAAACCAATGACAGTGTTGCTAGGCAACAAGGTTGAGTTCAAGTGGACCCAGAAATGTCAAGAGGCCTTTGAAGCGCTGAAAGAGAAGTTGACTACAGCGCCTGTTTTAGTCTTGCCTGATGTGCACAAGCCCTTCTCGGTGTATTGCGATGCTTGCTACACAGGTTTGGGATGTGTGTTGATGCAAGAGGGAAGAGTTGTGGCTTACTTGTCCCAACAGTTGAAGGTTCATGAGAAAAATTACCCAATCCATGATCTAGAGTTGGCAGCAGTGGTTCACGCACTGAAGACATGGAGGCACTATCTGTATGGACAGAAATGTGATGTTTACACAGACCACAAGAGTCTGAAGTACATATTCACTCAGACAGAGCTGAATATGAGGCAAAGGAGATGGTTAGAGTTGATCAAATACTATGAGTTGGAGGTTCATTACCATCCAGGCAAAGCAAACGTAGTGGCAGATGCTTTGAGCCGGAAGAGTCAGGTCAATCTGATGGTCGCTCGTCTGATGCCTTATGAGTTGGCCAAAGAGTTTGACAGGTTGAGTCTCGGATTTCTGAATAATTCACGAGGAGTCACAGTTGAGTTGGAACCTACCTTGGAGCGGGAAATCAAAGAAGCGCAGAAGAATGATGAGAAGATCAGTGAGATCCAGCGACTGATTCTGGAAGGCAAAGGCAAGGATTTTTGAGAAGATGTTGAAGGTGTGATATGGTTCAAGGACCGTTTGTGTGTTCCCAATGTCCAGTCTATTCGGGAGTTGATTCTCAAGGAAGCTCATGAGACAGCTTATTCGATTCACCCTGGAAGTGAAAAGATGTATCAGGATCTGAAGAAGAAATTCTGGTGGTATGGAATGAAAAGGGAAATCGCAGAGCATGTGGCTATGTGTGATAGTTGTCGGCGAATCAAGGCCGAACATCAGAGACCAGCTGGATTGTTGCAACCGTTGCAAATTCCTCAGTGGAAATGGAATGAGATCGGTATGGATTTCATAGTCGGATTGCCTCGCACCCGAGCCGGCTACGATTCCATTTGGGTAGTGGTGGACCGCTTAACCAAGTCAGCCCACTTCATACCTGTCAAGACCAGCTACAACAGTGCAGTATTGGCAGAGTTGTACATGTCTCGGATCGTTTGTCTTCATGGTGTGCCAAAGAAGATAGTGTCAGACAGAGGAACGCAGTTCACCTCTCATTTCTGGCAGCAGTTGCATGAAGCCATGGGCACACATTTGAATTTCAGTTCAGCTTATCACCCGCAGACAGATGGTCAGACTGAAAGAACCAATCAAATTCTTGAAGACATGTTGAGAGCCTGTGCGTTGCAAGATCAGTCCGGATGGGACAAGCGATTGCCTTATGCAGAGTTTTCCTATAACAACAGTTACCAGGCCAGTTTGAAGATGTCACCTTTTCAGGCGCTCTATGGAAGGAGTTGTAGAACTCCGTTGCAATGGGATCAACCTGGAGAAAAGCAGGTGTTTGGGCCAGACATTCTGCTTGAAGCTGAAGAGAACATCAAGATGGTTCGAGAGAATCTGAAGATAGCGCAATCGAGGCAGCGAAGCTATGCAGACACAAGAAGAAGAGAGCTGAGCTTCGAAGTCGGAGACTTTGTCTATCTGAAAGTGTCACCGATTAGAGGAGTCAGAAGGTTTGGAGTGAAAGGCAAGCTAGCACCCCGCTACATTGGTCCGTATCAAATTCTCTCAAGGCGTGGAGAAGTGGCCTATCAGCTCAGCCTGCCAGAAAATTTGTCTGCCGTGCATGATGTCTTTCATGTGTCTCAGTTGAAGAAGTGTTTGCGTGTGCCAGAAGAGCAGTTGCCAGTGGAAGGTCTTGAAGTCCAGGAGGACTTGACCTACGTTGAGAAGCCGACGCAGATCCTTGAGATTGCAGATAGAGTCACCCGAAGGAAGACCATCAGAATGTGCAAAGTCAGATGGAATCACCACTCTGAGGAAGAAGCAACCTGGGAGCGTTGAGAGCACCTAGAGGGGGGGTGAATAGGTGATCCTGTGAAACTTAAACTTATAGCCACAAAAACTTGTTAAGTGTTAGCACAATAATTGCCAAGTGGCTAGAGAGGAGTCTCAACAAAACACAATACCACAAGAGATCAAACACAGAGATGACACAGTGGTTTATCCCGTGGTTCGGCCAAGACCAACGCTTGCCTACTCCACGTTGTGGCGTCCCAACGGACGAGGGTTGCAATCAACCCCTCTCAAGCGGTCCAAAGACCAACTTGAATACCACGGTGTTTTGCTTTGCCTTTCAATATCCCGTTTGCAAGGAATCTCCACAAATTGGAGTCTCTTGCCCTTACAAGTATATGATCACAAAGAAGCACAGAGTAAGGGAGGGAAGCAACACACACAAATCCACAGCAAAATGCGCACACACACGGCCAAGAATCGAGCTCAAAAGACTATCTCAAAGTTCTCACTAGAACGGAGCTCGAATCACTTAGAATGACAAACAAATGCGCAAAGACTGAGTGTGGATGATCAAGAATGCTCTTAGGTTGCTTGGATATCTCCTCCATGCGCCTAGGGGCCCCTTTTATAGCCCCAAGGCAGCTAGGAGCCGTTGAGAGCAAATCTGGAAGGCTATCCTTGCCTTCTGTCGTCGGGTGCACCGGACAGTCCGGTGCACACCGGACACTGTCCGGTGCCCGATTTCTTTCCTTAAACAGCGCTGCCGACCGTTGCAGACCGTTGCAGATCTGGGAGCCGTTGGCGCACCGGACATGTCCGGTGCACACCGGACAGTCCGGTGCCGTCTTCTAGCCGTTGGCTCGGCCACGTGTCCCGCGCAGATTGCGCGGCCGACCGTTGGCCCGGCCGACCGTTGGCTCACCGGACAGTCCGGTGCACACCGGACAGTCCGGTAAATTTTAGCCGTACGCCGTCGGCGAATTCCCGAGAGCGGCCTCTTCACGCCGAGTCAGCCTGGCGCACCGGACACTGTCCGGTGCACCACCGGACAGTCCGGTGTGCCAGACCGAGCTGAGTCTTGGTTGTACACAGCCAAGTCTTTTGCACCTTTCATCTTTTCTTCTTCTTTCTGTTTCTAACACTTAGACAAGTATATTAGTACACAAAACCAATGTACTAAGGCTTAGAAACATACCTTTACTTCATGATTTGCACTTTGTTCATCCATGGACATAAATTCACATTTAAGCACTTGTGTTGGCACTCAATCACCAAAATACTTAGAAATGGCCCAAGGGCACATTTCCCTTTCAATCTCCCCCTTTTTGGTGATTTATGCCAACACAACATAAAGCAACTAGAACAAGTGCAAACTCACTTCAAATAAAACTCAAATTTATTTTGATTCAATTTTGGCATATATGGATCATCCTTTGCCACCACTTGGTTTGTTTTTGCAAATCAAACTCAAATCTCTATCTCTAAGTCAAACACACATGTTGAAGCATAAAAAGAGTCATTCCAAAAGAGATTGATCAAGGATTTCAAAAACTCCCCCTTTTTCCCATAGTCAATACTACTTCTCCCCACAAGAAGCCAAAAGAGACAATAAAAGAGTTTTGACAAACCAAAAGCTCTACTCTACTATTTTCAAATTTCTCAAGTGGTAGCTGATCCATTTATTGCTTTGGCCTTTATTTTCTCCCCCTTTGGCATCAAGCACCAAAACGGGATCAATCTTGGCCCTTTAACCCCATTGCCTCACCAAAATCTTCAATTTAGAGCAAATGGCAATAAGAGTTCATGAGATGGACTTGGAATAAGTTACCCTCTCATCGGAGTGCAGTGGAAGTCTTTCATGGTCCAAGTCCACCTTTTCCCTTTCAATTCTCCTTCGAGACTAAATCAAGCAAACTCAAGCATATGGTTAGTCTCAAAGGGTCAAGTTGTAACACATCTCCCCCTAAACATGTGCATCACTTTGCAACGGACTTGTGAGGTCCAGGGAGTGTTTGTACAACTTGAGCACCATAATAAGCAACAAAATGCAGAATGAACATGATCAAAGGCATAAACACATGTATGCTACATTTCAATCCAAGTTCCGCGAATCTAAGATATTGAGCTCACTACGCAGCCTGCAAAAGGTCTTCTCATCTAAAGGCTTGGTAAAGATATCGGCTAGCTGGTTCTCGGTGCTAACATAAAACACTTCGATATCTCCCTTTTGCTGGTGGTCTCTCAAAAAGTGATGCCGGATGTCAATGTGCTTTGTGCGGCTGTGCTCAACAGGATTTTCCGCTATTCGGATAGCACTCTCATTATCACATAGGAGTGGGACTTTGCTCAGATTGTAGCCAAAGTCCCTGAGGGTTTGCCTCATCCAAAGTAGTTGCGCACAACACTGTCCTGCGGCAACGTACTCGGCCTCAGCGGTGGATAGGGCAACGGAGGTTTGTTTCTTAGAGTTCCATGACACCAGGGACCTTCCTAAGAATTGGCACGTCCCCGATGTACTCTTCCTATCGACCTTACATCCAGCATAGTCGGAATCTGAGTACCCAATCAAGTCAAAGTTAGACCCCTTTGGATACCAGATCCCGAAGCAAGGCGTAGCAACCAAATATCTAAGAATTCGCTTCACTGCCACTAAGTGACACTCCTTAGGATCAGATTGAAATCTAGCACACATGCATACACTAAGCATAATATCCGGTCTACTAGCACATAAATAAAGCAAAGAACCTATCATGGACCGGTATGCTTTTTGATCAACGGACTTACCTCCTTTGTTGAGGTCGGTGTGTCCGTCGGTTCCCATCGGCGTCTTTGCGGGCTTGGCGTCCTTCATCCCAAACCGCTTCAGCAAGTCTTGCGTGTACTTTGTTTGGGAGATGAAAGTGCCATCCTTGAGTTGCTTCACTTGGAACCCAAGGAAGTAGTTCAACTCGCCCATCATCGACATCTCGAATTTCTGCGTCATCACCCTGCTAAACTCTTCACAAGACTTTTGATTAGTAGAACCAAATATTATGTCATCGACATAAATTTGGCACACAAACAAATCACCATCACATGTCTTAGTGAAAAGAGTTGGATCGGCTTTCCCAACCTTGAAAGCATTAGCAATTAAGAAATCTCTAAGGCATTCATACCATGCTCTTGGGGCTTGTTTAAGTCCATAGAGCGCCTTAGAGAGCTTACACACGTGGTCGGGGTACCGTTCATCCTCGAAGCCAGGGGGTTGCTCCACGTACACCTCCTCCTTGATTGGCCCATTTAGGAAAGCGCTCTTCACATCCATTTGGAACAACCTGAAAGAATGGTGAGCGGCATATGCTAGCAAGATACGAATTGATTCTAGCCTAGCCACAGGAGCAAAAGTCTCCTCAAAGTCCAAACCTGCGACTTGGGCATAACCTTTTGCCACAAGTCGAGCCTTGTTCCTTGTCACCACTCCGTGCTCGTCTTGTTTGTTGCGGAACACCCACTTGGTTCCCACAACATTTTGCTTGGGACGAGGCACCAGCGTCCAAACTTCATTGCGCTTGAAGTTGTTAAGTTCCTCCTGCATGGCCAACACCCAATCCGGATCTAGCAAGGCCTCCTCTACCCTGAAAGGCTCAATAGAAGAGACAAAGGAGTAATGCTCACAAAAATTAACTAATCGAGATCGAGTAGTTACTCCCTTGCTAATGTCACCCAAAATTTGGTCGACGGGATGATCCCTTTGAATCACCGCTCGAACTTGGGTTGGAGGTGCCGGTTGCGCTTCTTCCTCCATCACGTGATCATCTTGTGCTCCCCCTTGATCACACGCCCCCTGTTCATCGTCTTGAGTTGGGGGATGCACCGTTGTTGAGGAAGAAGGTTGATCTCGTTCATCTTGTTCCTGTGGCCGCACTTCTCCAATCGCCATGGTTCGTATAGCGGCCGTCGGAACATCTTCTTCATCTACATCATCACAATCAACAACTTGCTCTCTTGGAGAGCCATTAGTCTCATCAAATACAACGTCGCTAGAGACTTCAACCAAACCCGATGATTTGTTGAAGACCCTATACGCCTTTGTATTTGAATCATAACCTAATAAAAACCCTTCTACAGCTTTGGGAGCAAACTTAGAATTTCTACCCTTCTTCACTAGAATGTAGCATTTGCTCCCAAATACACGAAAGTACGATACATTGGGTTTGTTACCGGTTAGTAGCTCATACGAAGTCTTCTTGAGGAGTCGATGAAGGTAGACCCTGTTGATGGCGTGGCAAGCCGTGTTCACAGCTTCCGACCAAAAACACTCGGGGGTCTTGAACTCTCCAAGCATCGTCCTCGCCATATCGATTAGCGTCCTGTTCTTCCTCTCTACCACACCATTTTGCTGTGGTGTGTAGGGAGCGGAGAACTCGTGCTTGATCCCTTCCTCCTCAAGAAACTCCTCCACTTGAAGGTTCTTGAACTCGGACCCGTTGTCGCTCCTTATCTTCTTCACCTTGAGCTCAAACTCATTTTGAGCTCTCCTGAGGAAGCGCTTGAGGGTCCCTTGGGTTTCAGACTTATCCTGCAAAAAGAACACCCAAGTGAAGCGGGAAAAGTCATCAACAATAACTAGACCATACTTACTTCCTCCTATGCTTAGATAGGTGACGGGTCCGAAGAGGTCCATATGCAGCAGCTCCAGAGGTCTTGACGTGGTCATCACATTCTTGCTGTGATGTGCTCCTCCCACTTGTTTACCTGCTTGACAAGCTGCACAAGGTCTATCTTTTTCGAAATAAACATTGGTTAGACCTATCACGTGTTCTCCCTTTAGAAGCTTGTGGAGGTTCTTCATCCCCACATGTGCTAAGCGGCGATGCCACAGCCAGCCCATGCAAGTCTTAGCCATTAAGTATGCATCTAGACCGGCCTCTTCTTTTGCAAAATCAACTAAGTAAAGCTTGCCGTCTAGTACACCCTTAAAAGCTAGTGAACCATCACATCTTCTAAAGACAGACACATCTACATTTGTAAATAAACAGTTATATCCCATATTGCATAATTGACTAACAGATAGCAAATTGTAACCAAGAGACTCAACTAAAAACACATTGGAGATTGAGTGCTCATTAGAAATTGCAATTTTACCTAACCCTTTTACCTTGCCTTGATTCCCATCACCGAATATAATTGAATCTTGGGAATCCTTATTTTTGACGTAGGAGGTGAACATCTTCTTCTCCCCCGTCATATGGTTTGTGCATCCGCTGTCGATAATCCAGCTTGAACCCCCGGATGCATAAACCTGCAAGGCAAATTTAGGCTTGGGTCTTAGGTACCCAACTCATGTTGGGTCCTACAAGGTTAGTGCAAATATCCTTAGGGACCCAAATGCAAGTTTTGTCTCCCTTGCATTTTGCCCCTAACTTCCTAGCAACTATTTTCCTATCCTTTCTACAAATAGCAAAGGAAGCATTTAAAGCACAATAAATTGTAGAAGGTTCATTCACTACTTTCCTAGGAGCATGAATAATATTCTTTCTAGGCACATGATGAATAGCATTTCTCCTAGACATATTTCTACCATGCATATAGGAAGAACTAGAAGCAAACATGGCATGAGAGTCAAAATCATCATAAGCATTATTACTCCTATAAGCATTTCTAGTTTGTCTCCTATCATGGTACAAGAAGGCATGGTTCTTTTTAGCACTACTAGCCATAGGGGCCTTCCCTTTCTCCTTGACGAAGATGGGAGCCTTATGGCTTGTTAAGTTCTTGGCTTCCCTCTTGAAACCAAGCCCATCCTTAATTGAGGGATGTCTTCCAATTGTATAGGCATCCCTTGCAAATTTTAACTTATCAAATTCACTTTTGCTAGTCTTAAGTTGGGCATTAAGACTAGCCAATTCATCATTTAGTTTGGAAATTGAAACTAGGTGTTCACTACAGGCATCAACATCGAAATCTTTACACCTCATACAAGTATCAACAATTTCTACACAGGAATTAGATTTACTAGCTACTTCTAGTTTAGCACTTAAATCATTATTAACACTTCTTAAGGTAGCAATGGTTTCATGACAAGAAGATAGTTCACTAGAGAGCATTTCATTCCTTTTAATTTCAAGAGCAAGTGAATTTTGTGCACTAACAAATTTATCATGCTCTTCATATAAAAGATCTTCTTGTTTCTCTAAGATTCTATCCTTTTCATTCAAGGCATCAATCAATTCATTAATCTTAGCTATCTTAGTTCTATCCAATCCCTTGAATAAACTAGAGTAATCTATTTCATCCTCACTAGACTCATCATCACTAGAAGAATCATAAGTATTAGCATTACTAGTGATTACCTTCTTCTCCCTTGCCATGAGGCAAGTGTGATGCTCGTTTGGGAAGAGGGCCGATTTGTTGAAGGCAGTGGCGGCGAGTCCTTCGTCGTCGGAGTCGGACGAAGAGCAATCCGAATCCCACTCCTTTCTAAGGTGTGCCTCGCCTTTGGCCTTCTTGTAAATCTTCTTGTTCTCTCTCTTCCCATTTTTCCCTTGCTCCTGGTCACTATCATTTTCGGGACAGTTAGCAATAAAATGACCAACCTTACCACATTTGAAGCATGAGCGCTTCCCCTTTGTCTTGGTCTTCCTTGGTTGCCCCTTGCGACCATTTAGCGTCGTCTTGAATCTTTTGATGATGAGAGCCATCTCTTCATCATTGAGCCCGGCCGCCTCAACTTGCGCCACCTTGCTGGGTAGCGGCTCCTTGCTCCTTGTTGCCTTGAGAGCAATGGGTTGAGGTTCGTGGAGTGGACCGTTCAACGCGTCGTCGACGTATCTTGCCTCCTTGATCATCATCCGCCCGCTTATAAATTTTCCGAGTACCTCCTCGGGCGTCATCATCGTGTACCTGGGATTCTCACGAATATTGTTCACGAGATGAGGATCAAGAACGGTAAAGGACCTTAGCATTAGGCGGACGACGTCATGGTCCGTCCATCGCGTGCTTCCGTAGCTCCTTATTTTGTTGATGAGGGTCTTGAGCCGGTTGTATGTTTGGGTTGGCTCCTCTCCCCTTATCATGGCAAATCGTCCAAGCTCGCCCTCCACCAACTCCATTTTGGTGAGCATGGTGATGTCATTCCCCTCGTGAGAGATCTTGAGGGTGTCCCATATTTGCTTGGCATTGTCCAAGCCGCTCACCTTGTTGTATTCTTCCCTGCACAAGGACGCTAAGAGAACAGTAGTAGCTTGTGCATTTCTATGGATTTGTTCATTTATGAGCATAGAGTTGTCCGAGCTATCAAACTTCATTCCATTCTCTACAATCTCCCAAATGCTTGGATGGAGAGAGAATAAGTGACTACGCATTTTGTGACTCCAAAATCCGTAGTCCTCCCCATCGAAGTGTGGAGGTTTGCCAAGAGGAATGGAAAGTAAATGCGAATTCGAACTATGTTGAATACGAGAATAATCAAATGAAAAGTTCGAATTGACCGTCTTTTTGTAGTCGTTGTCATCGTCCTTTTGGGAAGAAGTAGACTCATCACTATCGTCGTAGTATATGATCTCCTTGATGCACTTTGTCTTCTTCTTCTTCCCTTCCTTCCGCTTGTAGCCCGAGCCGGAGTCAGTGGGCTTGTCATCCTTTGGCTCGTTGACGAAAGACTCCTTTTCGTTGTTGACCACTATCCCCTTTCCCTTAGGATCCATCTCTTCGGGCGATTAGTCCCTTTGTGAAGAGAACGGCTCCGATACCAATTGAGAGCACCTAGAGGGGGGGGGTGAATAGGTGATCCTGTGAAACTTAAACTTATAGCCACAAAAACTTGTTAAGTGTTAGCACAATAATTGCCAAGTGGCTAGAGAGGAGTCTCAACAAAACACAATACCACAAGAGATCAAACACAGAGATGACACAGTGGTTTATCCCGTGGTTCGGCCAAGACCAACGCTTGCCTACTCCACGTTGTGGCGTCCCAACGGACGAGGGTTGCAATCAACCCCTCTCAAGCGGTCCAAAGACCAACTTGAATACCATGGTGTTTTGTTTTGCCTTTCAATATCCCGTTTGCAAGGAATCTCCACAAATTGGAGTCTCTTGCCCTTACAAGTATATGATCACAAAGAAGCATAGAGTAAGGGAGGGAAGCAACACACACAAATCCACAGCAAAATGCGCACACACACGACCAAGAATCGAGCTCAAAAGACTATCTCAAAGTTCTCACTAGAACGGAGCTCGAATCACTTAGAATGACAAACAAATGCGCAAAGACTGAGTGTGGATGATCAAGAATGCTCTTAGGTTGCTTGGATATCTCCTCCATGCGCCTAGGGGCCCCTTTTATAGCCCCAAGGCAGCTAGGAGCCGTTGAGAGCAAATCTGGAAGGCTATCCTTGCCTTCTGTCGTCAGGTGCACCGGACAGTCCGGTGCACACCGGACACTGTCCGGTGCCCGATTTCTTTCCTTAAACAGCGCTGCCGACCGTTGCAGACCGTTGCAGATCTGGGAGCCGTTGGTGCACCGGACATGTCCGGTGCACACCGGACAGTCCGGTGCCGTCTTCTAGCCGTTGGCTCGGCCACGTGTCCCGCGCAGATTGCGCGGCCGACCGTTGGCCCGGCCGACCGTTGGCTCACCGGACAGTCCGGTGCACACCGGACAGTCCGGTGAATTTTAGCCGTACGCCGTCGGCGAATTCCCGAGAGCGGCCTCTTCACGCCGAGTCAGCCTGGCGCACCGGACACTGTCCGGTGCACCACCGGACAGTCCGGTGTGCCAGACCGAGCTGAGTCTTGGCTGTACACAGCCAAGTCTTTTGCACCTTTCATCTTTTCTTCTTCTTTCTGTTTCTAACACTTAGACAAGTATATTAGTACACAAAACCAATGTACTAAGGCTTAGAAACATACCTTTACTTCATGATTTGCACTTTGTTCATCCATGGACATAAATTCACATTTAAGCACTTGTGTTGGCACTCAATCACCAAAATACTTAGAAATGGCCCAAGGGCACATTTCCCTTTCAAGCGTGAAGATGATCTGTTGGCTAAGTACCCTGAGCTCTTTGCTAGCCAACCCTGAATCTCGAGGGCGAGATTCTTTTAAGGGGGATATGTTTGTAACGCCCCGAATTTTGGAGTTGAATTTTTTTCTTTTCTTCACTCGCCAAATTCGGGCGTTACCCTTTCCTTTTTCCCTTTTCTTCTTGCTAAACCTTGATCTTTTCCAAAGTTATAACGGAATTCGGCTTGGAATTCCCGTGTAAAGCAAAACCCTAAGATACTTTATGTTGTTTGATGCACCATGCCGAACCATGCATTCTTTTGAGTGTTTGAAAACGTGGATGCATTCATCTAGGAAGACCGGATTTCGAAAAGGAGATAACCTTTTTCTTTTTTCTTTCTCTCTCTCTCCTCCCTTTTCTCTCTCCCGCGCCGTGGGCCGCCCCTGGCCGGCCCAGCCGCCCCCAGCCGGCCCAGCTGCCCCCCTCCACCGCGCGCCCCCTTTGGGCCCAAGTGGCCCAGCCGCCCCCTCCTTTTCCCCCCCAACCCCTCTCTCTCTCCCTCCCTCTCTCCCATTCACTCTAGCCGCCGCCGCCCCCCTGCCCTAGCTCGACCGCCCCATCCCCGGTGAGCTCTCCCCTCCCTCTCCCCTCCCCTCTCCCCTCCTCTCTCCCTGCCGCTCAGCCGCCCCCTTGGCCGGCCCAGCCGCCCGCCCGGCCGCGCCCCCAGCCGCGCCCCCAGCCGCCCCTGGCCGCGCCCCCAGCCACCCCCGGCCGCGCCCAGTCGCCCCCTGCGCGCCCTGCCCAGCCGCCCCTGCCCCCGGCCGGTTCAACCGCCCCCTGGCCGGTTCAACCGCCCCCGTTTTTTATTATTTATTTTATTTTATTTTACTTTCTGTTATCATTTTTATTTATTTTATCTTAGGCAAGCTAATCATTGTTTATGTTAATAAAATAGGAAACTCAATTTAGAATTCCGTTACGTTAGTCAATTCATATAGTTAATTGTTTATCTCGTTCCATGTTGATCAACTAAAGATGGCTAGGTTTCCATTAGCGCATATAACTAAATTCTTTTGTTAGAACCAATTGGAACTAGAGCGCATAATTTAACTAATCATTAGTGCATAAGCTTTACCCCCCCCTGCGAGACCTTTCCCCGTTTCTTTCTAACCATAACAAATGCGATATCGAATGTCATGCTTTATGCATATTCACTTTATTTGTTCCCTTGTATGGTGTACTGTTTGTTTCCTAATTTGAATGGATGGATGTATGTATGCTTGCAATCGCATAGAGAACGATCCGGTCGAAGAGCCTGAGGAACCCGCAGGAGAAGCCCCTGAGCAGTAGTTGGTTGGTGGAGGCAAGTGTCCTTTGACCCATCTCAGTCCTATTCATTCTTTAATTCACCTCCCGCATTACACATTTATACCTAAGGATTTACTAGCTTTTGTTATCCATGTCCTTGATTACCTATTTGGGTCGGATTATTACTGCTTAGTCTGATTCTATTGCTCAACTCTAATCAATGAACATGATGTGATTATCTATGATACGCTGTTTTCCCCTTCTTATTTATGGTCATACTTGTGACCTTCAAGGGGACTCGAGCGGTTTCTCGAGTGCCTCTCCGTAAGGACCTGTTCAATGGATGACCGCCCGGGAAAACAGTGCAACCATGAGGGTGGAATGGGACGCCCTTAGCTGAATAATTGGAGGAACCGGGGTGTAGATCACTTAGCCGTCGTGCCGTCAATGGGGCTCGGTGTATGCGGCTCGCTCTGCCAAAGTGGATTTGTCCCTTGGGGAGGAGTGCGGTACATTTAGGAAACCTAACGGGTGGCTACAGCCCCGGGGAATCTTTGTAAAGGCTACGTAGTGAAACCATGCCTATTCACCTTGGTAGTGTTTAAGGGTTTGATCGGCCCGAGGCAAGAGGGAATCACGGCTTATGGGTAAAGTGCACAACCTCTGCAGAGTGTTATGAAACTGATATATCAGCCGTGCTCGCGGTTATGAGCGGCCAAGGGAGCTCCAGAGATTAGTGATACTTGATCAGAGACATTTTGGTACAGGTGGCAATGAGATTGATGGTTCTGATTATGACTATGGTGCTGGTAAGTGGTATTCTTTCCGTTTGGAAAGGATACATTGGGCTAATAACTTGGGTTAATGTTAAAACCTGGCTTTCTACTAGTAAGTAATAACCTGACCAACTAAAAGCAACTGCTTGACTTATCCCCACATAAAGCTAGTCCACTACAGCTAAACGGGATGCTTGCTGAGTATGTTGATGTGTACTCACCCTTGCTCTACACACCAATCCCCCCCAGGTTGTTAGCATTGCAACCACTGCTCAGGAGAAGATGAAGCTGTGGAAGGAGACTTCCAGGAGTTCCAAGACTACGACGAGTTCTAGGCGTGGGTTAGCGGCAACCCCCAGTCGGCTGCCTGTGAAGGCCGCGTTATCTACGTTTCGTTTTTGCACTTTGATTATTGTAAAAACTATGTGGATGTCTCAGACATATGATGTAATCGACTATTATTTCCCTTTTAATACTATTTGAGCACTGTGTGATGATGTCCACGTTATGTAACTGTTGTGTACGTGAATTGCTGATCCTGGCACGTACATGGTTCGCATTCGGTTTGCCTTCTAAAACCGGGTGTGACATGTGATGTCTGTTGGACAAGGACAACCGTATGTGGGCCTAATGACTTGAAAGGTTCCGTCACACGTAACCCCAAAAACCAAATTTGAGCACTAAAATTACTAAATAATACAACTCAACACGGTTTCTCAGTAACAAATCGCGGGGTTACCACTACTCGGGGCGGTTTACACCGCCATTTGACGAGAAACCGACGAGTTAACGGGTTTACTAGCGGGTCCATACATTTTCTATTTTTTATGTGTGAAACTAAATTAAATTTAGAGATCTTATATACCAGATTACTCACTAAAACATGTAATTTTTTATCATATTTTTCTTCATTTTTTATAAAAAATCAAAAATTTTAAATTTGAAGTGAATTTTGAAAAAATGGTTAACAGTACCGCTAGGCGGTGGTTTCGGTAAACCGACGGTTTCTACGGTTTTGTAAACCTTAACAGCGCCCACAGACCCATCCTTACCTACAAATTTACTTCTGTGTGATCAAAACTAGAGCACTTAGGCTATCTCCAATAAGAAAATGCATTTTTGAATAGACATGTAGCTATTTGCACAGTGAATGATGAATGCGTGTGACATACAAAATTTTGTTCCTCCAACGAATCACACATGTGCAAACGTACACAATATCATCTTAATAAACAATTTTTATCAGCCATCACCTCCCTCACATGCACAATTAGGGCATGCACAGTTCCATTATTTAAAGGGTCTCTAGGGTTAAATGAAAAAAAATCAAGAGACACGCTCTTCACAACTTTTATTATATATATTATCTTTTAACTGCATTAATGATAGAGATGGCAATGGACTCCGATCCTCGATTCCCTGCAGGGAATTCTTTTATTAGGGGATGTGGATGGGAAAGTTTGTTCCCCACGAGGATGTAAACGAGGAAGAAATCTCCCCTGACGGGTAAACGGGATGGTGACGGGGCCCTGTTCCCTGTGGGGACTTGTTAAACTTACACGCGACGCTGTTTTCATTGATAATGATAAAAAATAAAAATTATTTTGTGAGCAGATCACTCGTTGTATAAATATGTCCATTTTATTGTAAAAAAATGATTTCTTACATCTGACAATGTGTATAATTGATAATATTTTTGCATTAATTAATAACAAAGAAAGTACTTTTTGATTATAATTTAAACGGAGATAGGATCCCGACGAGGATTTATCCTAGGGAGAACGGGTGTAGAGAAGAAATGCCACCGCAATCGTCGTAGAGATCTCGGGGAGAATATTTTTTCATTATAGGAATAAGGATGAGAAGCTAAAACCTGATGGAGAATTCCCGTTACCATCTCTAAGTAATCATCTAAAGATTTAGGGTTATATTACGTAATCTTTTAGAGGCCTCTCGAGGTTGTACATGCTCTTGTAAATTGGAGGTGCTAGAGTGTGCAAATTTACCTACCTCTCTTTTTATGAGCATTTTGCCTTTTGGAAATGGGCGACATGTTGGAGGCAAATATGTTTGTAGAATTAAAACTTTTATGACAGCCCACATGAAAAGACACACTCCGTTTCCATGCCTTGTGACTTTTTCTTTATAATCCATGCCCTTGTGAGTTGTGACGCGAGCTGCGCCACACGTGGCACATCAGAACCCATCTGGCTTCCCTGCCCCGGGTTCATCGCCGTGGCAGCCGTAGGTGAGGCCGAAGTATAATACACGCGAGCCCACCTTATCGCCAGTCAGTCACCCACCCCATCCAAGGCCCTCCCAAAGTCCCAAAGGCCGCCGCCGCCGCCCGCCAGCCCACCATGGCCGCGCAGTCCTTCCTCCTCGCCACCACTGCCGCCGCCAGGTCCCCCGCGGTCTTCGCCGCTCCCTATTCCTCCGCACGCCCTTTCCACTCGGTCCACTTCGTCGCCGGCCCGTGGGGCGCCGCCGCCGCCAGAGCGCTCGTCGTCGCGGACGCCACTAAGAAGGCCGTAGCCGTCCTCAAGGGCGCGTCTGAGGTCGAGGGCGTGGTCACGCTCACGCAGGACGACGATGGTGCGTTACCTGTCTATCCTGTCCCCCCATCTTCTCACCTCGTCACCTTCCATCTACTAGTACAGCTGTACAGGGCTAGCTTCGACAGTTGCCTCGCTGGGCAGCCAAAACTGGGAACTTTATTTCCCCCCTTCGTTAATCGGGTGGGTGCATTCCTCTCTGGGTTGTAGCAATTGATCAAGCTCATGTCGTGCTTAGCTAAAAGTCTGCGCTTGGTAAATCGGATACAACAATTGCGTCAATTTGCCCTCCAGCAAGCATCAGCTTCGACAAAAACAGCTTCGCTTGCTGTCAGAACCCAATTCGAACACAGCGTTCGTTCCTTACACTGTTTTGAAGCAAATGTATCGTGCATATGACTAAAATCCACCAGCAAAAGTATCTAATCTCGCTAACTCAAGTGAACGTGCTGCCTCAAGTGTTGGTAAAGGTGCTAACCACATGTATTTTTTTCATCGCCAGCGCACATACATTTTGCTTCTTAAATGCACCTGGTTTTGTGTCTACTCTTACCCCTCTGAATATTGATATTGTATAACAGGACCTACAACTGTGAATGTCCGTATCACTGGACTTACCCCTGGACTTCATGGCTTCCACCTCGTGAGTTTTGTTATCTTCAGTAGCTTTCGGCATTAACTTCTTCATTGCAAACATGATGATGACACAATTTCATTTTGCAGCACGAGTTTGGTGATACTACCAATGGGTGCATATCGACAGGTTAAAATTTCCCATTGATCTTAACTATGCCTGCAATTGTGATCTTTTTTCTTAATGTGGTACTCCCTCCATTCCAAATTACTTTTTTTTGAAAGATCCAGAATGACCCGGCATATAGTAATAAGGAGTTAGAGTTTTACAAGTGCAAGTTGTTAGTTGTGCACAAATCTCCCACATGAGCAGACTGCTCAGGTGGGTAAAAACAGAAAAAACAAACGACTCGTTATACGGGGCGGCAACAAAAAAGTTGAAGCGCTTTGCACTTGCGAAGCACCACATTCTAGCTACATCCAATAATTCTACATACCACCTGTTGAAGGCCCTTTGAGAGTTTCGTGGAAATCTGCTGGTAAGTTTCTCACCAAACACACAAATTGGTAGACGTGGCCAGCATGTGCACTCTACCGTGAGCAAAATATATTGCAAAAAGGCTCGCATACCAATCCGAAAGGCATACTGCAAAGGTGAGGTAGCGTCACTGGGAGCTGAGTGTTTCCCCTGCAGGGCTCATTACCAGTTCCTTATCCTTTGCCTTGCCAATAACCTCATCTCGATTCCATCCTTTGTTGAAAACCTTACGGTTCCACCCCTTCCCAAAGCACCAGAAGCCTAAGATCCTAAATAAGCATATCATCACACACAGCTGATCACAAATAACGGCCATATCAAATTTATGCCTCCTCACACCATCTGTAGCTAGTGCATGCATGGTGTTGGCATTCCAAATTACAAGCCATTTTGGTTTTTCTAGACATATGACCTTTTGCTATGTAGCTAGATATACGCTATGTCTAGATACCTAATAAAAACTATGTATCTAGAAAAGCCAAAATGACTTACAATTTGAAATGGAGGGAGTACTAAATTCTGGCTGTCTTGTGCAGACACCGGTAAATTTCCATCAAACTAATTTTGTTACCAAGATCTGGTGCTATTCGTTCTTTTTCCTTCTGGCTATAGTTTCATGCATCTTCAGTTATGCTCGCCCTTATATAATAAATTGAATCATCTAGCTGTTCAAGTTGCCAAGTCTAACTTTAAAAAATAACCTTTTCTATCTTACAGGACCACATTTTAATCCAAACAATCTGACGCACGGTGCACCAGAAGACGAAGTCCGTCATGCGGGTGACCTGGGAAACATTGTTGCAAATGCTGAGGGTAAGGCCTGTAGCAACCAGTAGTACACTTGTGATATTCATTAGCAAATTTCTTCTTCTGGATTATGACTTTTTTTATGGCATGTTTGTTTAACTGGTCGTGATACAGGCATAGCCGAGGCAACCATTGTTGATACCCAGGTAAATTTTGAAATATCATACTTTTATACTATATAGTCCATGGCCAATTCAGCTTGGTGATTTTTGTGATTCCTTGGTATGATCAGATTCCTTTGACTGGCCCAAATTCAGTTGTTGGGAGAGCATTTGTGGTTCATGAGCTTGAAGATGATTTGGGGAAAGGTGAGCCTAATTCTACTCGCGTTCCACATTTTCTTGCTATTCAGTAGTATGCTGCCCTTTTAACTTTGCTCATCGTGTTTAGGGGGCCATGAGCTCAGCCTCTCTACTGGAAATGCTGGTGGAAGACTGGCATGTGGTATGTTCATTTTGCTATATTTATGGTGAACCGTTGAATGTGACTGGGATAATGATGTTCTCATGTTAGAAAAAGGCATTGAAACTTGTCATCGGTGCCCATCCAGTTAATTTCTACGACCGTAAAAAAAATAAGCCACTGCAACTGTTTTACAAGAAGTATTCATGTGCATTCCAAAGTGTTTTATGGTTTTCACCTAGTAATCATTGTTTGCGTTGCTGAATCATTTCCTCTTGTGCAATGTTTCTTGTACATTTGTCAAATTGCTGCTATGTTCCTTGCGCAGGTGTTGTTGGCCTGACTCCATTGTAGGTTGCTCGCCGGGTGCCCGGGTTGCAGTTGCAGCTACGCTGTTACATCCTTGCCTTGGTGGACTTTTGTCTTCAATCGTGTTTTTGGGACAGTGACCTTTTTTGTATTTACTTGGATTCATGCCATGCTTGGTATGGTGCGTAATAGCCTTTGCAGGTCGACTGTATAAAAAGCAGTATTTAGTTGAGGAAATAAGTGTTGCCACATATCCAAATCGATCTATGAAGCACTATGAACATCAAATGTTATTTTGATTTTTTTAACCTTTTTAAAAGCTATTTCTAAAAATAATATTCGAGAGTTTTTTTTTTCTTCTAAAACTAACATGTTTGGCCGCATTAATTTCCTTAATGTGGCCAAATTGTGTTGTCACGCTATCCCCTCTGATGCAGCTGGCCTGCCACCATGGTAGGTCAGCCCCACGTTGGCGGCTAAATTGTGCGGCTAGCCTGCCATTATGGCAGGTCAATCGCCTGTTGGTTGGTGATGTGAATCTTGTTGCAC
The DNA here is from genome assembly GCA_029449295.1 of Zea luxurians. Lineage (NCBI taxonomy): Eukaryota > Viridiplantae > Streptophyta > Magnoliopsida > Poales > Poaceae > Zea > Zea luxurians. The sequence continues at coordinate 81,132,827 of JAOPSE010000002.1, read as the reverse complement.
CACCTATTGTTGTGCTACCTTGCTTGGCATGGTAGAGAATATAGGTTTTGAGTGTAGTTTTGGTGATTAATGGTAACATAAGATTATTTTGATTTAACATATGTTTTATAGAACCGAATTATGGTCACAGTGACAAAGTTTGTTTGGACAATTTATAGTTTTCATGCTCCTGAATATTGTTTTCGTCTTGTTATTGGAAGGATGGAATACGAGATTAAGGATGGAGTAGTTCGAAATGTTGTTTGGAGTTTAGAGACTTAAAATAGTTTAGGGCCTTATTTTTCCTTTAATTGTATTATAAAGGTGGATATTTGCTAGTAGCTTAACCTAGATAAGTTTAATAAGTTTAGTTTAGTGCATACTAGTTGTCTTTAGCTCTAGGTTGCTTAGGATAGGTTCGAAAGAAGTTTGGAACACAACCTATTTACAATTTTTTTTTTAAAAAATCATTTACAAAGTTTCTAATGATAGATATGTTAGGGTTTAGGGTTTTCGAGGCGTAGGACACGGTCATCAAATGACTGGTCCGACACCTCCACGTAGTCCGCCAAAGAGAGCTTGATTGTTGGACCTTGTGAACAATAGGTCATTGGATCACTAAGTTGAGTTCGATGATCTATGACAACAAACCAGAGAGTTCCATGGCTGTCGCACTAGTTCGATAATGGGCGTTGAACCATATGGTGCATCTTTTTTGTTCTAGGGTTTCTTCTACAGGGTCGTTAGACTCTATGAGCAGTGCAACTGCTGAACCAACGAGTTGGGTCTGATGGTCTCTATTAAGTAACTATATAGAGTTTCGTGAGTGTCGCACAGGTCCGTCGGTAAGCGTCGAACGAGACGCTTGCAACAATAATTCAAACAACTACTGCTTACACAATAAGTACATAGTTATTGTTGTGTCATCGAAACATGTGAATCGGTTCGATAGATGAGCGTCGGATAGTCCAACACTCATGAGTTTTTTCTAAAGTTATTGTAATGGCTAGTTGGCCGATTGGAAGCTATAAATATCCCATCAACCGGCTCATAATAGTGTTATTGCCAAATTTAATAGCTTAAGCAACCAAATTGAAATGTGAGAAAGTCTTTGTCTAGTGATGGACTTGAGAGTTGAAATTTGGTTAGTGGTCTTATTAGTTTGCACAATTAAGATGGTAGAGTCAAGTGAGAGGTTGCTTATTATGATCGGTGTCACCTGGATAGTTCAGTGGTGAACAAGAGTATGCTGATCACCGGGAAAGTTTGTGGGTGACCCAACTTATGACTTATACACGATTGTGAGTGGTTCACCGTGCTAGAGCGGTGAAGAACCAACTAATAGATTATACTTAATCCTTGCACGGAGCAAGGGGGACAACACCTTTGTGCGGGTCTCCAACGATGATTAGTGCAGAGTGCCGACTCTCTCAGACCTTAGCAAAATATCAAGGAGTCTTCTAACTATTACTTTACTGCACACATTTACATTTGAACAATTTACTTCAAACATTTACATTTCTTAGTATTTCCATGCTAATTAAGGTTGGAAATTAGAGTGCAAGATTCTTTGTGACACATTAGGCACTCGAGTGAAGTTGGGCTAGCAATTAGAAATTAATTTTTGTAAGAAATTTAAGAGAAGCCCGATTCACCCTCTTTCTTGGGTATCGTAGTCTTTTCTATTGTTATTGAAGCCTCGTGCTCGTTTGTTTAGTTTAATTGCTTGGAGTTACTATGTACAGCGGGGATGAACCTCCTTGTAACAGTCTAAATTGGGGGTATAAAATTTCTTCTCTAATATCCACCAAATTCAAGTGTTACCTCTTAGTTTACTTTTGTTCTCACTCCTTTCTTTCTCTTTCAAGATAACAGAGGGATCTATTTTGAATACGTGTATCACGAAAACCCTAAGGAAGTCGTGTGACGTTGCACCATGCTAAAGTGTATATTTTATTTTGCTTGCTGCATACATTTGAAATGCATTCATCTTATTTTGAGTTTGCGCTCGAGTTTGGAAACTAGATACAAAAGAATAAGCAAAATATAGAAAAAGAAAGGAGAAAGCAGGGAAATGAGCCTAGCACCCCCTCTCGGTCGGCCTAAGCTACCCTCCCAACCCGCGGCCCACCCCCCTTCTCTCCATGCTGCCCCAACCTACTGCGCGGCTGGGCCACGCCCCTCCCTACCCTAGCCCACGAGCGGGCCCCCTCACACGGCCCACGCACAAGCGTGTCACGCGACACCTGACCAGCCACCGTTGTCTGGCCCGCAGGCCTTGAGCATCAGGGGCTTCTCACCCCAACCATCGCCCCGCACCCATGGCCGACGGGAGCGGCGCCCTCGCCCATGTCGCCTGTCCAATCAGAAACCACCTGACCGGGTGCATTGAAGCCCCAACATCACCCCTCTCTTCCTCCCACTTCCCTCACATTTGCATCTGAACGCGTTTGTGCCCTCACATTGAAACCGTCGCCGCACACGCCGTTCTTGTTGACCTTCGCCGGATTTGAACCTAGCTGCCGCCGAGGTGAGCTCGCCCCCATTCCTCCCTCTCCCCCCTCTCTCTCCTCCTCGCTGCTTATCGTGTTGGCATGGTGCTCGCTTGCCATGGCCGAGGCTTGGGCAAGCCGGTCCGGCCACCCTCCTATTCTCTCCCCTACCCCTGCTCGGCATGCCCGCGGCACGACTGCCGATTGAAAGGGAAATGTGCCCTTGGACCATATCTATATTGTTTTGGTGATTAAATGCTCAACACATTGTCTTGGACTACCATCTTAATGTATGGGCATAAGCACAGATACTTGAAAGGCAAATTGAGAAACATGGGAAAATGCATATTTGTGTATATTGCAAATCCTATTGTATGGGAGGAACAAAGGTATGATTCGAGCACTTAGTAAACTATTTGAGTTACTAACTATGTTTATCTAAGTGCTAGGAAACTTCTCAAGTCAAACCATTTTGGAGAAATGGTGTTTGGCTAAGATTAGCCAAACTTGTGCTAGTTTGGGGGCACAAGACTGTTCGGTGTGCATCGGACAGTGTTCGATGCCCCAGGCTAGTCAGTCGGCGAACATGCTGCTCTCAGGAATCTACCGGGACACCGCAACTATAATTCACCGGACAGTCCGATGCCCTCAGACTAGCACAAGTTTGGCTAATGCACTGGACTATGATTGTTGTTTTGATTCTTGCGCTCTCTTCTTGACATGTGTCTATCGTTGTTGTTGTGATTGAGTTCTTGTGTGTGTTTCTACTCCCATCCTTACTCCGTTTTGATTGTAAACATTTGTGTATGCTGTGAGAGACTCCAATTCGTGGAGATTCCTCGATTCATCACAACCAGGAAATTTTATAAGGAAGACAACCGTGGTATTCAAGTTTGATCTTTGGATCACTTGAGAGGGGTTGAGTGCAACCCTTGATCGAAGGAGGTCACCACAACATGGAGTAGGCATTAGTCGAACCAAGAGATAAATTTGTCGTGTCTCTTGTCTATTTACTTTATTACAATTGTTGTCTTCTTGAGTTCTTATATTCACTTGTATTATTACTCCTAAGTTTGATACACATTTCAAAGAAGCAATCAATTGAAGAGTTCTCATCCCTCCATCTCTACCCATACCAACTTGGTTTTTGCTTTCACTTACACTCATTATAAACCAAGTTTGTGTCGTTTAGAGTTGATTTTTGTAGGATCATCTATTCACCCCCCCCTCTAGGTGCTCTCACTAGTGCCTCCACACAGCGTGCCCCAGACGCGGCATGCCCGCCCCAGCTCGTAGTCGTGCCGTCGCGCTCGCTATCGGAGTTCGTCGTGCACATACTCTTGTCCCCATGCCTCCCCTAACACCACCCTCCCTAGCCCCGACGAGACCACCATGGCCGGCGTTCACCTCGGTCAGGTCCCCGCATCCGGCATCCCGCACAGCAGCAACCCCGTCACACCTTCGACCCCTGCGCAAACCCTGACCAGCCACTGCGCGAGGTAAGCATCGTGATGTGGCGGAACTGCCCGAATTATTCCAGCTTAAGTGCCTAAGTCCCGCCTTAGAGGCTAGACCACACTTAAATGGGAATAACCCATCAATTCCTCGGATCTAGTCCGACGAGGCCACTGACAGGATCAAGTACCACAATCTCACTCGATGGTGAGTCACAGAGCAAATACAATAAAGCATAAAACCATGCAGGTAAGAGTGTTAAAATTATTACATCATCAACATCGGAGTTTTGCAAAAGTGACCATCATTGTTCGAAGTGCAGCGGAAATAAACTAACGGTAAATAAACAGAGAGATGGGGGAAGCTTGTCCCATCACTCCTCATGCTCCTCCTCAGCCGAGGCAGGGTCCCACTCGATAGTCCAATCCGGTGGTAAGGTGGACGGCCAAGTCACTCCAGCAACCATGTCCTCCAGAGAACCTGTAAAAAAAACTATGCCACAAGCAAGGCTGAGTATACTAATACTCAGCTAGACTTACCCGGTGTGAGGAGTCTACTCCTCTACCTCGAGACATGCAGCTATTTGGCTGTGGGGTTTGGTTTGCCAAAAGCACTAGCGGAGTTTCTAAGTCAAGTTTTAACTTTGTCAAATTTAAGTGTGACTCTCTTAAGGCTAAATGTGTACTATCTACTCATACATAGTAGCAAACATTTTTAGCAATCAACATCTTGTATCTACTCATCATATTTCCACTAGTTACTCAATGCAGTACAATGGATCAAGCAGTCTCATTAGCTGCGAGAAGCAGACGATTCGAATCGAGTTTTTAAACCTTGCAAGGTAAACCTAAACACACGACATGTAGGGGCACTCCGTCCCCACACACATCAACCGTCCCCATTGATTCCCTGGCAACAGAAAGGGGCTCACCGCCTTGGCGTACAATGCCCCACTGACCCCGACTGCCGTCGTGCAGTGGCCGCACTTGTACCCACCATAACCGGAATGGGAGACCACGTCTCACGTCGCGTGAGGAGGGCAATCTGCGGGCAGGTTCAGTCAGGTACTAGGCTTACCGATTTACCATATTTCTCGGTATGTGTTTAGTACGTTCAAACGCTTGACACAGGTATCCGCACGTTAATCCTTATTCCCATTTTTCACCTCATAGACCATGCATCCCCATGGATCCGTGTCCACCAACCAACTATTAATATGATAAGAAAAGTGGGTACAACCAATTCCTGATCTCGCGCGAGTGCTAGAAAAATCACTCGTCTTCTACCGAGATCCTAATTAAATAAGCAGCTACTCGACCTAGCATACTATTATCCATTTCAAAAGGAATCCTGAGTTCATGCAACTAGGGTTTCAGTCAAATCCTACACTTAAGTGCACAGTACAAGCCTACAAACAATAAGTATAGTAAAATAGCATAAATAACAGGTTATGCATAAACCGGGGCTTGCCTTCCAAGGCTGTGGTAGGCAGATCCTCTGGTGCAGACTCGGGTGCTAGATCTAGGGCTACCTCCTGAGCAGCTCCTTGCTCCGGCACGAGGACGTACTCTCCGTCAGCAAGGTTACAGTCTATCGAATGCAATGAACATGTATATCATGATTATGCAGGATTTAATAACATTATGCTAAGAAGAAACTAAGTCAAGAAGTAACTTAGGGTTTCTTAGCCATGCGGGGCTTCCAGTGGGTTATGCTTATTACCTTTTAGGCTTAGGTTTTGATTGAGGATAAATATAGTGGGTTTGTATTGCCTTCATATATTTCAGTGGATAATCTACAAGAGTTTTAGGATGACACTAATTTCCATTATTCATTTTTCCCTTTTTCTTCATTTTCTACTTATAGTTTCTAGTGTAGGTTTAAACTACGACAGTGGTTTAACATTTTCCAAAAATTCTGTAAAAATTACAGTGGATTGCCATTGGTCACTATAGCCCATTCTAGGAAATTGGGGCTCAAAATAAAAAGGCTAAGCTTTAGACAAAATGACAAAGGTGGTGTAAAAAGGGCCACTTAACACTACACCTCCTCACTAGAGGTGAGTTTCTTCCTAAGGGTTATTTTTGTTGGGATCTAACAGTAATACTAACTCTCTGTACCAAGATTCACAAAAAGTTAATTGGTGTTTAATTAGTTGTGATTTTCTTAAAGTTTTATTTCCAAAAGGTGCTTATAACTAACTTGTCATTTGAAAAATATCAAACAACAAATTTTGTATTTTTCTTATGTTGATCATAACAAAACATTGGTTATCCCAAGGGTTGGGGTGTTTTCATCTTAGGGTTATTTTTGTAGGGGTTTTCTAAGTTATCCTTGTTTTATTCAAATAAAAGGTATGCTACTTATTTTATACTAAACCAGGGTAGGATAGATTTTTCTGGTGAACTACATTGGATAAGTACCCTAATAAAAATAGAGGTGCCCTCTGTTTTATTATTTAAATTACATTTTCTATTTTTCTTAACCTTAAGTATATTGCAAAATAAGTAGTAAGAACTAACTTAATGGAGTGGACAGATAGGTTTAACATTTTTAAACAGGTTAGTAGGTAGATACAAACTTCTCCAATTTTTCCTAGCCCTAGTCAAACAATATAACTATTTTTCTTTCTATTATTGAGCTTTTGGCCAAAACTATAATTAAATCAGAGCTTTAAATTTTTCTATAGTACATAGGGGGTTTTATATTTTTCTTAAGTAGGCTACATTATTTAGGGTCTGACAAAATTGGTTTGACCAAATTTGGATAAACTAAACAGAAGTTATGAATTTTTAAAGTCTCTGTTCAATTTAAAAATAGATTTAAATAAGAGTTTCCTGGAAAAACAATTTACACTGAGGTCCCTGGGTTTAAACTGAATCAACCCACTCAAATCTACCCCTGAGCCACTATTCCCCTGAGTCGCTGACAGTTCAAAAAGCCCCCTGACCTTTTCTTCCTCTCACCCGCAGTCCTTCCCCCAATGTAAACAGTACCCGCGGGAAAGAAAAGGGTGGCTCGGCTTACCGGCGGCGAGATAGGTCCGGCGAAGGGCAGGGTTGGCTCGGGGAGGCTCTGGCGGTCACGGCGAGGTGCGGCTTGACGGCGGGGATGGCCGGAATCGCTCGGTCCACGCACGCAGGCGGGTGTTCTCGTCGGCGGCGAGTGTACCGGCCAAACCACGGCGAGCTGGTTCAATCTGAGGGCAAGGTGAGCTTCATGGGGTCACGTAGTGGCTGTGTGCACCAGGAATTGGAAAAAGATTGAGCGGATTACCCGGTCCACGTACTCCGGCGAGGGTGTGAGCTCCGACGACCGTGGACTAGCCTCTCCGGCGAAGCAGGCTTCGATTCCTCGCTCGGGGAGCTTCACTGAGGTGTGCACACTCGTCTCCGAGGGTTGGATGGGGCTGGGGAAGGTTGGACTGGCCGGTCTACGGCGGCAGTGGCTCGGGTGGCCACGGACACGCCGCGCACGGGCAAACGGCGGTGAACTGAGCTCCGGGGAGGTTTGAGGGTGTGCGGACGAGTGTAGTCGACGCCTGGGTGGGCTTTATAGGCGCGGGCGCGGGACAGGGCGTCGGCTGGCCGTTGGCGCGACGTGGAGCACGAGGGGGCACGCGCGGGCGTGCTCTGGCGAGCTCAGAGCGCGTCGAACACGTGGCTCGTTGCTTCTGCCCGTGTTCTTCCCTCTGCTGAGCGGCCAAAACGTACGAATCTTACCCTATCGCCTGTGGGAGATCTCTTCCCTGCACCTAGAGCTACCTAGTTCATGTGAGTTCCAAGAATAGATGTGGTCGGGTTAGAGAGATAGAGGGGGAAGAAGTTGGCTGTGTCAGCTAGGTCCAAGCCGAGACAAAAATGGTGTCAAGTCGTGTCTAGCGTCCTAGGGTAGGTGTCATCTCTTTCCAGGGTATTCTAGGGTTAATTTGGCGCCACTTTGTCAATTGGGTCGAAGGGTTTTGAAATTTGGATTAAGGTGAACATGTGGAATCTTTATTCAAGGGTTAGTTTTTTATACTTAGGCAAAATCTGAATTCTCCCTTGTGCTGAACCTTAGGTGAACTTTTTAGGACTTTTCTAAAAACTTTTTGGGGGTACTTCCTTACTATTAATTATAGGTTATGAAGTATATTACAACTTTTATATTTGGCCCAAGTCATGATCATAAGGTTTACATGACCTTTTGATCCTAGCTTCAATTAGGGTTCCTATTGCCCAAGAGGGGTTTGCTTTAGGGTTTTGGGAAAATCCCCACTTAGATGTGCATGACAAGCTAGGGCATGATATCAAAGATAGTTTGCACTTGCTTAGGACCTTGAATTCCAAGTTTGAGGTACTTTGCCCAAATCAATCTTCATGTGATAATAGGTTAACAGGGGTAGCCCTAGGTGGACACCCTAAGTAACACCTAGGGTGTTACAGCCCTCCCCCCTTAAAGGAATCTCGTCCCGAGATTTTCGGTAGAGTCCCTTGGAGGGGTGCTTGAAGGTGTGCTAGTGTGCTTATTCCCTCTTATATCCGAGTTTCTCTTGTTAACTGCTCTTCGAATGTCACCCTTTTTGCAACTTCAGAAGGAAGTCCTTTTTAAGTTAAAACCACAACTTAGACTACCCTTACTATCTAAGTTTCTCTTATAATTGTTTTCAAAGGGCAGGTGGGGGGTGGGGTTTTGGGGTTACGTACCAACTCCTTTGGGCAGAAAGTTGGGGAAGCGAGAGCGTAGAAAGTCCTCAGTCTCCCACGTAGCTTCCTCTGCTGAATGGTGACTCCGCTGAACTTTATACATTTTAATTGATCTTGCCCGCGTTGATCTCTCCTTTTGATCCAGTATCTTGATGGGGTACTCTCGATAGGACAAGTCTGGTTCTATCTCAATGTCTGGTTCCAGTAGCACTTCAGTGGGTAGGCGAACGCATTTCCGCAGCTGAGATACATGGAACACATTGTGAACTGCTGACATGTGGGGTGGCAATTCCAATTGGTAAGCCACAGGTCCACAACTTGCTTTTATCTCATAAGGTCCAATGTATCGAGGAGTTAACTTGCCCTTAATTCCGAATCTCTGGACACCCTTGGTGGGTGACACCTTAAGATAGACATGGTCTCCCACTGCAAACTGGAGAGGTTTCCACCTCTTGTCATGATAGCTCTTTTGCCTGGCCTGAGCAGCTTCTAAGTTCTTCTTGATGACTCTGACTTTTTCTTCTGCCTCAAGTACCAAATCTGGCCCAAATATTTCCCTTTCTCCTGCTTGAGACCAATTCAGCGGGGTCCTACACCTTCTCCCATACAAGGCTTCAAAAGGTGCCATCTTCAGACTGGACTGGTAGCTGTTATTGTAAGAAAACTCTGCCAAAGAAAGACACTTATCCCAATCCTTCCCGTAGTGTAGTGCACATGCTCTCAACATATCTTCCAAAATCTGGTTTACCCTTTCTGTCTGGCCATCTATTTGGGGATGGTACGCTGAGCTTCGTATGACATGGGTCCCAAGTGATTCTTGGAGTTGCTCCCAAAAGCGTGCCACAAACAGTGCTCCTCTGTCAGATACAATGGTCTTTGGAATACCATGCAATTGCACTATTTGATCAACATAAATCTCCGCATACTTCTCTGTCTTGTGGGTGGTATGTACTGGCAAGAAATGGGCAGTCTTGGTCAGCCTGTCCACAATAACCCAAATGGAATCATGGTGCCTAGAGGTATTGGGCAATCCTACGATAAAGTCCATGCAAATGTCCTCCCATTTCCAAGATGGTATGGGAAGAGGTTGCAAAGGGCCTGCCGCCTTCAAATGACTGGCTTTGATTCTCTGGCAGGTGTCACACTCGGATATATACTTGGCAATTTCCCTCTTCATTCTGGTCCACCAATATAAAGATCTGAGATCATGGTACATCTTGTTGCTACCAGGGTGCATGGAGAATTTGGAAAGGTGAGCTTCATCCAGTATCTTCTTTCTAAGCTCAAGGTCCCTGGGAACAACCAGTCGATCTCCAAACCATAAAATTCCCTTACTGTCCTGACGGAAACACTTGTACTTTTCCGCTTTCTGCTTGAGCATGTCTTTGATAACCTGCACACCTTTATCCCCAATCTGTGCCTGGTCTATTTGCTCTAGAAGTGTGGGCTCCACCGAGATATAACTTAATTCACCGGAGGGAACAACTTCCAATTTCAACTTACACAACTCATCACACAGGGTGGTGACTCTTGCATCCATGTTCATACAATTGCACTGGGCCTTTCTGCTCAAAGCATCTGCCACGACATTAGCCTTGCCAGGATGGTAATGTACCTCCAATTCGTAATCCTTGATTAATTCTAACCATCTTCTCTGCCTCATGTTTAGGTCTGCTTGAGTGAAAATATATTTGAGACTCTTATGATCAGTGTAGATGTTACAGTGAGCTCCCATCAAGTAGTGTCTCCATATCTTAAGAGCATGGACCACGGCTGCCAATTCCAGGTCATGTGTAGGGTAGTTTTTCTCATGGGGTCTGAGTGCCCGGGAAGCATAAGCAATCACTCTGTTTTCTTGCATCAAGACACATCCCAATCCCGTACCAGAAGCATCACAATAAACTTCGAAGGGCTTGGTGTTATCGGGTTGAGCCAGCACTGGGGCTGTTGTCAAATGCTGCCTCAAGGTATGAAAAGCATCTTCGCACTTCTGGCTCCAATTGTACTTGGCTCCCTTCTTCAATAGCTCAGTCATTGGCTTGGCAATTCTGGAGAAATCCGGAATAAATCGTCGATAATACCCGGCCAATCCTAGAAAACTCCGAATCTGCTTCACTGTAGTTGGGGGTTTCCAGTCCATCACCTCTTGTACCTTCTCAGGATCAACTGATATTCCTTCCTAAGAAATTGTGTGACCCAAGAATTTAATCTCTTTCAGCCAGAATTCACATTTGGACAACTTGGCATACAACTGATGATCACGCAGCCTCTGAAGTACAGTATGCAAATGCTTGGCGTGCTCGGCTTCATTCTTGGAATAGACTAGGATATCATCGATGAAAACAACCACGAACTTGTCTAACTCTGGCATGAATACTAAGTTCATCAAATACATGAAATAAGCCAGGGCATTGGTCAGCCCAAAAGACATCACCAAAAACTCATACAACCCATATCTGGTAGAGAAGGCAGTCTTTGGAATATCACTGGCACGGATCTTGATCTGATGGTAACCTGAGCGAAGATCTATCTTGGAGAATATCTTGGCTCCTACCAACTGATCAAACAGAACATCAATGCGGGGCAGTGGGTATTTGTTCTTGATAGTCACCGCATTGAGAGGGCGGTAGTCAACACACATCCTCAAACTTTCATCCTTTTTCTTCACAAATAATGCTGGACATCCCCATGGTGAAGTACTTGGGCGAATAAACCCCTTGTCCAACAATTCTTGCAGTTGCTTCTTCAGTTCTGCCAGTTCCGCGGGAGGCATCCTATAGGGTCTCTTAGAGATAGGAGCAGCCCCGGGTTGCAACTCGATTGCGAACTCGATGTCTCGGTCAGGTGGCATCCCTGGCAACTCATCTGGAAACACATCCGGGTAGTCACAGACTACTGGGATCTTTTCCACTAGGGATTCTATCATAACGAAGGCACAAGAACGGGTACAACCCTGATCAGGCAAATATAAAACAGTCTCACCGTAAGCAGGGGAATGGATTTCAATTGCCCTGGCTGCAATATCCAATACTGCCTGGTGCCTGGTCAACCAGTCAGCTCCCAATATAATATCCACGCTATCCAATCCCAAGATGAGAAGGGTGGTTCTAATCACAAGACTACCAAATTTTATAGGCACTTGCCTGCTGATTTGGTTGGTGGCAATCCTGCCTCCTGGTGTTGAAATTGTAATGCCCCCATTGGTGTGGTGAAAAGGCAGTTGACATTTGGCACTAAATTTGGCACTAATAAAGCTATGTGATGCACCAGAATCAAAAAGAATAACAGCAGGATAATTCAAAACTGTAAAGATACCAGTCATGACGGGTGCTCCCTCTGGAATATCAGCCATGGTGGTAAAGTTTAGCTTGCCCTGCCTCACTTGCACCTTCTGCCTCTTGCCCTGATTCTGGTTGACATTCTGCCCCTGCCTATGCTGGTGTCTGGGGCAATTCTTGGCATAATGCCCAGTGTTGCCATAGGTGAAACACCTGTTGTCATTTGTCTGGCGATACTGCTGCTGCTGCTGATTGTTCCTCTGGGCTGGAAACTGGGTGCGGTTGGGTGCCTGCTGCTGCTGCTGCGGTGGTCGGATCACCCATCTCCCTTGCTGCTACTGGGGTCCCCTGTTCTGTGTGTCGGACACAATCCTGAAGCGCTGTGGCTGAGCTGAGGGTCCAGCCACAGGGGTCTTCCTCTTCTTTTCTGCCTGTCGAGCTGTAATGCAGTCCTCCTGGGAGATAGCCATGTTGACCAACTCATTGTAACTGTTGGCCCTGACGGTGTTGAGATGATCACGGAGCTTAGTGCTGAGCCCCCTCCTGAATCTGTCTCTCTTCTTCTCATCCGTGTCTGCGTGATATCCAGCGCACAAGTCATTAAAGGCCTGGGCATACTGCAACACTGTCCTGTTGCCCTGAGTGAGTGCCAGAAACTCGTTGAGCTTTCGGTCCATGATGCCTGCGGGTATGTGATGTCCCCTGAAAGCTACCTTAAACTCCCTCCATTCCACTTCATGGTCAGCCGGTTGCATAGCAAGATAGTGGTCCCACCATGTCCGCGCGGGTCCGCGAAGCTGCTGAGTAGCGAACCGGACCTTAGTGACTTCTGAGCAAGCTCCATGGAGTAGCGAGAATTTGGATTCCACTACTCGCAACCACACATCTGCATCGAGTGGATCCTCTGCCCTTGTGAACAATGGGGGCTGGGTACTGAGGAACTCCTGGTAGGTAGCTGCCGTGGGGTGACGCTGGTGGTCTCCACCACCATAGTGCTGAGGTGGTGGCTGACGCTGAGCTAGTTGCCTCAAAATCTCGTTCTGCTGAGCCATCAGCTCCTGCAGAGTGGGGGGTGGTGGTGGCGGTGGAGGAACGCGCTCATTCTGGCCACGACGCTGCCTCCCGGCCATCTGAAAAAACCACATAAATACTTAACACCACATCTCCAAGTTCAAGATCTAATCGCGGCGAAAAGAGTCAACAACAAAATGATAGACTCCAATTTCACAAAGATTTATAAAGGCATAACTTTTTCCTTCCAAATTTAAAACTGATAACAGCATCCATCCAACATGCTTCCAAAAGAGTTTAACATGATTACATCATTTGTCCCAAAAAGACTCAACTCGATCCAGCCTAGTACCCCAAGGGTGCAAAAGCTAAGCTAGCTGCGAGGAGTCCTACATTACCGATCTCTATTCCTACTCTGGCAACTAATGAGCGAAAGAGGCGACACTCGACTCGGGGGAAGGTGGCCTCCCTGAGCCAGCAGTGTCTACGCTGGAAGCAGGCTCCTCCCCTCCCTCAATGTCGACGTCCTCGTCAGCCTCCCCATCATGGATCTCCTGATGATGCATGTCTAGGTGCTCATTAGCCTCTGCGAGCTGTTGCTGGGTATTGAGAAGCTGATCTTCGAGAACCTCGATGGTGTTCTCCCTTGTTCCCACCAATTCCTCCAACTCATGGATCTCATTAGACAGCTGCTCCACTTGTAAATCTTTTTCCACCAGCTCTTGGGACAAGTCAACCACGAGCTCCTCCCTGTTATCCAGGGTAATCTTGGTTGCCTCCAATAATGCCATCAGATGAGACATTGCCTCCCCATGCATCACTTGCATACGGTTCAGAGCGTTCATGCACCGTACCGACAAGTGAGTCGTGTGGCCTGGGTAGAGAGCCCAGATATCCTTGGCATGCTCCACCCGATCCTTCCATATTGGGTCGTCTTCCCTCTTAGCGGGGAACAAGCCAATGGGGTGGGTGGAAAGCTCCAAGGGGTGAAATCCGCAGAAAGTAGTCAACCCGTGCAGAGCGATCGCCTCGATCGTGTCCTCCGCCCGGTATCCGAAAGACTCGGAGTCCAGGGAACGCCAGCCCGGCTGCAGGGGATGAGGCTCCAAGGTCATCCTCACCCTACAGCGGGGCACCTGGTGCTTCTCGAACTGCTGCACCGCGTACTGAGGGGGTGTCAAGTATCCGGCTCCCTGAAGTACCTCCCACAAAATATGGGGGAAGCCCTCTCGTGCAAGCCCGTCAGTGTGGGTTAGTGCATTTCCGTCCTCTGAGGATCCGTGGGAAGTCATCTGTGTATGGTTGGGCGTAAGTAAAAGAAAAAGAATTATAAAAAGAACAAGAGAAACAAAACTCAACCTTTCTTTAGTTAAATAAAAAGGTACTCGGGACTCAGTTGGTTATCATCTTGTTTTTAAGTCTTTACTCAATTACTCATTTGTTTAATTTTGGCAATGCATGCATGCTCGTCCTGAACGACCTCACCAACATAAGGGGATAGAGAAGGACTCCCATCCCTTAAAGTGGCCTGTGGGGCCTAATTATTTAGCCACCTAGCTACCCTTCTATCATCCTAAGGCTTCACGTCCTAGGTCTATCCTGCTCGTCCTATGGTCTATCCAACATTGTTTCTATCAAGTTTTATTTTGGAAAAAGATGGTGTTCACATTTTATTGATTCCTCTGTGGTGGTACAAGCTCCGATACCAGCTGTGGCGGAACTGCCCGAATTATTCCAGCTTAAGTGCCTAAGTCCCGCCTTAGAGGCTAGACCACACTTAAATGGGAATAACCCATCAATTCCTCGGATCTAGTCCGACGAGGCCACTGACAGGATCAAGTACCACAATCTCACTCGATGGTGAGTCACAGAGCAAATACAATAAAGCATAAAACCATGCAGGTAAGAGTGTTAAAATTATTACATCATCAACATCGGAGTTTTGCAAAAGTGACCATCATTGTTCGAAGTGCAGCGGAAATAAACTAACGGTAAATAAACAGAGAGATGGGGGAAGCCTGTCCCATCACTCCTCATGCTCCTCCTCAGCTGAGGCAGGGTCCCACTCGACAGTCCAACCCGGTGGTAAGGTGGACGGCCAAGTCACTCCAGCAACCATGTCCTCCAGAGAACCTGTAAAAAAAATTATGCCACAAGCAAGGCTGAGTATACTAATACTCAGCTAGACTTACCCGGTGTGAGGAGTCTACTCCTCTACCTCTAGACATGCAGCTATTTGGCTGTGGGGTTTGGTTTGCCAAAAGCACTAGCGGAGTTTCTAAGTCAAGTTTTAACTTTGTCAAATTTAAGTGTGACTCTCTTAAGGCTAAATGTGTACTATCTACTCATACATAGTAGCAAACATTTTTAGCAATCAACATCTTGTATCTACTCATCATATTTCCACTAGTTACTCAATGCAGTACAATGGATCAAGCAGTCTCATTAGCTGCGAGAAGCAGACGATTCGAATCGAGTTTTTAAACCTTGCAAGGTAAACCCAAACACACGACATGTAGGGGCACTCCGTCCCCACACACATCAACCGTCCCCATTGATTCCCTGGCAACAGAAAGGGGCTCACCGCCTTGGCGTACAATGCCCCACTGACCCCGACTGCCGTCGTGCAGTGGCTGCACTTGTACCCACCATAACCGGAATGGGAGACCACGTCTCAGGTCGCGTGAGGAGGGCAATCTGCGGGCAGGTTCACTCAGGTACTAGGCTTACCGATTTACCATATTTCTCGGTATGTGTTTAGTACGTTCAAACGCTTGACACAGGTATCCGCACGTTAATCCTTATTCCCATTTTTCACCTCATAGACCACGCATCCCCATGGATCCGTGTCCACCAACCAACTATTAATAGGATAAGAAAAGTGGGTACAACCAATTCCTGATCTCGCGCGAGTGCTAGAAAAATCACTCGTCTTCTACCGAGATCCTAATTAAATAAGCAGCTACTCGACCTAGCATACTATTATCCATTTCAAAAGGAATCCTGAGTTCATGCAACTAGGGTTTCAGTCAACTCCTACACTTAAGTGCACAGTACAAGCCTACAAACAATAAGTATAGTAAAATAGCATAAATAACAGGTTATGCATAAACCGGGGCTTGCCTTCCAAGGCTGTGGTAGGCAGATCCTCTGGTGCAGACTCGGGTGCTGGATCTGGGGCTACCTCCTGAGCAGCTCCTTGCTCCGGCACGAGGACATACTCTCCGTCAGCAAGGTTACAGTCTATCGAATGCAATGAACATGTATATCATGATTATGCAGGATTTAATAACATTATGCTAAGAAGAAACTAAGTCAAGAAGTAACTTAGGGTTTCTTAGCCATGCGGGGCTTCCAGTGGGTTATGCTTATTACCTTTTAGGCTTAGGTTTTGATTGAGGATAAATATAGTGGGTTTGTATTGCCTTCATATATTTCAGTGGACAATCTACAAGAGTTTTAAGATGACACTAATTTCCATTATTCATTTTTCCCTTTTTCTTCATTTTCTACTTATAGTTTCTAGTGTAGGTTTAAACTACGACAGTGGTTTAACATTTTCCAAAAATTCTGTAAAAATTACAGTGGATTGCCATTGGTCACTATAGCCCATTCTAGGAAATTGGGGCTCAAAATAAAAAGGCTAAGCTTTAGACAAAATGACAAAGGTGGTGTAAAATGGGCCACTTAACACTACACCTCCTCACTAGAGGTGAGTTTCTTCCTAAGGGTTATTTTTGTTGGGATCTAGCAGTAATACTAACTCTCTGTACCAAGATTCACAAAAAGTTAATTGGTGTTGAATTAGTTGTGATTTTCTTAAAGTTTTATTTCCAAAAGGTGCTTATAACTAACTTGTCATTTGAAAAATATCAAACAACAGATTTTGTATTTTTCTTATGTTGATCATAACAAAACATTTGTTATCCCAAGGGTTGGGGTGTTTTCATCTTAGGGTTATTTTTGTAGGGTTTTCTAAGTTATCCTTGTTTTATTCAAATAAAAGGTATCCTACTTATTTTATACTAAACAAGGGTAGGATAGATTTTTCTGGTGAACTACATTGGATAAGTACCCTAATAAAAATAGAGGTGCCCTCTGTTTTATTATTTAAATTACATTTTCTATTTTTCTTAACCTTAAGTATATTGCAAAATAAGTAGTAAGAACTAACTTAATGGAGTGGACAGAGAGGTTTAACATTTTTAAACAGGTTAGTAGGTAGATACAAACTTCTCCAATTTTTCCTAGCCCTAGTCAAACAATATAACTATTTTTCTTTCTATTATTGAGCTTTTGGCCAAAACTATAATTAAATCAGAGCTTTAAATTTTTCTATAGTACATAGGGGGTTTTATATTTTTCTTAAGTAGGCTACATTATTTAGGGTCTGACAAAATTGGTTTGACCAAATTTGGATGAACTAAACAGAAGTTATGAATTTTTAAAGTCTCTGTTCAATTTAAAAATAGATTTAAATAAGAGTTTCCTGGAAAAACAATTTACGCCGAGGTCCCTGGGTTTAAACTGAATCAACCCACTCAAATCTACCCCTAAGCCACTATTCCCCTGAGTCGCTGATAGTTCAAAAAGCCCCCTGACCTTTTCTTCCTCTCACCCGCAGTCCTTCCCCCAATGTAAACAGTACCCGCGGGAAAGAAAAGGGTGGCGCGGCTTACCAGCGGCGAGATAGGTCCAGCGAAGGGCAGGGTTGGCTCGGGGAGGCTCTGGCGGTCACGGCGAGGTGCGGCTCGACGGCGGGGATGGCCGGAATCGCTCGGTCCACGCACGCAGGTGGGTGTTCTGGTCGGCAGCGAGTGTACCGGCCAAACCACGGCGAGCTGGTTTAATCCGAGGGCAAGGTGAGCTTCATGGGGTCACGTAGTGGCTGTGTGCACCAGGAATTGGAAAAAGATTGAGCGGATTACCCGGTCCACGTACTCCGGCGAGGGTGTGAGCTCCGGCGACCGTGGACTGGCCTCTCCGGCGAAGCAGGCTTCGATTCCTCGCTCGGGGAGCTTCACTGAGGTGTGCACACTCGTCTCCGAGGGTTGGATGGGGCTGGGGAAGGTTGGACTGGCCGGTCTACGGCGGCAGTGGCTCGGGTGGCCGCGGACACGCCGCGCACGGGCAAACGGCGGTGAACTGAGCTCCGGGGAGGCTTGAGGGTGTGCGGACGAGTGTAGTCGACGCCTGGGTGGGCTTTATAGGCGCGGGCGCGGGACAGGGCATCGGCTGGCCGTTGGCGCGACGTGGAGCACGCGGGGGCGCGCGCGGGCGTGCTCTGGCGAGCTCAGAGCGCGTCGAACACGTGGCTCGTTGCTTCTGCCCGTGTTCTTCCCTCTGTTGAGCGGCCAAAACGTACGAATCTTACCCTATCACCTGTGGGAGATCTCTTCCCTGCACCTAGAGCTACCTAGTTCATGTGAGTTCCAAGAATTGATGTGGTCGGGTTAGAGAGATAGAGGGGGAAGAAGTTGGCTGTGTCAGCTAGGTCCAAGCCGAGACAAAAATGGTGTCAAGTCATGTCTAGCGTCCTAGGGTAGGTGTCATCTCTTTCCAGGGTATTCTAGGGTTAATTTGGTGCCACTTTGTCAATTGGGTCGAAGGGTTTTGAAATTTGGATTAAGGTCAACATGTGGAATCTTTATTCAAGGGTTAGTTTTTTATACTTAGGCAAAATCTGAATTCTCCCTTGTGCTGAACCTTAGGTGAACTTTTTAGGACTTTTCTGAAAACTTTTTGGGGGTACTTCCTTACTATTAATTGTAGGTTATGAAGTATATTACAACTTTTATATTTGGCCCAAGTCATGATCATAAGGTTTACATGACCTTTTGATCCTAGCTTCAATTAGGGTTCCTATTGCCCAAGAGGGGTTTGCTTTAGGGTTTTGGGAAAATCCCCACTTAGATGTGCATGACAAGCTAGGGCATGATATCAAAGATAGCTTGCACTTGCTTAGGTCCTTGAATTCCAAGTTTGAGGTACTTTGCCCAAATCAATCTTCATGTGATAATAGGTTAACAGGGGTAGCCCTGGGTGGACACCCTAAGTAACACCTAGGGTGTTACACGTACCCCACTCTTCGAGATGGGTAGCACACGTCTACCCCTGCGTATGGCCTCCCACATGATGCGTTTCGTCGAACCACGCGCGCAACAACCCGAATTGCATCCCCGCAGCGTGCACTCGCCTTCGCATATGTGCAACACGTCCGTCTACCCCTGCGCACGCTCGTCTACCCCCTGCACATTTGCGTCGTTCGCGCACATCGTCTGTGCTGGTCTCACATACTGTCGCGCGCGTCGCGTGAGTTGTCCGCGTGTTGTCATGCGTGTTACTTCGCGCGAGCGTCGCGCACACTTCTTCGCATGTCGCGTGCTTTGCCGCGCATCGCTAATCCGCTTCACATAGGATCTCTCATGTTGATTAATTAATTAATTATTCATTGAACTGAGGAATACCAGAGTAATGAATTAATCAGAGCTAAGTAGTTGTTTTAATAGATTTTCATCGTAAATGTCTGTTAAAATGATGACGTCGAATTAAATATTCTAGTTCATACTTGCTTAGTGTAAACACGAGATCCCTCGACTGCAAGTTTTATGTCACATGCATATTTAATTGACCTATTTCATTGTATGGTGTATTGTTTCTTTCTAATTCAAGAATGTTGAATATATGCTTGCACTCGCCTAGATAACGTTCTATTCACAGAGTCCGAAGGAATTGCAGGAGAAGACCATGAGCAGCAGCTACTTGGTGAAGGCAAGTGTCCTTTGACCTATTATGCCCAATTTATTTTAAAATTCACTCTCCCGCATACTATGATCAACCTAAGGATTGACTAGCTTCCTATTTATCGTGTCCTAAATTACCTTTTTGGGTTGGTCTATTATGATGAACTACATGCTAGTGCTTTACTTTAATCAACGAACTTGATGAGAATGACTTATGATACGATTTTTATTCTGGATATGATGAACTTGTGACACTTTAGGGGGCTCAGGCTATTTCCCGAGTACCTCTCCATAAGGACATGTTCGTTGAGAGATCACCCGAGAAAACAGTGCAACCAGGAGGGTGGTATGGGATGCCCTTAGCTGATTAATTGGAGGAATTTGGGGTGTAGTTTGCTTCGCCGTTGTGCCATCAATGGGGGTTGGGGCATAATGTTTGCTCTACTAAGGGTGGGGTGCTGAGGTTCATTCGATTTGGTTTTGTTAGTCACCCCCTTAGGGAGGAGTATTGTGTTTGTACGACTGGCGAAACCTAACGGGCGGCTACACACCAGGGTAATCTTTGTAAAGGATACATAGTGAAACCTTGCTGGCTCACCTTGGTAGTGTTTAAGGGTTTGATCGACCCGAGGCAAAAGGGATCATGACTCGTGGTTAAAGTGTGTGACCTCTGTAGAGGGTTAGAAACTGGTATATCATTCGTGCTCATGGTTAAGAGCAGCCTTGGGATCCTCTTTGATTAGGGATATTCTGGATACATTTATGTTGATGATTTAATGATGATGGCTATACTTATGGTTTCTGGTACTTTACTCTCTAAGGAGGTGTTTTTTGGGGTATTAATTTAGGTTCTATGATAAACTTGGCTTCCACTAACGATAAATACCTGACCAACTAAAAGCAACAACTTTGAGCTTAACCCCACATATAGCTAGTCCACCTCAGCTAGACGGGGCATTTGCTGAGTATGTTTATGTGTACTCACCATTGCTTAAACACAAAACACCAGGTTGTCCACATTGCAACCGCTGCTCAGGAGAAGATGAAGGCCACGTGGAGGACTTTCAGGAGTTCTAGGACTTCGAGGAGTTCTAGACTAAATTAGCAGCAAACCTCCAGTCAGCTGCCTATGAAGGCCTTATCTTTACCGTGTTTCGCTTAGCACTTTGATTTCTGTTTAGGTTAATGACTATGTGGATGTCTCTGGCATCATGATGTAATAAAGTAATACTTATTTATGTTATTATTTGAGCACTGCGTTTTGATGTCCAGTTATGTAATCGTTGTGTACGTGAATTTCTGATCCTAGCACGTACATGGTTCGCATTCGGTTTGCATTCCAAAACCGGGTGTGACACTCCTCCTATCTTTGAGGGTAACAATGTTCATTGTTAGAAAACCTGTATGGAAGCTTACCTTGAGGCTATAAATATAGGAGTTTTTAGAGCCACCCATCAAGGGCTTCCAAAATCTAAGGACATCATGAATCTAATCGGTGATGAAATTCATTATGAAAATTAAATACTAAGGCAAAAAATTCCTTTTAGAGGCACATGCAAGGATGTATTTAATAGAGTACACAACTACAAGGATGCTCATGCTCTTTGGACCAATATTTATGCACAAAGAAATTAAATTCTTTTGAAATGCGTCATCATAAAAATGACAATAATATGTACTCATAGTTGAATGTCTTTGTAGAGGAAGTGAATGGATTAGGACTCACACAACTAGACGTTGTGAGGAAAATCTTAAGTGTGCTCCCAATTAGAAGTAGGGCTACATCATCACTGTGCTTCACCAAATTGATCTTTCCATAACTACATCATCTCAAATCTTAGGGAAGATCAATGCTCATGATATGTACATGCACATCTATGATAAAGATATATCTTCTTTATATAAGAAAAAGGATTTGGCTCTTAAAGCCAATCATGAGAAGAAGGACAAAGCTAAAGTGCAAGAAGAAGATGAAAGCTCAAGCAACATTAATGTTGATGATGTGAAACTTGCACTTATGCATCATCATCAGAATCATCCTCGCTTGCTTCATTAGTATAGGGGGCTTAATGTGGGTCCTTGTTGACATGTTTAACTGAGTTAGGTATTGGTCGACATTGTGTTAGTCATGTGGTGGATCGCTCATGGGTCCCTATGCTCCCTATGGTTCCACATCTACAACATCATGGTTTGCGACATGCCAATCCTTCTCCTTGTACCTCTTTCTCTAATCAAATCTAGAATTTCTATATTAATAATTTGAATTGTCCATACATTTCATTAACAAGTTGTAACAAATTAAGAACTATTTAACTAACTTGTGCCAAGTCTAGCTCATGGAGATATAAGATAAAAGCAAAGGTAGTAGAACTCCACCACATGGAAGAAGATAAATGGCACATATATTCTCCATATGTCACTATCATGATTAGACTATAACAGTCTAGATTCTACTATGCCCAAGGCATCCAAGTAACCTACCAGTGACATATAATTGTTAGATTCTCGAGAAAACAAACGTGCCAACGGTGACGATAACACAAGTTGCTAAGCTAGCATTGTGCTGGGACATCGAGGAGGTCCAAATACTACATATAACATCTTTGTAGGTTATCTTTCATATATTTTTACCTTTTTTCATGGTACAAGCAAATCGAACAAGTCCCATCTTGGTGATTATAGGTGTTGGGGACTTGTTCTCAAATGCTATGAGTTAAGAACAAGGCAACACAAAAAAGGTTAATGGTTAATGCCCTTTGTCCTTCGAAGCATTATCTCCCTTAGGATATAATGATCTTTAGACGAAGGTCATGAAGGACGTACCTTCAACATTATAGTATATATTAATGAAAGAAGAAGCATATGAGACATGAGAAATAACATAAATAATCATATGACATCATTAATATCACTTAATTATGTAGTCATAAATGAATGTGAACAATATTGAATTACATTTTTACCTTCGGCTTGATTGAAAGCAAAAGTCCAAGCGTGACACACGAGTGAATACAAGTCAGCGTGAACAGTACGGGGTACTGTTCATCTATTTATAGGCACAAGACGCAGTCTGCGAGAAATTACATTCATACCCTTTACACTTGGTTACAATCATAACATAGGTTGTCATGGGCTAATTGGTCATTCCATCTTTTAAGTCGGTGTAACTGGAGTTACATTACGAAGCTCCTTGACTGATAGCTTCGGCATCATGTTCAGGCCCTTCGAAGGTGTTTCTTCTCACAAGACCTTCGGCGACGAAGCTGCCCCCAACAGTAGCCCCTTCACAGTACCAGATCGTTTTTCGTAACGAGCTCGACCCGTGAAAAATTCTTTTAAGCTTCGGAATGCCGAAGGTCCGAAAAACACCTTCCCTGAGCTCGTTGTCGAGAAACAATTTAAATATTCCCGGCGCAAGGTGGTCCCACCACAGAGCGGGTATGATCTGGTGTTTCCTCTTCTCGCGCCCTGCGGTCCACCATCCAGCGAACGCGAGCGGCTGTTTGGCGGGTGTAGGTAGCTTGACGATTCACCTTCCATCCTGCGGCACTATATAAACAGACAGGTAGGTGTGAAGTTACCACAGCATTCATTATCGTTGTGCTGCTGAAAAATTTTACCATAGTCGAAGCTTATGCTTCGTATTCTCAGTTAAAGCCTCGCCTTGTTTTCAGCTTCGTCAAAAGAGAGAGCTTCGGCAAAATCAAAAGGTAGTCAATTTCATCAAAACCGGAAGAGTTTCAGCATCAAATGGCCCGGGTGCGCTCAACTGCAAGGGTGACTCGTGAGGGAGAAGAGACCGAGGTCACCGAGACGGCACCAATTTCCGAAGTCATGAAACGATCGGGTCTGGTTGTGACAAAGGGAACCACTGACGAAGGTGCACCTGCTGCCGAAACCGAGCAGGCAGATGTTGAAGAGGGCGATACTAGCGAAGAGGAGATTGATTATAACACCATCATGCCATCCAAGCCCAGCCATTTGGATTTTGGGAAGTCGACTGTCTCCGAAGCTGATATGCCTATCATGACAAAGCTAGGCTACTTCGGGAAAGTCGAAGAGAAGTTGATTCATTTTGACGGGGAAGAGACCACCCCGAAACCCGAAAATAATGAAGTAGTAGTTTTTAAGAGCTTCTTCAAAGCAGGGTTGAGATTTCCCATGCACAGAATGGTTGCAGATGTGTTAGAAAATTTTGAGATTTATCTTCATCAGCTGACTCCGAACGCTATCGTTAGGCTCCGCGTTTTCATCTGGGCCCTCCGAAGCCAAGGAGTGGAACCACTTGCTGAAGCCTTCTGCCGGGTGCACGAACTTCACTATCAGACGAAGGCTAGAGAAGATGGATTACACGAGAACTTTGGATGTTATAATTTTGCATACCGCAAGGACATGAAGACACCGGTGGTTAGCTATTGCACCAAGTGGCCAACCGGTTGGAAGACTGAATGATTCTATGTTAAAATAGATGAGCAGAAGGAGAAGCTAGTTCAGAGCCCTCTGGAGCTAACCTTTGGGCTGACTAGGCCTCATTGCAACATGACGCGGGGGAACCATGCTCTAATGCTGTGGCCGAATTTAGAGTTGTATCTGAACATATTGGTACTAGGGATTTAGTTCAGGAATACCTAGCCAACAGGGTATTCCCAATGCTAAGGGAATGAGGTATGCCGAAGCTTAAAGGTGAGAAGAAGAAGAATGAACTCGTTCGGCTGCCTTATAATTTTAAATTCAAGAAACATTTCAAAGAACCCTGCCAAGAATGGTTGAACATAATTGAAGTTATGTGCAACGAAATCCTAGGAAATTATACGAAGAAAGAAGATCAATTGATGACTGCAGCCTTCGGCACCCGCCCGAAGCGAAGGTTGAATCGAGTGATGGATGCCCTGAATTTTGAATATCCTGACTATGAGCGATTGAACAAGGGTGCCGAAGGGCAAAAAAAATTGTTAGCGTTCTGGGTAGAGAAGCTGCTAGAATGGTGAAAGAGGATGAAGAAGTTCTGAAGAAAAGAAAACTTAGCCCTGAGCCGAAGGTAGCTACTCCAAAGAAGAGGAAAGCTGCGGGTCCGAAGCAAAAAGCAACTGATATAGAAGAAGAAACTCCCTCAACACCTTCTGCTGCTGATGTAGAAGAAATTCTAAAGGTAATGACTAAATCCTTGCCCATCAAGCTAAGTCCACTGGGCCACATCTGACGAAGCTTTTACAGAAGGAAAAGGAGCCCTTGGGAGCGAAGAAGCCTGCTGGGCCGAAGAAACAGAGAATTGTTCATGTGATTGAAGCCATTGAAGAAACGCCACCACCTGCCCCGACATAAAAAACACTAGCTGTTGAGAGTGCTACTGCTACCGAAGGTGCACCCACCGAAGCGGAAACTGCCGAAGCTTCAAATCTAGAGACCACTCTTTCTGATATTGATAAAATGCTCTTGAATATGGCCACGGAAGAAGCTGCTACGGTCGCTGAAGAGACCCTGGCCATAGTGCCTGGAAAAGAAAAGGAAAGAGCCGAAGATACTTCGGAGGAAAAGGTCTTCAATTTCCAAAACATAATTGGTCAGGAGTTATCTGAAGCTGAGAAAGAAGAGTTAAAAGATTACGCTATATCTTGTGGTTACAAACCAGGGGCGCTGCTCTTTGGTGGCATTGACGATGAGAGCTTAGGTTGTCTTCGTGACCGAACTGGAGTGAAGGTTACCAGTACTCTGTCGAAGAGTATTGGTTTCCCGAAGCTGGAGGCCGATATTAGCTGCTACCGACGACAGCATATCGTCGGTAGTTTGTTCTATTCCAATTTCAAGGTAAAAATTTTCTTGAGCTTTTATTGTTTTAAAGACGAAGAAGTTTTCTGACGAAAGCTGTTTTTGCATAGAGTATGCTATTAAGTAAGGCTCTAAAGATGCAACAAGACCTTGAATACAAAAAACATGAGGTTATAATCGAAGGATTAGAGAGCAAAATAAAAGATCAAGCAGCTGCTCTTGAAAAGAAAGATTTCGAACTTCAAACAGTGGAGGGTTTACTGGCAGAAGCCGAAACCAAGATTGCAAAACTGAATAGTGAAGTCCTCTTAAAGTTGGAAAGCTTCGAACAAGAAAAGCAGAAATTTAATGTGAAGCTTGAGACTGAAGCCGAAAAAAGTTCGAATTTACAGAAATCACTGAAAGAACTCCAAGATAAATGCCTAGACTTCGGCACCCGATGCGTGCAACGGCTAAAGCAGGTTTTCAACTCGGTTGGAGCCAGCTTTGAGACATTCAGTCCTTCGATTGAAGACTTGCCAGGGACCTTCGAACATATTGAGGGCAAAGTTGATGCTCTTGATGAAGTTATAGCTGGAGACGGCGATTTCTGTGCCCTGCTAGCTTCTCAGGGCACAACTGTTGCCTTCATGAAATCTGGTTGCACGCATGGGAAAATTGTTAATAGACCAAACTTCAGCTTATCACCGTCCTATTTAACTGATATCCCCAGTCTGGCTCAAAGCATAGGAAATAGATTGATAACGCAGATTTGGACGAAAGGCGGTCGAGACATGGCTTGCGACGAAGCTCGAAGCCACCTTAAGCCGGTAAGAATTTTGTGCCTGCTGCTTTACCTTCTCCTTGAAATTTGCACTTTCCTCATACTGCTTTGACATGTACAGGATGACAAAGTTGAGGAACAGTGAGCCGAAACTTGACAAGTGATCCGAAGCTTAAAGATGATGAAGCTGAAGACCTTGCTGCAAAAACTCTAGAAAAATTTTGTATTACCCTTGTAAAAAATATTGTAATCAAAGAATCAGACACTTATTATGTAAACTTGTCCATACCTTAACATATTTCTACCTTTTTTGTCCATGTATGAACTGCTTTGATGTGGACGAAACTCGTATTCTTTTTGAGCTGAAGGCGAAAAACACCTTCCCTTCTTTTCGTACACAACGAAGCATGAAACTGCTTCTTTTCTTTTTGCCGAAGCGTTATCCTCATACTCGAAGCATCTGCCTGTGTCTGTATGATATGATGATGATGATTCTATGTATGTCTAAATGAATGTTTATGAATGCAATGTATGATGTAATGTAACATGCAAATGAATGTCCAAACACACATATACGAAGCCACAACCACAACCTTCATTCCCTTAGAAATGACTGAAGTCTCTTTGTCGCTTATTTTTCGGCTTCACCGCTTATTTTTCGGTGTAAGTTCCGCATCCCCTTAGGAACGTCTTTTGAACTTCTTCGCCTTCTATTTCGACGGTATTCGCGTTGACTTTTCGCGCTTCGCCTTTTATTTTGGCGGTATTCGCGTTGACTTTTCGCGCTTCGCCTTTTATTTTGGCGGTATTTGGCTCTGCATCCCCTTAGGAATGACTTTTGAGCAAAAAACTTACGCTGCGCTCCCTTAGGAACGGCCTTTTTTTGTAGCTTCGTCGTGCTCTGCATCCCTTTAGGGACGACTTTCGAGCTTCTCCCTGTTTTTTTCTCTCTGCACTCGATGGTGCATGCTCAAATTTTACATTTACATATTTTGGGGGATCTTGCTCTCATGGAGCTGAATAAGAAAAGAAAGATTACAAATTATGGCCCCATTAAAAACCTTTCTCTCCCTTTGGAAAGGAAAAGGGTGCCATAGGAAAAATGAAAAAGATTACATCAAGTTACACATAATATCGCTGAAGCTCGTCCGCGTTCCAAGATCTAGGAATGTCGTTGCCATCCATATCCTTTAATCTGTAAGAACAGGGTCTTGACGAAGATACCACAAGAAAGGGTCCTTCCCACTTCAGCTGCAACTTGCCTACTGTGTCTAGATTGGCCACTCTCCGAAGTACCAGATGCCCTGGCTTAATGTTTTTTAGCTGAACTTTTCTGTCACGCCATTTTATTGTTTCGGCTTGGTATTTATTGATATTCTCCACAGCCTGAAGTCTGGTCCCTTCTATAGCATCTTTTGCCACAGAATAATCAGCTTTGTCCTCCGCCGAAGCTACTGTTCTAATTGACCTTGCCTTAGCTTGTTCTGGAGTTATTGCTTCGTCACCAAACAATAACTTGAATGGTGTAAAACCTGTTGACCTTGATATTGTTGTGTTGTGGCTCCACACCACTTTAATCAATTCGTCTGGCCATTTTCCTCTAGGCTGATTGAAGATTAACTTCATTATCCCCGTCATTATGATGCCATTTGCTCTTTCAACAAGTCCATTTGACTCTGGATGTCTGACTGATGTAAAATGGATCTTCGTGCCAATCTGATCACAGAATTCCTTGAAAGCTTTGGCATCAAACTGTGTTCCATTGTCTACAGTGATAACCTTCGGCACATCGAAGTGACAAATAATGTTTTGCCAGAAAAACTTCTGGACTATGACCGAAGTTATTATGGCCAAGGGCTTGGCCTCAATCCACTTGGAAAAATATTCTACCACCACCACAACATATTTTGAATTGCCTTGTGCTGGTGGAAGTGGGCCTAGCAAATCAAGGCCCCATCTTTGCAACGGCTAAGTGGGCAGTATTAATTGAGTGAGAGATGAAGGTTGCTTCTGGTTTCTTGCACATTTTTGATAGCTTTCACATTTTTGGACTAGCTCTGCTGCGTCTGAAGCTGCCTTCGGCCAGTAAAATCCTTGTCGAAAAACTTTTCCCAGCAAAGGCCTAGACCCAATGTGAGATCCACACAAACCTGCATGTATCTCCTTCATCAGCTCTATACCTTCGGCTCTGGGTAGACACTTAAGAAGTGGAGAGTAGACTCCATGCTTGTATAACTCCCCTTCTATTATTACATATGGTCTTGTTCTTGCCTCCATTCTCTTATTATAAACTTCGTTGTCTGAAAGGCAGTTACCTTGGAGAAAAGATATAATTTCAGTCCTCCAATCTTCACTATGAACAGGAGATATATTGAGCACTGCTCTTTCGAGGAGTTCCACCGAAGGTGCTCTTATTGTCTCAAAAATACTTCCGAAGGTAGAGGTAGCCCCTGTGTCACTGACTTGGCTAGCAGATCAGAGTGCTCATTTTCTCCTCGAGGAATATTCTTAACAGAAAACCCTTCAAATGAAGCTTCAAGCCTTCGAACTGTGTCCAGGTACTTCTCAAGCTTCGGATCTCTTGCTTTGCAACTCTTGTTAACATGTCCAGAAATAACTTAGGAGTCGGTTCTAAGGACCGCCCTTCTTACCCCCATTGCCTTTAACTTTCGAAGCCCCAAAAGTAAAGCTTCGTATTCAGCAATATTGTTTGTACAACTGAAATCAAGCCTTATTGCATAGCATGTTATGACTTTGGAAGGTGCAACTAAGACAGCAGCCGCACCTGCCCCAAAGGTTCCCTAGGAACCGTCGCAGAACACTGTTCAAGCTTCGGCATCTTTATTTGCTTCTTCTCCCTGAGCCCCTGGCGTCCAGTCAGCGATGAAGTCTGCCAACACCTGGGACTGAATTGAGGATCTATGCACATAATCAATGTTGATTTCGTTAAGTTCCACAGCCCACTTTCCAATCCTTCCAGTAGCTTCTCTGTTTCTCATGATATCCTTCAGAGGTTGTGATGAAGGAACAATTATATGGAATGCTTGAAAATAATGCCGAAGCTTCCTGGAGGCCATTAAGACAGCATACAACACCTTCTCCAATTCTTTATAGTTTTCTTTGATAAGCTTAGAACTTCGGAGACGAAGTATACTGGGGCTTGCTTTTTAATTTGTCCTTCCAGCTTCTCCTGCACAAGTGCCGCACTTACTGTAGAGTGCGAAGCTGCCACATACAATAGTAACGGAGCCCCTGGCGCTGGTGGAGTTAATGCTGTTAGATCAATTAAGTACTGCTTCAGCCCTTCAAAGGCTTTCTGTTGAGCTGGGCCCCATTGAAAGACTTCGGCTGACTTTAATATTTCAAAAAATGGCAAGTTTCTTTCAGTTGATCTAGATATAAATCTATTCAATGAAGCCAATCTTCCTGTCAACTGTTGGGCCCCCTTTTTTGTGCTTGGCGGTTCCATTCGAAGGATGGCTTCGATCTTGCTTGGGTTAGCTTCGATCCCCTTCGTTGAAACCAGACAGCCAAGGAACTTACCCTTCTTCACTCCAAAGACACACTTTTCAGGATTTAATTTTAGACCAGCTTGCTTGAAATTAGCAAATGTTTCTTGCAGATCAGTGATATGATTTTCTTGCTTCGTGCTTTTTACTATAATATCATCAACGTATGTTAGCACATTTCTGCCTATCTGGGAATGAAGGACCTTGGCTGTCATCCTGCTGAAACTGCCTCCAGTATTCTTGAGCCCCTCAGGCATCCGAAGATAACAATAGGTGCCACTGGGAGTTATGAAGCTAGTCTTTGGCTCATCCTCCTTCATCCATATCTAATGATATCCTGAGTAGCAATCCAACAGACTCATAAGTTCTGAAGAAGCTGCCACATCCACTAGAGAGTCTATCCTTGGTAATGGAAATTCATCCTTCGGACAGGCCTTGTTGAGATCCGTGAAATCGATACACATTCTCCATTTGCCACTGGCCTTCTTCACCATAACAGTGTTGGCTAGCCACTCTGGATATTTTACCTCTCTAATAATACCAGCACTGAGAAGTCTTTTTACTTCATTTCGAGCACCTTCGGCTTTATCATCAGACATTTTCCGAAGCCTTTGCTTTCTGGGCCTAAAAGATGGATCGACATTGAGTGAATGTTCAATGACGTCTCTGTTGACACCACAGAGATCAATAGCTGACCATGCAAAAACATCTTTGTTGTTGAATAAAAACCTTATCAAAGTTTTCTCCTGCTCTTCAGATAATTGAGACCCCAGCAATACCTTCTGCTCTGCTATGTCTTCACATAAAAGCATGGGTTTCGGCTGATCAGCTGAAGCAGCTTTCTCTCTTCTGTATTTGTACTGCTCACAAGCTTCAACTTCATCTATATTGTGGATGGGTTTTGAGTCTGTCCAATTTCCCTCAGCTTTTCTGGCAGCTTTCTGACTTCCATGAATAGTAATAGGCCCTTGCTCCGAAGGTATCTTCATGCATAGATATGCTGGATGAAGAATTGCTTCGAAAGCATTAAGTGTCCCACGACCTATGATTGCATTGTAGGGGTATTCCATGTCAACAATATCAAACACAACCTGTTCAGTCCTTGTATTGTGGACAAATCCGAAGGTCACTGGCATTGTGATCTTACCAAGTGCTACAATCTGCCTTCCTCCGAAGCCACAAAGAGGGTGTGTAGCATCATGAATCTTGTGCTCTGGCTCTTGCATCTGTCTGAAGGCCTTAGCAAATATGATATCCGCTGCACTACCTGTATCAACTAGAACATTGTGGACCAAAAATCCCTTGATGGCACAAGATATGACCATAGCATCATTATGGGGGTAATCCTTGAGCTGAAGGTCCTCCTAGGAGAAGGTGATTGGAATGTGGGACCATTTCGACTTGATGAAGGGTCCCTGCACCCCAACATGCTGCACCCTTCTCTGAGCTTCCTTCTTCTGCCTCTTGTTGGCTGGTTCTGAGCATGAACCACCTGTTATCGGGAGCACTAGCTTCATAGCCGAAGCAGATTCAGCTTGATTGTTGAACGAAGCCATCATCTCAATCAGTGGAAGTGAGTTCATCGGAGGTGGGCACCAATGTTGGGGACTTGTTCTCAAATGCTATGAGTTAAGAACAAGGCAACACAAAAAAGGTTAATGGTTAATGCCCTTCGTCCTTCGAAGAATTATCTCCCTTAGGATATAATGATCTTCAAACGAAGGTCATGAAGGACGTACCTTCGGCATTACAATATATATTAATGAAAGAAGAAGCATATGAGACATGAGAAATAACATAAATAATCATATAACATCATTAATATCACTTAATTATATAGTCATAAATGAACGTGAACAATATTGAATTACATTTTTACCTTCGGCTTGATTGAAAGCAAAAGTCCAAGCGTGACGCACGAGCGAATACAAGTCAGCGTGAACAGTATGGGGTACTGTTCATCTATTTATAGGCATAGGACGCAGCCTGCGAGAAATTAGATTCATACCCTTTACACTTGGTTACAATCATAACATAGGTTGTCATGGGCTAATTGGTCATTCCATCTTTTAAGTCGGTGCAACTGGAGTTACGTTACGAAGCTCCTTGACTGATAGCTTCGGCATCATGTTCAGGCCCTTCGAAGGTGTTTCTTCTCACAAGACCTTGGGCGACGAAGCTGTCCCCCAACAATAGGACTGCAAGTAACACACACATGTTAGTATGTATAACCAAATGATGTAAGTGATTGAAAGATAGTGACATTGCAAATGACTTATAGAAAAACCACAAAGGTTAGGTCTCCTAATGGGCCAATGATCCAAACATGACAACTAAACCAGGTAAGAACAACCACCTATGCTAACATTTGCGACATTACGATGGTAGGCTATGCGAGATGTCGCTACATCCAAGATAGATCTATGGTGCCCTAGCTAAACTGACTTATGTTCTCCCTCTCCTTATTAAGGATATGTAGCATCACCCAATTGATATTGTTGCCAGAAGCGTTGGGGAATAAGAAAGTAGCTACAAAGTGCCAGAGCCACACTCTAATGTGCCTCTTGACCTCAACTTGGTAGCACCTAGTGAATAGATACCTAAGTGTTGAAAGATCTTACTAGATGGTACCCCTAATGTTCTCTTGTGAAAGAACAAAATAATGTTTTATAATAATGGAACATAATTTTTTATGTTGTACTTACTTGGACCTATCAGCCTCAGCATCCTCAGGTGGCCTAATCCTACAGTACTCCCCCACTAGGTCCATCTAGTTCTCAAGTCCACAACCCTAATGACATGGAGTCTATGCAACAACATCCAAAAGATTAGGGCAACATCTTATATTGTGATCATTATCTCACCATAAGGAAGGTGAAACGAGTGGTCTTCGGCTGTCATTGGTCCGCCCAGTGGAGAGTAGTGCTAGGTTAAGGTCAAGTAACCCAGAGGTCACTACCTAGGCTAGGTTGAGAAACCCAACACACCATAGGTATGGGGCATACCGCTTGTTCTACCAATTAGGCACATGGGTCTGTGGCCTCAACAGATAGTGTTCATATTAGAAGAATTTGGAAAGTCTGCTAAAGAAATAGGAGTCATCCTAATTAGTCATCACCATATTATGCTCAGGCCATCAATGGAAAGACCGAGGCATCAAATAAAAACTTAACCAAGTTGATCAAGCGTAAGATCAATGACTACCTGAAACAATGGCATGACAAGTTGGTAGAAGCATTATGGGCTTACATGATGTCTTGTCATGAGGCAACCAAGAACTTGTCCTACCAGCTAGTTTATGGTTAGGAGGCTATAATTCCATGGGAAATCAGCACAAATCAAGAATGGTAACATTTTGGAATGATTTATAGGATAGTGAGTATGCAATAATGATGAATATCAATACTAAGGACCTAATAGAATTGAGACTGTGGTCATTAGAAAAAATAAGGAAAATAAAGCTAAAGTGGCTTGGGCATACAACAAAAAGGTTAGGCCCAAATAATTTCACACTAGCGACCTCATTTAGGAATTGATTTTGCTAGTTGGGACTAAGGATCCAATTTATGGAAAGTGGTCCCCAAAGTGTCATGGTCCATATCATATCAAAGAAACTGTCCCAAGTAACTCATATCGGATGGAAACATTAGAAGGCATCTAGTTTAGCAGGAATATCAATGGCAAATATTTGAAGAAATGTTGCTGATAGCCAAAATTTGATATGTTGTTATCGTCTAAAAAAGTAAAAGGTCGAATAGTCAATGCATTGCCATCGCCTTTAGATAAAAAAATAATAATAAAAATGGTAAAGCCGATAAATGACTAGAAGACTATAGACACATCGAAGTGTCATTAGCTACTCGGAGGGCATCATAAGTCAACACGTCATTCAAGGAAAGCTTGTTGACGTCGTTCGTGAGCCCCAATGACAGTCAACTAAGAGTACCGTCGCCATAGGAAGAGATGACAAAGATGGGGGTTTTCTATGGGCTAATAGGACGCTACCAAAACATTCTAATAACAATGGGAATGATGAGGAGGTCATTCAAATGCATCAAGAACAGGGAACATGAACATCATAGATAGATTGGCCAAAATATATCAAGCATAGGGAAGCACAAATAGAACAGATTGACCAAAAGTTTTATTTATTTCATCGGGAAGGAGCAGGACTACAAGGGGGCCCTATCTAAGAAATCTTATCTATAAAAGGCAGAGGTATCTGATCAACCTCCTACGCTTACGCTCTAGTTCCTCCTTATCACCATCGTCATTGGCGGCGGCGGTGTCAGGGAAGCTCTCCTCACTAGTATCATCGCTGAAAACTCAGTCGAGGTCCTCCTCAGGCTCCTCATTGGTAGTTTTGCTGTTGCGCAGCCACATCTCTACCAACTCCTCCGATCTCCTCAGAGGAGACTTCCTCCTCAGTGGAGTCGATGTATGCCTCATCACAGTCCTAATTATTTTCCGAGGTGGAGGGTACAAGGTGGCATGCAGGAGGCAAGCAACTCACGCAACAAACAATGAGTATGCATCGGACTCATCGACGATCGTTGAGGCATAATCGATCGAGAAGGGATTAATGTCTTGGTAGAAGTCCCAATCCTCCTCGACTAAATAAAGCACGGGTGGAGAAGGAAGATGAGACTTATAAGGGTGATGGGAGGATCAGATGGCCAAGAGAAGTAGGAAGAGTCGTTGTTCTAGGTGGGTGAAGGGGTGTCATTGCTTACGATAGGTTCATGCTATTTGGAGAGGAGTTCCTGTGCATACTAATACTAGTATAAGGAGGCAAACAACTTGAAGTGGAAGTGTCAGACTGAAACCTGAGGTAGAGTTGTGTCATGAAGAGTCAGTTGACATGACTTGACCGCTAACAGATGTGTTAATCTTCCACAAGGCAAAGATTTAGTTTCGACATAAAAGATTCTACCAAAAATAAGGGGCATATGTTGGCACCTAATCCTAGCTGGGTCTAGGATATTGTTCTGACCGAATGGCTCCACAAAAGAAGTATGTGACCGCAAGAAAAAATAAGTGTGTGATATAGAAATAGACCATTATATCGAAAATAAGTAACAGATTAGATGGTAATGTAAGTTAGGAAGTGTTTATCACTCAGGCCCACAAGGCTATATATTATAACTGATACAGACATGAATAAATAGAAAGCCATTCATTCACCAAGCAGCAAGTGACTCTTATCCTCTCGGTGCATCGCCACCCCTTCTCCAAGAGTTCCAAGGTAATGCCATGTTGCCCTGATGTGGTCTTGATCGTGTCAAGGTGGCATGGTGTCACCACCTTACCTTGATAGATATTGTACTAAGTGTTGTTGTTGGAAAGATCTGCTAGTTACATTTGTAGTTTCAATCTATATTTGTCTTTATGCTTCTGCTATTAGACTGATTTTACATTGCCGCATGCGTATTCATTGACCAGTTGCCACATTCTACGACTTACAAGCTGCACATGTGAACACGGCAACTTGAAAGTCCAATACATATCTACCATCCTATTTTACATGCTTAGCCTCATTGTTTACTTTGGTTGGACTTCTTTCAAGGTCATGATCCATGTTCACATGTTTGGTTAACAGTTCTCAGTAGCGGATGTTCCTATAGATGGTTTAATGTTTATATGGCCCTAGATTTGGTTAACGATGTAGTTAATAATGGTGGTCCTTTGGCATGCCACTCTCTTCTTGGACATGCACTTAGCCTGGATTGCTCTAGAGTAAACAATCAGCTCATGCATACTTTAGATAGATTTATATTCTTTGTCGACCACTTCCAATGCATGATCACATTTATTATTATGATAATAGTCGACCTAGAAAAGAAACGAAAATCGGCTCAAGGAGCCGATCGGTGCAACCAACACAGGATGATCCACACGATCTCGCTTTAATGTTTAACTCATTGTTGTGCATCTGCAGAGCGGCCATGTACATAGAGTCACATTCTGGAGGGACAACCGTAGCAGCAGCGCACCTCCCGACTCCTTGTCTGCAAAGGCAGTCCCTAGTAGGTTTCTGCAACGACAATAACCCCATCAACTATAAAATCTAATATTACAGTTTTTAGAGTATCTAATAATGTGATCTCCTGCATGGTCTTCTAGGGTGTTTAGACATTGTGTCATACTAGGCTAGCCTAAGTACACATATTTGCATATAGGCCCATTTGTAGCATGCACCTCTTTACTCTTTCTATGCTAACCCACCACCCAATAAACAGGATGCAACTTCTCATCTTCTGCACCATCACCCAACACTTGATGACATTGAGCTCAAGCACCATGCATGCTTGTACCCTTGTCATCTAGCCCCTCCCATATCTTTTACTTGATCATCTTTCAAATTTTGACGTAGCAATGTGAGAAGAAAACAAGAGGAGATAAGAAGGGACCAAATGAAAAAGGCACAAGTGCAATGCATGAGTTCAATGTTGTCGAGGATTGCCATCAGTGGAGCAGGAAATAGGGTGGTGCTCATTTGGCAGTGGCGGAAACTCAAAAAGAGTAGAGAGAGTGAGGCGATTGATAGGCTTGGATGTAAGCATGGATGCTTAGTCTAGTTTGGCGAAATATGGTAACTAAATGGATCTATAAGACCAGGGGGTTATAGTTGAGGGAATTAGACATTTTAACATGTCACATCAATAAAACCACTTTCTAAACCTCCTTAGAGGATTATGTAGATGATTTTCGATAGTTTAAGGGATATAATACCTTGTTTTACATGTGTAAGGGTGAGGTAAACAATTAACAATAGTTTGAAGCACTACAGTAAACGCCAAAATTTCCGACGGCTAAAACCGTCGGACATAAGACTTGGACCGTCGGAGATAAGCTATGTCCGACGGCATTAGCTTATCTCCGACGGTTTTAAGCCGTCGTGGATAACGCGTCGGAAATAGCGTTATATCCGACGGCAGCCGTCGGACATACGCTATGTCCGACGGCCCTATCGAGCCGTCGGACATAAGGCCGCGTAACCGTTTTACCCGTCGCCTGGGCCCACAGCTGTTATGTCCGACGGTTTAAAGCCGTCGGACATAACATATAGCATATCTCCGACGGTTTTAAGCCGTCGGACATAATGTTTATGTTATGTCCGACGGCCTACACTAAGCCGCCGGACATAATATTTTTCAGAAATTGCACAAAAATCTGAAATTTAAAAAATCTGACATTTGCAAATACAAAACAGATTTCATACACATATACACATTCACATTAACAAATATACTCACATAAGTATACACATTCACAAATATAATCACATAAGCATTCACATTCACAAAATTTAACATAACGACATAGTTCCAAATGGTTGCAACAAGTGTTTACATAAACATAGTTGTCCAAACTCCAAAATGAACATTATTCGACGGATAGGCTTTCACATGAAAGGTTGCAACAAGTGTTTTACATCAGTATCACTCATATCCATCGCCACCTCCTCCGGCTGGACTATGCGTGCTGAAAAGATTGTTCACCCACGAATGTGTTGGGTCGTCCTGACCAGACCCATCTCCAGGTGCGGCAACTGAAGCGGGTGGTGTCTGAAATCCCTATAACACAAGCACATGAAATAGTAACCACTCAATTGTTCATTTAAACACATAAGACATCTATGAACATGTCACACACGCATATGTGTACATACCATAGGGAATTGTGACGGAGGCGGAGGCGGTGGTGGAGGCGCCAACATTGGCATTGGCAGTGCAAACTCCGGAGGCGGCATCCCATATGTCGGCATCGGGACGCCCGCTTGTTGGGCTAGTTGCTACAAATTATATACAAGTCATTGTTGAGCTAATAAGATACACATCAAGTGTTTTGCAAAATAAGCTACAAAATGTTACTTCAGCTTACCGAGAGAAGAGCTTGATTTTGGGCCTGGAGGTTTGCATAATACTCGTCCCTCTTCTTCTGGTACTCGGCTTGTTGCCTCTGGTACTCAGATTGTTGCCTCTGGTACTCCAATTGTTCCCTCAAGACTGATTGATGGTACTCTGCCTGTTGACGCAACACTGCCATCTCTATGTCGTGGGCGGATGATCGTGAACGGGACGACTGTGAAGACGACGATGTGGACTGTCGTCCACGGCGTCTTAGCTCTCTGGAATCAATCGTAGAATCAAAAATACCCAACCTACAAGAGTGAACCATGCACTTAGTATAGTAACTCATGCCTCAGTTGAATCGCAAGCATATGATGCCAATTTTGTAATCCAAATTAAATAATCTCACCGTCCGTGGGCTTGTCCTCCTCCGCTAGCATATGCTGCCTGAGGGTCGATTGGCTGGCTCCTCCAATCGTACTCCTGCCCATGGCGTTGAACCATCTCCTCCCCATATGAAGCCTGGAGGCAAACAATATCAAATATAAGTGCATAACCCCTATATATGCCCTTGCAAACAATATCAAACACATAATAGAGTATCAAAAACTCACTAGACGGTCGGTGGCCGTCTGAGTGCATAACACATCAGGATTCTGAGGATCAGAACCCCTATGCCCTTGCATATACACCTCCACATCCGTGGGCGTACGACCGGATTTGACTTCCTGTACATAAAAGTTACAATGACACATTTCTATGTAATTCAAAAGTTACAACAAACTGTGACTTACCATTCGCTTAGCCAAGCGCACATGACCATCACCACCGTAGTTGTGGAACGACTCGGTCCCACGGTTTCCCCTGTTCCTTTCGGAAATGGCACGAAACTCAGGGGAAGCCCACCATCTGCACAATGCCCGATAACCCTCCGATCGGGTGGCCATCCACGGCACTGACACCTACATGAAATTTTTTAAATAAAGCAAGCAAATACATGGCTTCGTGCGATTTGAGAGGCAAGAACCTGTTTACCTCTAGGTATTGCTCCTCCGTCAAGTAAATTGATGACCACTCGGCCTTGGTATTTGGCATCGGTCGATCATCAGGATTTGCTCTGTACCATGCCTTTATAGCCTGAATTCGTGCATAGTACATTGCATCTGCAACGACATCGTTCGCGTTATACTCAAACACGTAACGAGCGTTCATATCATATGATCCATCGTCCGGCAACTTGTACCGTTTCTGCAAAAAAAATTAGTGTTATCATAAAAGCAAACATGTATGGAATAACTAAAATAGTATAAATAATTCATACCCAGAATGCATCCCAAACTAGTGCCTGTGTGTTGCCAAACGTTCTACAGACACCATAGCGATAATGCTCCCAAGTGGTGGCGGGGACAGACTCGCCAGTAGGCAAAGTCACAACACCAGGCCAGTGCAGACGAACAAGATTACCAAGCACCATGTTCACCTGCCTGTAGTGTCCTGTGCCTGTGAACGAGTCGTCGATCCAAGACCTGGAAATAGTATACACAATGTGGAAATTAAAACATAACTTTCAATAACATTTAAGCAAAGACATGTCACTCACTTTCCACTAGGCTTTATCAAAACCCGAGATTTGGGTGGAAGCTCTGGAGGTGGTCCAACAAAATGCAGCTTCCTCATTCTCCTAACTCGAGAAGTTCCAGACCCAGCTGCGGAATCTCCACCAGCCCCAGAATCCCCAGCATCGTCTCCAGCATCATCTCCACCATCATCTCCACCATCATCTTCAACATCATCTCTTGCATGATCCTCTACCACTGGTTCCTCAATTTCAGCATCCTATGAAACAAATACCGTACATCATACAATATTAAGTAACTCAAATAATGTAATTTAACAACTAACTTACATCTTGTGGAGGCAAATGTTCTGCCAGCGCTCTCCGTCTGCTCATGGTAGAACCTGAGCCCTGAAAAACTGAATCCTCACCCCTCGAGCTGCTCCTCGAGCTACTCCTCGTCCCAAGCAAACTACGAGCAAAAGACTTCATTTTCTTTAGTGTCCTTTCGATGTGATACATCCATCTATATT
The DNA here is from genome assembly GCA_029449295.1 of Zea luxurians. Taxonomy (NCBI): domain Eukaryota; kingdom Viridiplantae; phylum Streptophyta; class Magnoliopsida; order Poales; family Poaceae; genus Zea; species Zea luxurians. The sequence continues at coordinate 81,093,205 of JAOPSE010000002.1, read as the reverse complement.
GCACAGGACCTCCTACCTTAGCTTCGTATGGTAGGTGAACAAGTAGATGTTGCATCGGATTGAAGAAACCTGGTGGAAATAGTTTTTCAAGTTTGCATACCAAAATCGGTATTTGTTGCTCAAGCTTCTCCATCATCTCTTTCTTTATTTCTTTGGCACAAAGATGTCTATAAAAGTAGCTTAGCTCCGCTAATGCTTTCCATACATCATTTTTTACAAAACCACGAAACATAACAGGAAGGAGTCTTTCCATTATTATGTGGTAGTCATGACTCTTCAACCCAGAAAACTTGCCCGTCTTCAAATTCACAGACCTTCTAAAGCCCGCGGCGTAACCATCTGGGAACTTTAAGTTTTTCAACCATTTCATCAATTGTTTCTTCCTTTTAGGTTTAATACTGAAAGGAGCACGTGGCTTCTTCTGATTCTCTCCTATCTCCATAGTTGGTCTTCTACAGATTAAGGCCAAGTCTTTCCTTGCCTTAGGGTTGTCTTTTGTTTTGTCAGTGATATTCATGCAAGTGCTGATAATGCTTTCACCCATATTTCGTTCCTGGTGCATGACATCAATGTTATGCATTAGAATCAAGGCTTTCATATAAGGGAGTTCCCATAGACCACATTTGTGAGTCCAATTATGCTCGGTTCCATAACCTTCAAAACGATTTCCATGTTCGTTTAGTTTCAAATCATTAAGTCTCGCGAGAATCTCTGGACCACTTAGACGCTTGGGTGGTCCCCTCGTCACAATCGTGTCCTTTTTAAAAGCGTTCCTATCGAACCTGAACGGGTGATCCTCTGGCAAAAAACATCTATGGCAATCGAAGTAACATATCTTTCCACCAAACTTTAGTCGAAAGCATGAAGTGTCTTCAACGCATATCGGACATGTCAAAATCCCATGACAACTCCATCCAGCAAAGATACCATAAGCCATAAAATCATGAATAGACCATAAAAACGTGGCTCTCAGGTTGAACTTCTGTTTCTTGTAACAATCGTACGCCTCGACTCCTGCCCACAAAATTTTCAATTCTTCAATCAGGGGCCTCATCATCACATCGATCTTTGTTCCAGGATGATCCGGACCAGGTATTACAAGACACAAGAAAATAAATTCATATTTCATGCAAAGAGCTGGTGGAAGGTTGTATGGAACAGCAAAGACGGGCCAACATGAGTACGACGTTGCAGTTAGATTGAATGGCGAGAAACCATCTGTTGCCAAACCGAAGCGAACATTCCTCACTTCATCAGCAAAGCTGGAATCAAAAGCATCTAGTGCCTTCCATGCATCTGTATCAGCTGGGTGCACCATGACATTTCGATTCTCACGTACCCCTTCTTTGTGCCACCTCATGTGTCTGGCTGTATTCTTGGAGATGAACAAACGTTTCAACCGAGGTATAAGAGGCATGTAACGAAGCTGCTTACGTGCAATCTTCGTAGTCACGGTCAAACCATCGTCGTTTTCAACCTCAACGAATCTATGCTCACCACATACAGTACACTCCTTCTCACCTGCGGTCTCCTTCCAGAAAAGCATACAATTATTTTCACAGACATCGATTTTTTCGTAGTCCATACCGAGGCCAGATAACAGCTTTTTAGACTGATACATGTCCTTTGGCATCTTGTGATTCTCCGGAAGTACATCACTGATCAAGTTCAAAAGTTCCTTGTAACAGTTGTTTGAGAATGCAAACTTAGACTTAATAGCCATAAGTCGAGTCACAAATACAAGGACGGTCACTTTTGTGTGCTCATGCAATGGCTCTTCGGCAGCTTTAAGGAGCTCGAAGAACTTCTGAACCTCAGGTGTAGCTGGATCCTCAAACTCGGTGGGTTGACCGGGGTTCTCCGAATCGACGATTAGAAGCTCATGGCGTACATCGTCAAGCATCTCTTCCATCCTATCGTAGTCCTCCTCTTCATGTGACTGAACTTCCGATACAGTACGAGGAGGTGGGTCCTCACCGTGGTGCACCCACACCTCATAGCCTGGCATATAACCGTTCTTGCAAATATGTATAGACATAGTCCTCCTGTCAAGGAAATTAATGTTCCGACACTTGCTACAAGGGCACCTAACATCGGTTCCAGTCTCTGACCGAGCAAAAGCATGGTCGAGAAAAGCATCAGTCTTGGCAACCCACTCACTTGATAGAGCACCTCTTTTCTTCCAACCTTCATACATCCATCAACGATTCTCCTCCATACTAGATACGAGACGTTAACTTAATTAGATAAGTAATGCACGGACCATCCGTTTTTACGAAGAAATCACGCCCCTAAATCTGTAGGAAAGGATAGGTCCTAAACCCACCCAGGAGTGACCGACGAGGCCGTGTTTATGACAAGACATGTGGTCGTGCGAAATTTCGGCAGCATAACCCCGCTGTTCTCCAATCGCACGCCTAAAAATGGTGCAATTGGAGAACAGAGAGGTTATGCTGCCGAAACTAAGCAGGAGCACATGCTTTTGTCATAAACATGGACTCTGTCGGTCACCCCGAGGCTGTCCAATAAAGGGACAATTCCGGCCCAACATACCTCACATGCGTCGCTTGTAAGGTGTGTTGGGCCGAAACGGGTGACGCCTAGGTTTCGTTTGTTCACACTACGATACACTATGATTAACTATAATCATCGTGCATTATTAAATAATTAAACTAATAAACCACAATACAATATTACATACGAAATAACATTATTATAGATGACAAATCATATAAAATAACCTTATTTCCGAGGGCATAATAATTACCCTCGGAAATTAAAAATTTAAATTATCTAAAGTACCACTAAATAAACTAAAACAAGCTACTTTAATTACGTAATCAAATTTTGGCCGTCGGACATAACAAACTAAACAATCAAATGCATTCATACATACAATTCTAATCAAATACATTAATACAAGCATACAATTCTAATCAAATACATTAATACAAGCATACAATTTTAATAAACAAAATTGCTAATTAAGTATACTCACTTAGCGGGCGTGGGGAGCCGGCCGGCGACGGGCGCACGGGCGGGCGGCGGGCGCACGGGGCCGGCGGGCGCACGGGGCCGGCGGCCGGAGCACGGGGTAGAGCACGGAGCGGTGGCGACCGGCGAACGGAGCGGCGGCGGCGGCCGGTTCACTGGCCGGAGCACTGGGGGCGGGCGGCCGGAGCACGGGCACGGAGCACGGCGGCGGGCGGAGCACGGCGGCGGGCGGAGCACGGCGGCGGGCGGGGCGGCCGGAGCACGGCGGCGGGCGGGCGGCGGCAACTGTGCGCGGCGGCGGCGGCGTCAGGAGAGAAAGACAGCAGGCGCGCGCGCGTGAAATGAACGGCGCGCGGGTCGGATCCACGTTAAAAAGCCTTATCTCCGACGGCTCAGTACGAAGCCGTCAGAGATAACCTTATCTCCGACGGCTTAGTACGACGCCGTCGGAGATAAGGCTTATTTCCGAGCGCCTGTTGTGGCCGTCGGAGATAACCTTATCTCCGACGGCGTCGTACGAGGCCGTCGGAGATAAGGAGGCCGTCGGATGTTTATGAGTTTACTGTAGTGAAGGGTCAAATAGACTTAAAAATATACAGTGAAAACCACCTGTTATGTGAAAATATGGAAACTAGTTTAAAAATGTACTATTGTAACTTAACTTTTTTTGAAAATGGACACATATGTGTCATCTACATATGTACTTACATCCAAAAGATAGAATTTAAACTCAATTTTAAAAGATTCATATAAAAATAAAAAATTTCACTTGTTTGTGCACTACAAGACAATTTATGTATTTTTGTCTTCTAGTATATGTGCACATGGATTTTGTTATTTTTAGATGACTTTGCATCTCAACTTTTTATGTGAGTTTATGTATGGATGAACTGCATATGTATCAAGTTTTAAAAGATTTCATGTTACAAAAGTGTTCTTTTTAAATCTAGTTTTCATGTTTTCAACCAACAAATGGTTTCCGTAATTCCGTTATATATTCCCCCCATTTACAAATAGACCATTGTTTGTCTATTTCACATGTCTAATTCGGTGTGTGTAGGGGCGAAAACGGTCGGAAACGACTGGTAAACACTAAAATCATTTTCGTTTTCATATTTTTCCTCGGAAACTTTGTAAACGAAAACGACATCGATAATTCGAAACATTGAAAATGAAAGTTTGGTACGAAAATTACACCGGTTACGATCAGAATCTAAAATTCAATCAGTAAAAACTGTAACATGTATCCTCAATTGACTTCAAAAATTCACGCAAGTCATACATTCATATAAAATTTGTAATAATATATAAGGTAGGAGGTCACATTAAATATAGAAAGTAAGAAGTCATACAATAATAAAATCATCATTATGTATTTAAATAAAGCATAATTAAGATGTGTATAATGATATAGCACTTACATTCTATTTGTACTCTTATTGCTTGGCATAGTCAATGCAATTAGTGTCCTCTTGGTCCTTTTTAAGTTCTCGTGTAAATTTTGAATATATGTATCATGAGTAATAACAACTAAGAAAACATAAATAAAATTTATAAAAGTTTTAAACGATTCTAAACTACAAACCATTAGATAGATCTTGATTTTAGGAAAATAGCAAAATTAGTTTCATGTTTTTCTAAGCTAAAATAAATTTATTACGAATTTATAAAGATTAGTTCAGATTTAATATTTTTCTGAAAATACCGAATAAAAACGGTAATTTCCGGAAACGATCGGAAGAGACCCAAACCGTTTCCATTTTTTATTCCGATTTTTTCTACCGATTCTGTTTCCGTATTTTCGGTAACCATTTTCGTTTCCGTTTAGACCTAAATTTTGGTAAACCTTCGAAAACGATTTCTTGTATCCGAAAATTACCGTTTCCGTTTTCAACCCTAGGTGTGTGCACGCATTAGCAGTTCAGATTGATCACAACTTGTTAAGATGGTTATTTTGTTATTTGAATTTGCACAATGGCTTTCATCAATTTTTTTTAACTCAAAGCACCGTGACGGAGGGCATGAGCGGAAGAATCGAACATGTATATGCATGATGTTACCATCTGCATGGCTGCTTGCGGCCATACGGTTTAGAGAGGTGGAAAAGGGATGCTTTGATTTGTTTTTAATTTTTTTGGAATTTTGTTTCAAATTCAAACATTTGAAATTGAATGGCCAATCATATGCTTACACGTGTGCAAACATGTGGACAGTACCGACCATGTCCGGTCGGTTTTAGTTGCGACCCTAACATGTACCGAATGCACAGGCTCCAACGTAGGTGATATGCTTCGATTGACCAGTTGACAACCAACCAACCAACTGATCGAGCTGACTGGCGTTATGACCAGCTCGATCGGTCAGTACCAAGCATCTGGTTTACCACGCCAATGATCGATATAGTAGGACGAAGCCAAAAAAAAATTTAGGAGTGTCTAAACTAAACTGATATAATATTATTGATAAAGCACTTATAATAGACATATGTAATGGTTTAAAGTATCATTATATTAAAACATTGATACACGATAAAACCATAAAATACGTAATAAGATTATACTATGGGGGTGTTTGAATGTACTAGAGCTAATAGTTAGTTGGCTAAAAAATTGCTAGTGAAATTAGCTAGCTAACAAATAGCAAGCTAACTATTAACTAATTTACTAAAAATAGCTAATAGTTGAACTATTAGCTAGGGAGTTTGGATGTCTCCAGCTAATTTTAGCAATTAACTATTATATCTAGTGCATTCAAACACACCTTATATACATTTTAAATTTTTGGAGGGGTTTCGGTGGAGCTCCATATGCTCAGGAGCGGTAGTGGGGTTTGAGCCCTACCACTAGATCCGTCCCTGAGTACCGAGTAATGACCTGCGTTAGACCTAGCCTTGGAGAAGTGATATTGTCATCCATACATAGCGAAGTCCGGAGCTACCCAAAGCTAAGAGCATCTCTAAAAGTCTTTCTAAATTTTACTCTCTAAATTATCATTTAGAGTCATTTGCATAAAAATTATTTTCTATATTTTTTTAATCTTCAATACATTTTCTATATCTTGTTTACGCTCTAGAGAGTCATTCATGTTTTCTATATTTGGCTAGCGAGAAATCCGGAATAGAAAGATGGTTATATTTAGATAGCCATTTAGATAAGTTATTGGAGGGGTTTTTTTAAAATCTCTATTTATATTAGTTGGAAAGAATTTAGAGAGACTCTTAAAGTTGCTTCATTTGATGCAACACAAAGGCCTAAATAGTGGAAATCACTATTAGAATTTGGCTTTTTGCCAAGTACTCGACAAAGCAGCCTGTTCAAGCAGTGGATGGTAGCTTTAGGTGTGGAAACGAGCCGAGCGAGCTCGGCTCGGCTCGCTGCGGCTCGCTCATGCAACGAGCCGAGCTCGGCTTGGCTCGCCCATCTGGCGAGCTCGAAAACGAGGCTCGGCTCGCTCCTGGCTCGCGAGCCAGCTCGCCAAGCCAACAAGCCTGGCTATAAACGTAAAACTGTTCTCTAAATTATAATATAAAATCTTAAAAATATTTTAAATAACATATCTTAAATTTCTAAAATAGATACATCACTAATATAATATAGAAAATAGATTATTTTTATAGTAATCTCAAATAACATAAATTAATTGTCCACTCGGTACTAATATTATATGCTAATTATGATTTTATGTAACAAATTGTTGTTGGGTCGAGCAACGAGCCAGCTCGCGAGCTGCACCGAGCCGAGCCGAGCTGGCTCGCTCTTTTCACGAGCCACAAAAACAGGCTCGGCTCGGGCTCGTTCTGAGCGTCGAGCCGGTCCGAGCCGAGCCGAGCTGCTGCGAGCTCGAGCCAGCTCGTCGAGCTCGAGCTTTTTTTTCAGTCCTAGGTAGCTTCATTCGGTGTGTGCATGCATTAGCGGTTCAAATTGACCACAACTAGTTAAGATGTCATTTGAATTTGCACATTGATTTACATTTTTTTTAACTCCGACACCGTATCGGAGTGCATGAGCGAAAGAATGAATATGCATGTTATCATCTGCATGGCTGCTTGCGGGCATGCAGGTTGAAGAAGAGGAGGGAAAGTGGCTACTTAGAAGTTCTTGGATGCCTGGTACGTGACACCGAACTTCCAGTCAGCGGGGAGAACGTGCCATGAGGTGGCCTTGCGGTGGTCGCTGGTCATCACCCGGAACGTCAGCGACTCGCAGGTGAGGTCCTCGCCGGTCTGCCACACTTGCCCCCAGTTGCGTTTCATCTCCGTCCACTTGACGCGCTTGCTCCCCTTCACCGACACCGCCGCGATGTCGCCGGCGCCGCCCACGTTGGTGATCGTCACCATGTTGAAGTACTTGTTCCCGGTGATGGTGTACCGGATGCCGCCCTGCTTCGCGCATGCCACCCTGCGGTAGGAGATGGGCACGATGCCGGCCTTCTCCTGCGCGATCTGGAGGAACGCGGGCATGCTGAGGTCGAAGTGCTCCCGCGGCGGGTTGCACCACCCGCCGCTGTCCGCGGACTGCTGGTCGTTGGGCGGGCACAGGTCGGTCGCCGTTACCACCAGCGCCGCCGCGTCGGGCTTGCACCCGCTGGGGCTGTCCACGCACCGCACCTCGTAGCACCCACCGCAGGCCGCGCCGTCGCCGAACAGCACCGTGCTCACGGCCACTGTCTGCACGCCGTACCCCTGCGCGCGCGTGTCCTTGTACCCGCACGCGCCCGCCGTGGTGCCGGACCCGTCCCGCCCGCCGTAGAAGGTCGCGTGGGCGGGTTTCCATGGCCCGGCCGTGAACTTGCCGTGGTTGTGGTGTACCACACGCCCGCCAGGCGTCAGGGGCTTGGCGTGGCCGGCGTTGGCGCCATCGGCAGCCACCGCTAGCACGGCGACCAGCAGCGACAGCAGGAGAGGCCGTGGCGCCGCCATCCACGAACTAGCCATAATGGTACGGTGATTTCTTCGGTGCAACGAGGTTCCCCTCTTTATAGTGGCGCATTTGGCCATTTTTAGGCTCCTGATGTCGGGATGTAATTGGAGGCCTGGAGGAGCATTCGGAGGATCAATCACCATCCTAGCTGCCCAAGAAAGAACAGAGGTCAGCTTTCAACGTTTGATAGGGTTTACATGAGTCAAAATGGTCTTGTGCTGACATGCATGGATGTATGAAAACTAGTTTAAAAAAAATACTTCCTCCGTTCCAATTTATAATTGATTTGACTTTTCGACACTAATTTTGACTGACTCATCTTAGTCATTTTTTTTGAAAATTTGAAAATCCAAAACCATAATTAAAGTATATTATGTGCTAAACAATACCACAATAATTATATTTTTTGAATAAGACGAGCCAATAAAGTTGGTGTCAATAAAATTAAATAAATTATAAATTGGAACTGAGCAAGTACACTTTTGTAACTTGATTTTTTTAAAAACTTAACACATATGTAGTTCATCCATACAGAACTCACACCCAAATATTGAGATGCAAAGTCATTTTTGAAAAAAAAATCATATGAAAATAGCACAACTTATGTGCATGTATACTAGAAGACAAAAATCTAGATTTTTTTGTCTCGCAGTGCACATACAACTAAAATTTCTGATTTAGTATGAATTTTCAAAAATAAATTTTTATCCCAGCTTTTATATGTGAGTAGATTTGTGTCAAGTTTTAAAAAATAGTTACGAAAGTATATTTCTTAAACTAGTTTTTATGATTCCAACAAGTGGTTTCCACCATATATTTTCCCTTGTAAACGTGTATTGGCGAACGCCTGAGACAGGTTGAACCGAGTAACATTGGATAGCTTCGTTTTGTTTGAAGTCAACATTCTTTTAAGTTATTTGTGTAAAAAAATGCAGAAACATGTACAGTTGTTTTGTATGAACAGAATATTGCCAAAATGTCAACTTTGTATTGGGGCCAACGGGCATATGTATAGTTTATGAACAATACATATTTCTTGCTGCCAATACGCTGAAACATTAAGATTAATGGTATGATCATTCGGGAGAATGCTGACATCTAAAGTCACATGTGCAAGTTCATGCGACATGGAGTATTTGTTCTAACTTCGCTCTAAGTCAGAATATAGGACCGGTAAGGCGACTAGACTGTGGTGAATGGGAGCCAATCGGATTTTACTTCCAAACACTGAAAATAAACACTTCACTTTAATTGAGATGAAGCAAATATTCAAACCACGAACACTTCAGCGAACAAGTGATCTCATGATTACAAAACATTCCTAATACTCACATGAGACCAGCAAAACAAACGGATCGTAAATCGGACACCAAAAAGTCCAAAACGGTCCAATACCGTATCGTCAACAAGTGTTGTTTTCAGCAGTACGAAATTCTGTTCTTGAATTCAAAAACTGAACCAAACGAGCTCCGATTGAGATGGGATTTTACACACACCTGAGCAAATAGTTTCCAAGATCTCCCCAAATTTTGAACTCAATCCGACTTGTGAATCACCCGGAAATTTAAAATACAACCAGAAATTGGGGTTTTGTTGGGGTTTTCTAGAACGAGTTCAAACTGAGTTTTTCTCAAATCGCGACCAAAATCTGCAACAACTAGGTGTATGCAGTGGTCCGAAGAGTGCAACTCACCACCAATCAATCCCAAACCAAATCCTCTCAAATGATTCAAAGGGTTTTCACCAACAACACAAGATCGAGAAAAGGAGAAACCAAGACTATAAAACTTCAGAAATTCCAGCAAGGGTACAAACTGAGATTTGAAGCCAAAGAGCCCTGTGGGCCGGACCGGCGACCCTTCCTCTGATTAAACTTGAAAATCAAGAACACAGGCGAAGTACAAAATCACTGCGGAACCCTCGGCTCAACTGGTATCTACCTAGAGAGAAAACTAAGAGCTCTAGAATGAGTGCTCAAAATAAATGGTAGCCAAGGGATACTGAACTAACCAGCCCTCCCCTCTATTTATAGAGGGTTATTCTCACTTCCTAAACTGCCCCTATTTACATGGAGCCTATCCACTTTACCGGGGGCGAAATGGACCAACTCCTAAGTTTTCGATCCAACGGCCACGTCCTTCACACGGAGTTGCTTCGCCTTAACGCACCCTCCGCGATCACACCGCGTGCCGCCACCGGTTCCCTCCGAAACCGCCACCACCGAGTTTTGAGGCCCAAACTCAGCAAAATCAGCCATCCGTAGCGCTGGGTGGTTTTAAGGCCCAAACAATAAACCTGTCGTAAGCACCGCACCTCGTGCACGTCCTCCAAGATCAGACGCGTGTCCCGCCAGTCCTCGACCATGCCGGCAACACGGTCCACTCCACCACGTCCTCACACAAGTGCGTGTCCCAGGTGTCAGCCACCGTGGTTGGTCACCTGGCTGCTCTGATCCGTCAGTCAAGACTCAGCACTCGCCCTTCACCGCTCCCGGTCCATCAGCACGAGCTCGCATGACCTTCACCTAAGCCATCGACCACCGTTCCTGTGCTCCACACCTGCACACCTAAGTCGACCGACATGGTTGCACAAACATAATCTCACACTCTGGTCAGTCCACTGATTACCCCAGAGTGCTACCCGTTGACAATCACTTATCATCAACCCGAACCATATGGGATAAGTCAACCTTATGTTCGCACAAAAGCTTCCATTCTAAAAACTCACGAACCCTCAACTACTTGGCCAAATAACCATCACTAAAACAAAAGGAAATAATAAGGCTCCAGAGGCAGCAACTGTGCTCGAATTCGGCAGTGTCCATTGAAAAGTTGCAAGAATTTCAATTAGCCCATCCTGCGATGAAGATGTATACATATCATCAGCCAAACTATAGTTTTATGAAACATTCATATCACATTTACAAGCTCTGAAGAAATATGCAGATTCAGTCACAGCTACATGACGTTCACATTTCAATTGACTAGTCTTTATCCAGTCTTTATTTGCACAATGGGACGAATAACACTTACTCAATATGCATTGTTGACAGAACTTCAGATAAATTTTACTGGGATAATGGGCCAAAGATCAGAGAAGTAAAGTAGAAGTATTTCTCCATCGTCATCAATGAAGAAGAGAAACCAGAGTGAATGGGGAAGTGGATATAGCTTCCCTCAAAAAAAACATGTTGAGAGTCTCAATCATCTTTCCTGTAAGGAAAGGAGAATCTTCATGATCTATATTGGAAGAGTGGCCATAAATCAAACTGAATTGGATCATGTCCTTCGAAAATAATAGTTCACCAATGCTTTCATAGAACAGACAAAATAGCAAGGAAAGAAAACAATGCATGGACAAATAACTTCATAAAATGACTGTTGAATGATTGCAACGGAGGTGGTGCATACTTCCTTTTTCTATTGTCCATAGCATTTCTCATGTCATTCTTTGGCATATTAGTGCCTGGAGTTCCTACAAACTGCATAGGAGACATTGTAGATGCACCACCTGCTACCACAGGTGGCATAGACGATGTTGGTGCAGGAACAGGTGGAGCTACAGGATATGGGCAGAGAAGGGAGTCACAATCTGCACTAATGGTTGGTTGGATCCACAGAGGTGACCAATCATTAATTTTATTGCTGTTTCTGAGAAGGCATCATTGTTCTTGAGGGCTGATAATTGTCAAGGTGAGTAATACAAATCAACAGAATACATTGCTGATAAGTTGGGGGTGTTATTGAAGTAGGTCAACAATGCGGTACAAATCATTACAGACAACACCGCAAACTGCAAAGGTGCTGGGGTCGTAATAGAAGCTGAATATGATAACATATTTTGGACACCACATGTTGTGCATACCCTCGATCTTGCTATTTTAAAACTGAGGCTGCTATGATAAATAATTGGCATGCAGTTTTCAATGTTCAATGAGTTTAGCCTTTTGAAGTTACTTTCGATTCCTAAAACAAGATTTGCCTCAATTGTATGTATGTTGAAACGGTTTGTTGAAGTAAAAACAACCCTCCAACAATCAACATCTATAGTCTACAGAGATGATGCTCCAACTGCCCAACTTGTGAAGGACAAGATACTTAGTGATGTACGGTGGGACAAGGTGAACTACATTCTTAGGATTACTACTATATATGAAATGATAGGTATGGCGGGCACCAACACACCATAATGTATTCACTTAATGTATGAAATGTGGGATTCGATGGTCAATATGAGAGGGAGGAAGAAGATGAAGTGCATGGATTTCAAGTCGCCTGGTCGCCAGATCGTTGATGGTGACCGATTAGGCGAGTAATCACGATTAGGACGTCGACTAGGACGATTAATCGGTGACTGATCGTCCTAAACGCCCTGTACTAATCAGGACATATATAATTATATATAGTTATATACACTATACTTCAAACAACGTCCTAGAACTACAACACTACAACAGTAGGTAATCAAAGTATCAATTAGCAGACTCAAAGTCTCAATTCTCAAACAGCAGTAGCTTTAGATGTGGTACTCTAAACTGAAACCAAAGTACCAAACTGAAACCAATTCTTGATCTAACAATTCTAAACTAAAACCAATGCTTGATCAGTATGATCACAGTACCTTCAGATGAGGTACTCATTGTTAAGGCCCATTAGACCCTATATATAACATATAGTCTTTAGGGACTAATCATCTATTGTCAATCCCAAGGTTAGTAACATGGTAAAAAAGGAGGTTACTATTAGTGTTTCACTAATTTTCTAGACGCCGTCGCGACCCTCCCCCACCCCCAGCCGCCGTCACGGCCATCCCTGGTCGGCTGCCGTCGCGGACCTCCCCCCACCCAGCCGCCGTCGTGGCACTCATCTCCTGTGCGATTCTTCTGCGCGCGCCTATGTTGAGCCCCAAAAGAGACGGCCGAACGGTCCACGGTCCAGACGGTCCGCACTGGTGGTCCGGACAGTCCGCGCGTGCGTAGAGCCAATTAGGGTTTCGAGTTTCTTGTTATTGTTGTTGGCTAGATTCACGGAATTAACTCGGGAGATTTGTTTGTAACGGGTCCAGCCCCCCTCCTCTATAAATATAGAGGAATACGACTGATTAAACATCATCAATCGAATCAATAATCAATTTATCTCGCATTTATTTCTTGTACATTTAGGAGTAGTTCTAGTCTAGTTCTAGTTTAGTCTCCCAATCCCCAAATCCTCTGCTTCTCCTCGACTCTATGTCGATCAGAGGACTCTAGGTCGGCCTGCTGAGCCAAGACAACACCTAGGATCTCTCCTCCTCGATGGGGTCCCTCCCGGGAGCGAGATCCAGGCGCCGCCGGTAACCTTCGCCACCCCTGCGCACGCGCTGACCGTCCGGCCCCAAGGCGCGGACCGTCCGACACGTCAGACAGGGAACCCTAGCCCTGCGCCAGTGTAACACCTTGAATTTAGGGTATAAAATTTCTTTATAATTATCACCCAAATTCAGGTGTTACTCCTCTTCTCTCTCTAGTTTCTATCTATCTCTAGATTCTCTCTCTCTTTCCCTTTTGAGTAGAGTTAGCTTAATTAGGAGAGATTAATTATTTATTTTTGCCAAAACATTGTGAGTCATGACATGTTGCATCATGCTGAGCTTAAATATTCTTTGAATTGTTGCACATGTTTGAATTAGTTTGAATTTGAAACTTAATTCGAATTTGAATTGAAAACCCTAGAGAAAAAGAAATGGAAAAGCAAATAGAAATTCCAGGAAAAATGAAAAGGCCAAAGCAGCCCAGCCGGCCCAGCTCGGCCCAGCCAGGCCGCGCGCCCACGCGCCCACGCCGCCTGACAGGTGGGCTCCACCTATCAGCGGCGGTTCCCTTCCCCACACGCTCTCTCTCTCCCCCTCTCTGTCCAGTGGGGCCGGGCTGTCGGTGCCAATTGCCTTCGCCCACGCGCCCCTCTCCCCCTCTGCCTCGCGGGCCCGCCTCATCAGTGCGCCGAACCATTACCCCCGTGCGCCCGCTCTCTCTCGCTGCGCCGTGGGACTGCCCTGTCAGCTCCGCCTTCCCCACGCCCGCCGTGGACCAGCACGCACGCACTCGCGCACGCACGCCGAGATCCCCAGTCACGTCGCCCGCCCACGCACCCTAGCTCCCTTTTGAGCACCTCCCGCACCCGCACTCGCTCCCCCGTCCCATTTCGCACAGCCTCGCCCTCTCTCCCGCTCTGCCCACACCGTTCGAACTCGCCGAAGACCCGCGCCCGCCGTGCCAGTCGTCCAGTCCGCCGGAAGCCACGCCAGGCCACCCCCTCGCTCCCTATGGTCAGAATCCCTCATCGGAGTTACCCCGCCCCGCCCGGAGTCCTCCTTCAGCCATTCTCCCCTCTCTGACCCAGGTCTCGCGGCCACAACCCTACCAGTGAGTTCGTCGTGCCTTCCCCTTCGTTTTTGGCCAGCTTCGGCGACCTCGGAGCCGCCATAGCTTGCACCCGCCCCAACTTCGGTGACCTCACCGCCGCGAGAAGGAGCGGCGCCGCCGTAGCCGCTAACCCCTCCCCGGCTTTGATCTCCCCCATCCGATCTCTATCGTACGGCCCAGACCACGGGATACCGCTTCGCGCACGCGCGCCCCTCGTCCGGACCCACCTGTCAGCGCCTGTACCCCCTGGCGCTGTGCCCAACCGGTTAGTCGCACCCCCTTCTCGGTCGCTGACACCGCTGGCCCGCCTGTCAGCGCTCGCTCGCCCGCGTGCGCGCCCTCGCCCGCCAATCTAATCTCGGCCGTTGGTTTTAGATCTGACGGTTGAGTGGATCCCATACCCCTTCGCGTGGTTATTTTGCGTAAGAAGCCCTCAGTTTGTTGGGAATCAACCCGCCGTCCCAGGTTTTCGCGCGCAGGCCCCTATAATCTTGCAAGTTGAACCCCAGACTTTTAAATAATTACAGAATTAGACCTATTTTCATATTTTAAATTTCCAAACTTGTTTATTTCAAATCTTTTGCATATGAACTCCAAATTTAGTGATTCAAATTGCAAAATATTCATAGGAATATTCTCTGTTTAAATAAATTAGTTCCATTTACTACCTGCACACTCTAATTTTTATGGTTAACTACGAAATAGTTTATGTGTAGATTTATTCATTTAATAAAATAAATAAAAGGGAAACCCTAGAGATTAAAGTATACTTAATCTTGTAGGATTAATAGTGTGTAGTACATGAATTTATCTTTGGTTTAATTTTTATGTCTCATTGAAAGTAATTAAATTAGTTTATGTAATCAAGGACAATACTTAGGGAATAATTAACTACTAAATGAGAATTATTTCACCCTATAATTTGATTTCCCTTTTGGGTTTATGATTTTCTTTTGAGATGTGTTCCCATGTTTGTACATGATTGATGTGTTGTTAATTTGTCATTTACCAAATGTATTGAATGCACGATCGCTTTATTTAGACAACGAGCAGTCCGTGGTTCCTGAGTGTGTTGCTGAAGATCTTTCTGAGCAACAACATGGTGAATGCAAGTGTCCTCTGACCTATTATGTCCTACATACTTATAATTCATCGTCCCACATTACATTATTGAAACCTAAGGATTGACTAGTCTGTATTTACCTTACCCTTATTTACCTTTTGGGTTATCATCATTAGCTTTATGCTATTGCTTTACTTTAATCAATGAACATGATGTGAATATTATGATACGATGATGTTATCCCGATGATGTTCTTGTGATACTTTAGGGGACTCAAGTTGTTTCCTGAGTACCTCTCCGTAAGGACCTGTTTGGGGAGTGACAACCCGGGATAGCAGTGCAACCATGAGGGTGGAATGGGACGCTCTTAGCTGATTAATTAGAGGAACCAGAGGAGTAGTTGGCTTCGTCGTAGGGCCGTCAATGGGGTTTGGGCACAATACTTGCTCTGCCGAGGATGGTTGCAGAGGTTCTTGATTTGGTTTTGTTAGTTACCCTTCCTTTGGGGAGATGTATTGTTTTTATCAAATTGGAGAAACCTACGGGCGACTATGACCTTGGGAAATCTTTGTAAAGGCTACGTAGTGAGACCTTGCTAGGTCACCTTGGTAGTGATCAATGGGGAGGCTAGAACCCCGGGCAGAATGGGAATCACGACTTGTGGGTAAAGTGTGCGACCTCTTCAGATTGTTAGAAACTGGTATATCAGCCATGCTCACGGTTAAGAGCTGTCACACCCGGTTTTGGAAGGCAAACCAAGTGCGAACTATGTACGTGCCAGGATCAAAACTCACGTACACAGCGGTTACATAAATGAACATCAACGCACATTGCTCGAATAATAACATAAAAGAGTATTAACTTATTACACCACAGAGTCATAGACATCCTCATAGTCATCATCTTAACAGGTAAATCAAAGTGCTAGCGAAACGCAGTAAAGATAAGGCCTTCACAGGCTGCTGACTGGGGGTTGCCGCCAACCCACACCTAGAATTCGTCGTAGTCTTGGAACTCCTGGAAGTCTCCTTCCACGGCTTCGCCTTCTCCTGAGCAGTGATTACAATGCGGACAACCTGGTGTTTGGTGGTAAAGCAAGGATGAGTACACATCAACGTACTCAGCAAATGTCCCGTTTGGCTGAGGTGGACTAGCTTTATGTGGGGTTAGGCTCAAGCATTTGCTTTTAGTTGGTCAGGTATTTATCATTAGTAGAAGCCAGATTTTAGCATTAACCAATCCCATGAACCATTTCCTCATCGAGGAACAACATCATCATATTCGAACCAAAACCATAACATAACCCTTGTATCTCGAACCATCTGTATCTCTAATCAAAGAGGATCCCAAGGCTGCTCTTAACCGTGAGCACGGCTGATATATCAGTTTCACTACCCTCTGCAACTTCCTCGGGAAACACAGACTGCTCGTTGTCTACGTAAAGTAATCATTCACACTATGCACTTGGGAAATAACAAACAAAAACAATATACCAAACATATGCAGCAGAGAGATCACAAGTTCATAATAGAAAAGGGATAGGCACTCTGGTATTCTCTAGGTCTAGGGTAGAGGACTATACAAAAGGATTCATTATTCACTAATCAGGTTTAAATCAGTGGTGGGGGTTAAATCATTACACAGTGTTAAGTCCATAAACTTAAGTGCTCCAACTTTTATTTAAGTCTACTATCTTTTATTTATCTCAAATAGGGTTCCCATAACCTTAATCCTTTCCTAATGATTAACCATTATTTGGGATATAGAAACAGCAGGGAAACATTGCATAAACAGATAGATAATAATATTATGAACATTTTGCAATTTGAAGCACCTAATTTGGAGTTCATATGGCAAAGTTATGAATTCTACAAGTTTAGGGGTTAAAAATATACCCTAAGGACCTATTTTGAATTAAATAAAAGGTCCGAGGACCTAACTGCGAGAGACCAGGGACGGCGGGTTAAATTTCAGAAAACCGGGGGTCTCTTTAAGAAAACGCGCGGGCGAAGGGGTATCGGGCTCCTACGGCCGTTGGATCTCAAACGGACGGCCAGGATTAGATCCTGCGGGCGGGCGCGCGGGCGCGCGGCGGCCTGGGCGGCTGACAGGCGGGGCCGGGCGGGCAGCGCGGGCGCGGGCGACTGACAGGCGGGACCGGGCGAGCAGAGCGAGCGCGGGCGACTGACAGGCGGGGCCCAGTTGGCAGGGAGGCGGGGCGCGGGGGAAACGGCTCTGGGCCGTTGGATCTCAGGCGGACGGCTAAGGATTGGACTCGGGCTATTTGAAACAGGACCGTCCGATCTAAGATGGACGGTGGAGATCTGGCGGCTGGCTTCTATCTTCTTCTCCGGCCAGCAGAGGCGACGGCGCCCGTCCCGTGGCGGAGAACTCGCCGGAGACGAGGGGCGCAGGGGCTCTGCGGGTCTCTGGGGTGATCTGAATGGCCGGGGAGGTTGGGGAGGGCGCGGGGAACCTTTTGGTGGGGACTAGGTCGGGACAGGGGCACCGAAGGGGGGCGGTCTACGGCAAAGCGGCTCGGCGGCGGCGTTGAACAACTCCGGCGAGGAATTAAGCGCAGCAGAGAGCAAAACAAAGGTCAATAAGGCCGGGAGAGGTTCTTTACCTCAAGGCGGGCTCCGGGGACTCCTCGGTGGCGGCGATGACGCGACGACGGCCCGGGGCGACGGTGGCGGCTGCACGGAGGACGGCGGGTGAGCGCGGGCAGAGAGAAATAGGGAGGGGAAGGGGAAATTGAAGCGCGTTCCGGGTTGCGGACGTCGGGGCGGAGCTTACCGTGGCAATGGACACGGCGGAGCTCCAACGGCGACCGAGAAACGAGCTCGGAACGGCGGGGTTTACGGCGGTGGCGCTCTGGCGTGCGCGCAGCGAGGGAGAGGTGGAAGAGAGAGGCCTGTTGGTGCGCAAATGAGGGAGGGGGAGAGGGCGAGTGGGGTTCGGGGCTCAAGTGGCCGAGGCGAGGCAGTCGCGAGCTCCACGCGCGACGTGGGCGCAGAGTCCGCGGCACGCGCGGCGGCGGTTACGCGGAGACGACGGGGCTGACAGCCCGGGCCCGCGAGCAGCGAGAGAGAGGAAAGCGGGAGCGGGCGCGGAGAACGGTTGCCTGACGGGCGGGACCGGCAGGGCAGAGAGAGCGGGGGGAAGCGGGCGCGCGGGCGGGGATCGCGGCTGCGCTGACGGGCGGGGCCCGCGGGCAGAGAGAGAGGAGGGGCGGGCGCGGAGACGGCGGCCGCGCCGACAGGCGGGCCCGCCAGGGCAGAGAGAGAGGAGGGGGGGAGGGCGCGCGCGCGGGATGGGCCTGGTGGGCCGAAAGGCCGAGGGGGGCGGGGGTGTGGGCCTTTTTCCCTTTTCTTTTTATTCTGGAATTTGCTTTCTCTTTTCTTTTTATTTTCTCCATTTGATTCAAATTCAAATAAGCCACAAATTCAAATTAGCCTTTCTAAGAATTATGCACCAAACAAAAGTGAAATCTAGGGTTCAACATGATGCAACATTTCATACTCCCTTGGAGTTTGAGCCAATAGACTATAATTATAAATAAAATAACCACTTTTCTCCTATAGAAATGAGAAAGAAAAGATTGGGGAAGGATGAGAAAAGGGAAGTAACACCTGAATTTGTGAATATGAGCAAAGAAATTTTATACCCCCAAATTCAGGGTGTTACAAACCTATCCCCCTTAAAAGAATCTCGCCCCGAGATTCAGGGTTGGTCAGCAAAGAGTTCAGGGTATTTGGCTTTCAGATCATCTTCTCGTTCCCAGGTTGCTTCTTCCTCCGAGTGGTGACCCCATCTGACTTTGCACATTCTGATGGTATTCCTCCGGGTGACTCTGTCTGCAAACTCCAGAATCTGCGTTGGCTTCTCTATGTATGTCAGATCTTCCTGGACTTCCAAACCCTCCACTGGCAACTGTTCTTCCGGGACTCGCAGACACTTCTTCAATTGTGACACGTGGAACACATTGTGCACTGCTGACAAACTCTCTGGTAGGTTGAGCTGGTAAGCCACTTCTCCACGTTTTGCTTGAATCTGATAAGGTCCGACGTACCGGGGTGCTAGCTTGCCTTTAACTCCGAACCTTCTGACTCCCCTGATAGGTGACACCTTCAGATAGACGAAATCCCCCACTTCGAAACTCAGTTCTCTTCTCCTTCGGTCCGCATAGCTTCGCTGTCTTGACTGGGCTATCTTCAGGTTCTCCCGAACCATTTTGATATTCTCTTGGGCTTCAAGCAAAATGTCGGGGCCAAACACCTGTCTCTCTCCAGGCTGGTCCCAATGCAGCGGAGTCCTACAACTCCGTCCATAGAGTGCCTGAAACGGTGACATCTTCAAGCTGGCCTGGTAGCTATTGTTATAGGAGAATTCTGCATAAGGTAACCTTTTGTCCCATCCTGACTTGTCTTGCAACGCACAGGCTCTCAGCATATCTTCTAGGATCTGATTAGTTCTTTCAGTCTGACCGTCTGTCTGCGGGTGATAAGCCGAGCTGAAGTTCAAATGGGTGCCCAAAGCTTCTTGTAGCTGCTGCCAGAAATGAGAGGTGAACTGCGTTCCTCGATCTGACACTATCTTCTTCGGCACACCATGAAGGCAAACTATCCGTGACATGTATAACTCAGCTAACGTTGCTCCGGTGTATGTGGTCTTCACAGGTATGAAATGGGCCACCTTTGTTAATCGGTCCACAACCACCCAGATGGAATCATAACCGGCCCGGGTACGGGGTAGGCCAACTATAAAATCCATCCCGATCTCATCCCACTTCCACTGAGGAATCCGCAATGGCTGCAACAATCCGGCGGGCCTTTGATGCTCTGCTTTGGTTCTTTGACAGCTATCACAGATGGCGACATATTCTGCGATTTCTCTTTTCATGCCATACCACCAAAACCTCCTTTTTAAATCCTGGTACATCTTTTCACTTCCCGGGTGTATGGAGTAGGCTGTCTCATGAGCTTCCTTTAGGATCAGCTCCCGAATAGGTTTGAGGTCGGGGACACACAATCGATCCTTGAACCATATTACTCCCTCTTCATCCTCTCGAAAGTCTTTGCCTCTTCCTTCTAAGATCAGCTGCCGGATCTTGTTGATGTTTTCATCATCCTTCTGCCCTTCTTTGATTTCCCGCTCTAGGGTGGGCTCTAATTCCACCGTTACTCCTTGCGTACTATTCAGGAAACCGAGACTCAGTCTGTCGAACTCCTTGGCTAACTCATATGGCATTGGGTACGTGGCCATCATATTGACTTGACTCTTCCTGCTCAGAGCATCTGCAACAACATTGGCTTTGCCTGGATGGTAATGTATCTCCAACTCATAGTCTTTGATCAATTCCAACCATCTTCGCTGTCTCATGTTTAACTCTGACTGGGTGAATATGTACTTCAGACTTTTATGATCCGTGTAGATGTCGCACTTCTGTCCATACAAGTAATGTCTCCATGTCTTTAGAGCATGAACCACTGCTGCCAACTCTAGGTCATGTGTGGGATAATTTTTCTCATGGATCTTTAGTTGTCGAGATGAATATGCTACAACTCTTCCTTCTTGCATTAGCACACATCCCAATCCGGTGTAAGAAGCATCACAATACACTGAGAATGGCTTATGAACATCAGGCAGGACTAACACCGGAGCTGTGGTCAACCTATTTTTCAGTTCTTCAAATGCTTCCTGACACTTTTGGGTCCACTTGAACTCAACTTTCTTCGCTAGTAATGCTGTCATTGGTCTAGCAATCTTTGAGAAGCCTTCGATGAAACGCCTGTAATACCCAGCCATTCCAATGAAGCTCTTGATCCCACGAACATCCTTTGGTGCTTTCCAGTTCAGGATATCTGCCACTTTCTTTGGATCCACTGCTAACCCATCTTGGTTTATGATGTGACCCAGAAACAGGACTTCATGAATCCAGAACTCGCATTTGCTCAGTTTGGCATACAACTGATGCTCTCGAAGTCTTTGCAATACCATCTTCAAATGCTCTACATGATCTTCCTCACTTTGAGAGTATATGAGAATATCGTCGATAAACACTACCACAAACTGGTCCAGATAATCCATGAACACACTGTTCATCAGGTACATAAAGAAGGCTGGCGCATTTGTCAAACCAAAGGACATAACTGTGAATTCATATAACCCGTACTTGGTGATGAATGTCGTCTTCGGTATGTCCGAGGGTCGGATTCTGAGTTGATGGTAGCCTGACCTCAGATCTATCTTCGAGAATACGCTGGCACCTCTGAGCTGGTCGAACAAATCTTCTATCCTTGGCAGGGGGTACTTGTTCTTGACAGTGACTTCATTCAAGGCTCTGTAGTCTATGCACATCCTTTTGGTACCATCTTTCTTCTCTACAAACAACACCAGAGCGGCCCAAGGCGAGGTACTTGGTCTAATGTAACCCTTCTCTAACATCTCATCTATCTGCTTCTTGAGTTCCACCAATTCTGGTCCAGACACTCGGTAGGCTCTTTTGGAAATGGGGGCGGTACCAGGGATAAGCTCTATGGCAAATTCGACTTTTCTCTCGGGTGGCATGCCCGTTAGCTCCTCGGGAAATACGTCCGGAAAGTCCGACACAACCTTGATAGCCTCGAGCGGGTTGGGCTCCTTACTATCAACTGAAATCTGGTGACAGACACCCTCCGCTGATTTAGGCATCCTTAGCTCGGCCACTACCTCTTCTCCTGACGGGGACTTTAATGTTACGGTCCTTTTGTCACAACTAACATTCGCTTCATACCTCATTAACCAATTCATCCCTAGAATAACATCTATCCCAGGGGTGTCTATTACTATTAAGTCACTGGGGAACCCTATCCCCCTTATTTCCACCCTTATATTTGAGCATATTTTATCTGTTTGCACCTTGCCACCAACTGAATTAATCCTCATGGGCGGCATCATTGCCTCTACTGAGATGTTATGCAATTCTACCCAGGTTGCAGTGACAAATGAATGAGTTGCACCAGTATCAAATAGCACTTTCGTGGGATGAGATTCGACTGAGAACATACCTACTGCCACATCTGGTGCATCCTGGATCGCTTCGGCCTCCAAGTGGTTCACCTTTCCACGGTTGTACGCTTGGTTACGATTGCCTGCTGTCGGCTGCAGTACACCTTGCCTTGTTGGAGCATTGGGGTTGGTCTGCTGCTGCGCCACCTTCTTCGGGCACTGCATCGCCCAGTGGCCTTGTTCTCCACAGTAGAAACATCCTCTGCCTCCTCCTTGTGCTGGGGCTGCTTGGTTGCTCTGGTTTGCTGCTGGGGCAGGAAGGCGAGGTGCCTGGTTGTTCTGCTTCTGATACTGATTACCTCCTTGCTGGCTGTGCTGACGATACTGCTGCTGCTGCTATTGATACTGCCTCTGAAACTGCTGCTGATGCGGACGCTGGTTCTGATTCTGATATCCCTGTGGGTGACCGGGCCTGCCTTGCTGAGATGAACTGCCTGAGAAACGTGGACGGCTGATGCCTCCGGACTGGGGTCCACTCATCTTACGCTTCCGATCTTCCATATCCTTACGCTTCTTCTCAGTCATAACCGCCCTATCGATCAGGTGTTGGAAGGTGGGGAAGGTGTGATTCATCAGCTGGTAATGCAGGGGATCCACCAAACCCCTCATGAACCTGTACTGCCTTTTAGCATCAGTGTTGACATCCTCAGGTGCATAACGAGATAGCTGCAGAAACTTGTCTCTGTATTCACTAACAGACAGGGGTCCCTGCTTCAGAGCCAGAAACTCCTCCTTCTTCACGATCATCAGTCCCTCCGGCACATGGTACCTGCGGAAACTCTCGCTGAATTCTTCCCAAGTGATGGCTTCGGGGTCAGCATGTGTGGCGAGGTAGGACTCCCACCAGGACTGGGCTGCTCCCCTTAGCTGACGGGGACCATACAAAACCTTCTCCCTGTCGTTACATTGAGCGGTGCGCAGTTCCCTTTCCACTGCGCTCAGCCAGTCTTCTGCATCCATGGGGTCGGCAGAATGGGCGAAGGTAGGGGGGTGCCCTCTCATGAACTCACCACGCTTATCCCGTGGCATCTGGGGCATCTGCACTTGCAACTGGGGTTGGGGTTGCTGTTGAGCCTGCTGCATGGCTGCCAGAGTCTGCCCAATGGCCTGCACTGCCTGAGTCTGCATCAAGAACATCTGCTCCACTGTCATCGGGGGTGGCGGGGGAGGCTGCCTCTGTTGTTCCTCCTGCTGGCCATGCTGCTCTTGCTGAGCACGCCTGTTGCATCGGCGCCTGTTGTCAGACATCTGTGGAAGACATTCATACATCAGCATTGATCTTACAACCCTCCAGCATAAGAAAAGAGAATACAGAATTCTTCATGACACTGAGTGAACAAAGAGCTTCACTGATCCTCATTATGATTCCACACAGCTTCTCAGATAGAAAGGAAAGTAGAAGTAAATGGCTTCCCAACTAAATAACTGACTTTACTAACATTATAGCTAGGCCAAACTGCAGGAGAACCCCACAGGTTGGCAACAGTCATTACAAAGATTCAAATCCAGCACAAGTTCATCATAACAAGCATGCAAGCAACTGATAAGCAAACTAAGCTAATTGGAAGCAACTGATAAGAAAACTAAACTAACTATTTAAGACTGAGACATCTGACTTAAGAATTATTACAAACTTCGACGCTAACGATCTAAGGATCCAGATCTATCCTGGTCTTACAGGCAGGGGAACCATAAGTGTGGTGACCACGTGGCGGCGAGCGGTAAGGGTGCTGAGTCCCAACAGGAGCGGGAGAACCACCCTCCTGGTGATGGCGCTCTGCCAGCTCAGCACGCAACTCCGCAATCTCCGTTCGAGCCCTGCTCAGCTCGTCCAGAGAGTGATCCAGCTCAGTGTTAAGCACTGCGACTAGGTTGACTGTGCTGCTCAACCTAGGGTTAGCCTCACCAACAGGGGAGACAACCACACTCTCTGTGCTGCCAGTAGGGCGGCGGGGGTAGTACCGAAGGTTAAGACCGTCGGCCACGCCACCGAACAAAGAACAGTACTGGGAGAGTGCACGTCGTGCTGCATCCTGCATAGCCGCCTCTGCAGTGTCCCTCTCGGAGATGGAATAGTGCTCCGAAACGGCCTCCGCACCCCGGAGGTCATCCTCCGGACGGCGAACTAGGCAGGTAGCCTCCCAGCGGTCCGGGTACCTCCCGCGACTGTGCTGGTAGACTACACAACGATACTCGATCGACCAGGTGTGCCGGTCGAAAGCCTGGCGCAGCAAGGTGTCGAGTGCATCGTGGAAGTGACAACCGCGAGCGGCGTCACGGGTGATGGGTCGGGCGACCCATCCTTCCGCCTCCTGCGGCTCAGAAGACTCCGTGCTGTGGTCTGAGTCGTCGTCGTCGGGGTCTCCTCCAAGACCTCCTCCAGTAACTCCTCCAACAGCCGGGACATCCCGCGGTGGTGCAGGGGGTGCCTCCAGCTGGGCAACAGAGGAACGGGGCCTCACGGACTCCACCTCTTGCTGGGATGAGGAGGAAGAGCCCTGCTGCTCTCTGTGCTGGCGCCGGCGTTCCTGCTCCTCACGCAGGCGGTGGTGCAGTCTCTCCAGGTGACTCGACTGACCGGACATGGTGCGGTGCAGAGGACGCTCCGCAAGTCGAGACGGCAGGAAAGGAATCACCGACTTACGTGCAGTGTGTCTAAGACGAGCCATCTACAAAAGACATCGTAAGCATAAGAGTAAGAGCAGAACTAATACGACAAGTGAATAAACCATAGACAGAATAAGATAAAAATTTTAACAAGGTATAATATAGTATATATATATATGTAGTAAAACATAGGGTTGGTCGAGGTGACCGACTTTTGAAGTAACATCAGAGGTCAAGGTGAGAGGGAAAGGTCAATAGTCCTTAGTACGACTAGTGCTACTCTAGGTCAGCGGTCCTACAGCCAGCACGGCTTTGATACCACTTATGTCACACCCGGTTTTGGAAGGCAAACCAAGTGCGAACTATGTACGTGCCAGGATCAAAACTCACGTACACAGCGGTTACATAAATGAACATTAACGCACATTGCTCGAATAATAACATAAAAGAGTATTAACTTATTACACCACAGAGTCATAGACATCCTCATAGTCATCATCTTAACAGGTAAATCAAAGTGCTAGCGAAACGCAGTAAAGATAAGGCCTTCACAGGCAGCTGACTGGGGGTTGCCGCCAACCCACACCTAGAATTCGTCGTAGTCTTGGAACTCCTGGAAGTCTCCTTCCACGGCTTCGCCTTCTCCTGAGCAGTGATTACAATGCGGACAACCTGGTGTTTGGTGGTAAAGCAAGGATGAGTACACATCAACGTACTCAACAAATGTCCCGTTTGGCTGAGGTGGACTAGCTTTATGTGGGGTTAGGCTCAAGCAGATGCTTTTAGTTGGTCAGGTATTTATCATTAGTAGAAGCCAGATTTTAGCATTAACCAATGCCATGAACCATTTCCTCATCGAGGAACAACATCATCATATTCGAACCAAAACCATAACATAACCCTTGTATCTCGAACCATCTGTATCTCTAATCAAAGAGGATCCCAAGGCTGCTCTTAACCATGAGCACGGCTGATATATCAGTTTCACTACCCTCTGCAACTTCCTCGGGAAACACAGACTGCTCGTTGTCTACGTAAAGTAATCATTCACACTATGCACTTGGGAAATAACAAACAAAAACAATATACCAAACATATGCAGCAGAGAGATCACAAATTCATAATAGAAAAGGGATAGGCACTCTGGTATTCTCTAGGTCTAGGGTAGAGGACTATACAAAAGGATTCATTATTCACTAATCAGGTTTAAATCAGTGGTGGGGGTTAAATCATTACACAGTGTTAAGTCCATAAACTTAAGTGCTCCAACTTTTATTTAAGTCTACTATCTTTTATTTATCTCAAATAGGGTTCCCATAACCTTAATCCTTTCCTAATGATTAACCATTATTTGGGATATAGAAACAGCAGGGAAACATTGCATAAACAGATAGATAATAATATTATGAACATTTTGCAATTTGAAGCACCTAATTTGGAGTTCATATGGCAAAGTTATGAATTTTACAAGTTTAGGGGTTAAAAATATACCCTAAGGACCTATTTTGAATTAAATAAAAGGTCCGAGGACCTAACTGCGAGAGACCAGGGAAGGCGGGTTAAATTTCAGAAAACCGGGGGTCTCTTTAAGAAAACGCGCGGGCGAAGGGGTATCGGGCTCCTACGGCCGTTGGATCTCAAACGGACAACCAGGATTAGATCCTGCGGGCGGGCACACGGGCGCGCGGCGGCCTGGGCGGCTGACAGGCGGGGCCGGGCGGGCAGCGCGGGCGCGGGCGACTGACAGGCGGGACCGGGCGAGCAGAGCGAGCGCGGGCGACTGACAGGCAGGGCCCAGTTGGCAGGGAGGCGGGGCGCGGGGGAAACGGCTCTAGGCCGTTGGATCTCAGGCGGACGGCTAAGGATTGGACTCGGGCTATTTGAAACAGGACCGTCCGATCTAAGATGGACGGTGGAGATCTGGCGGCTGGCTTCTATCTTCTTCTCCGGCCAGCAGAGGCGACGGCGCCCGTCCCGCGGCGGAGAACTCGCCGGAGACGAGGGGCGCAGGGGCTCTGCGGGTCTCTGGGGTGATCTGAATGGCCGGGGAGGTTGGGGAGGGCGCGGGGAACCTTTTGGTGGGGACTAGGTCGGGACAGGGGCACCGGAGGGGGGCGGTCTACGGCAAAGCGGCTCGGCGGCGGCGTTGAACAACTCCGGCGAGGAATTAAGCGCAGCAGAGAGCAAAACAAAGGTCAATAAGGCCGGGAGAGGTTCTTTACCTCAAGGCGGGCTCCGGGGACTCCTCGGTGGCGGCGATGACGCGACGGCGGCCCGGGGCGACGGTGGCGGCTGCACGGAGGACGGCGGGTGAGCGCGGGCAGAGAGAAATAGGGAGGGGAAGGGGAAATTGAAGCGCGTTCCGGGTTGCGGACGTCGGGGCGGAGCTTACCGTGGCAATGGACACGGCGGAGCTCCAACGGCGGCCGGGAAACGAGCTCGGAACGGCGGGGTTTACGGCGGTGGCGCTCTGGCGTGCGCGCAGCGAGGGAGAGGTGGAAGAGAGAGGCCTGTTGGTGCGCAAATGAGGGAGGGGGAGAGGGTGAGTGGGGTTCGGGGCTCAAGTGGCCGAGGCGAGGCAGTCGCGAGCTCCACGCGCGACGTGGGCGCGGAGTCCGCGGCACGCGCGGCGGCGGTTACGCGGAGACGACGGGGCTGACAGCCCGGGCCCGCGAGCAGCGAGAGAGAGGAAAGCGGGAGCGGGCGCGGAGAACGGTTGCCTGACGGGCGGGACCGGCAGGGCAGGGAGAGCGGGGGGAAGCGGGCGCGCGGGCGGGGATCGCGGCTGCGCTGACGGGCGGGGCCCGCGGGCAGAGAGAGAGGAGGGGTGGGCGCGGAGACGGCGGCCGCGCCGACAGGCGGGCCCGCCAGGGCAGAGAGAGAGGAGGGGGGAGGGCGCGCGCGCGGGATGGGCCTGGTGGGCCGAAAGGCCGAGGGGGGCGGGGGTGTGGGCCTTTTTCCCTTTTCTTTTTATTCTGGAATTTGCTTTCTCTTTTCTTTTTATTTTCTCCATTTGATTCAAATTCAAATAAGCCACAAATTCAAATTAGCCTTTCTAAGAATTATGCACCAAACAAAAGTGAAATCTAGGGTTCAACATGATGCAACAATTCATACTCCCTTGGAGTTTGAGCCAATAGACTATAATTATAAATAAAATAACCACTTTTCTCCTATAGAAATGAGAAAGAAAAGATTGGGGAAGGATGAGAAAAGGGAAGTAACACCTGAATTTGTGAATATGAGCAAAGAAATTTTATACCCCCAAATTCAGGGTGTTACAAGAGCGGCCTTGGGATCCTCTTTGATTAGAAGAACTTTGGTTACTTTTATGATGATGGTTGGCAATGATGGTTATAATTTTGATCTCTGGTATTTCCTCTTGGAGGGAGTGCTTCTAGGTAATAACTGGGTTTATTACTAAAATCTGGCTCTACTTATAGTAATAAAAACTTGACCAACTAAAAGCAACTGCTTAACCTTAACTCTACATACAGCTAGTCCACTTTAGCCAAATGGGACATTTGCTGAGTACGTTGATGTGTACTCACCCTTACTTTACAAACCACCCCACCCCAGGTTGTCCCCACTGTACTCAGTGCTCAGGAGGAGATGCTGGCAACATGGAGGACTTTGAGGAGTTCCAGGACTACGATGAGTTCTAGTTTATCTTAGTGGCAAATCCCCAGTCAGCTGCCTGTGTAGGCTTATCCTCTATGTTTCGTATTTCTGCACTTTGATATTAATGTTGAAGACTATGGCTATGTACTAGACTCTGTGGATGTCTTGGACATCTTGATGTAAATAAAGTACCTTTTCGCTATTTACTTTGAGCATTGTGTGATGATGTCCAATTATGTAATCGCTGTGTACGTGAGTTCTGATCCTGGCACGTACATGGTTCGCATTTGGTTTGCCTTCCAAAACCGGGTGTGACATAAGTGGTATCAAAGCCTTGCCAACTGTAGGACCACTAATCTAGACTAGGATGGTCACCCTAAGGACTATAGACCCCTACTCTTACCTTGACCTTAGTGTCCTTTCAAAAGTTGGTTATCTGACCAACTCTATGTTATTTACTTATCTCAAAAGTTTTGTCTCACTTTTCTTTCTGTTTACTTTCTGGTCTTATAGTTCTACTCTCACTCTTGTGCTTACGATGTCTTTTGTAGGTGGCTCGTATTAGATGCACGTCACGTAGGTCAATGATCCCCTTTTGCCTTCTCACCTGGCGAAGCGTCCACTGTGTCGCACGATGCCAGGTCAGTCCTGTCACCTAGAGAGACTGCATTGTCGCCTGCATGAGGAGTAGGAGCACCGACGCTAGGAGCAGGAGCAGGAGCAGCAGGACTCTTCCCCCTCACCTCAGTAGGAGGTGGAGTCTAAGAGGCCACCTTCCCCTGCACCTCAGCCAGAGATGCCCCCTGCACCACCACCACAGGGCATCCCGACTGCTGGAGGAGACCCTGACGGAGATGGAGATGACGACGATGCCGGTGGTAGTTCGAGCCACGGCACGGAGCTCTCGAAGGAGCCAGAGCCGAAAGGATGGATCACTAGACCCATCACTCATGACGCGGCTCGCGGGTGTCACTTCCACGACGCTCTCGACACCTTGCTGTGTCGGGCCTTCGACCAACACACTTGGTCTATCAAGTACCATTGTTTAGTCTACCAGCACCGTCGCGGGTTATACTCGGACCAGTGGGAGGCTACTTGCTTGGTGCACCGTCCGGACGATGATCTCCGGGGTGTAGAGGCCTTCTCAAAGCACTATTCTATTACTAAGTGGGATACTACCGAGGCAGCCAAGCAAGATGCATCACGACATGCACTTTCTCAATATTGCTCGTTATTCAGTGGGGTAGCTGATGGCCTTGACCTAAAGTACTACCCTCGCCGTTCGACCGACAGTGCAGGAGGTGTGATTGTCTCGCCAGTTGGTGAGGGCAATCCTAGGCTGAATAGCATGGTCAACCTGCCCATCATGCTCAACACCGAGCTAGACCACACCCTTGATGAGTTGGGCAAGGTTCGGGCGGAGGTTGCGAAATTGCATGCTGAGTGCGCAGCACGCCACTATCTGGATGGTGGTTCTCTTGCCCCTGTCGGGATTCAACACCCTTACCGCTCACCGCCCCGTGGTCGCTTCAACTATGGTACCCTAGACTACAGGACCTGGATAGATTTGGATCCATAGATCGATGGAGTTGGAGTCTGTAATAATGCTTAATTCAGTGTTTTAGTCTAGTCAGTCTTAGTTAGAGTTAGTTTGCTTATCATAAGTTGGATGCTTGTCATGATGAACATGTAAGAAGTTGGCTCTTTGTAATGATTGTCATCAAGGTGTGGGTATCCCCTGCAACTTGGTGTAGTTATTAATAAAGTTAGTTATTTAGTTGGGTAATCCATTTATTTCCACTTTCCTCTTTATCTGAGAAGCTGTCAGTGAAGATGATCATTTGTTTAGTGCTATGAAGATTTCTGTATATCTTTTTTTATGCTAAAAGACTGTAGAGTCAGATCTGATGTGTGTCTGCTTTCTAAAGATGTCTGAGAACAGGCGCAGAGGTGCAAGGCGTGCTCAGCCGGAACAACAGACACCCCAGGAAGATGCAGCTCAGCAGCAGTTGCCACCACCACCCCCGATGACCATTGAGCAGATGTTCCTAATGCAGACTGAAAGTCGCCTAGAGGGGGGTGAATAGGCGGAATATGAAATTTGTAACTTTAAATCACAACTACAAGCCGGGGTTAGCGTTAGAATAAAATCCGAGTCCGAAAGAGAGGGCGAAAACATATCAACCAAGAAATGAAGCGAGTGACACGGTGATTTATTTTACCGAGGTTCGGTTCTTGCAAACCTAGTCCCCGTTACCTAGACCGAGTGAGCTTTCTCCTCAATCAAACGGGTCACTTATACCCCTACAAGGACCACCACAACTTGGTGTCTCTTGCTTTGATTACAAATGTCTTGAGAACAAGAATGGGGAAGAAGAAAGCCAACCAAGCAACAAGAGCAACAAAAAAACACAAGTGATCCTCTCTTAAGTCCAAGAGTACTAGAATTGAATTTATGGACTTTGATTGGATCGGAGGCTTTGATTGGATCCAGAGTCTGACCGATGGCTTGAACTGCCTAAGTCTGCATCATGAACATCTGCTCGATGGACATTGGGAGGGGGGTGGCAGCTGCTGTTGCTGGGGTGCCTCATCCTGCAGTGCTGCATGCTCTTGCTGAGCACACCTTCCTCCTCTGCTCCTATTTTCTAACATCTGCAGAATGCTATTACACATCAGAACTGATCTTGCAACTTGCAGCATAGGAAAAGAGTATAGAATCCTCCACAATACTAAACAGTTGAACATCTTCACTGATTTCCAACACAGACCAACACAGCTTCTCAGATGAAGAGGAAAGTGGAATGAAAGGCTTCCCAAATAGATAACTAACTTCATTAACATATAACAGGTAAACCAAAATGCAGGGGATACCCACACTCTTGCGACAGTCATTACAAAGATTCAAATCCAACATAGTTCATCATGACAAACATAAATGCACAGGATAAGCAAACTACCCTGTCTAACTAAGACTAACTAAAAGCAAGACTAACACTAAGACTATAGCTTCTATGTATATATTTTTGTATTAATCACAAGATCCAACGCTAACGATCTATGGTTCTAAATTTATCTTGGTCTTGCAGTCGGGGTTGCCATAAGACTGGTGTCCATGCCGAGGTGAGCGGTACGGGTGCTGAGTCCCGACGGGAGCGGGGGAGCCATCCTCCAGGTTACGATGCTCCGCACGCTCAGCCCGCAGCTGGGTGATCTCAGCACGAGCCCTACTCAGCTCATCTAATGCATGGTCCAGCTCTGTGTTTAGCACGGCGGCTAGGTTGACTGTGCTGCTCAACCTAGGATTGTCCTCACCAATAGGTGAGACAATCACGCCTCCTGTGCTGCTAGATGACGGCGGGGGTAGTACTTCAGGTTGAGACCATCAGCTACCCCGCCGAGCACTGAGCAGTAGTGCGAAAGCACACGTCGTGTGACATCTTGCATGGCCGCCCCAGCTGAGTCCCGCTCAGAGATGGAATAGTGCTCTGAGCAGATCTTCGCACCTCAGAGACTGTTCTCCGGGCAGCGCACCAAGTAGGACGCCTCCCAGCGGTCCGGGTAGACCCAGCGACTGTGCTGGAAGACCACACAACGATACTCGATGGACCAAGTAAGCCGGTCGAGTGCCTGGCGTAGTAGGGTGTCGAGCGCATCGTGGAAGTGACACCCACGAGCAGCATCGCGAGTGATGGGCCGAGCGACCCATCCTTCCGGCTCCTGGTCGGTGGAAAGGTCGGTGCTGAAGCTCGAGCTATCGTCGCCACCTCCGTCGTCTGGGTCTCCTCCAGGAGCTACTCCAGCGACTGGGGTGCTCAGTGGTGGTGCAGGGGGCGCCTCCAGTGGGAGCACAGGGGAGCAGCTCCTCACCGTATCTCCTGCTAGAGTGAGAAAGAAGAGCCCTGCTGCTCCAGCTCCTGTCGTCGACGCTCCTGCTCCTCGTGCAGGCGGTGGTGCAGCCTCTCCAAGTTACTAGACTGACCAGTCACTGGACAGCGAAGCGGACGCTCTGCGAGACGAGAGGGTAAGAAGGGGATGACAGACTTCTGTGCAGTGTGTCTAAGACGAGCCATCTACAAGAGACACCATAAGCATAAGAATGAGAACATAACTAATATGACCAGCAAATAATAAATCATAAATAAATGAGGAATTAGAATAAACAAAAAGATTTTTAGCAAGGTATAATATATAGTAGAACATAGGTTTGGTGGATATGACCAACTTTTGAAGGGATACCAAAGTCAAGGTGAGAATAGGGGTCTATAATCCTTAGAATGACCATTCTACTCTAGGTTAGCGGTCCTACAGTCAACACGGCTTTGATACCACCTATGTCACACCTAATTTTAGAAGGCAAACCGAATGCGAACCATGTACGTGCCAGGATCAGCAATTCACGTACACAGTCGTTACATAACTGGAAATCATCACACAATGCTCAAATCATAATATAAAAGGGGAATAATAGTCGATTACATCATATGTCTGAGACATCCACATAGTCTTTACAATAATCAAAGTGCAGAAAAGAAACGTAGATACACGCGGCCTTCACAGGCAGCCGACTGAGGGTTGCCGCTAACCCACGCCTAGAACTCGTCGTAATCTTGGAACTCCTAGAAGTCTCCTTTCACAGCTTCATCTTCTCCTGAGCAGTGGTTGCAATGCTGACAACCTGGGGATGGGGGGGGGTTTGGTGTGTAGAGCAAGGGTGAGTACACATCAACATACTCAGCAAGTGTCCTGTTTGGCTGTAGTGGACTGACTTTATGTGGGGGTAAGTCAAGCAGTTGCTTTTAGTTGGTCAGATTATTATCACTAGTAGAGAAAGCCAAGTTTTAGAATCAACCCACGTTATTAACCCAAACGTACCCTTTCTAAACGGAAAGAATACCACTTACCATTACCATAGTCAATACCAAAACCATCATTCTCATTGCCACCTGTAATCCAAACATCTCTTGTGGCAGAACCTCCCAAGTTATTGGGCCCACATGCACCTGTCCTTATCTCAAAGACCTTAGACTGCTACACATGTGCACCAGATAACTTAACAGGATCCGTCCGATTGCCCCAAGGACATCGGATAAACCACTTACAACCAAGATCGCGGGATTAACACAAATCACACACACCAATAATTTTGCAGCGGAAATCTTATTACCAAAATTTTACAAGTTACATCAAGTTTTACGATGTACATGATCGGAGTGATTACAAAAGTGATTCAAAGAAATAACTTTGAACTATTATAAATTATTTGTAGTTTTGAAAATATATGCTAGCTCAAGTGATCATCCTCAATAAGAAGATAAAGACGGGGTATACTTATATAAGAAGGCCGAGCCCACCGGCACTTAACACCATCATAGCAGCACAAGGTTAGAACCTGAAAAACAACAGGGAATAAAACCCTGAGTACGGAATAACTCAGCAAGACTTACCCGACTAAAGAAAAGACTCTCAAGGGTATGCTGGCTAGAGGGATTCAAGGTATGGCTATTCAAGAATCAAAGACTCTGTTTTGCAGAAAAGCTTACTATGAGTGGATCCTTAAAATCCAATTTTATTGCCAGGTTAGGTAAAGTTACCTGCATCTAGAGTTCTCTCTACCCTAGTTCAAGCACTTGGCCTATACTAGCCAATTTCTTATCAATCCCTTCATCTTTACTGGAGTTCTACGTATAGGGCAGTGACCAAGTCTTCATAACCGCGAAGGTACGGCGATCCGAATCAATTATACTCAGCTGAGGATCTCCGATCACACGACATATGTAGCACTTAACCCTTGCATATGTCAACCCGCCACCGGGGTTCTTAAGACCAGATCAGGTTCACGCAAACCGAGAGCACAGATACACCACCGTCCAGCCTCTTGCCACGGAGGGTACACGCTACTCTCGCCACCGCTCCACACCCATTTCGTGTTATCTTATTCTGGCCTTAGTCTGCCCAAGGCAAGGCTTACCCATGACGAGGCATGTGACCAGTTAAAGGGTCCTCGATCATCAAGCCTACATCGACACGGTCCTTAATCGACTCAGACGGAGACACTACATTGAGACTCTCTTCTCGTGCAAGTCACCCGCCTGGTCTCAGCTTAATCATTTAAACCCAAAAACTTGGTACCTGTCATAGGTACATCTTTTTCGATGTTGAATCCATCACGACCGTGATGGATTCACCATCAAGTTTTATTTTCAAAAACATCCCTCCCACTTTGCCAAACATCTTTTGTAAAACAAAACCCTTTGTTTTGCTAGAGCAATACTAAGCATACTAAAAACCTTTTATAAAACAGGGTATCAAGGAAGGTAATCAAAGATCAAGGAAGGTAATGCAGGAATTGTTTAAGCATTCAACTCCTATCACCTAATGCATCAATCAAGTGATAAAGATTTTAAAAACATCAAGGAAGGTGGCAAATGCACCGGGGCTTGCCTTTGTTTATGGGTGAGTCAGGCTCAGATCCACAAATATCGAAGTAGAAACAATTCTCAGCCTGAGTTTCCAAGGGTGGTGGTACTTGCTCTTCAGTGGCTTCCACTTCTTCCTCGTGTTCTAATCATAACCATACATATGTATAAGAATGAATGCCATGTAATGCTCATGAGGGTGCAAAGATAATACAAACTTATTATCTAAGTCTTGAATACAACTTTCCTTCATGGAACTCCGAGAACTTAGGGTTTCCGGAGTCAGTAAAGGAGTTCACAGGGCAGGGGGGGTTTTGGGGTTTAGTGATCAAACAAGGTCCAAATCAATCCAAATTCTACCCAAGGCTTCTAAATAATATGAGGAACTCATATAAAAAGTTTGAGCATTTTTGGGATTATCATTTATCTTTTAAAAATCCAGAACTAGTATTTTAAACTATTTTAAATGCCCTAAAACTCTTTATTTAACCTAAAAATCATGAAACTATTTTTATTAAATACTAGGGAAAATAAGGAGTCTAGGAAAATTGGCTTCACATTTTTAGGATTTTGCTACAATTTTTAATAGATTTCCAAAGTTCTTCTAAAAAAGAAAAAAGGAAAAGATTCAACAGGGCTGGGCCGATTTCGGCCCAGGCGGCCCAATCCAGAGGGAAAGCGTGCCCGCGCCCACGCGCGTGCCCGTGCGATGGCAACTTTGCACAGAGGTCCTCGGAGTTCTGGGTAACAGGAAACAAGTTCCTTTACTGTTCTTATGTGTCGCTGACAAATTACAGAAAGGCCCTCCATCTTCTATTCCTTTACACGACACGACCTCGACAACGTTCACGCGCGGCCGAGCTCCGACGAGCTCGTAGACCGGCCGATTGGGGCAACGGCTAGGGTTCCCGAGCGGCGGATATCAAATTGGACCTATCCCGAGCTTTTCCCCTAACCTAATTTCACCTATGGCTAACTAATGAGCTCTGGCCACGACAACCGCGGGCGGTGCTAAGGGTCGATCGCGTTCCCGGCGATTAAGGGGGACTTAGTTCAATTGGGTTGGCCGGTGAGCATCATAGGTACACGAGAGCACTCAAACGAGGGAGCAATCGGTATGAACTAACCTGAGCTGAGCTAGCCGCAGCGAGGTGTGTTTCACGGCGGCGGAGACCGAAACTGGGGAAAGTTGGCAATTGGTGAGCTCTGGAGGACGATTGAGGGTGGGAGTGGGGGCTCTGGTTTCACGATGAGGTAGCGCAGCTGCCCGCGCCATCAATTTATAGACTCCAGCCGTAGCCGGATGAGGATCGCGGATCCCTGGATCGCGCTGGCGAACACACCACACGGCGGATTCCGGTGACAGCGCGGTGGTCGCCGTTTAACCGGAGCCAGCCACCTCAGTGACTCTTTGACACGTCGCCGGGAGCTTTTACCGTGACCGCCGATGACCAATCTGGGCCACAGCGGCATCCTTATCGCCGGCGACGAGCGAGCCAGCTGGCGGTCTGATCCCCAATGGTCTACTGTACCATCGCGAACTGCCTATCAGTGCGCTTGACAGTCAATGTTTGGGCTCACATTTTCTCTAATATTTGCATGTGAACTTCATCAAACCTCTGTACCAAAGTTGTAGCCTGACAATCCAGCTACAATTCTGTCATAGCAATCTTGATCAAATTCTCAATAATTCAAGCTTGAATTCATGCTTAATGTTTTAGTGATCACACTGTCTGTCTGAAAATTCAGACATTGGCACCCTGACAGCCCAACTTCAACCTTAATTATCTCTAGATTTTTCTCAATAACATGGCTTGCACTCTTAAGCAAAGTTGTTCTCCTATAATTGGGCTACAATTTTGATGTGGTGACCTAGGGCAAAAACCCCATAATTTGAAAGTTACAAGGGCTTCAAGTTGAGTTAATCACACTGAAATGCAGACTTAACCAAAAAGGGTCAAGTATGGCTCTTTTGCACTTAAGTCCAAATCTCAAGTTTTGGATTGCAAATTCACATATGAGTGACCCAAATGACTTAAGACACTTATTTAACTTGGTTTTTGCACTTTAGTCCAAAAGTGGACTAATTTTGCACATATGCCCCTAGGGTTTGGATTTAGGGTTTTCCAGGGTTCTAATTGAGATTCTTGGTATCCCAGGGGTATAAATGTGATTCAACTTTGTTTTTGGGGACATTTTATGACTCTTTCCCTAAAGCCTTTAGGTTTTCTCATCTTGGGTTATGTTTTACCCTTTGAGCCTTATTTAGGGTCAGGTTCCCTATTCAGGGTCTTATTTGCAAAACACTAAAAACAATACACTTGTTTGAAATTTTTACCTAGTGAATGCATTCTAGGTATGTCAAACATATGCAATGCCAATGTTTATGATGCCATGCTCAGGTTTTAGTGACAGTAACACCAGGGGTGTTACATCCTTCCCCCCATAAAAGAATCTCGTCCCGAGATTTAAAGTCCTAGGGTGAGTAATGGAAAAGGAAATGTGTCACATATTTATTTCCTTATTTTTGGTACAAGGCAGGGGTGGTGTGGGGGTCACTTCTTAATTACAACACTAAATATACTTTACAAATTACATGAGGCTAAAAAGCCTGGGAAATTCTTATCTAAAAAGTCTTGAGTTTCCCACGTAGCCTCTTCTTCAGAATGTTGGTTCCATTGTATCTTATAGAACTTGAGAGTTTTTCTCCGGGTAACCCTATCCTTTTGATCCAGAACTCGAATAGGATTTTCCGAGTATGTTAAATCTGGTTCCAGGACAACATCTGTCACTTCAATGGTTCGATCAGGAACCCGAAGACACTTCTTCAATTGCGACACATGGAACACATTATGGATAGCAGACAGAATTTCAGGGAGCTGCAGTCGATACGCCACTGGTCCACATTGCTCAAGTACCGGGAATGTGTAACACCCGGTTTTAAAGAACAAAGCCGGGTGCATCTCATACATGCGCCAAAGAAGACAACATATATAATAACAGAGTGTATAGAGATAAATGTCATAAATCATCAGAGTAATTATTACATAGCGGAAGACTTATTACAAAATAAAAGTATAACCATAAAACGAACTAAGGATCGTCGGCGCCAATGTCGACTGAGAAACGCCACCTAGATCAGATCGAACTCCTCAGTGTTAGGCGGCTCCTCTTCAACCACCTGCTCTTCTCCTGTGGGGGGGTGTGAGACAGCAAGAGTGAGCTCACATACGTTCATAGCTCAACAAGTCGTGGGGAATAATGTGGCATGAACTCACCAAAGGTGGGAGTTCATGTAGTGTAAGGCTGATCAATGAAATAGAGGCTGAGGCTAAGCATTGCTTTTATAAGTTGGTCAAAATTTTATTAGCAATTACTAAGTGTAAGTAAATACCAAACCTTAATAATAATAAAGAACAGTAATGGTAAAATAATCCCAAATGCGATGCAAATGTCAAATTAAATTTAAGTTCCATAATTAATCATGTGAGGGTCCGAGCCGCTCTTGACCGTGAGCACGGCTAGTATACTAGTTTTACACTCTGCAGAGGTTGCACATCTTTACCCACAAGTCATGTTACCCATCTGCCAAGAGACGGCCAATCCCATACACCTCTACCGAGGAGGCGAGGCAGGGTAACACTACGAGGCCTTTACAAAGTTCCACTAGCTTCAGACTACCCGCTACAGTTTATAGGAAGCTCCAGTGCAGGGTTCTTGCCTGACCGCCATCGCAGCAAAATCAAACAAGGACCTCCCTACACTGACCACTCCCCTACTGCCCTTGCCCCTTTCGGGTAAGGTAGACCTCCACTAGCTTTCCTAGTTAATCAGCCAAGGGCATCCCATTAAACCCTTGTGGTAGCACTGTTTTCCCGGGTGGTCGCTCCATGTTCCCATTAATTTAATGATCTTAACATGAACAGTAATAATAACAAGATAATAACAGAATAATCATGTGTAGTGTAACTCCATACCCAATCCACATAAAGCAATAGCAAGTACTACCCAAAAATATTTCAGGGGTGAACAAGGTATAGAGGTAATCAAAACTGGGGTAACATAAAGGATCCCATCAAAATTAACCTATGCAGATCATTAAAATTAATAAGAACATGGCTGGGAAAAGTAAGTGATCAAGGGCACAACTTGCCTTCAATGAGCTCCTGCTCAGCTACTTCTACTTGTTGAACCTCAGTTTCCACAGTGGCTTGCTCGTCTATTCGCATCAACACAATACATACATAGTATAGCCAAAATCAACATCACACCAAACATGTAAATAAAGTATACAGTAAAAATCTACACATTAAAATGAGATCATAGGAACTGGAATCACTAAATTTGGAGTTATAGAATTCAAGTTATGAATCTTCTAAGATTTAATGTGCCTGAAATAGGGTTAAATGATAAATAAATTTTCTAACAGAGTTCATGTCAAAACAGTGATACTAAATGATAAAGAATATTATTACAAAATTTTAGAAACTGGAATGGTTCAATTTGGAGTTAAAATGAATTTTCTATGCATTTTACAAGTTTCTAGATTTGTTTTTGTATTAAAAATGAATTTCTATAATTACTTCTCTGTTTTTAAACATCTCTGGACTGGGCGTCAATTATCAGAAAGTGCGGGGGTTAGTATACAATTATTCCCGAGACTCAGGGAAACAGGCCCGAGGACCGCGGGTTTATTCCAGCATAACAGAGGGTCTCATGTGAAAAACGACAACGCCGAAGCGGTATCGTTAAATCTGAGTCGCCCGATCGGAGATGGGCGCACGAGATTAGATCTCGCCGCCCGCGCAGCGCGAACTCTTGGATTACAATCCGACGGTCCTGATTTAATGGGTCCAAGAACGAGTAATCACCATCCGATCCCGATCGAACGGTCATCGTGGAATCTGAACGAACCGGTACGCGAAATCTAATCAGAGCCGTCACTGATCGGATCGACGGTCGCAAGTATCTCCACGCCATCGCACGCCAGAACCGACCTGCCCGCGGCGGTGCCGCCCGAGCAGACGACAGAGAGATGGCCGGAGAAGCTGCAGCGCGCATTCCAGCCCCCAACCTAAAATCCGATTGGTCCTACGCGCTCGTGCCGAGGAAACGAAGATATGGGAATAGCTTTTCCCGAGAACACCAGCGCCTAAACACTCGCCCCCCAACCCCGATGCGTCGCGGCGGAACTTCAACGGCGACGTCCAATTACACACACCTAGACGACCGATTACTGGCACGGAATGCTTCTACCCATAGCGGAGAATGCTAATTAGGGTTCTTGGGCTGGGGATTTACCGTCGGTGAAGTGAATCGCGGTCGACGACGGCGGCGCCCACGCTTGACTCTACGGCGACCGAGTGCTCCACGGCGGTGCGGTGATTGGTTCGGTTATTCGGTGGAGAGAAGATGGGAAACAGAGGAGAAGTAGGCGAATCCCGTCGAGCCCCCCCTATATGCACGCGACGCGGCCCGGGCGTCACGGCGGGTTGCGCGGAGGCTGCGCATGCCGCCATGCGCGGTGAGCTCGTTGACGGGCGAGGACTGACGCGCCTGGCCCACGCGCCAGTGGAGGGGAAGAGAGCGAGCGCGAGCGGCGACTGGCCGGTGGGGCCCGCAAACTAGCGACTGATTCCTGGTTCCCGCGCACGCGCATGTTTGTGACTTCCTGGTGGGCCCGCATGGTCGGCGCCGGTTTGGTGGTTTGGGCCACGCGGCTTGAGTTTGGGAGTGGGCCTAATGCAGGGGAATCCAGCCCAACAGTGGGATTTTGCTTTTCCTTTTCTTTTCATCTCCCATTTTCTTTCCTTTCTTTCTAAAATCAATTTGAATTCGAATTTAGTTTCAAACCTTGTGTAAATTTATTCTCCAATCATGTTGTGAAATGAAAAATACCAATTTTAGAAATATATTTATATTATTTTTATTTTCATATCACTTCTCTTCTTACTTTTAAACCCTAGTTTTCAATGTAGGGCTTAATCCAATTTCTAGTCATTTTATATTATTGTTATTTTTATTTAATGCACAAACATAAAAAAACTCCAACAAATGCACTTTTTCTTTATTTTAGAATAATTGTTTTATTTAGTCACTCTCAATTACATAGGTGCTCTTTTTATGATGCAAATAAGACACACAAAATGAGGAGCTCTCTCTCCATTACTCCTGGTATACAACTTTGAGTATTACAAATCCTACCCCCCTTAAAAATAATCTCGTCCTCGAGATTTAAGAAGATCTAGGGAAAAGGTGGGGAAAATCTATACGAAGCTCTTCTTCTCTTTCCCAAGTTGCTTCATCTTCACCGTGGTGGCTCCATTGCACTTTGCACATCTTTATAACCTTATTCCTCGTAACTCGAGTCAAAGTATCCAAAATCTTGATGGGGTACTCAGCATAAGTCAGATCCTCTTGAACATTAAGGTCCTCCATTGGCAACTGTTCTTCAGGCACCCTGAGACATTTCTTCAGCTGAGATACATGAAATACATCATGAACATCCGCAAGATGATCCGGTAACTCCAATTGGTATGCAACTTCTCCCACTCGCTTTAAGATTAAGAATGGTCCAATAAAGCGAGGGGACAACTTTCCTTTGACTTTGAATCTTCTCATACCCCGGAGTGGTGACACCTTCAAATAGACATAATCTCCCTCCTTAAACTCAAGCAGTCTTCTCCGGGTATCAGCATAGCTCTTCTGCCTGGATTGTGCAGTTCTCAAATTCTCCCTTATTTGCTGAACTTGTTCCTCTGCTTCCTGTATAATCTCAGGCCCAAACAACTGTCTTTCACCAGTTTGATCCCAATACAGTGGAGTCCTGCACTTTCTGCCATACAAAGCCTCAAACGGCGACATCTTCAAACTGGCCTGATAGCTATTATTATATGAGAACTCCGCATACGGTAGACTCTTATCCCAACTTCCACCATGCTTAAGAGCACAAGCTCTTAACATATCTTCCAGTACTTGGTTAGTCCTCTCAGTCTGCCCATCAGTCTGGGGATGGTAAGCCGAACTAAAATTCAATCTCGTATCCAATGACCCGTGCAACTTCTTCCAATACCGAGAAGTAAACTGTGATCCCCGGTCCGACACGATTTTCTTTGGCACACCATGCAGGCAGACAATCCGTGCCATGTACAACTCTGCCAACTTGGCTCCTGAATACGTGGTCTTCACTGGAATAAAGTGGGCTACTTTAGTTAGCCTGTCCACAATCACCCATATAGAATCATATCCAGCAGACGTGCGGGGTAATCCAACAATGAAGTCCATGCCAATCTCTTCCCATTTCCACTCAGGTATCTTCAGTGGATGTAGTAGTCCGGCTGGCCTCTGGTGTTCAGCTTTAACTCTTTGGCATACATCGCACATAGCCACATGTGCAGCCACATCTCTCTTTAAACCATACCACCAATACTTTTGCTTCAAATCCTGATACATCTTAGTGCTCCCAGGGTGGATAGAATAAACTGAATCATGTGCCTCCTTCAATATGGTTTCCCGAAGACTATCAATATCGGGAACACAGATCCGATTCTTGAACCATATCGTGCCTTGCTCATCCTCCGTGAACTCTGGGCCTCTACCCTCTGTTATCAGATCCTTGATCTCCTGGATTTTGGCATCACCAACCTGACCTTTACGAATTTCTTGCTCCAAGGTAGGTTCCAATTCAATAGTCACTCCTTCCGTATGTGTAACAATTCCCAGGTTGAGCCTCTCAAAGTCTTTTGCTAATTCATCAGGTAGCTGGACAACGAAAGCGGAGTGAACATGCTCCTTCCGACTCAAGGCATCTGCAACCAAATTCGCCTTGCCTAGGTGATAGTGAATCTCCAAGTCATAATCCTTAGTGAGCTCCAACCAACGGCGTTGCCTAAGATTGAGATCCTTCTGAGTGAATATATACTTCAAACTCTTATGATCCGTGTATACTTGGCACTTAGTTCCCATAATATAGTGTCTCCAAATCTTAAGTGCATGCACAACGGCAGCCAACTCTAAGTCATGGGTGGGGTAGTTCAATTCATGCTTCCTCAACTGACGAGATGCATAGGCAATCACATGACCATCTTGCATAAGCACACATCCAAGTCCTTGGCCACATGCATCGGTAAATGTCAAATCCCTTCTGCAGATCTGGCATAATCAATACTGGTGGCGACATTAGTCTCTCCTTCAATTGATCAAAGCTTTCTTGGCACTTCTCATTCCACTTGAATTCTC
Source organism: Zea luxurians (assembly GCA_029449295.1). Lineage (NCBI taxonomy): Eukaryota > Viridiplantae > Streptophyta > Magnoliopsida > Poales > Poaceae > Zea > Zea luxurians. The sequence continues at coordinate 81,049,894 of JAOPSE010000002.1, read as the reverse complement.
TTCCTTTCTCCAAAAGCGATGTCATGGGCTTAGCAGTCTTAGAAAATCCTTCAATAAATCTCCGATAATATCCTGCGAGTCCCAAGAAACTCCGAATCTCAGTAACTGTAGTGGGCACTCTCCACTCCATTATCTCCTTCACTTTAGCAGGATCCACTGCTATTCCTCCATTAGAAATAATATGACCAAGGAATGGTACCTTGTCAATCCAAAACTCGCACTTGCTGAACTTAGCATAGAGTTGATTATCTCGTAACTTCTGTAGCACCAACCTTAGGTGTTGTTCATGATCACTTTCATTCTTAGAATAGATAAGAATATCATCGATGAATACCACGACAAATCTGTCCAAATACTCCATAAACACCTTATTCATCAAATTCATGAAGTAAGCTGGTGCATTAGTTAGTCCAAATGACATAACAGTAAACTCATATAATCCATATCGAGTCGAGAAAGCCGTCTTGGGAATATCCGATGGTCTAATCCTCATCTGATGGTAATCGGATCAGAGATCAATCTTCGAGAATACTCTAGCACCTCGCATCTGATCAAATAAATCCTCAATACGGGGCAACGGATACTTGTTCTTCACCGTAACATCATTAAGAGATCTATAATCCACACACATCCGTTGCGATCCATCCTTCTTCTGCACAAATAACACCGGTGCTCCCCAAGGTGAGGAACTTGGACGAATGTAACCAGCCTCTTGTAACTCCGTCAACTGCTTCTTAAGTTCCTTCAACTCTTCTACGGACATTCTATATGGCCGTTTAGAAATAGGGGCGGTTCCAGGTAAGAGATCAATAACAAACTCAACTTCTCTATCAGGTGGCATCCCTGGTAACTCCTCTGGAAAGACATCTGGAAAATCTCTAACCACCCGGATGTTGTCACCAACAAACTCCTCAGGCATAAAGAACATTGCACGCATGGATGAGGAGGTTACTGCAATATTAACTTGAAATCTTTCTCCTTTAGTGGTAGTGAGTTCTATGGTACCTCTACCACATGCTATAACGGCCTTTGCCTTTCTTAGCCATGACATACCAAGTATCAGATCTATACTGCTTGACTCTAATATTATGGCAGTAGCTCCAAATTCTCTACCCATAATGGTCAATGTCAATCTACGTGTCATTTGATTTGCCTCAACAGGCCCTTTAGGTGTAATTACTATCATGGGTTTTCTCATATTTAGCAGTGGTATTTCATTTGTGTTGGCATATCTAGCAGACATGAATGAATGTGTAGCACCAGAATCAAATAATATGGTTGCAGGAATTGCATTAACATAAAACATACCAATTACGAGGTCCCCTCCATCCGGAGTAGCATCAACGCTGACTTGATTAACCTTGGCAATAGAATATCCCTTGCTAGAACTTGGTGTTTGCTGCCTGTTCTGAACTGGAGTAGTAGCCATCCTCTATGGGCAGACATTTGCATAATGACCAGTCTTCCCACACTTGAAACATGTGGTGCCTGGACTCTGTGCTGAAAACTTCGTTGGGGTGCCAGTAGGGGTAGCCTGTCGAGGAGGTGGAGTCCTCAGTGGTGATTGCTGAACTGGGCGTGGTCCTCCTGGTCGAGTCGGTGTACCCTGTGGTGAACTGTAGCGAGGACGAACACTGCTGCTTCCTTGTCCTTGAGATATTGCCTTTCTCTTCAAATCTCCCAGCTGAACACGCTTGTGTTCAATAGCCAGGGCCTTATCAAGCAGCCTCTGAAATGACGGAAATGTGTGTGCCACTAGTGCATACTGCAGTGGTCCATTAAGTCCTTCAATGAAATGCTCCTGCTTCCTCTCGTCTTCAGCAACTTCTTCAGGGGCATATCTGGATAACTGAATAAACTTGTCGCGGTACTCGCTGACTGACATACTTCCTTGCTTCAGCGACAGAAATTCCTTCTTCTTGATCTTTATCATACCAGCTGGAATATGGTAGTTTCTGAATTGTGTACTGAACTCTGCCCAAGTAATAGTATCCGCAGCATCATGGGCAGCAGTATAAGAATCCCACCAGTCAGCAGCAGGACCAGTCAGACGTCCAGAAGCATATAAAACCTTCTCCCGGTCCGTGCACTGTGCAATATTCAGCATCTTCTCAACGGACTTCAGCCAATCATCCGCGTCCAGTGGATCAGGTGAGTGAGAGCACCTAGAGGGGGGGGGGGGTGAATAGGTGATCCTGTAAAAACTTCAAACTTAAGCCACAAAAACTTGTTATGTGTTAGCACGATTATTGCCAAGTGGCTAAGGTGAAGTCTCAACAAAACACAATACCACAAGAATCAAGCACAGAGGGACACAGTGGTTTATCCCGTGGTTCGGCCAAGCCAATGCTTGCCTACTTCCACGTTGTGGCGTCCCAACGGACGAGGGTTGCAATCAACCCCTCTCAAGCGGTCCAAAGACCCACTTGAATACCACGGTGTTTTGTTGTTCCTTTCACTATCCCGTTTGCAAGGAATCTCCACAAATTGGAGTCTCTTGCCCTTACAAGTATATGATCACCAAGAAAGCACAGAGTAAGGGAGGGAAGCAACACACACAAATCCACAGAGAAACTCGCACACACACGGCCAAGAATCGAGCTCGAATGACTATCTCAAAGTTCTCACTTAGAACAGAGCTCGAATCACTTAGAAGCACAGAACGAATGCGCAGAGACTTAGTGTGGATGATCAAGAATGCTCAAGAGTTGCTTGTGTGTCTCCTCCATGCGCCTAGGGGCTCCTTTTATAGCCCCAAGGCAGCTAGGAGCCGTTGAGAGCAAATCCGGAAGGCCATCCTTGCCTTCTGTCGTCGGGGGCACCGGACAGTCCGGTGCACACCGGACACTGTCCGGTGCCCGATTTGTTTCCTTTTCTGGCGCTGCCGACCGTTGCAGCCCGTTGGAGATCTGCGAGCCGTTGGCGCACCGGACATGTCCGGTGCACACCGGACAGTCCGGTGCCGTCTTCCGACCGTTGGCTCGGCCACGTGTCTCGCGCGGATTGCGCGGCCGACCGTTGGCCCTGGCCGACCGTTGGCTCACCGGACAGTCCGGTGTACACCGGACAGTCCGGTGAATTTTAGCCGTACGCCGTCGGCGAATTCCCGAGAGCGGCCAGTTTGAGCCGAGTCAGCCTGGCGCACCGGACACTGTCCGGTGCACACCGGACAGTCCGGTGCTCCAGACCGAGCTGGGACTTGGCTGCACACAGCCAAGTCATTCTCTCCCCTTTTCTCTTTTTCTTCTTTCTGTTTCTAACACTTAGACAAATATGTTAGTCCATAAAACCAATGTACTAAGGCTTAGAAACATACCTTTACTTCATGATTTGCACCTTGTTCATCCATGTACACAAATTCACAATTAAACACATGTGTTGGCACTCAATCACCAAAATACTTAGAAATGGCCCAAGGGCACATTTCCCTTTCAATCTCCCCCTTTTTGGTGATTTATGCCAACACTACATAAAGCAACTAGAACAAGTGCAAACTCACTTCAAATAAAATAAATTTAAGTTTTATTCAATTTTGGCATATATGGATCATCCTTTGCCACCACTTGGTTTGTTTTTGCAAATCAAACACAAATCTCTATCTCTAAGTTAAACACACATGTTTAAGCATAAAGAGAGTCATTCAAAAAGAGATTGATCAAGGATTTCAAAAACTCCCCCTTTTTCCCATAATCAATACTTCTCCCCACAAGAAGCCAACTTTTGACAAGAGAGACAACTTAAGAATTTTGACAAACCAAAAACTCTATTCTACTATTTTCAAAATCTCTCAAGTGGTAGCTGATCCATTTATTGCTTTGGCCTTTATTTTCTCCCCCTTTGGCATCAAGCACCAAAACGGGATCAATCTTGGCCCTTTAACCCCATTGCCGCACCAAAATCTTCACTTAAGAGCAAATGGCAATAAGAGTTAATGAGATGGACTTGGAGTAAGTTACCCCTCATTGGAGTGCAGTGGAAGTCTTTCATGATCCAAGTCCACCTTTTCCCTTTCAATTCTCCTTTGAGACTAACACAAGCAAACTCAAACATATGGTTAGTCTCAAAGGGTCAAGTTGTAACACATCTCCCCCTAAACATGTGCATCACTTTGCAACGGACTTGTGAGGTCCAGGGAGTGTTTGTACAACTTGAGCACCATAATAAGCAACAAAATGCAGAAAGAACATGATCAAGGCATAAATACATGTATGCTATATTTCAATCCAAGTTCCGCGAATCTAAGACATTTAGCTCACTACGCAGCCTGCAAAAGGTCTTCTCATCTAAAGGCTTGGTAAAGATATCGGCTAGCTGGTTCTCGGTGCTAACATAAAACACTTCGATATCTCCCTTTTGCTGGTGGTCTCTCAAAAAGTGATGCCGGATGTCAATGTGCTTTGTGCGGCTGTGCTCAACAGGATTTTCCGCTATTCGGATAGCACTCTCATTATCACATAGGAGTGGGACTTTGCTCAGATTGTAGCCAAAGTCCCTGAGGGTTTGCCTCATCCAAAGTAGTTGCGCGCAACACTGACCTGCGGCAACATACTCGGCCTCAGCGGTGGATAGGGCAACGGAGGTTTGTTTCTTAGAGTTCCATGACACCAGGGACCTTCCTAAGAATTGGCACGTCCCCGATGTACTCTTCCTATCGACCTTACATCCAGCATAGTCGGAATCTGAGTACCCAATCAAGTCAAAGTTAGACCCCTTTGGATACCAGATCCCGAAGCAAGGCGTAGCGACTAAATATCTAAGAATTCGCTTCACCGCCACCAAGTGACACTCCTTAGGATCGGATTGAAATCTAGCACACATGCATACGCTAAGCATAATATCCGGTCTACTAGCACATAAATAAAGTAAAGACCCTATCATTGACCGGTATGCTTTTTGATCAACGGACTTACCTCCTTTGTTGAGGTCGGTGTGTCCGTCGGTTCCCATCGGAGTCTTTGCGGGCTTGGCGTCCTTCATCCCAAACCGCTTCAGCAGATCTTGCGTGTACTTCGTTTGGGAGATGAAGGTGCCGTCCTTGAGTTGCTTCACTTGGAACCCAAGGAAGTAGTTCAACTCGCCCATCATCGACATCTCGAATTTCTGCGTCATCACCCTGCTAAACTCTTCACAAGACTTTTGATTAGTAGAACCAAATATTATGTCATCGACATAAATTTGGCATACAAACAAATCACCATCACATGTCTTTGTAAAGAGAGTTGGATCGGCTTTCCCAACCTTGAAAGCATTAGCAAGTAAGAAATCTCTAAGGCATTCATACCATGCTCTTGGGGCTTGTTTAAGTCCATAGAGCGCCTTAGAGAGCTTACACACGTGGTCGGGGTACCGCTCATCCTCGAAGCCAGGGGGTTGCTCCACGTACACCTCCTCCTTTATTGGCCCGTTGAGGAACGCGCTCTTCACATCCATTTGGTACAACCTGAAAGAATGGTGAGCGGCATATGCTAGCAAGATACGAATGGACTCTAGCCTAGCCACAGGAGCAAAAGTCTCCTCAAAGTCCAAACCTGCGACTTGGGCATAACCTTTTGCCACAAGTCGAGCCTTGTTCCTTGTCACCACTCCGTGCTCGTCTTGTTTGTTGCGGAACACCCACTTGGTTCCCACAACATTTTGCTTGGGACGAGGCACCAGCGTCCAAACTTCATTGCGCTTGAAGTTGTTGAGTTCCTCCTGCATGGCCAACACCCAATCCGGATCTAGCAAGGCCTCCTCTACCCTGAAAGGCTCAATAGAGGAGACAAAAGAGTAATGCTCACAAAAATTAACTAATCGAGATCGAGTAGTTACTCCCTTGCTAATGTCACCCAAAATTTGGTCGACGGGATGATCCCTTTGAATCATCGCTCGAACTTGGGTTGGAGGTGCCGGTTGCGCTTCTTCCTCCATCACTTGATCGTCTTGTGCTCCCCCTTGATCACACGCCTCCTTTTGATGAACCTGTTCATCGTCTTGAGTTGGGGGTTGCACCGTTGTTGAGGAAGAAGGTTGATCTCGTTCATCTTGTTCCTGTGGCCGAACGTCTCCAATCGCCATGGTTCGTATAGCGGCCGTCGGAACATCTTCTTCATCTACATCATCACAATCAACAACTTGCTCTCTTGGAGAGCCATTAGTCTCATCAAATACAACGTCGCTAGAGACTTCAACCAAACCCGATGATTTGTTGAAGACCCTATACGCCTTTGTATTTGAATCATAACCTAACAAAAACCCTTCTACAGCTTTGGGAGCAAACTTAGAATTTCTACCCTTCTTCACTAGAATGTAGCACTTGCTCCCAAATACACGAAAGTACGATACATTGGGTTTGTTACCGGTTAGTAGCTCATATGACGTCTTCTTGAGGAGGCGGTGAAGGTAGACCCTGTTGATGGCGTGGCAAGCCGTGTTCACGGCTTCCGACCAAAAGCACTCGGGGGTCTTGAACTCTCCAAGCATCGTCCTCGCCATATCGATTAGCGTCCTGTTCTTCCTCTCTACCACACCATTTTGTTGTGGTGTGTAGGGAGCGGAGAACTCGTGCTTGATCCCTTCCTCCTCAAGAAACTCCTCCACTTGAAGGTTCTTGAACTCGGACCCGTTGTCGCTCCTAATCTTCTTCACCTTGAGCTCAAACTCATTTTGAGCTCTCCTGAGGAAGCGCTTGAGGGTCTCTTGGGTTTCAGACTTATCCTGCAAAAAGAACACCCAAGTGAAGCGGGAAAAGTCATCAACAATAACTAAACCATACTTACTTCCTCCTATACTTAGATAGGCGACGGGTCCGAAGAGGTCCATATGCAGCAGCTCCAGAGGTCTTGACGTGGTCATCACATTCTTGCTGTGATGTGCTCCTCCAACTTGTTTGCCTGCCTGACAAGCTGCACAAGGTCTATCTTTTTCGAAATAAACATTGGTTAGGCCTATCACGTGTTCTCCCTTTAGAAGCTTGTGGAGATTCTTCATCCCCACATGTGCTAAGCGGCGATGCCACAGCCAGCCCATGCAAGTCTTAGCCATTAAGCATGCATCTAGACCGGCCTCTTCTTTTGCAAAATCAACTAAGTAAAGCTTGCCGTCTAGTACACCCTTAAAAGCTAGTGAACCATCACATCTTCTAAAGACAGACACATCTACATTTGTAAATATACAATTATACCCCATTTGACATAATTGACTAACAGATAGCAAATTATATCCAAGACTCTCCACTAAGAATACATTTGAGATAGAATGCTCATTAGAAATTGCAATTTTACCTAACCCTTTTACCTTGCCTTGATTCCCATCACCGAAAATAATTGAATCTTGGGAATCCTTATTCTTGACGTAGGAGGTGAACATCTTCTTCTCCCCCGACATATGGTTTGTGCATCCGCTGTCGATAATCCAGCTTGAACCCCCGGATGCATAAACCTGCAAGGCAAATTTAGGCTTGGGTCTTAGGTACCCAACTCATGTTGGGTCCTGCAAGGTTAGCACAAATATTCTTAGGGACCCAGATGCAAGTTTTGTCTCCTTTGCATCTTGCCCCTAACTTCCTAGCAATTACCTTCTTACCCTTTCTACAAATAGCAAAGGGAGCATTACAAGCATAATAAATGGTAGAAGGTTCATTCACTACTTTCCTAGGAGCATGAATAACATTCTTTCTAGGAACATGAGCAATATCTCTCCTAGGCATATGTACAACATTTCTCCTACACATATCCCTATCATGCTTATAAGAAGAACTAGAAGCAAACATGGCATGAGAATCATAAACATGTGAATCAAAATCATTATAAGCATTTCTAGCATTTCTCCTATCATAGTACATAAAAGCATGGTTCTTTTTCGCACTACTAGCCATAGGAGCCTTCCCCTTCTCCTTGACGAAGATGGGAGCCTTATGGCTTGTTAAGTTCTTGGCCTCCTTCTTGAAGCCAAGCCCATCCTTAATTGAGGGATGTCTTCCAATTGTATAGGCATCCCTTGCAAATTTTAATTTGTCAAATTCACTTTTGCTAGTCTTAAGTTGTGCATTAAGACTAGCCAATTCATCACTTAGTTTAGAAATTGAAACTAAGTGTTCACTACAGGCATTAACATCAAAATCCTTACACCTAGTGCAAATTGTAACATTTTCAACACAAGACTTAGATTTATTTGTTACTTCTAATTTAGCATTTAAATCATGGTTAACACTTTGTAAAGTAGCAATGGTTTCATGACAAGAAGATATTTCACTAGAAAGCACTTCATTTCTTTTCACTTCTAAAGCATATGATTTTTGTGCCTCTATAAACTTATCATGTTCATCATACAATAAATCCTCTTGCTTCTCTAAAAGCCTATCCTTTTCATTCAAAGCATCAATCAATTCATTGATTTTATCTATCTTAGATCTATCTAAGCCTTTGAACAAGCAAGAATAATCTATGTCATCATCGTCACTAGACTCACTATCACTAGAAGAAGCATAAGTGGAGTCTTGAGTACTCACCTTCTTCTCCCTTGCCATAAGGCAAGTGAGACGCTCGTTGGGGAAGAGAGCCGATTTGTTGAAGGCAGTGGCGGCGAGTCCTTCGTTGTCGGAGTCGGAGGAGGAGCAATCCGAGTCCCACTCCTTTCCTAGATGCGCCTCGCCCTTTGCCTTCTTGTATTGCTTCTTCTTCTCTCTTTTGTTCCCCTTTTCCTGGTCACTTTCATTATCGGGACAGTTAGCAATGAAATGACCAAGCTTACCGCATTTGAAGCATGAGCGCTTCCCCTTGGCTTTGGTCTTGCTTGGTTGTCCCTTGTGACCTTTAAGCACTGTCTTGAATCTTTTAATGATGAGAGCCATCTCTTCATCATTAAGGCCAGCTGCCTCAATCTGTGCCACCTTGCTAGGTAGCGCCTCCTTGCTTCGTGTTGCCTTGAGAGCAAGGGGTTGCGGCTCGTTGATCGGACCGTTCAACGCTTCGTCGACGTATCTTGCCTCCTTGATCATCATCCGCCCGCTTACGAATTTTCCAAGCACTTCCTCGGGCGTCATCATCGTGTACCTGGGATTCTCACGAATATTGTTCACGAGATGAGGATCAAGTACGGTAAAGGACCTGAGCATTAGGCGGACGACGTCGTGGTCCGTCCATCGCGTGCTCCCGTAGCTTCTTATCTTGTTGATAAGGGTCTTGAGCCGGTTGTACGTTTGCGTGGGCTCCTCGCCCCTTATCATGGCGAATCGTCCAAGCTCTCCTTCCACCAATTCCATCTTGGTGAGCAAGGTGACGTCGTTCCCCTCATGAGAAATCTTGAGGGTGTCCCAGATTTGCTTGGCGTTGTCCAAGCCGCTCACCTTATGGTATTCATCCCTGCACAAGGAAGCTAGAAGAACAGTAGTAGCTTGTGCATTCTTATGAATTTGTTCATTAATGAACATGGGACTATCCGAACTATCAAAATGCATTCCACTCTCTACAATCTCCCATATACTAGGATGGAGAGAGAATAGGTGACTACGCATTTTGTGGCTCCAAAATCCGTAGTCCTCTCCATCAAAGTGTGGGGGCTTGCCGAGTGGAATGGAGAGCAAATGTGAATGTGAACTTTGCGGAATGCGAGAGTAATCGAAAGAAAAGTTCGAATTAACCGGTTTCCTTCTCTCGTGGTCGTTGTGGTCCTCGTCCTTTTGGGAAGAAGTAGACTCGTCACTGTCGTAGTAGACGATCTCCTTGATGCGCCTGGTCTTCTTCTTCTTCCCTTCCTTCCGTCTTTGACCCGAGCCGGAGTCGGTAGGCTTGTCGTCCTTCGGCTCGTTGACGAAGGTCTCCTTCTCTTTGTCGTTGATCACTATACCCTTCCCCTTAGGATCCATCTATTCGGGCGGTTAGTCCCTTTGTGAATAGAACGGCTCTGATACCAATTGAGAGCACCTAGAGGGGGGGGGGTGAATAGGTGATCCTGTAAAAACTTCAAACTTAAGCCACAAAAACTTGTTATGTGTTAGCACGATTATTGCCAAGTGGCTAAGGTGAAGTCTCAACAAAACACAATACCACAAGAATCAAGCACAGAGGGACACAGTGGTTTATCCCGTGGTTCGGCCAAGCCAATGCTTGCCTACTTCCACGTTGTGGCGTCCCAACGGACGAGGGTTGCAATCAACCCCTCTCAAGCGGTCCAAAGACCCACTTGAATACCACGGTGTTTTGTTGTTCCTTTCACTATCCCGTTTGCAAGGAATCTCCACAAATTGGAGTCTCTTGCCCTTACAAGTATATGATCACCAAGAAAGCACAGAGTAAGGGAGGGAAGCAACACACACAAATCCACAGAGAAACTCGCACACACACGGCCAAGAATCGAGCTCGAATGACTATCTCAAAGTTCTCACTTAGAACAGAGCTCGAATCACTTAGAAGCACAGAACGAATGCGCAGAGACTTAGTGTGGATGATCAAGAATGCTCAAGAGTTGCTTGTGTGTCTCCTCCATGCGCCTAGGGGCTCCTTTTATAGCCCCAAGGCAGCTAGGAGCCGTTGAGAGCAAATCCGGAAGGCCATCCTTGCCTTCTGTCGTCGGGGGCACCGGACAGTCCGGTGCACACCGGACACTGTCCGGTGCCCGATTTGTTTCCTTTTCTGGCGCTGCCGACCGTTGCAGCCCGTTGGAGATCTGCGAGCCGTTGGTGCACCGGACATGTCCGGTGCACACCGGACAGTCCGGTGCCGTCTTCCGACCGTTGGCTCGGCCACGTGTCTCGCGCGGATTGCGCGGCCGACCGTTGGCCCTGGCCGACCGTTGGCTCACCGGACAGTCAGGTGTACACCGGACAGTCCGGTGAATTTTAGCCGTACGCCGTCGGCGAATTCCCGAGAGCGGCCAGTTCGAGCCGAGTCAGCCTGGCGCACCGGACACTGTCCGGTGCACACCGGACAGTCCGGTGCTCCAGACCGAGCTGGGACTTGGCTGCACACAGCCAAGTCATTCTCTCCCCTTTTCTCTTTTTCTTCTTTCTGTTTCTAACACTTAGACAAATATGTTAGTCCATAAAACCAATGTACTAAGGCTTAGAAACATACCTTTACTTCATGATTTGCACCTTGTTCATCCATGTACACAAATTCACAATTAAACACATGTGTTGGCACTCAATCACCAAAATACTTAGAAATGGCCCAAGGGCACATTTCCCTTTCAGTGAGCTAGCGAATGTAGGTGGCTTATGACTCATAAACTCCCGGTGCTTATCACGAGGTGGAACTGGTGGTGGTGGTGGAGGCAATGGCACTTGTTGCTGTTGTTACTGTTGTTGAAGCTGCTGTTGTTGTGCCCTCCTTTCCTGGCGTATCTCATCTCGCTCCTGGCGCAACTCCTGGCGTATATCTTCTCTTTCCTGACGCATCTCCTGGCGTTCTTGCTGCATCTGAGCACGCATATCAGCCATAGTGTCTACCATTTGCTGCATCACCGCCATCTGAGCAGCAACTAGTGGGTCAACTCCGCCTGGTGGAGGATTAGGAGGATTCATCTCCGCAGGTTGTGGCTGGGGTTGTCTATGTATCCACCGAGTGTGTCGATTAAAAGGCAAATCAATTCCACCACCCCGCCTGGTATTGACCATCTGAGTTAGATACATATGGTAAGAGAATAGCAGACAAGGCAGGTATTTACAAATCAGGTTACTTTGGGGAATTTTATTAGCTAAGCAGATTAATATTCTACCATAGCTAATTTATTACCTTATGGTGGTACATATTAAGATGTCCATCTATAATAATTCAATCAATCAAAGAAGCAAATCAGGCATTTAGCATCAGCACAATCAAACAACATTTTTAAAGAAAGTAGTTTTGAATTTTGTCTTAGGTCCCCTATATCTTAAAAAGATCATAGTGGTAGGATTCCAAGGTGTGAAATCCACCTTGTCTTAGAGTAGAAAAGATAAGATTAACCAGAGTAGAATAGCAAAAGGTGAGACAAGATCAAGATGAGATAAGTATAGAATGAAACAGAGTAAGGTAAGTAGGAAAGGGTTTGTCCATTTCTATCTAGGTCTCGTCCTACAGTCAACATTCCTCTGATACCACTTCTGTAACACCCGGTTTTAAAGAACAAAGCCGGGTGCATCTCATACATGCGCCAAAGAAGACAACATATATAATAACAGAGTGTATAGAGATAAATGTCATAAATCATCAGAGTAATTATTACATAGCGGAAGACTTATTACAAAATAAAAGTATAACCATAAAACGAACTAAGGATCGTCGGCGCCAATGTCGACTGAGAAACGCCACCTAGATCAGATCGAACTCCTCAGTGTTAGGCGGCTCCTCTTCAACCACCTGCTCTTCTCCTGTGGGGGGGGGTGTGAGACAGCAAGAGTGAGCTCACATACGTTCATAGCTCAACAAGTCGTGGGGAATAATGTGGCATGAACTCACCAAAGGTGGGAGTTCATGTAGTGTAAGGCTGATCAATGAAATAGAGGCTGAGGCTAAGCATTGCTTTTATAAGTTGGTCAAAATTTTATTAGCAATTACTAAGTGTAAGTAAATACCAAACCTTAATAATAATAAAGAACAGTAATGGTAAAATAATCCCAAATGCGATGCAAATGTCAAATTAAATTTAAGTTCCATAATTAATCATGTGAGGGTCCGAGCCGCTCTTGACCGTGAGCACGGCTAGTATACTAGTTTTACACTCTGCAGAGGTTGCGCATCTTTACCCACAAGTCATGTTACCCATCTGCCAAGAGACGGCCAATCCCATACACCTCTACCGAGGAGGCGAGGCAGGGTAACACTACGAGGCCTTTACAAAGTTCCACTAGCTTCAGACTACCCGCTACAGTTTATAGGAAGCTCCAGTGCAGGGTTCTTGCCTGACCGCCATCGCAGCAAAATCAAACAAGGACCTCCCTACACTGACCACTCCCCTACTGCCCTGGCCCCTTTCGGGTAAGGTAGACCTCCACTAGCTTTCCTAGTTAATCAGCCAAGGGCGTCCCATTAAACCCTTGTGGTAGCACTGTTTTCCCGGGTGGTCGCTCCATGTTCCCATTAATTTAATGATCTTAACATGAACAGTAATAATAACAAGATAATAACAGAATAATCATGTGTAGTGTAACTCCATACCCAATCCACATAAAGCAATAGCAAGTACTACCCAAAAATATTTCAGGGGTGAACAAGGTATAGAGGTAATCAAAACTGGGGTAACATAAAGGATCCCATCAAAATTAACCTATGCAGATCATTAAAATTAATAAGAACATGGATGGGAAAAGTAAGTGATCAAGGGCACAACTTGCCTTCAATGAGCTCCTGCTCAGCTACTTCTACTTGTTGAACCTCAGTTTCCACAGTGGCTTGCTCGTCTATTCGCATCAACACAATACATACATAGTATAGCCAAAATCAACATCACACCAAACATGTAAATAAAGTATACAGTAAAAATCTACACATTAAAATGAGATCATAGGAACTGGAATCACTAAATTTGGAGTTATAGAATTCAAGTTATGAATCTTCTAAGATTTAATGTGCCTGAAATAGGGTTAAATGATAAATAAATTTTCTAACAGAGTTCATGTCAAAACAGTGATACTAAATGATAAAGAATATTATTACAAAATTTTAGAAACTGGAATGGTTCAATTTGGAGTTAAAATGAATTTTCTATGCATTTTACAAGTTTCTAGATTTGTTTTTGTATTAAAAATGAATTTCTATAATTACTTCTCTGTTTTTAAACATCTCTGGACTGGGCGTCAATTATCAGAAAGTGCGGGGGTTAGTATACAATTATTCCCGAGACTCAGGGAAACAGGCCCGAGGACCGCGGGTTTATTCCAGCATAACAGAGGGTCTCATGTGAAAAACGACAACGCCAAAGCGGTATCGTTAAATCTGAGTCGCCCGATCGGAGATGGGCGCACGAGATTAGATCTCGCCGCCCGCGCAGCGCGAACTCTTGGATTACAATCCGACGGTCCTGATTTAATGGGTCCAAGAACGAGTAATCACCATCTGATCCCGATCGAACGGTCATCGTGGAATCTGAACGAACCGGTACGCGAAATCTAATCAGTGCCGTCACTGATCGGATCGACGGTCGCAAGTATCCCCACGCCATCGCACGCCAGAACCGACCTGCCCGCGGCGGCGCCGCCCGAGCAGACGACGGAGAGATGGCCGGAGAAGCTGCAGCGCGCATTCCAGCCCCCAACCTAAAATCCGATTGGTCCTACGCGCTCGTGCCGAGGAAACGAAGATATGGGAATAGCTTTTCCCGAGAACACCAGCGCCTAAACACTCGCCCCCCAACCCCGATGCGTCGCGGTGGAACTTCAACGGCGACGTCCAATTACACACACCTAGACGACCGATTACTGGCACGGAATGCTTCTACCCATAGCGGAGAATGCTAATTAGGGTTCTTGGGCTGGGGATTTACCGTCGGTGAAGTGAATCGCGGTCGACGACGGCGGCGCCCACGCTTGACTCTACGGCGACCGAGTGCTCCACGGCGGTGCGGTGATTGGTTCGGTTATTCGGTGGAGAGAAGATGGGAAACAGAGGAGAAGTAGGCGAATCCCGTCGAGCCCCCCCTATATGCACGCGACGCGGCCCGGGCGTCACGGCGGGTTGCGCGGAGGCTGCGCATGCCGCCATGCGCGGTGAGCTCGTTGACGGGCGAGGGCTGACGCGCCTGGCCCACGCGCCAGTGGAGGGGAAGAGAGCGAGCGCGAGCGGCGACTGGCCGGTGGGGCCCGCAAACTAGCGACTGATTCCTGGTTCCCGCGCACGCGCATGTTTGTGACTTCCTGGTGGGCCCGCATGGTCGGCGCCGGTTTGGTGGTTTGGGCCACGCGGCTTGAGTTTGGGAGTGGGCCGAATGCAGGGGAATCCAGCCCAACAGTGGGATTTTGCTTTTCCTTTTCTTTTCATCTCCCATTTTCTTTCCTTTCTTTCTAAAATCAATTTGAATTCGAATTTAGTTTCAAACCTTGTGTAAATTTATTCTCCAATCATGTTGTGAAATGAAAAATACCAATTTTAGAAATATATTTATATTATTTTTATTTTCATATCACTTCTCTTCTTACTTTTAAACCCTAGTTTTCAATGTAGGGCTTAATCCAATTTCTAGTCATTTTATATTATTGTTATTTTTATTTAATGCACAAACATAAAAAAACTCCAACAAATGCACTTTTTCTTTATTTTAGAATAATTGTTTTATTTAGTCACTCTCAATTACATAGGTGCTCTTTTTATGATGCAAATAAGACACACAAAATGAGGAGCTCTCTCTCCATTACTCCTGGTATACAACTTTGAGTATTACAGAATGGACCAATGTACCTGGGTGCAAGTTTCCCTTTAACCCCGAAATGCGATACTCCCTTCATGGGTGAAAATTTCAGGTAGACATAGTCCCCTTCATGAAAATATAAGGGCATTCGCCGTTTGTCTGCATAACCCTTCTGACGGGCTTGTGCTTTCTTCATATTATGAATAATTTTCTGAACCTTTTCCTCGGCCTCCTTCACTATATCAGGCCTAAAGAAATACCTTTCTCCAGGTTCAGACCAATTTAGCGGAGTTCGACACCGTCGCCCATATAAAGCTTCAAAAGGTGCCATCTTGATACTTTCTTGATAGCTATTATTATATGAAAACTCCGCCAAAGGCAAACATTCATCCCATTTTGGTGAGAAGTCCAGAACACATGCTCGCAACATATCTTCGAGTACTTGATTAATCCTCTCAGTCTGTCCACTGGTTTGTGGATGATATGCCGAACTATGGAGCAACTTAGTACCCAAGAATTTGTGAAGTGCTTCCCAAAACTTGGCTACAAATTGAGGTCCACGATCCGACACTGTTGGGGGCCTTCGTCCTCCGAAGGTCCTCAAAAACATGATTTGACAATGTTTTCCAAGTGGATTATGTGAACAGGTATCTTCGGACTCAGAATTATGAATATGAAGCACGGCCAGGACGAAGCCTGAACCAGACGAAGGACGAGCGCAGCCGAAGCTGTGCGCAGGGAAGCTTCAGCGCGATGGCAGAGGGGGGAACCGACTTAGAAATGAAAAGACTACGTGAGCCTTGACAGATTTCCATGAGTCATTAACAAATGTAATGGACATGGATGTAATTTTACGTGGGCTGTGTCCCGCGTCTATAAATAGATGAACAGTACTCCCGTACTGTTCACGCTGACTTGGCACTGGCATTTGCGTCACGCTTGTACTTTTTACCTTCTCCCAAGACCGAAGGTACATTTGTAATTTGTAATCATTTCTATTTCTCTGTGTTAATAAAATAGAAATGATTCTATGATTTACATTTCATGTTTTGTATGAATCCTTCGTTATTACTTGTTGTATTTACGAAGGTGTGTTTCTTGTGACCTTCGTCCGAAACTCATTATTCTCGAAGGGGAATAATGTTTGGTAGGACGAAGGGCCTTAACATTTAACACTTTTTATGTTGCCTTGTTCTTAATCCGAAGCATTTGAGAACAAGTCCCCAACATTGGCGCCCACCTCCGGTGAACTCACTTCCACTTCCACTTTGAGCTTTTTTGAACACCTTCGGAAGCTATAGACCTTCGCTATGGCACCGAAGAAAGCTTCAGCGACTGGGGCTTCAGCACTGCAACCGCTGGACCACAACCAGGAGACCGTCTCTTTTCGGGAGGCCCGAAGCCAGAAGAGAAAGGCCGTTAGCCCGACGCTTCAGGAGGAAGAGCTAGACCAAGAAATCAGGGATATGGAGATGCTACATCAACAGGTGCAAAGGAAGAAGGAGAAGATGGCCCGGCTAGCTGAGTTGCAACGGCAGATAGACGAAGCCTCTGAGGAAGTCCGCCATCTTACCCATGATGAGCAAAACAGGCCTCAGCAGAAAGACCTTCATCAGGAGGGCTTCGTCAATGAAGATGACTGGTATGACAATTTCCATCATGGAAATTTTGTTTTCGATGATGCTTCTCCCCTGTCCGCTGAGCTGCAGGCTACACCTTGGCCTCCATCCTATAAGCCACCCCAGCTTCCCATGTTCGACGGTCACTCAGACCCGAAGCAGTTCTTGATGAGCTACGAAGCAACAGTGTCTTCGTATGGGGGCAATGCTGCAGTCATGGCGAAGTCTTTCGTCATGGCCGTCAGGAATGTTGCTCAGACCTGGTACTCCTCCCTTCGACCAGGAACAATCACCTCATGGCAGAAGCTGAAGGATATGTTGTTAACCAGCTTTCAAGGATTTCAGACGAAGCCAGTCACTGCTCAAGCCTTGTTCCAGTGCACTCAGGACCATGAAGAATACCTTCAGGCGTATGTCAGAAGGTTCTTGCGTTTGAGGGCGCAGGCTCCAACGGTGCCCAATGAAATTGTCATCGAAGCCATGATCAAGGGGCTTCGTCCTGGACCTGCAGCTCAATACTTTGCTAGGAAGCCTCCTCAGACTTTGGAGAAGCTGCTCCAAAAGATGGATGAGTACATTCGTGCTGATAATGACTTTCGCCAAAGAAGGGAGGAGGCCTTCAGATTTTCTGAGATGACCAGGGGCTTCGGAGGAAGATTCTATCCGAGGCATGTCAGGTCCATTCACAACTCCACTCAAAATGACGACAAGGGGAGTCAGCAGAACAGGCCGCAGTGCTCCTCACAGGCTTCGGGGCAGCAGCAAACTTTCTTTCGGCCACCAGCTCCAAGGGGCAGAGGCGCCAGGGGCTTCGGCGGGAGATTTGGAGATCAACCAAGGAGGACATTTTGTTTATTCTGCGGTGAGAACAAGGGCCATACCACCAGGATGTGCCATGTTACCATCCAGAAACAAAAGGAGCTAGCAGAAGCTGCAGCGCAACAGGGACAGCCGAAGCAGGTCATGCATACTGCTTCGTATCATCAGCCTTACATCCCGGAGTACGTGGGCAACCACCCTGCAGTTTCTGTAGCTTCGGCAAGTCAACCTCAAGCTTCATGGCAACAGCCCCCGCCTCCACCTCCGCTGCAACAAGGCCAGCAGCCAGAAGGGAGTCAATATGTTCCGCACCAAAGGAATCTCAGAGAGCAATCCGAAGCCCGCACAGTCAACAGTACTGTGCCGGAGTCGAAGCACATTTATTGACAAATATCCTACTTTGATAGCAGTATTTTCCGTTTAAGTTCTGTTTTCGGTGTAATAAAGAACACTTCAGTTTTCATATAATAGTTTCATGGTTGGTTATCAGAAAAATCTATCTTCTCTACAGGCTTAAGTCGCTGAAGCTTAAAAATTTGCGGTAACAAGGAGGGTCCTCAGATTATTAAAAATTCTTCGAAGCAACAAAAAGTCGTTCTAAGGAGCGCAGAGTAAGTTGCCGAAGTTACAAAAAGCCGTTCCAAACGGAGCGCAGTGTAAGTTTTTTGCTCCAAAGACGTTCCTAAGGGAATGCAGAGCATACAGCGAAAAGTCAACGCTGATACCGCCTAAGTAAAAGGCGAAGAAGCTCCAAAGACGTTCCTAAGGGAATGCAGAGCTTATACCGTCTAAGTAAAAGGCGAAGAAGCTCCAAAGACGTTCCTAAGGGAATGCAGAGCTTACGAATGTATTTTGTGTGTATCTTCGGAACAGATGTCATTTGCATAACATAACATCATCACATCATTCCGCATAGCATAAGCATCATACATCATATTGCATTTGGCAAAAGAAGGGGACACAGTATCAACCTTCGAAAGGACGCTTTGAGATAGTGAAAATTGTGTAAAATCACGAGGGAATATAATGATAATCTTCGGAATGTAGCTTCGGAGAATATTTTTACGAAGCATGGACGAGCTTCATCAGAGCAATATCGAGATTGTATAGCTTCGGAGAATGTCTTCATGAAGTATGAATATGCTTCATCAGAATAATTTTAACGGAGAATGTCTTCTTCACGAAGCATGAAAAGAAGGGAAGGTGTTTTTTCGCTGAAGGCTCAAAAATGGTATGTATGTAGAGTTTCATGCATCGTAAAGAATTGAATAATGAAAAGAGACTTGTATATTACATTCGAATGTACAAAATGTTACATAGATCACACTTTAAATGTTTTTTCTACATAGTATCTAGTCTTCTCTTAATACTGCTTCGGCGGCTTCATTCAGAAGTTGATCAACAACTTTGTCCATGATAGTTTCGGCCATTTGTTTAATTTCTTCATCCCCTTTTGTGTGGGGGTCGGCAGGCGATCCAGCAGCTTCTGAGGGGAGAGAACATTTCTTCATTACTATTACAAATCGTGAGCAAAGTTTGAAATAAAAATTACAACACAATAAGAACGGTTAATTAATACCTAATTGCCTTTCGGGCTCTGTACTTCTTTCGGCAGCTTCTGCCACTTTCCTAGCATCGTGGATGCCTTTTTCGCTCCTTTGGATGATTTCTTGCGCCATTCCTCGGCCGCCGTCGTTCCAGATGTCAGTAAAAAATTTGCCACCAACAACGCTTGCTTCGGCCGAGGGGTCCTTGATGTCTTCGGAAGATAAGGCGGCTTCGGACTGAGCTAAAAATTTTACATGTCCGCAACCTTTCTTCTCCAAGATAGAAGCAATTCCTCTGGCGCCCGAAAAAGCGCAGATGTCGCCACGACTGCTCAGGATTTCCTCGAAGGCCTCTGCTTCGTGACTAATCCATTCCAATGGACCTTCGGGATTGCCTCGCGAGAAATTCTCTTCGTTGGAAAAGGCGCCCACGCTGGCGAAGCTGGTTTTAATTTTATTCACGCATTCTACAGATTTAACATAGCATTTTCTTTGAGAGGCACGAAGCTCCTTAACCCTTAACTCCAACTTATCCACCATATGATCACTAAGTTCTCGTTTTGTTTCCTCAAGCACACGTTCTTCTTTCGCCCGGGCTAGTTGTTTCTGAAGATCTTTGATCTCGCGTTTCGAAGCTTCGGCCTGAATCTTTGCAGCAGCTTCGTCTTTTTTTATCTTGTCTACTAGAGTAACCAGAATTTTGTCTTTTTCTAGAGCTTCGTTCCTCAGCTTTATAACTTCTGATCGTAGATTGTTGAATGCAATTTCATAACTCTCATCTTCGGCACTCTTTTGTGCTCTCAATGCGTTGCTCAGGATCAAACCCTATAAAAAAAGAGAGAGTCTATATAAGAATAAAGAAATGAATTATGTATTGAAATTTTTTTCAAAAGTCTAATTCCCAGACCTTCAGGCTATTATATGCAAGGCTATCCGCGAGATCTTCCTTCGTCATAGCGCATAACCCAGCTTCGAGCTTTGGGAAACCCATGCTTCTACCCATTTCTCGGCACACGGATAATTCCTTATTGTCTGGGAGACAGTACAGGAAATCATCTTCGTTTGTCCCATTGAATACTACTGCCCCCTTCGGATACTTCAACTCTCTAGCATAGTGATTCGCCTCATAGATTTCTTCTTCAGACAGTTTCTTCCCCGAGGCATGTCGTACGATGTAATCGTGTATGCTGGAGGGAGCTTCGGGGGTGGCCGTGTTAATTTCTTCAACCACGGTTGGTTCTGATATTTTCTCGGAATGTTCCTTGATGGGCTCTGAAGGCCCAGCTTCGGCTTCAGCTTGTTGTTTCGAAACCTCAGTAGATGCTTCAGCGAGTTCAGCAGACTTCTTTGCGGGTGTGCTTGAAGACTTAATTGTCTCCAAGACATCCAGAACGTTCACCATCCGTTTTCTTCTTGGGGTCACCAATGGGCCCTTCTGATTTTTTGTTTCGACATTTGCTGAAGGACTTAAAATTTCTGATGTTTTTGGCCCTTCAGTCTTTGGTTTTTCTACTGCTGAAGGCACTTCAGCCTTCTCTACTGTCTTCGGCACTGGAGCTGGTTCCGTAGCTTCAGAGGCCAAAGAAACTTCACCAATAAATTCTGGCACTGTGGCCGGCTCAATAAAGCGTGTTCGATGGGTGAGCACCTTCATCTTTTTCCTTTGAGGCGCTGGCTCACTAGCGGCACTTGTGGTAGCTTCTGTCGCGGGAGAAGCATTTTTCCTTTTGCGACCCAATACCGGATAATGATAGTCAGGGTAGATAAACCCGACTGCGTCAAACACACGGTTGAGCCTTTTCTTCTTTCGGCCTCCGAAGGCTGCTGATAGCGCAGTATTTTCAGCCTTCGAGTATGCCCCAAGTAGTTCGTCACTTAATGTTTCAATGCTTTTCAACCAATCATCATCAGGTTCAACAAATTTATCTGCATATTTGAATGTGTATTTCAGTCTGACCAATCCGCCTTCGTCGGATTCTTTAATGGTCTCCTTCGGCATTTCCCACTTTTCTGTAAGTGGCCATACCCTGAAGGCAATGTGCTCTTGGACCAAGTCCCTTGTCCCAATGAAAGAGCAGACCACGCCGAAGGCTCTTTGGCATTCCTCGGCTGCTTCATCCATTTCAACCTTCGGCCTTCGAAGTCCGAAGCGTTGCCAGATGGGGTGCATAATGATACTTTTGACATCTTCTTGCACCGATAAGTCATTCTTTACATAGAACCACTCTGTCATCCAGGCTCCGGGCCACCTCTTCCGAAAGGTCGGCACAGGGCAGCTTGACCCAGAGCGGGCGCCGAAGCTATAACACCCAAAATTGTTGTGGTATTGTTCTTTTCCCCAGGGCTTCGTCTCGTATAATAACTCATGAATGTTGCAGAAGCTTTTAGCGATTGGTTCCAAACCTTGGCTCCTCACAGCCCAGACGAATATCCCCATTCTTATGACAGCTTCGGGAGTAAGTTGATGAAGGTAGACTTGGAATGTTTTCAGGACTTCAACAACAAAGTTGCTTAGGGGGAACCGAAGCCCAGCCTTGAGAAAGCTTCGGAAGACTACGACTTCATCTTCTTCTGGGGTGGGAGAAGTCTTCTCTCCAGCGTCAGCCCTCACAACGGATATATCTCGAAAATACCTCCCCCTCATATTATCAATATGACTCTGCTTGATAGTGGTCTTACCGAAAACCGTGTGACTTGGCCGCCATGGTCGATCTTCGGCCTCTTCCCCACCACTTTCTATGTCATAGCTGTCGCTGTCACCAGTATCTTCGGACAAACCTTCGAGAATCTCCTTGGTGATTTTCTCTGTATTGGTCTCCGCCATCGCAATCAGGAACCCCAGATTCTTCTCTTCCTCGAGACTCAGCTTCGTCTCCGCAGGAATCTTCTTGCCTTCAGACATCTTCGGAAATATTAAAAAACTGTTTTCAAGGCCGAAGCTTCGAAATCAAAAAGGTCACCAATCTTAATGCACAAGAGCTAAAAATTTAGTGGACCGAAGCAGATGGCAAGTGTGCGTACCAAATGAGGAGGCGGTGTGATCTTATTTATACCCCCAGGGCGTTGAAAATCGAAAGACCCACTTGTCAGTGAATGTTGCTATTCTAGCAAAGGGAAGGTGTTTTTTCGGACCTTCGGCTCAAGGCCTTCGTCCATATCGCAATCTGAATTTATTATTAACAAATTAATATTGCGAGGGGCTACTGTTGGGGGCCTTCGTCCTCCGAAGGTCCTCAAAAACATGATTTGACAATGTTTTCCAAGTGGATTATGTGAACAGGTATCTTCGGACTCAGAATTATGAATATGAAGCACGGCCAGGACGAAGCCTGAACCAGACGAAGGACGAGCGCAGCCGAAGCTGTGCGCAGGGAAGCTTCAGCGCGATGGCAGAGGGGGGAACCGACTTAGAAATGAAAAGACTACGTGAGCCTTGACAGATTTCCATGAGTCATTAACAAATGTAATGGACATGGATGTAATTTTACGTGGGCTGTGTCCCGCGTCTATAAATAGATGAACAGTACTCCCGTACTGTTCACGCTGACTTGGCACTGGCATTTGCGTCACGCTTGTACTTTTTACCTTCTCCCAAGACCGAAGGTACATTTGTAATTTGTAATCATTTCTATTTCTCTGTGTTAATAAAATAGAAATGATTCTATGATTTACATTTCATGTTTTGTATGAATCCTTCGTTATTACTTGTTGTATTTACGAAGGTGTGTTTCTTGTGACCTTCGTCCGAAACTCATTATTCTCGAAGGGGAATAATGTTTGGTAGGACGAAGGGCCTTAACATTTAACACTTTTTATGTTGCCTTGTTCTTAATCCGAAGCATTTGAGAACAAGTCCCCAACAGACACTATGGTCTTCGGAACACCATGCAGACTAAGAATACGAGCAATGTATAACTCCACATAGGTAATGACGGGATATTTTACTTTGACAGGGAGGAATTGGGCGATCTTGGTAAGTCGATCAATGATAACCCAAATAGAGTCATACCCTTTTGCGGTCCTGGGCAATCCCACGATAAAGTCCATACTTATATCTTCCCATTTCCATGTTGGGATCGGCAAAGATTGTAATGGACCAGCAGTTTTCATGTGTATGGCTTTGACACGTCTGCAAGTGTCACACTTAGCCACATAGCGTGCAATTTCAATTTTCATTTTCGTCCACCAGTAGTGCTGCTTTAGATCATGATACATCTTAGTGCTTCCGGGATGAATAGAATAGCAACTAAGATGCGCTTCATCTAAAATTTGCTGGCGGAGTTCTTCATTCTTTGGCACCACTATGCGGTTATTGAACCATATCACACCTTGATCGTCTTCTTTGAAGCATTTGGCTGTTCCAGCCCTTATCTTCTCCCGTATGTGCTTCATACCCAAATTATCCTTTTGAGCATCAATTATCCTTTGCAAAATGATTGACTCAAGCTTTAGCTGATTCAGGGTCCCTTGTTGGACCATCCCCAGGTTTAGCTTCTCCATCTCTTGACATAAAGTATTGTCAGAGGTCTTCGCCAAAAGACAGTGGTAGGAAACCTTACAGCTCATTGCATCTGCCACAACATTGGCTTTGCCTAGGTGATAATGAATTTCCAGCTCATAGTCCTTAATAAGCTCAAGCCATCGCCTTTGCCTCATATTCAATTCTGACTGGGTGAAGATATACTTCAAGCTTTTATGATCTGTATATATGTGACAGATATTTCCCAGCAGATAGTGACGCCAAATTTTCAGGGCATGAACCACAGCAGCTATCTCCAGATCATGAGTTGGGTAATGCTCCTCATGTCGGCGCAACTGCCTTGAAGCATATGCAATTACTCGGCCCTCTTGCATTAATACACAGCCGAGTCCACTGCCTGACGCATCACAATATACATCAAAAGGCTTGGTGATGTCCGGTTGAGCCAACACCGGAGCAGTGGTTAATAATGTCTTCAATTGCTCAAAAGCTTCATTACACTTAGAAGACCAATTGAATTTAATGTCATTCTTCAATAAACTTGTGATTGGCTTCACAAGCTTAGAAAAATCTGGTATGAATCTGCGATAATATCCAGCTAGTCCAAGAAAACTCCGGACTTGATGAATAGTGGTTGGGGGTTTCCACTCCAGAATATCCTTGACTTTGCTAGGATCTACCGCAATTCCCTTGGCAGATAACACGTGCCCCAAAAATTGAATTTCTTCCAGCCAGAAAGCACACTTGCTGAACTTGGCATACAACTGATGTTCCCTCAAGCGCGTCAATACAATCCGCAAATGTTGAGCATGCTCCTCTTCATTTTTGGAATATATCAAGATATCGTCGATGAAGACCACCATGAACTTGTCCAACTCGGGCATGAACACCGAGTTCATCAAATAAGTGAAATGGGCAGGAGCATTTGTTAGTCCAAAGGACATTACCAAATATTCAAATAAACCATACCGCGTAGTAAACGCGGTCTTCGGTATATCCTCGGGCCAAATACGGATTTGGTGATAGCCCGACCTGAGATCAATTTTAGAGAATACCCTCGCTCTAGTTAGTTGATCAAATAAGATGTCGATCCTTGGAAGAGGGTACTTGTTCTTGATGGTGACCTCATTCAGGGGTCGATAATCCACGCACATTCATAAGGTTTGATCCTTCTTCTTAACAAAAATGGCGGGGCAACCCCATGGAGACGAGCTTGGCCGGATGAATCCTTTATTCAGTAGATCTTGTAATTGAATCTTCAATTCTGCCAACTCATTAGGGGGCATACGGTACGATCTTCGAGAAATGGGAGCCGTACCGGGCTTTAGCTCAATTACAAATTCTACATCTCTCTCAGGGGGCAGTCCAGGCAAATCTTCCGGAAATACATCTGGAAACTCACGTACTACCGGAATATCCTTGATCTCCGATACAATGGCTTCATATATTCTACCAGAAGCTTTGGCTGGATTGGTTACGGGGATAGACAAAAGAATCTCTTCTTGATTATAGCTCAACCTGACGGTTCTCAGTTCAGTGTTGAGAATTGCCTTGTGTTGGGTTAACCAATTCATACCCAAAATTACATCTATATCTTGGCCTTTCAGAACAATCATGTTAGCAGGAAAGTTCCGTCCGGCCATTGTTACTGGCACATGATAGGCCACTTCTCTAGTAAAAATGTGTCCCCCAGGTGAATGAATTTTAAACCCTTCTTTTGATTCATGGCATGAAATGTGATGTTGCTCCACAAATTTCTTGCTAATAAATGTATGCGAAGCACCAGAATCAAAAAGAATAATTGCAGGGTGACTGGCCACGAGAAACGTACCCATCATCACCGGTTCACCTTCCGGTGTAGTGGCCACTTGAGTATAGTATATCCGCCCCGTCTTCTTTGTATTCTTCCCCACATTATTTCCCTTGGGCTGAGCTAATTTCCTAGATCCTTGCTGAGCATTTGATTGATTCTGCTTGGGATATGGGCAATCCTTGATGAAATGTCCAGACTTGCCACAATTAAAACACCCGGTTGACGAGCCGGGCAAAGCAGGGAATCGAGTGCCTGGGGCACCCGGCTGATTTGGGGTAGTGGGGGCATTGTTGGGACGAATAATGATTGGCTGCTTGAAAGGGAATGAGGGCGGTCGAGAAAAAGAGCAATTTTGGCTAGAAGGCCGGATCACAAACCGTTGCCTTTTTGCATGGCCCTGATTAGACTTCTCACCACCAAATCCCTTATTCTTCCCGGAACCTGCATATTTTGCTTCAACACATAGGGCTGTGCTAACAGCCTTTCCATACGTGAGATCTATGCAGGTGGCCATTTTTCTCTGCAATCGATCATTTAGACCCCTCATAAAGCAATTCTTCTTCTTTAAATCAGTGTTCACCTGATCGATTGCGTATTGCGACAGGTGATTAAACTTATTGAGATACTGATTGACAGTATCTCCTCCTTGTTTTAGCTTCATGAACTCTTCTTGCATCATATGCAGAACACCTTCGGGTATATAGTGCTCGCGGAAGGCCACTTTAAATTCTTCCCAAGTTACTTGATGATTAGCAGGTTGAATAGCCACAAAATTTCCCCACCAGGTGCTAGCAGGGCCGCGCAGTTGTTGCGCTGCGAACAACGGCTTCTGTGTCTCTGAACAGCGGAGAAGACCAAATTTTTGCTCAATAACCCGTATCCATTCATCAGCTTCCAACGGGTCCTCAGCCTTGACAAATAGTGGTGGACGGGTTTCAGAGAAATCCAGATATGTGGTTTCACGGGGGCCTTGCTGATAACCCCTTCCACCCTGCTGCTGGAATTGTTGGCCCGCCATTTCTCTCAAAAAGCGGGTATTGTCTGCAGTTGCGTTCACCAAGGCAGCAATCGCCTCGGCCAATGTGGGAGGAACCGGGGGTGGATTTGGAGTAACATCCGTCCCCCCAGAAGTTCCTGCTGCATCCTGTCCTCGAGTCCTGGTAGGCATCTGAGGCAAAGAACATTTGAAGTAAACATAATATGCTAGAGAAACCTTCCATTTTACATTACTATCAAAAGTAATGATACAGACTCGATGTTATACAACAGGATCATTACCCATTATACAATAGTTCAACCTATTATACTACTTCTATTTCTACAAGCTATACTACTACCCCTGCTTCTGGTTGCTCTTGGCAGCTTCATTGTCAGGTGTGGGAGACCATTCATCGACCAGCCTCGTAGAAGGAGGGGGCCTAAAAAGGTCTAACTCACCACCAAGCGCTTCTCCCGCATCATGCGAGGGTCCGGCTTCTGACCTGACAGGATCCGCAGGGACATGTGGGTGTAATTGTGAATACAGTACATGAACTTCCTCATGTAAAGTATTGCAATATGCCTGCAAGTTGTCAATAGCAGTGCTAAGTTCTTCGACTCGTGCTCGAGCCTTCGCTTCCTTAGCCCAAGCTACTGAACGAGACTGTACTGCCCAATCAAGTGCCAAATCTCGATCAGCAAGTTGATCTTGCAGGGTGCGGATGTAACTTCTTAATTCATTTATTCGGTCACCATCCGCAACCCATAAATTGGTCCTACGTTGTAACTCTGTTTGAAGTTGATTCACGCGGGCTTCGAGATCCCCAATTGGATCGTTGCTCCCGCTACTGCTATCTTGCTCCCGTGGGGCAAGTTGGTGTCGAGGTACACCGATAGGTCCAGTATGCTTTCGCGCCGTTTTCCTTGTACGTGGCGGCATTTTCTAAGGGGGAAATTTCATTAGTACAATTCTTAGCATGATGCATGAATAATTCCAGAATCAACCTTAGTTGATTCAACCTTCTATACATTGCACTCTTCCTATCTGGTCTTTGAAATAAACTCTTCAAAGAGGCTTAGGTAAGAAGAGAAGAAATTTTCTAGATAAGTCTAAGAAAATCCTTTTGAAGATGCTACATAGTATCTGCCAAGAAGGGCTACGCTCCGATACCAGCTGTGACGGAACCTCCCAAGTCATTAGGCCCACCTACAGTTGTCCTTGTCCAACAGACATCAGAAAACCCTGTAGATGTTCCTGAATCACTTGACAAGTTCGGTATCTTTTTCCTAACCTTTCGAGGAACGTTTCACCCGTCTGGCAGACAGTATGTTCATCGGAGATGCGGAAATGCGGAAGTGATTACATAAACTTACATTTATTTAAAAAGTAAGAGTAAGTTATTTGTACAGACCAGAGAGTGCTGAAAAGTATTATTACAATACCTGGGAGGCAAAAACTCCTCCCATTAAGTTCTTTACATAAAAGTTTTTAAGGAGGACCTGGTCCTCCTGCAGCTTCATTCTTGATTATCTTCACTTTTCACCACCTTGGTACAAAAACAACAAAGGTTTGTTGTCTCCTCACCTAAAAACAACGGGGGAATAAAACCCTGAGTACAGAATTACTCAGCAAGACTTACCCGACTAAAGAAAAGACTCTCAAGGGTATACTGGCTAGAGGGATTCAAGGTATGGCTATTCAAGAATCAAAGACTCTGTTTTACAGAAAAGCTTACTATGAGTGGATCCTTAAAATCCAATTTTAATGTCAGGTTAGGTAAAGTTACCTGCATCTAGAGTTCTTTCTACCCTAGTTCAAGCACTTGGCCTATACTAGCCAATTTCTTATCAATCCCTTCATCTTTACTGAAGTTCTACGTATAGGGCAGTGACCAAGTCTTTATAACCGCGAAGGTACGGCGATCCGAATCGATTATACTCAGCTAAGGATCTCCGATCACACGACATATGTAGCACTTAACCCTTGCATATGTCAACCCGCCACCGGGGTTCTTAAGACCAGATCAGGTTCACGCAAACCGAGAGCACAGATACACCACCGTCCAGCCTCTTGCCACGGAGGGTACACGCTACTCTCGCCACCGCTCCACGCCCATTTCGTGTTATCTTATTCTGGCCTTAGTCTGCCCAAGGCAAGGCTTACCCATGACGAGGTATGTGACCAGTTAAAGGGTCCTCGGTCATCAAGCCTACATCGACACGGTCCTTAATCGACTCAGACGGAGACACTACACCGAGACTCTCTTCTCGTGCAAGTCACCCGCTCGGTCTCAGCTTAATCATTTAAACCCAAAAACTTGGTACCTGTCAGAGGTACATCTTTTTCGATGTTGAATCCATCACGGCCGCGATGGATTCACCATCAAGTTTTATTTTCAAAAACATCCCTCCCACTTTGCCAAACATCTTTTGTAAAACAAAACCCTTTGTTTTGCTAGAGCAATACTAAGCATACTAAAAACCTTTTATAAAACAGGGTATCAAGGAAGGTAATCAAAGATCAAGGAAGGTAATGCAGGAATTGTTTAAGCATTCAACTCCTATCACCTAATGCATCAATCAAGTGAGAAAGATTTTAAAAACATCAAGGAAGGTGGCAAATGCACCGAGGCTTGCCTTTGTTTATGGGTGAGTCAGGCTCAGATCCACAAATATCGAAGTAGAAACGATTCTCAGCCTGAGTTTCGAAGGGTGGTGGTACTTGCTCTTCAGTGGCTTCCACTTCTTCCTCGTGTTCTAATCATAACCATACATATGTATAAGAATGAATGCCATGTAATGCTCATGAGGGTGCAAAGATAATACAAACTTATTATCTAAGTCTTGAATACAACTTTCCTTCACGGAACTCCGAGAACTTAGGGTTTCCGGAGTCAGTAAAGGAGTTCACAAGGCAGGGGGGGTTTTGGGGTTTAGTGATCAAATAAGGTCCAAATCAATCCAAATTCTACCCAAGGCTTCTAAATAATATGAGGAACTCATATAAAAACTTTGAGCATTTTTGGGATTATCATTTATCTTTTAAAAATCCAGAACTAGTATTTTAAACTATTTTAAATGCCCTAAAATTCTTTATTTAACCTAAAAATCATGAAACTATTTTTATTAAATACTAGGGAAAATAAGGAGTCTAGGAAAATTGGCTTCACATTTTTAGGATTTTGCTACAATTTTTAATAGATTTCCAAAGTTCTTCTGAAAAAGAAAAAGGAAAAGATTCAACAGGGCTGGGCCGATTTCGGCCCAGGCGGCCCAATCCAGAGGGAAAGCGTGCCCGCGCCCACGCGATGGCAGCTTTGCACAGAGGTCCTCGGAGTTCTGGGTAACAGGAAACAAGTTCCTTTACTGTTCTTATGTGTCGCTGACAAATTACAGAAAGGCCCTCCATCTTCTATTCCTTTACACGACACGACCTCGACGGCGTTCACGCGCGGCCGAGCTTCGACGAGCTCGTAGACCGGCCGATTGGGGCAATGGCTAGGGTTCCCGAGCGGCGGATATCAAATTGGACCTATCCCGAGCTTTTCCCCTAACCTAATTTCATCTATGGCTAACTAATGAGCTCTGGCCACGACAACCGCGGGCGGTGCTAAGGGTCGATCGCGTTCCTGGCGATTAAGGGGGACTTAGTTCAATTGGGTAGGCCGGTGAGCATCACAGGTACACGAGAGCACTCAAACGAGGGAGCAATCGGTATGAACTAACCTGAGCTGAGCTAGCCGCAGCGAGGTGTGTTTCACGGCGGCGGAGACCGAAACTGGGGAAAGTTGGAAATTGGTGAGCTCTGGAGGACGATTGAGGGTGGGAGTGGGGGCTCTGGTTTCACGATGAGGTAGCGCAGCTGCCCGCACCATAAATTTATAGACTCCAGCCGTAGCCGGATGAGGATCGCGGATCCCTGGATCGCGCTGGCGAACACACCACGCGGCGGATTCCGGTGACAGCGCGGTGGTCGCCGTTTAACCGGAGCCAGCCACCTCAGTGACTCTTTGACACGTCGCCGGGAGCTTTTACCGTGACCGCCGACGACCAATCCGGGCCACAGCGGCATCCTTATCACCGGCGACGAGCGAGCCAGCTGGCGGTCTGATCCCCAATGGTCTATTGTACCATCGCGAACTGCCTATCAGTGCGCCTGACAGTCAATGTTTGGGCTCACATTTTCTCTAAAATTTGCATGTGAACTTCATCAAACCTCTGTACCAAAGTTGTAGCCTCACAATCCAGCTACAATTCTGTCATAGCAATCTTGATCGAATTCTCAATAATTCAAGCTTGAATTCATGCTTAAAGTTTCAGTGATCACACTGTCTGTCTGAAAATTCAGACATTGGCACCCTGAAAGCCCAACTTCAACCTTAATTATCTCCAGATTTTTCTCAATAACATGGCTTGCACTCTTAAGCAAAGTTGTTCTCCTATAATTGGGCTACAATTTTGATGTGGTGACCTAGGGCAAAAACCCCATAATTTGAAAGTTACAAGGGCTTCAAGTTGAGTCAATCACACTGAAATGCAGACTTAACCAAAAAGGGTCAAGTATGGCTCTTTTGCACTTAAGTCCAAATGTCAAGTTTTGGATTGCAAATTCACATATGAGTGACCCAAATGACTTAAGACACTTATTTAACTTGGTTTTTGCACTTTAGTCCAAAAGTGGACTAATTTTGCACATATGCCCCTAGGGTTTTAATTTTGGGTTTTCCAGGGTTCTAATAGAGATTCTTGGTATCCCAGGGGTATAAATGTGATTCAACTTTGTTTTTGGGGACATTTTATGACTCTTTCCCTAAAGCCTTTAGGTTTTCTCATCTTGGGTTATGTTTTACCCTTTGAGCCTTATTTAGGGTCAGGTTCCCTATTCAGGGTCTTATTTGCAAAACACTAAAAACAATACACTTGTTTGAAATTTTTACCTAGTGAATGCATTCTAGGTATGTCAAACATATGCAATGCCAATGTTTATGATGCCATGCTCAGGTTTTAGTGACAGTAACACTAGGGGTGTTACATCTCTGATCAAATATCACTAATCAATGGAGCTCCCTTAGCCGTTCATAACCGCGAGTCCACGAGCACGGCTGATATATCAGTTTCAAACACTATGCAGAGGTTGCGCACTTAACCCATAAGCCGTGATTCCCTTTCTGCCCGGAGATCATGACTCTCCATTGATCACTACCAAGGTGACCCAGCAGGGTATCACTACGTAGACTTTACAAAGATTCCTCGGGGCTGTAGCCGCCCGTTAGGTTTCCTAAATGTACCGCACTCCACCCCAAGGGGTAAACCAACCTTGGCAGAGCGAGCCGCATACACCGAGCCTCATTAACGGCACGATGGCGAAGCGAACTACATCCCGGTTCCTCTAATTATTCAGCTAAGGGCGTCCCATTCCACCCTCATGGTTGCACTGTTTTCCCAGGCGATCATCCAACGAACAGGTCCTTACAGAGAGGCACTCGAGAAACTGCTCGAGTCCCCTTAAATGACACAAGTACATAATCATAAATAAGAGGGAAAACAGTGTATCATTGATAAATCTCATCAGGTTCATTGATTAGTGTTAAGCACTAGCAATAAGCTAAACAATAATAATCTGACCCAAATAGGTAAACAAGGACATGGATAACAAAAGCTAGTCAATCCTTAGGTATAACTGTGTAAATATGGGAAGTGAATTATAGAATGTATAGGACAAAGATGGGTCAAGGGACACTTGCCTCCACCAACCAGCTGCTGCTCAGGGGCTTCTCCTACGAGTTCTTCGGGCTCCTCAACCAGATCGTTCTCTATACGAGTTCAAACATACATTCCACACATTTAATACAAAAGAACAGTACACCATACAATGGAATGCAATAATCAAACAGACGTTCAACGCGGGGCTCACAATTACGGTTAAGCGAGAAAGAGGAACTGACGGTCGAGTCTATGGTCGAGAAGCGATCACGTTACATAATTATAAATTAAACCACTCGTTTAAACAGAAGGATATTACTTTGGCCACTGTGTTTAGCATAAAGTAAGGTCATGTTCCACATTTAATCATTATAATCAAATAAAGGTGAATTAAAGGAAGTGGTCGCACGGCGAGACGCGCGACGCAACATTTAAATTGAATTAAGAAATAAACGACTCACCGCGCGATAGAGCGCGCAACGAGATTCTTGCATTAATTATAGATAAACGTTAAGCATCGCATGACGAAACGCACGACGTCATTACGTCAACATAACTGAATTTAAAACGAATCGTCGTGCGACGAAACGCGCGACCCAGCACCTTAAAAAATATAAATTTAAAATGAATCGTCGCGCGATGAAGCGCGCCACGCAGCACATTAATAAAGAAGAATTCAGAATGAACCATCACGCGACAAAGCGCGCGACGCAGCACATCGACTAAACTAAAATTAACATGGATTAAGACGAGAGTTGAACGCCGCGCGACGACGGTCGCACGAGCGAGAGCACGCTGCGCGTGCCGAGGGCACACGAACCGTGCAGGAGCGCGAGGCGCGAGGCCGCCAGGGCACGGGCTCGGGCAGGGCTGGGGCGCGTGAGGGTGTGTGGGGCGGGGCGCGGCCGGGGAGGGGCTCGCCGGGGAGGGGGCTCGCCAGGGAGGGGTCGTGGCGGGGAGGGCTCGCCGGGGAGGGGCTCGCGGCGGGGGGGGGGGGAGGCGTGACGGGGCGGGGCGCGTTGGGGTGGGGCCCGCCGGGGGGGGGGGCGGGGGGAGGGGCTCGCCGAGGAGGGGCGCGCGTGGGGGAGGGCTCGCCGGGGAGGGGCGCGTGCGGGGGAGGGGAGGGTGCGCGGGCAGGGCCACGCAGGGAGGAAGAAAGGGAGGGGGAGGGAGACAGAGAGAGGGAGAGGGAGAGGGAAGGGGAGGGGAAACTCACCTCGGGGATCCAAACTCCGGCGATCACCATCTCCAAACCCTAGGGCACCACGGGGAGGGAGAGTGAGAGGTGGGAGAGGGAGGTTACTGTGCGGGAGAAATCAAACGAGGGGATGGGACCAGGGGGAGGGGGCGCGCGCATGGGGGTAGGGGCGCCAGGGGCGCGCGGGCCGGACCAGGCCGGGCTAGGCTGGGTCACACTATGGGTCAAAACCCACGACACGCACGACCACTAATCAGAATCCGATCGCGAACCGAAACCAAAACGGGGCGAGACGAACACGCGACTAACCACGACATCAGACAAAGAAAAATGCTTCAGCATGATGCAACACCCATGACACTTAGGTTTTGTTTACACATGACACAGACACCCGTCACTATATTGCTTTGAAATTGGGAAGAAGGAGCGAAACAAGAAAAGGAAAGAGAGTAACGCCTGAATTTGGTGAGTAAAAAGAAGAAAAAATTCTACCCCCCAAATTCAGGGCGTTACAAACCTATCCCCCTTAAAAGAATATCGCCCTCGAGATTCAAGGTTGGCTAGCAAAGAGTTCAGGGTACTTGGCCATCAGATCATCTTCACGCTCCTAGGTTGCTTCTTCTTCAGAGTGGTGACTACATCTGACTTTGCACATTCTGATAGTCTTCCTCCGGGTGACTCCGTCTGTAGTCTCAAGAATCTGCGATGGCTTCTGTATGTAGGTCAAGTCCTCCTGGACCTCCAGACCTTCCATGGGCAATTGCTCTTCTAGCGCACGCAGACACTTCTTCAACTGAGACACATGAAAGACATCATGCACTGCAGACAAGCCTTCTGGCAAACTGAGTTGATAGGCCACTTCTCCACGCCTTGTGATAATCTGATACAGACCAACATAGCGGGGCGCTAGCTTGCCTTTGACTCCGAATCTTCTGACTCCTCTGATAGGCAAAACCTTCAAATAGACAAAGTCACCGACTTTGAAACTTATCTCTCTCCTTCTTGTGTCTGCATAACTTCGCTGCCTTGATTGCACTATCTTCAGATTCTCCCGGACCATCATGATGTTCTCTTCAGCTTCAAGCAAAACATCTGGCCCAAACACTTGTTTTTCTCCAGGCTGATCCCATTGCAAGGGAGTTCTACAACTCCTCCCATAAAGCGCCTGAAATGGTGACGTCTTCAAGCTGGCTTGGTAACTGTTGTTATAGGAGAACTCTGCAATAGGCAACCTCTTATCCCATCCGGACTGATCTTGCAACGCACAGGCTCTCAACATGTCTTCAAGGATTTGATTAGTTCTTTCGGTCTGACCATCTGTCTGCGGATGATAAGCTGAACTAAAATTCAGATGCGTGCCCAAGGCTTCATGCAACTGCTGCCAGAAATGAGAGGTGAACTGCGTTCCTCTGTCTGACACTATCTTCTTTGGCACACCATGAAGACAAACGATCCGAGACATGTACAACTCTGCCAATACTGCACTGCTGTAGTATGCAACTCCCGCTCTACTGTGCGCAGCTAGTCTTCAGCATCCATGGGGTCAGAAGAGTGAGCGAACACTGGGGGATGACCTCTCATGAATTCAGCACGCTTGTCCCTGGGCATTTGAGGCTGAGGTGGTGGCTGCTGCTGCTGCTGCTGCTAAATGGCAGCCAGAGTCTAACCGATGGCTTGAAATGCCTGAGTCTGCATCATGAACATCTGCTCGATGGACATCAGGGGCGGGGTGGCAGCTGCTGTTGCAGGGGTGCCTCATCCTGCGGTGCTGCATGCTCCTGCTAAGCATGCCTTCCTCCTCTGCACATGTTTTCTGACATCTGCAGAATGCAATCACACATCAGAACTGATCTTGCAACTTGCAGCATAGAAAAAGAGTATAGAATCCTCCACAATACTGAACAGTTGAACATCTTCACTGATTTCCAACACAGACCAACACAGCTTCTCAGATGAAGAGGAAAGTGGAATGAAAGGCTTCCCAACTAGATAACTAACTTCATTAACATATAACAGGTAAACCAAAATGCAGGGGATACCCACACTCTAGCGATAGTCATTACAAAGATCCAAATCCAACATAGTTCATCATGACAAACATAAATGCACAGGATAAGCAAACTACCCTGTCTAACTAAGACTAACTAAAAGAAAGACTAACGCTAAGACTATAGCTTCTATGTATATATTTTCGTATTAATCACAAGATTCGACGCTGACGATCTATGGTTCTAAATTTATCTTGGTCTTGCAGTCGGGGTTGCCATAAGACTGGTGTCCATGCCGAGGTGAGCGGTACGGGTGCTGAGTCCCGACGGGAGCGGGGGAGCCATCCTCCAGGTGATGATGCTCCGTGCGCTCAGCCCGCAGCTGGGCGTTCTCAGCACGAGCCTTACTCAGCTCGTCTAATGCATGGTCCAGCTCTATGTTTAGCACGACGGCTAGGTTGACTGTGCTGCTCAACCTAGGATTGTCCTCACCAACAAGTGAGACAATCACGCCTCCTTTGCTGCTAGATGGATGGCGGGGGTAGTACTTCAGGTTGAGACCATCAGCTACCTC
This sequence comes from Zea luxurians, assembly GCA_029449295.1. Classification (NCBI taxonomy): domain Eukaryota; kingdom Viridiplantae; phylum Streptophyta; class Magnoliopsida; order Poales; family Poaceae; genus Zea; species Zea luxurians. The sequence continues at coordinate 81,013,875 of JAOPSE010000002.1, read as the reverse complement.
ACCCAGCACTAAGCATTAGTGCGAAAGCGCACGCCATGCGGCATCTTGCATGGCCGCCTTAGCTGAGTCCCACTTAGAGATGGAATAGTGCTCTGAGCAGATCTTCGCACCTCGGAGACTGTTCTCCGGGCGGCGCACCAAGTAGGTCGCCTCCTAGCAGTCCGGGTAGACCCCGCGACTGTGCTGGAAGACCACACAGCGATACTCGATGGACCAAGTACGCTGGTCGAGTGCCTGAAGTAGCAAGGTGTCGAGCGCATCGTGGAAGTGACACCCGCGAGCAGCGTCGCGAGTGATGGGCCGAGCGACCCATCCTTCTGGCTCCTGGTCGGCGGAAAGGTCGGTGCTGAAGCTCGAGCTGTCGTTGCCACCTCCGTCGTCTAGGTCTCCTCCAGCAGCTACTCCAGCGACTAGGGCGCTCAGTGGTGGTGCAGGGGGCGCCTCCAGCGGGAGCACAGGGGAGCATCTCCTCATCGACTCTATCTCCTACTGGAGCAAGAAAGAAGAGCCCTGCTGCTCTAGCTCCTATCATCGATGCTCCTGCTCCTCATGAGGGCGGTGGTGCAGCCTCTCCAAGTGACTAGACTGACCAGTCACTGGACGGCGAAGCGGACGCTCTGCGAGACGAGAGGGTAAGAAGGGGATGAGAGACTTTCGTGCAGTGTGTCTAAGACGAGCCATCCACAAGAGACACCATAAGCATAATAATGAGAACAGAACTAATATGACCAGCAAATAATAAATCATAAATAAATGAGGAATTAGAATAAACAAAAAGATTTTTAGCAAGGTATAATATATAGTAGAACATAGGTTTGGTCGATATGACCAACTTTTGATGGGATACCAAAGTCAAGGTGAGAATAGGGGTCTATAATCCTTAGAACGACCATTCTACTCTAGGTTAGCGGTCCTACAGTCAACACGACTTTGATACCACCTATGTCACACCCGGTTTTAGAAGGCAAACCGAATGCGAACCATGTAGATGCCAGGATCAGCAATTCACGTACACAGCAGTTACATAACTGGACATCATCACACAGTGCTCAAATCATAATATAAAAGGGGAATAATAGTCGATTACATCATATGTCTGAGACATCCACATAGTCTTTACAATAATCAAAGTGCGGAAAAGAAACGTAGATACACGCGGCCTTCACAGGCAGCCGACTGGGGGTTGCCGCTAACCCACGCCTAGAACTCATCGTAATCTTGGAACTCCTGGAAGTCTCCTTCCATGGCTTCATCTTCTCCTGAGCAGTGGTTGCAATGCTGACAACCTGGGGATGGGGGGGGTTTGGTGTGTAGAGCAAGGGTGAGTACAAATCAACATACTCAGCAAGTGTCCTATTTGGCAGTAGTGGACTCGCTTTATGTGGGGGTAAATCAAGCAGTTGCTTTTAGTTGGTCAGATTATTATCACTAGTAGAGAAAGCCAAGTTTTAGAATTAACCCACGTTATTAACCCAAACGTACCCTTTCCAAACGGAAAGAATACCACTTACCATTACCATAGTCAATACCAAAACCATCATTCTCATTGCCACCTGTAATCCAAACATCTCTGATCAAATATCACTAATCAATGGAGCTCCCTTGGCCGCTCATAACCATGAGCACGGTTGATATATCAGTTTTCAAACACTCTATAGAGGTTGCGCACTTTACCCATAAGCCGTGATTCCCTTTCTGCCCGGATATCATGACTCTCCATTGATACTACCAAGGTGACCCAGCAGGGTATCACTACGTAGCCTTTACAAAGATTCCTCGAGGCTGTAGCCGCCCGTTAGGTTTCCTAAATGTACCGCACTCCTCCCAAGGGGTAAACCAACCTTGGCAGAGCGAGCCGCATACACCGAGCCCCATTAACGGCACGACGGTGAAGCGAACTACATCCCGGTTCCTCTAATTATTCAGCTAAGAGCGTCCCATTCCACCCTCATGGTTGCACTGTTTTCCCGGGCGGTCATCCAACGAATAGCTCCTTACAGAGAGGCACTCTAGAAACCATTTGAGTCCCCTTAAATGCCACAAGTATATAATCATAAATAAGAGGAAAAACAGCGTATCATTGATAAATCTCATCAGGTTCATTGATTAGTGTTAAGCACTAGCAATAAGCTAAACAATAATAATCCGACCCAAATAGGTAAACAAGGACATGGATAACAAAAGCTAGTCAATCCTTAGGTATAACTGTGTAAATGCGAGAAGTGAATTATAGAATGTATAGGACAAAGATGGGTCAAGGGACACTTGCCTCCACCAACCAGCTGCTGCTCAGGGGCTTCTCCTGCGAGTTCTTCGTGCTCCTCAACCAGATCGTTCTCTATACGAGTTCAAACATACATTCCACACATTTAATACAAAATAACAGTACACCATACAATGGAATGCAATAATCAAACAGACGTTCAACGCGGGGCTTGCAATTACGGTTAAGCGAGAAAGAGGAACTGACGGTCGAGTCTACGGTCGAGAAGTGTTCACGTTACATAATTATAAATTAAACCACTCGTTTAAACAGAAGGATATTACTTTGTCCATTGCGTTTAGCATAAAGTAAGGTCATGTTCCACATTTAATCATTATAATTAAATAAAGGTGAATTAAAGGAAGTGGTCGCACGGCGAGACGCGCGACGCAGCATTTAAATTGAATTAAGAAATAAACGACTTGCCGTGCGACAGAGCGCGCAACGAGATTCTTGCATTAATTATAGATAAACGTTAAGCATCGCACGACGAAACGCACGATGGCATTACGTCAACATATCTGAATTTAAAATGAATCGTCGCGCGACGAAGCGCGCGACACAGCATCTTAATAAATATAAATTTAAAATGAATCATCACGCGACGAAGCGCGCAACGCAGCACATTAATAAAGACGAATTTAGAATGAACCGTCATGCGACGAAGCACGCGACGCAGCACATCGACTAAACTAAAATTAACATGGATTAAGACGAGAGTTGAACGCCGCGCGACGATGGTCGCACACTCGAGGGCACGCTGCGCGTGCCGAGGGCACGCGAACCGTGCAGGCGCGCGAGGCGTGAGGCCGCCGGGGCACGGGCTTGGGCAGGGCTGGGGCGTGGCCAGGGTGTGGCCGAGGGCGCGGCCAGGATGCACAGCCAGGGCACGGGCGCGGGGGAGGGGCCGCGGCGGGAAGGGCTCGCCGGGGAGGGGCTCGCGGCGGGGGGGGGGGGGGGCGACGGGGCGGGGGTGCGATGGGTCGGGGCCCGCCGGGGGGCGCGCAGGGGGAGGGCTCACCGAGGAGGGGCACGCGGGGAAGGGGAGGGCGCGCGCCGCGGGCAGGGGAGGGCGCGCGGGCAGGGCCACACAGGGAGGAAGAAAGGGCGGGGGAGGGAGAGAGAGAGGGAGGGAGAGGGAGAGGGAAGGGGAGGGGAAACTCACCTCGGGGATCCATACTCCGACGATCACCGTCTCCAAACCCTAGGGCACCACGGGGAGGGAGAGAGAGAGGTGGGAGAGGGAGAGGGAGGTTACTGTGCGGGAGAAATCAAACAAGGGGAAGGGACCAGGGGGGTGGGGGCGCGCAGGCTGGACTGGGCCGGACCGGGCCAGGCTGGGTCACACCGCGGGTCAAAACCCACGACACGCACGAGCACTAATCGGAATCTGATCGTGAACCGAAATCCAAACCGGGGCGAGACGAACACACGACTAACCATGACATCAGACAAAGAAAAATGCTTCAGCATGATGCAACACCCATGACACTTAGGTTTTGTTTACACATGACACAGACACCCGTCACTATATTGCTTTGAAATTGGGAAGAAGGAGCGAAACGAGAAAAGGAAAGAGAGTAACGCCTAAATTTGGTGAGTAAAAAGAAGAAAAAAACTGCCCCCCAAATTTAGGGCGTTACAGGTGCCATACCGGACAGGCACTGTTCACTGTCCGGTACGCCTTCAGGCGCTGCTCTGACTCTGCGCGAACTGTCCGCGCACTGTTCACGTTGCAGGCGACCGTTGGAGTCGACCATTGCGCTCGCTAGCCGTTGCTCCGGTGGCACACCGGATAGTCCGGTGGCACACCGGACAGTCCGGTGAATTATAGAGGAGTGCGGTCCCAAAAACCCGAAGGTGAAGAGTTTGAAGTCGTTCTCCCCTGGTGCACCGGACACTATCCGGTGGTGCACCGGACAATGTTCGATGGCACACCGAACAGTCCGGTGCGCCTGACCAGGGTGCTCTTCAGTTTCTTTTGCTCCTTTCTTTTTGAACCCTAACTTGTTCCTTTTATTGGTTTATGTTGAACCTTTGGCACCTGTAGAACATATAATCTAGAGCAAACTAGTTAGTCCAATTATTTGTGTTGGGCATTCAACCACCAAAATTATATTTAGGAAAAGGTTTGACCCTATTTCCGACAAAGAGTAAATGAAATCGATGGAGTTGAGTGGAAACGTTGTCTTTGACGAATACTCCATTTTCCTTTCAATCTACGACTTCGCATAAAAATACACTTGGAAACACATTAGTCGTAGCAAATGGAAGAGAGAAGATCAAAGGTATGTAAATGAGCTATGTGCGCAAAGTGTCAATCAAAGTTCTGAGAATCAAGTATATTTAGCTCATTCCTAAGTTTGGTAAAGGTTTTCTCATCTAAAGGCTTGGTGAAGATATCAGCTAATTGATCTTTGGTGTTAATATAGGCTATCTCGATATCCCCCCTTTATTGGTGATCCCTCAAGAAGTGATAACGAATGTCTATGTGCTTAGTGCGGCTGTGGTCAACAGGATTCTCTGCCATGCGAATAGCACTCTCATTGTCACATAGGAGAGAGACTTTGCTCAATTTATAGCCATAGTCCCTGAGGGTTTGCCTCATCCAAAGTAATTGCGCACAACAATGGCCTGCGCCAATGTACTCGACTTCGGCGATAGAAAGAGCTACTGAATTTTGTTTCTTTGAAGCCCAAGACACCAGGGATCTCCCCAGAAACTGACAAGTCCCTGATGTGCTCTTCCTATCAATTTTACACCCTGCCCAATCAGCATCTGAATATCCTATTAAATCAAAAGTGGATCCCTTGGGGTACCAAAGCCCAAACTTAGGAGTATAAACTAAATATCTCATGATTCTTTTTACGGCCCTAAGGTGAACTTCCTTAGGATCAGCTTGGAACCTTGCACACATGCATACGGATAGCATATTATCCGGTCGAGATGCACATAAACAGAGTAAAGATCCTATCATCGATCGATATACCTTTTGATCTATGGATTTACCTCCCATGTCAAGGTCGAGATGCCCATTGGTTCCCATGGGTGTCTTGATGGTTTTGGCATCCTTCATTCCAAACTTTGTGAGTACTCTTGAATATACTTGGTTTGGCTGATGAAGGTGCCCTCTTGGAGTTGCTTGATTTGAAATCCTAAGAAGTATCTCAACTCCCCCATCATAGACATCTCGAAATTTTGTACCATAATCCTACTAAATTCTTCACAAGTAGATTTTTTAGTAGACCCAAATATAATATCATCAACATAAATTTGGCATACGAACAAATCATTTGCAATAGTTTTAGTGAAGAGAGTAGGATCGACTTTTCCGACTTTGAAGCCATTAGTGATAAGAAAATCTCTTAGGCATTCATACCATACTCTTGGGGCTTGCTTGAGCCCATAAAGAGCCTTTGAGAGTTTATACACATGGTTAGGATACTCACTATCTTCAAAGCCAGGAGGTTGCTCAACATAGACCTCTTCATTGATGGGTCCATTGAGGAGGGCACTCTTCACATCCATTTGATAAAGCTTGAAGCCATGGTAAGTAGCATAGGCAAGTAATATGCGAATTGACTCAAGCCTAGCTATGGGTGCGTAAGTTTCACTGAAATCCAAACCTTCGACTTGTGAATATCCTTTGGCCACAAGTCGGGCTTTGTTCCTTATGACCACACCATGCTCGTCTTGCTTGTTGCGGAATACCCATTTGGTACCTACAACATTTTGATTAGGACATGGGACCAAATGCCATACCTCATTCCTCGTGAAGTTGTTGAGCTCCTCTTTCATTGCCAGCACCCAATCCGAATCTCTTAGTGCATCCTCCACCTTGTATGGCTCAATAGAGGACACAAAAGAGTAATGTTCACAAAAATGAGCGACTTGAGATCGAGTAGTTACCCCCTTATGGATATCACCGAGAATGGAGTTCACGGGGTGATCTCTTTGAATCGCCTGGTGGACTCTTCGGTGTGGCGGTCTTTGATCTTGTATTTCTTGATCATCTTCCTTGTCTTGATTTTCTTCATCTCCCCCTTGATTATTGCCTTCTTCTTGAGGTGGCTCATCTTCTTGATCTTCTTCTTCATCACCTTGAGCCTGTTCCTCATCTTGAGTTGGTGGAGATGCTTGTATGGAGGATGATGGTTGATCTTGTGCTTGAATTGGCTCTTCAGATTCCTTAGGATACACATCCCCAATGGATATGTTTCTTAGCACAACACATGGAGCCTCTTCATCATCTAGATCATCAAGATCAACTTGCTCCACTTTGGAGCCATTAGTCTCATCAAACACAATGTCACAAGAAACTTCAACTAGTCCAGTGGACTTGTTAAAGACTCTATATGCCCTTGTGTTTGAATCATATCCTAGTAAAAAGCCTTCTACAACCTTAGAGGCAAATTTAGATTTTCTACCTCTTTTAACAAGAATAAAACATTTGCTACCAAAGACTCTAAAATATGAAATATTGGGCTTTTTACCGGTGAGGAGTTCGTAGGATGTCTTCTTAAGGATTCGGTGTAGGTAGAGCCGGTTGATGGAGTAGCAGGCGGTGTTAATCGCCTCGGCCCAAAACCGGTCCGGTGTCTTGTACTCATCAAGCATGGTCCTCGCCATGTCAAGTAGAGTTCTATTCTTCCTCTCCACTACACCATTTTGTTGAGGTGTGTAGGGAGAAGAGAACTCATGCTTGATGCCCTCCTCCTCAAGGAAGCCTTCAATTTGTGAGTTCTTGAACTCCATCCCATTATCGCTTCTAATCTTTTTGATCCTTAAGCCGAACTCATTTTGAGCTTGTCTCAAGAATCCTTTTAAGGTCTCTTGGGTTTGTGATTTATCCTACAAAAAGAATACCCAAGTGAAGCGAGAATAATCATCCACAATTACTAGACAGTACTTACTCCCGCCGATGCTTATGTAAGCGATCGGGCCGAATAGGTCCATGTGGAGTAGCTCAAGCGCCCTGTCGGTCATCATGATGTTTTTGTGTGGATGATGGGTACCAACTTGCTTTCCTGCTTGGCATGCGCTACAAACCCTGTCTTTCTCAAAATGAACATTGGTTAGTCCTAAAATGTGCTCTCCCTTTAGAAGCTTGTGAAGATTCTTCATCCCAACATGGGCTAGTCGGCGATGCCAGAGTCAACCCATATTAGTCTTAGCAATTAAGCAAGTGTCGAGTTTAGCTCTTTTGAAATCAACTAAGTATAGCTGACCCTCTAACACTCCCTTAAATGCTACTGAATCGTCACTTCTTCTAAAGACAGTAACACCTATATCCGTAAAAAGACAGTTGTAGCCGATATTGCATAATTGAGAAACAGAAAGCATATTGTAATCTAAAGAGTCTACAAGAAAAACATTGGAAATGGAATGGTCAGGAGATATAGCAATTTTACCAAGTCCTTTGACCAAACCTTGATTTCCATCCCCGAATGTGATGGCTCTTTGGGAATCTTGGTTTTTCTCATAGGCGAACATTCTTTTCTCCCCTGTCATGTGGTTTGTGCATCCGCTATCAATGATCCAACTTGAGCCACCGGATGCATAAACCTGCAAAATAGTTTTAGGCCTTGTTCTTAGGTACCCAAACAGTCTTGGGTCCTTTCACGTTAGAAACAAGCACCTTGGGTACCCAAACACAAGTCTTTGACCCCTTGTGTTTGGACCCAACATATTTGGCAACTACTTTGCCTGATTTGTTAGTCAGCACATAAGAAGCATCAAAAGTCTTAAATGAAATAATAGGCTCATTTGATGCAGTAGGAGTTTTCTTTTTAGGCAATTTAACATGGGTTGATTGCCTAGAGCTAGAAGCCTCATTTTTATACATAAAAGCATGATGTGAAACAGAATGAGACTTCCTAGAATGAAATCTCCTAATTTTATGCTTAGGATAACCAGCAGGATATAAAATGTAACCCTCATTATCCTGAATCATGGGAGCTTTGCCCTTAACAAAGTTAGACAATTTTTTAGGAGCATTAAGTTTGACATTGCTTCCCTGTTGGAAACCAATGCCATCTTTAATGCCAGGGCGTCTCTCACTATAGAGCATGCTCCTAGCAAATTTAAATTTTTCATTTTCTATCTCATGCTCATTAATTTTAGCAGTAAGTTGAGCTATGTGATCATTTTGTTGTTTAATTAAAGCTAGGTGATCATGGATAGCATCAACATTAATATCTCTACATCTAGTACAAATAGTGACATGATCAACAGAAGATGTAGAGGGTTTGCAAGCATTTAATTCATCAATCTTAGCATGTAGAATAACATTCTCATTTCTAAGATTGGAAATGGCATCATTGCAAACAGTTAAATCTTTAGCCTTAGAAATTAATTCATCATTCTCAATCTTAAGGCTAGAAATAGATTCATTCAATTTATCGATCTTAGCAATTAAACTGGCATTTTCATTTCTAAGATTGGCAATTGAATCATCACAAGCATTTAATTTTTCAACCTTAGCAATCAAATTAGCATTCTCATTTCTAAGGTTGGAGATAGTGTCATGGCATGTGCTAAGCTCATTAGTCAATTTTTCACATTTTTCTACCTCCTGAGCATAAGCATTCTTTACCTTAACATGCTTTTTATTTTCCTTAATAAGGAATTCCTCTTGGCTATCCAAGAGTTCATCCTTCTCATGAATGGCTCCTATCAATTCTTTCAATTTTTCTTTTTGTTGCATGTTAAGGTTGGCAAAAAGAGTAAGCAGGTTATCTTCATCATCACTAGAGCTAGCCTCATCACTAGATGTGATATATTTTGTGGAGGCTCTAGATTTTACCTTCTTCCTTTTGCCGTCCTTTGCCATGAAGCATTTGTGGCCGACGTTGGAGAAGAGGAGGCCTTTGTTGATGGCGATGTTGGCGGCGTCCTCGTCGGAGGAGGAGTCAGTGGAGCTCTCATCGAAGTCCCATTCCTGACACACGTGGGCATCGCCGCCCTTCTTCTTGTAGTATCTCTTCTTTTCCTTCCTCTTTCCCTTCTTGTCATCGCCCCTGTCACTATCACTAGATAAAGGACATTTAGCAATGAAATGACTGGGCTTACCACATTTATAGCACACCCTTTTGGAACAGGGCGTGTAGTCCTTCCCCTTCCTTTGTTTGAGGATTTGACGGAAGCTCTTGATGATGAGCGCCATCTCCTCATTGTCAAGCTTGGAGGCGTCAATGGGGATCCTACTTGGTGTAGAATCCTTCTTTTCTTCTTCTGTCGCCTTGAATGCGACGGGTTGCACCTCGGGTATGGAGGTGCCGCCTTTCTCCAAGTTGATGATTTGTTTGGAGCCTTTGATCATCAATTCAAAGCTCACAAACTTTCCTATAACTTCCTCGAGAGACATTAGCTTGTATCTAGGATCACCACGAATTAATTGAACTTGAGAGGGATTACAAAAAACAAGTGATCTAAGAATAACCTTGACCATTTCATGGTCATCCCACTTGGTGCTCCCGAGGTTACGCACTTGGTTCACCAAGGTCTTGAGCTGGTTGTACATTGCTTGTGGCTCCTCTCCTTGATTGAGGACGAATCGACCGAGCTCCCCCTCGATCGTCTCCCGCTTGGTGATCTTGGTCACCTCATCTCCCTCGTGTGTGGTTTTTAGTACGTCCCAAATCTCTTTGGCACTCTTCAACCCTTGCACCTTATTATACTCCTCTCTACATAGAGAGGCGAGGAGTATAGTAGTTGCTTGGGGATCAAAGTGCTTGATTTGGGCAACTTCGTCCAAATCGTAGCCCTCATCCCCGACGGATGGTACCTGTGCTCCAAACTCAACAGTGTCCCATATGCTAGCGTGGAGTGAGGTTAGGTGATGCCTCATTTTATCACTCCACATACAATAATCTTCACCATCAAAAACTGGTGGTTTGCCTAGTGGGACAGAAAGTAAAGGAGTGCGTTTAGAAATGCGAGGGTAGCGTAGGGGGATCTTACTAAACTTCTTGCGCTCATGGCGCTTAGAAGTGACGGACGGCGCGTCGGAGCCAGAGGTGGATGGCGACGAAGAGTCGGTCTCGTAGTAGACCACCTTCTTCATCTTCTTTTTCTTGTCGCCACTCCGATGCGACTTGTGAGGAGGTGATTCCTCCTTTAGCTTGTTGTCGGAGTCCCTTGATGGAGCCTTCCCGTGGCTTGTGGCCTTCTCGCCGGTCACGATCTCCTTCTTGGCGTGATCTCCCGACATCACTTCGAGTGGTTAAACTCTAATGAAGTACCGGGTTCTGATACCAATTGAAAGTCGCCTAGAGGGGGGGGGGTGAATAGGCGGAATCTGAAATTTATAACTTTAAATCACAACTACAAGCCAGGGTTAGCGTTAGAATAAAATCTGAGTCCGAAAGAGAGGGCAAAAACAAATCAACCAAGAAATGAAGCGAGTGACACAATGATTTGTTTTACCAAGGTTCGGTTCTTGCAAACCTAGTCCCCGTTGAGGTGGTCTCAAAAGACCGGGTCTCTTTCAACCCTTTCCCTCTCTCAAACAGTCACCTAGACCGAGTGAGCTTTCTCCTCAATCAAACGGGTCACTTAGACCCCTACAAGGACCACCACAACTTGGTGTCTCTTGCTTTGATTACAAATGTCTTGAGAACAAGAATGGGGAAGAAGAAAGCCAACCAAGCAACAAGAGCAACAAGAAAACACAAGCGATCCTCTCTCAAGTCCTAGAGTACTAGAATTGAATTTAGGGACTTTCATTGGATTGGAGGCTTTGATTTGTGTCTTGGAGTGTTGCACTTTGCTCTTGTATTGAATGCACTGTTGTGAATGCTTGGATGGTTGGAGTGGAGGTGGTTGTGGGGTATTTATAGCCCCCAACCACCAATTCAACCGTTGGGGAGGGCTACTGTCGATGGGCGCACCGGACTGTCCGGTGCACCATCGGACACTATCCTGTGCGCCAGCCACGTCACCCAACCATCAGGGTTCTGACGGTTTTGATCATTCGAGCTCTGACATCTTGGGGCACCGGACAGTCTGGTGCCACACTGGACAGGCAATGTTCACTATCCGGTGCGCCTTCTGGCGCTGCTCTGACTCTGCGCGAACTATCCACGCACTGTTCACGTTGCAGGCGACCGTTGGAGTCGACTGTTGCGCTCGCAAGCCGTTGCTCTGCTGGCACATCGGACAGTCCGATGGCACACCAGACAGTCCAGTGAATTATATCGGAGTGTGGTCCCAAGAACCCGAAGGTGAAGAGTTTGAAGTCGTTCTCCCCTGGTGCACAGGACACTGTCCGGTGCGCCAGACCAGGGTGCTCTTTGGTTTCTTTTGCTCCTTTCTTTTTGAACCTTAACTTGTTCCTTTTATTGGTTCGTGTTGAACCTTTGGCACCTGTAGAACATATAATCTAGAGCAAACTAGTTAGTCCAATTATTTGTGTTAGGCATTCAACCACCAAAATTATATTTAGGAAAAGGTTTAACCCTATTTCCCTTTCACAGACTCAAGCAGTCCAAGCGATTGGTCAGACCCTAGCAGTGATGCAGCAAGTGCAGCAGCAGCCACCCCCACCTCAGCCTCAAGTGCAAGTTCAGATGCCTCAGGTGCCTAGAGAGCAGGCAAAATTCATGAGGGGCCATCCCCCTGTCTTTGCCCACTCTGCTGATACCATGGACGCTGAATATTGGTTGCATACCGTGGAACGTGAGTTGCACACTGCTCAGTGCAATGATTGTGAGAAGGTGTTGTATGGTCACCGACATCTAAGGGGAGCAGCACAGTCTTGGTGGGAGTCTTACCTCGCCACTCATGCCGACCCTGAAGCCATCACCTAGGAGTTCAGGGATAACTTTCGTCGCTACCATGTGCCTGAGGGACTGATGATAGTGAGAAGGAGGAGTTTCTCGCCCTGAAGCAAGGTTCCCTGTCCATCAGTGAGTAGAGGGACAAGTTTCTGTAGCTGTCACGTTATGCCCCAAAAGACGTCAACATGGATGCTAAGAGGCAGTACCATTTCCTGAGAGGGTTGGTTGATCCCCTCCACTACCAGCTGATGAATCACACTTTCCCTACCTTCCAGCATTTGATCGACAGGGCAATCATGGCTGAAAGGAAGCATCGGGAGATGGAGGACATGAAACGCAAGATCAGTGGATCTCAAGTCGAGAGTAGCAATCGTCCCCGTTACTCAGGCAACTCACCCTAGCAATTCAAGCAAGGTCACCAACACTAGCATCAGCATTAGCACCAGTACCAGAGGCAGTTTCCTCAGCAGCAATACCGTCAGAACACCCAGCAGGGAGGAAATCAGTACTAGCATCAAAATAACCAAGCAGCTCGCCTTCCTGCCCCAGCAACCAACCAGAATAGCCAAGCAGTTCCAGCACAAGTAGGAGGTCGTGCATGCTTCTACTGTGGAGAACAAAACCACTGGGTGAAGAACTGTCCAAAGAAAGCAACTCAACAGTCGCTAGCAGTCAGTGCCCCAGCAAGACAAGGAGCGCCACAGCAAGCACCAGGAGACCGTGGACAGGCCTACAACCGTGGAAAGGTGAACCACCTGGAGGCCGAAGCAATCTAGGATGCTCAGGACATGGCAGTAGGTATGTTTCCAGTCGAATCCTATCCAGCAAAAGTACTATTTGATATTGGTGCCACACATTCTTTTGTTTCTACATCTTAGGTAGAAGCACATAACATCCCCATAGAACCAATGATCCCACCTTTAAGAGTTAATTCAGTTGGGGGAAAAGTTCAGTCCGATAGGATTTGTCCGAATCTATGGATTGAAATAAGGGGGATAGACTTCCCCGCTAGCCTAGTAGTAATGGGAACTCAAGGGTTAGATGTCATCCTAGGGATGAATTGGCTACACAGAAACCAAGCCACTGGCAGTTGTGACAAGAGAACAGTTAAGTTGGTGTCCCCATCCGGAATGGAAGTAGTAACTAAGCTGTACTTGCCTGATCTAGAAGAAGGAGCCTATCACCATTTATCAGTACATGACAAAGAGCCCAATCCAATTGAGGCAATTAGGATTGTGTCAGAATTCCCTGATGTATTCCCTGAAGAGTTACCAGGCATGCCACCTGAAAGGAAAGTTGAATTTGCCATATAGCTTATCCTAGGCACCGCCCCTATTTCCAAGAGAGCCTATCGAGTGTCCGGACTAGAGTTGGTGGAAATCAAGAAGCAAATGGATGAGTTGTTGCAGAAAGGTTACATCAGACCAAGTACCTCACCTTGGGCAGCCCCAGTGCTGTTTGTGCAGAAGAAGGATGGTACGAAGAGGATGTGCCTTGATTACAGAGCTTTGAATGAAGTCACTATCTGTAACACCCCTGGTGTTAATATTACTAAAACTTGAGCATAAAATCATAAGCATTGGCATTTCATATGTTTGACACACCTAGAGTGCATTCACTAGGCAAAAATTTCAAACAAGTTGTATTGATATGATCTTTTGCAAATAAGACCCTAGAGTGGGGGAACTAACCCTAGATTGGGTTTAATAGTGCAAACAAGGCCTAAACAAGAGAAAACTTCAAAATTCAACTGAAAAAGTCATAAAGTATCTCCATAGATGAACTCAAGTGGGATCCAAACCCTAAGAGTGCAAGAAACCCTAATTGGAACCCTGGAAAACCCTAAACCTAAACCCTAGGGGGCTAAGTGCAAAATCAGTGCACTTTTGGATTAAAGTGTAAAGACCATGAAGTTAAAGCATCTTATGTTATTTGGTTCACAAATTGGTGGGTTTGCAACTTAAACCCTAGGTTTTGGGCCTATTTGCAAAAACACCACTTGTGTGAAAACAGTGTTGAAAGGGCTGACTTTAGGGCTCTGTAGATCCAAAGCTATTGTGAATTTGCCTAGGGTCACCACATAAAATCTATAGAGTTATGTTTAGAGAACAACTTTGTATAAGGGAGTAGACATTGTTGTTATGAAAAATCTGAAGAAAAATGTACTCAAAAATGGGCTGTCAGGCTGCTTCAGTCTGAAATCAGACTAATAGTGTAACCGATCCATCCTTGGATTAGGATTCAACCTTGATCTAGTGAGATTTTGGCTTGGGTTGCTATGACAAGATGGTAGTTGGATCATTGGGCTATAACTTTGCTAAAGAGTGATGATCATGTTACTACTTGAAACTGGGAGCAAATCTCCCTACAAATCCCTCTGTCAGCTGTCTGAACCAAGCTCACCATGGTACAGTATACCCAAAACTGAATCAGATCACGAGATTCATTTCCCCTCGTCGCCGGTGATCCTTTGCCGTGATTGTTGATTGATCGTCGCGATTCGTGCACCACGGTCGGGGGATAACTACGGTGAGGTAAAAATCCTGGCATAGGATCGACTCGAGCTCGGTTACGGCTAAGCCCGCCGTACCCCCTTGCTCATCGATCGATCGGATAAGAGCTCGCCGCTGTTGGTTGATCACTGCCGTGCGCCGCGTGTCCAGGCTCTTTACCACGTCGCATATAGTTATGTTAGGGGATCCGGTGATCACCGGAGGAAGCGCCACGGTGAAAGCCACCCATCCCGAGCACCAGTGTTCCTGTTTCCCTCCGGCCGCTAGCACAACCTCGTGAAATTGGACACCACCGACGATGGGAACTTTAAATTGACACCCCCGCCCGCTCCGCTAGGTAACTATGCAGCCAGTGAAGCAATCCGCACCTTGAATCCTCCCCTAGAATTCACCAATTTCGGATTTCCCCAAGCTGCTCAAGAACACCGCGTGTCTTGACTTCGTCGCGGTCTGCTCAATTCAGGTCCGATTTTGCCATTTATGTTCTTGTTTCAGCACCCATGCTTGCCCTGGATACTCACCAACCTGCCCAATTGAACTAGAAACCCACTGATCGTCGAGAACGCGATTGTCTGTCCGTGACACCCATGGTCACCGTGGCCAGAACAAACCTGGTAGTCATTGATGAAATTAAGTGGGGGGAAACATTCATTAGACCTTGAATTCGGTCTCGGTCAAAGGATGGCGCCAGTCACTGCGTGAGTCGGTCGGTATACGGGCTCGTCGGAGCTCTGCGCACCGCCGCTCGACGACGGGGACTTCGAGTTGTAAAGGGAAGGAAGTGCAGGGGTTTATTGGTAAATGTCAGCGACTATTTCAAATAGTATTTTGGACTCCTTCGGATTATTCAAAAAGACAGGGACCACAGTGCAAAGTCTACCGCGCGGGCGTGCGCGCGGGCAGTTTCTTTCGGTAGTGGGCTGGTTTGGGCTGGTTTCGGCCTAGGACTATTCATTCTTTTTCTTTTTCTTTTTCTACCAGAACTAAAACAATTCTAGAAAATTGTAGAAAAATGGTAAAAATGCCAAACCAATTTTGCTAGGTTCCGAATTTCCTATAGAATTTAATAAAAATAGTTTCTTGATTTTTAGTTCAAATAGGGAATTATAGAGTATTCAAAATAGCTTAAAACTCTGTTTCTGGATTTTTAGAAAATAGATAATAATCCCAAAAATCCCAAACTTTTTAGATGACCCATATATATTATTTAGAAGCTTTGGGTAGAGTTTGGTATGATTTGGACCTTGTTTGATAATTAGAACCCAAAACCCTACCCCCTGCCGTTTGAATTCCTATATTGACTCTAGAAGCCCTAATTCTCTAAAGTACCGTGAATGAAAATTGTATTCAAGACTTTAGATAATAAACTCTTATTATCTTTGCACTCTCATGAGCATTACATGGGCATTCATTATTATGTATGGTTATATTTAGAAAACGAAGAAGAGTAGAAGAAGAGAAGACTCCACCACCACCACCTGAGGAACATCAGGCAGGCAGCTGTTTCTATTTTAACATCTGCGGAACTGAACCTGATTCACCTGTAAAACAAGGCAAGCCCCGGTGCTTGCCACCTCCTTGTTACTTTTTAAATCTTTCTCACTTACTTGATGCATTAGGTGATAGGAGTTGTGTGCTAAACTATTGCTGCATCTCCTTCCTTGGATTATTCCCTAATCCCTATTTTACAAAAAGTTTTCTTATGCTTAGTCCTGCTTTAGCAAAACAAAATGTTTTATTTTCTCACATATGATGTTGCAAAGTGGGAGGGATGTTTTTGAAAATAAAACTTGATGGTGGATCCATCATGGCCATGATGGGTTCAACATCGGAAAAGATGTACCTCTGCCAGGTACCAAACTTTGAGAATTGAAATGATTAAGTTGAGACCGGGCGGGTGACTTACACGAGAAGAGAGTCTCGGTGTAGTGTCTCCGTCTGAGTCGATTAAGGACCGTGTCGATGTAGGCCTGCTGACCGAGGACCCTTTAACTGGTCACATGCCTCGTCATGGGTAAGTTTGCCTCGGGCAGACTAATACCAGAATAAGATACCACGCAATAGGAGTGGAGAGATGGCGAGAGTAGCGTGTACCCTCCGTGGCAAGAGGCTGGACGGTGGTGTATCTATGCTCTTGGTTGGCGTGAACCTGATCTGGTCTTAAGAACCCCAGTGGCGAGTTGACATATGCAAGGGTTAAGTGCTACATATGTCGTGTGATTGGAGATCCTCAGCTGAGTATAATCGATTCGGATCGCCGTACCTTCGCAGTTATGAAGACTTGGTCATTGACTTATACGTAGAACTCCAGTAAAGATAAAAGGGTTGTTAAGAAATTGGCCAGTGCAGGTCAAGTGATTGAACTAGGGTAGAAAGAACTCTAGAGACAGGTAATCTTACTTAACCTGACAAGTAAAATTGAATTTTTAAGGATCCACTTTTAGTAAGCATTTCTGCAAACAGAGTCTTTGACTATTGTTAAGCCTTACCTTGACTCCCTCAAAGCCAGTATACCCTTGAGAGTCTTTTCTTTAGTTGGGTAAGACTTGCTGAGTAATTCCATACTCAGGGCTTTGTCCCATGTTGTTTTTAGGTGAGGAAGCAACCAACTTTTGTTGCTTCTGTTCTAAGGTGGTACCAAAGGAAGAGCATGAGGAGTGAAGCTGTGGGAGGAAAGGATCCTCCATAAAACTTTTGTGTGAACTTATCGAGAGGGGTTTTTGCCTCCCATGGTTTATAATAATACTACCCTGCACTCGTATATTATATTTCTGGTCTGTAAATATTTAACTCTATCTTACTTTTAAATAAAGGTAAGCTTATGTAACTGCTTCCGCATTTTCGTATCTCCGATGCTTGTAATGTCTGTGTGACGGGTGAAACGCTCTTGGGAAAGGTAAGAAAAGCAGATACCAAACTTGTCAAGTGATTCAGGAGCACCTACAGGGTTGTCTGAGGTTTGTTGGACAAGGACAACTGTAGGTGGGCCTAATGACTTGGGAGGTTCCGTCACACTGTCAAGAACAAGTACCCCCGGCCTCGAATTGAAGACCAATTTGATCAGTTGAGAGGAGCGAGTGTGTTCTCAAAGATAGATCTGAGGTCAGGTTACTATCAGCTTAGAATCCGACCTTCAAATATACCGAAGACAACGTTCATCACCAAGTATGGACTATATGAGTTCATGGTTTTGTCATTCGGCATGACGAATGCGCCAGCTTACTTCATGTACTTGATGAACAGCGTGTTCATGGACTACCTCGACAGGTTCGTAGTGGTGTTCATTGATGACATTCTTATATATTCCTAGAATGAGCAAGAGCATGAGGAACATTTGAGGAAAGTACTTTAGAGGCAACGAGATTGCCAATTGTACGCCAAACTTAACAAGTGCGAGTTCTGGATCAGCGAAGTTCTGTTCTTGGGTCATATTATAAACTGAGATGGACTAGTTGTGGATCCAAAGAAGGTAGCAGCGATTCTAGACTAGAAAGCACCAAAAGATGTTTGAGGAATCAAGAGTTTCATTGGAATGGTCGGTTACTATCGGCGTTTCATTGAAGGTTTCTCCAAGATTGCTAGGCCAATGATAGCCTTGCTAGCAAAGAAGGTTGAGTTCAAGTGGACCTCAACGTGCCAAGAATCATTTGAGATGTTGAAGCAGAAGTTGACAACAACACCGGTATTGGTTCTGCCAAATGTTCAAAAGCCATTCTCAGTATATTGTGATGCTTCGTATACCGGACTGGGATGTGTGTTAATGCAGGAAGGGAAAGTAGTGGCATACTCGTCCTGACAATTGAAAGTTCATGAGAAGAATTACCCCACTCATGATCTGGAGCTAGCAGCAGTGGTTCATGCACTGAAGACCTGGAGACATTATCTTTATGGGCAGAAGTGTGATATCTACATAGATCACAAGAGCCTTAAGTACATATTCACTCAGTCAGAGCTAAATATGAGGCAGTGAAGATGGCTAGAGTTGATCAAAGATTATGAGCTAGAGATTCATTATCACCCAGGCAAAGCAAATGTGGTTGCAGATGCTCTAAGCAGAAAGAGTCAAGTTAATATGTTGGCCGCTCACCCCATGCCGTATGAGCTAGCGAAGGAATTCGACAGATTGAGTCTCGGGTTTCTGAACAACACTCAAGGAGTGACAGTCAAGCTAGAGCCCACCCTAAAGCAAGATATTAGGAAGGGCCAAAGGGAGGATGATAAGATCAATGAGATCCGGCAACTAATCATAGATGGGAAAGGTCTAGATCACAGGATACCGCTTTGCGCATGCACGCCCCACGTCCAGACCCGCCAGTCAGTGCCTGTGCCCCTTGTGCTAGGCCCAATCGGTTAGTTCGCCCTCTTCTCGGTCGCTGACACCGCTGGCCCACCTGTCAGCGCTCGCTCGCCCCCGCGTGTGCCCTCGCCCGCCGATCTATTCTTGGTCGTTGGTTTTAGAGAAGGAGTGTGCGTTCTAGACATCAAATCCATTCGGGAACTGATTCTCAAGGAAGCTCATGAGACAGCATATTCTATACACCCTGGTAGCGAGAAAATGTACCAAGACCTAAAGAAGAGATTCTGGTGGTACGGTATGAAAAGAGAGATAGCAGAGTATGTGGCCAGATGCGACAGTTGTTAGAGGATCAAGGCAGAACATCAGAGGCCCGCAGGTTTGTTGCAGCCGTTGCAGATTCCTTAGTGGAAATGAGATGAGATTGGGATGGACTTTTATAGTCGGTCTGCCTTGCACTCGAGCTAGTTATGACTCCATCTAGGTAGTAGTGGACTGTTTAACAAAGGCGGCCCATTTCATACCAGTCAAGACCACCTATAACAGTGCGGTGTTGGCAGAATTATACATTTCTCGGATTGTGTGCTTTCATGGCATTCCAAAGAAGATAGTATCAGAGAGAGGCACCCAAATTACTTCTAATTTTTGGCAGCAGTTACATGAAGCTTTAGGCACACACTTGAAATTTAGTTCAGCTTATCACCCGTAGACAGATGGTCAGACTGAGAGAACCAACCAGATTCTTGAGGATATGTTGAGAGCTTGTGCTTTGCAAGACAAGTTAGGTTGGAACAAGAGGCTACCGTATGCAGAATTCTCCTACAACAACAGCTATCAAGCCAGTCTAAAGATGTCACCATTCGAAGCGCTTTATGGGAGGAATTGCAGAACCCCATTGCATTGGGACCAACCCAGCGAAAGGCAGGTGTACGGTTCGGATATTTTGCTTGAAGCTGAAGAGAATATTAGAATGGTCCAGGAGAATCTGAAGGCAGCGCAGTCCAGACAGCGAAGCTTTGCTGACACCAGAAGAAGAGAGCTCAGTTTTAAAGTAGGAGACTATGTCTACTTGAAAGTGTCACCCATCAGAGGAACCAAAAGGTTTGGAGTCAAAGGCAAGCTAGCACCTCGATATATCGGGTCGTATCAGATTCAAGCAAGATGTGGAGAAGTGGCTTATAAACTCAGCTTACTAGAGAATCTATCCGCCGTGCACGATGTGTTCCACGTGTCTCAGTTAAAGAAATGTTTGCGAGTACCAGAAGAGCAGTTGCCAATGGAAGACCTTGAAGTTCATCTGATGTATATTGAGAAGCCAACTCAAATTCTGGAGACAGCAGATCGGGTCACTAGGAGGAGCACTATCCGGATGTGCAAAGTCAAATGGGGCCATCACTCAGAAGAAGAAGCAACTTGGGAAAGAGAAGATGATGTGAGAGCCAAGTACCCTGAACTCTTTGCTAGCCAGCCCTGAATCTCGAGGGCGAGATTCTTTTAAGGGGGATAGGTCTGTAACACCCTGAATTTGGGGGTATAAAATTTCTTTCTAATTATCACCCAAATTCAGGTGTTACTCTTCTCTCTCTCTAGTTTCTATCTATCTCTAGATTCTCTCTCTCTCTCTTTCCCTTATGAGTAGAGTTAGCTTATTTAGGAGAGATTAATTAATTATTTTTGCCAAAACATTGTGAGTCATGACATGTTGCATCATGCTGAGCTTAAATATTCTTTGAATTGTTGCACATGTTTGAATTAGTTTGAATTTGAAACTTGATTTGAATTTGAATTGAAAACCATAGAGAAAAGAAATGGAAAAGCAAATAGAAATTCCAAGAAAAATGAAAAGGCCAAAGCAGCCCAGCGGCCCAGCTCGACCGAGCCAGGCCACGCGCCCGCACGCCTGCGTCGCCTGATAGGTGGGTTCCACCTGTTAGCGGTGGTTTCCTTCCCTGCACGCTCTCTCTCTCCCTCTCTCTGCCCAGTGGGGCTGGGCTGTCGGCGCCAGTTGCCTTCGCCGGCGCACCCCTCTCCCCCTCTGCTTCGTGGGCCCGCCTCGTTAGTGCGCCGAATCGTTACACCCGCGCGCCTGCTCTCTCTCTCTCTCTCTCGCAGCACCGTGGGACCGCCCTGTCAGCTCCGCCTTCCTCGCGCCCGCCGTGGACCAGCACGCGCGCACTCGCGCATGCGCACCGAGATCCCCAGCCATGTCGCCCGCCCACGCACCCCAGCTCCTTTTTGAGCACCGTCCGCACCCGCACTCGCTCCCCCGTCCCATTTCACACAGCCTCACCCTCTCTTGCGCTCTGCCCACGCCGTTCGACCTTGCTGGAGACCCACGCCCGTCGTGCCAGTCGTCTAGTCCCCTGGTGTTCCCCTCACCCTGCTGAAGTTAGTCTAGGCCTTAGCACGCCTCAGACCCCCTCCCCGTGGCCAGAATCCCTCACCGGAGTTACCCCGACCCGCCCGGAGTCCTCCTTTAGCCATTCACCCCTCTCTGACCCTGGTCTCGCGGCCATAACCCTACCAGTGAGTTCGTCGTGCCTTCCCCTTTGTTTTTGGCCTGCTCCGGCGACCCCGGAGCCGCTATAGCTCGCACCCGTCCCAACTTCGGCGACCTCACCGCCGTGAGAAGGAGCGGCGGCGCCGCAACCGTTAACCCCTCCCCGGCTTTGATCTCCCCGTCTGATCTCTATCGCACGGCCCAGATCACGGGATACTGCTTTGCTCATGCGCGCCCCACGTCTGGACCCGCCTGTCAGCGCCTGTGCCCCTTGCGCTAAGCCCAATCGGTTAGTTCGCCCTCTTCTCGGTCGCTGACACCGCTGGCCCACCTGTCAGCGCTTGCTCGCCCGTGTGCGCGCCCTCGCCCGCCGATCTATTCTTGGCGGTTGGTATTAGATCTGACGGTTGAGTAGATCCCGTACCCCTTCGTGTGGTTATTTTGCGTAAGAAACCCTCGGTTTGTTGGGAATCAACCCGCCGTCCCTGGTTTTCGCGCGCAGGCCCCTGTAATCTTGTAGATTGAACCCTTGGCTTTTAAATAATTACAAAATTAGACATATTTTCATATTTTAAATTCCCAAACTTGTTTATTTCATATCTTTTGCATATGAACTCCAAATTTAGTGATTCAAATTGCAAAATATTCATAGGAATATTCTCTGCTTAAATAAATTAGTTACATTTACTACATGCCACTCTAATTTTTATGGTTAACTATGAACTAGTATATGTGTAGATTTATTCATTTAATAAAATAAATAAAAGGGAGACCCTAGAGATTAAAGTTGTCGAAGAGGAAATTCTCCGGCCAGGTGGTGGAGTGCACCCGCCCTAAGTCCTAAGATGTGGAGGGGGCTTAAGCGTTTTGCCTGTTGGGAAATGTAGGAATGAACACAGGAACACGCAAGAGTTTAGAGTGGTTCGGGCCGCCGGAGCATAATACCCTACTCCACTGTGTGTTGTATTGCTTGAGAGCTTGAGTCGTGTGTAAGCCTGAGGGAGTCTAAGTGTGTTCCCCTCTCAACATTGCATGCCTCCCCTTTTATAGTTCAAAGGGGGGCATGTACAAGGGTTTTGAACCCCGATATGTGGGCTCAGGGACAAATGGAAGGATGGAACTATTTCTTGCCATGCCCGTGTAATCTCCGTGCGCCATAATATCCGTAGTGCATACAGTATTGATATCTTGTGGCAGCGCCCTCGGTAACGCGCGAGTCATGATGGGCGCTGCGCATGCCACGGCACAGGTGTACTGTTGGCCAACAAGAATAGACAGACACGCCGCCTGTAGGATGGCTTAGGCGCCGCCTGCCAGTTGAGTGGACAGGGCACATTAAATGCCGAAGGGGCACGTCGCTTGTCAGCGGGGTAGTCAGTCGGCGCGTCTTCTCCACAATAAATGCAAGGGCAGCGTGGCCCAGTGGTCTTACGTCAGGCACATCCCGCAAGCTTATGTCATGCACAGTAGGCCGCTTGGCAGCACTAGGTCTTCGCCTAGCCAGGGAACAGGAACATTGTGTGGATAGGTTCGCACCAAGCTGGGTCTGGACACATGTCGCCTCCGGACCCCTGCCTGAGTAGGTTCGATTATTCTCTACCCCAGAATCCCGGGATCCGACGGTGAGTAGTCCGGACCCCACTCAGAACGGTCCGGGACCCGTCTCGGAGGTCTGTTCATCATGTACGGGGGTCTGATGCTTTCCTCGCGGTAGGTCTGGACCCACTTCGTGCATCCTGGAGCACGTCCCTCTCCCTGGCCACGTGGTGACCCTGGGGCGGTCGATGTTGCGCGGCTGAGAACTGTTCCCCACGCAACAAGAGACCTCTCCGCTGGCGTAGTGCCTTCATATTGTGGCAAGGGGTACCCCTGTTTCAAGGTACCGACAGTGGCCTCCGAGCCCACCTCAGGAGAGGGTGCGGGCCTGCAGGTGGGGCCAAAACCTGTATCTTGTGTAAGCACGGCATGGCCGGTGACCGAGGCATCTCCTTAGCGCGCGCTGTATTAACCCAGCGCGCACATGCTGTCAGTCTGCCATTGGTCACACCAACTGTCGTGCTCGTTTTTGCGGCTGACTGGTGCGTGGCCCCCACACATGGTGGTTTGGTCGTGCCCCACGTGCATGGGGCGCCCTGTTGGCACTGCCTATGTTAAAAATAACCCCCCGCAGCGGCCCTGAGGTAGCGCGGGAGCGTGCGTGGCGGTTCGGTCCTCACGCGGCGGTTTGCCCTTTCCGCGCATGGAAACTAGCGTCCTAGCTACATGACTTGTGGGCCCGGGCCCCCACGACAGTGACTGAGTTGTTCGGGCGCTAGGTGTGCGTCAGGCGGATATTTCCGGGGTGCGAGGGGAGCCCTTCCTTGAAAAAGGGGTTCCCCCCGCATGCAGCGATTTCGCTTTCGCATTTTCCCCAACTGCTTCGTCCTTTTGCCTCCGAGCCCTCCATGCCCCTTCGCGTTCGCGCTCCTCAGTTCTCCGCCGCCGCGGTCGCCATGGCCATGCTGGTTCATCCCGAGCATTTCTAGACCGAGGAGGCGCTTGACACGGTGCGCCGCCTGCTCGGATGGGACACGCCGGCGTTTGCCGGGAGGATCCGGGCCGGCACTACTCCCCTCGGCGATCTCGCCACCGGGGTGTTTGTGCTCTTCGTCTCCTATCTCTTCTGTGGGTTGGTGCTGCCAATTTCGCCGTTCTTCCTGCTGCTGCTGGAGGAGTTCGGACTCCAACTCCAGCACCTCACGCCCCACTGCATCCTACAGGTGGCCATCTTTGTCCACTTCTACAAGATGTTCGTGGGGGTGGCAGCTTGCACTTCCCTCTTTCGCCAGTTTTTTGTGCAGGTGAGGTCTAGGAAGGGCAAAGACCACCTTGGGGCCTACTACTTCCAGACGAGGTCAGATCCAACAGTGACCTACATCGCCACCCTTAGCGGTGCGAGGTGGGAGAACTGGTGTAATGACTAGGTGATCGCTAGCGCTGAGGCCAACGACCGCCTTGCCCTTCTGAGCGACGGACCCAGACTCGACCGGAGGCAATGGAGGCTAAAACCGTGCCTTGTGCTGGAGTCCGGGCCATACTGGACAGGATTAAGGAACTGGTGGTTGGTGGCCTGACCTCGATGCACGTAGTCGGCGATTTCCTAAAGCACTAGGTCATGCCACTACAGGGGAGGCCGCGTCTATGTTGCTGGTTCACCGACCCTAGCGACATTGGTAGGATCTAGCGCGGGCCTAGGACTGACCTGTTTTGGGAGCAGTTGGAAATTTTGATGAAGGGGATCATTGGCGAGGCTTTTATCCCTGAAACTTTGATACCTCCCTAGGGTATTTCGCCGCTCTGCGACAATCCAGGGCTGCGGTCGGCGGTGCTGGCCCAGCTGCCGACCCTCGATGAGAGTGGTGTGGCGATCCGTCAGACCGGCGGCCGGGACCCCCACCAGGGGATCCATATTCCCGGTGTACCGGTCGGAGGTTCCCAGCCTGCCGATGTGGGCTCCAGAGCTCCTCTTGCGGCCCCCAGTTCCTTGGACAAGGGCAAGGGGCCTGCGAGCGGCTCCTCCGCTCCGGGTGCTGCCCGGAGGTTGGAGGGAGTAAGGCAACACCGACTGCGCCGCGCCAATGGGTCTTTTGTCTCGGATCTGCCCCTTGATTCAGACTCCCCCTAGAAGCGTCAGAAGACAGCTGGTGGGACCAAGGAGGCCAAACCTCAGGTCCAGGACAGGCAGAGGGGCATGAGCCCTCCGCCACCACCACCTTCGGATCTGACACCACCGCCACCGCCACCAGCGTCAGACCGACCGTCGTCACCGCGGGGGCAGCGGTAGCAACAACAGCAGGAGCAGCAGCAGCAGCAGTAACGACAGCGGGTGTCCCATTTCTAGGGTCACTAGAAGGTTCAGGGCCCCAAGTAAGTTTATACTCTTCCAATGTTCTTGCAAGTGTAGCTTTTATGCCGACATGTCTTGACCCGTTCTTTGCCTATCAGGGCCTCCTCCTCTTCTGCTTCCAAGGACGCTCCTCCCCCGCCGGTCACTATGCCCACCGATGGGTCTGGCTCTCAGCAGCAGACATCTGGAGTGTTGCCGGTGATCCGTCAGCGGCTACCGCGGCCTCACCAGCGTTGGCGTCAAGCACACCATTGGCAGTGGCCGAAGAGGTTCCTGCTGCATTTGCCCCCACCATGCGGGGTGACGTGGGTGCTGAGGTGGCGCCATCGGGCCCCTAGGATCTGCCTGCCACCATCGAGGCAACGCCTTCGGGTTCCCAAGTTCTAGCTAGGGGTCCAGTGGCGGCAGTGCCGCCGATAGCTACTGCAGATCCAACGGCGGTGTTATCGTCGAATACACCATCAGTGGTAGGCATGGGGGGCGCGTCCAGCTCCATCCTGTTGCCAACTCCGGAGGAACCGGAGGTTATTCTTGGGCGACCGCTCCAGTCTGGCATCAAGCCAGAAGCAACACCAACTCCCCTCCCTCGGGTGCTGTCCCACGCTCATCAGGCTCTCCAAGAAACCGAGGCGGCGATCCTGCGGGAGTGGGAGGCGCTCGAGACCGAGCACCGGCGCCTTGGCGACTGGTGCACCCAACTGGAGGAGCGCACTAAGGCGGCATCCTGCCAATTCGCCTCAAAGCGGGCCGAGCTTGAGCAGGAGCACGAGGACTTCAAGGAGGACCTCCGAAAGGTGTCTGACCGAGAGCAGGAGGTGACCCGGAAGGAGAAAGGGCTGGTCAGGAAGAAGGAGCACTTGGACCAAAGGGAGGAGGTCATCACGATGTTCCATAAAAAGCTAAAAGCCTATAATATGATGCTAAAGAAACAGCAGGACGAGCAGGCTGCGGCTGAGACGAAGCTGCAAACGCTGCAACAAGAACTTGACGACAAAGCTAGCAACATTGCTCGCGCCGAGGAAAACCTCAAGGCGAAGGATGCCTCCCTGGAGAAACGAGCAACTGATCTGGCCTGGTAGGAGAAGGACCTTGCCTTCAGGGAGGAGATGTGGGAAAGGCGGAACAAGTTGCTGGTCGAGTTTGAGCTCGAGGCAGAGGAGAAAGAGAAGCGATTGGAGGGGAAGAGCAGGCACTAGAGGAGCAGGCCCGCCGGTTCCAAGCGGCGCAGGCTGCTCAGGCGACATAGACGGCCCCGGGCCCCCAAGCGGTGGAGGGGACGAGGAAGACGCTCGACGACCTCCGAGCTGAGCAACACGCCGGGGCCTAGCGCATCGCTGCCTAAGCTAGCGAGGCAAGCACGACATTGGTGCCGTTGGGGGTGATTCCCATCCCGGCGTTGGTGCGGCCGGCGTCCATCTCCGACGCGCTCCCGGTACTGGATTCTGCTGCTGACTGCCTCCGATGTCTAGATCAGATTCTTGGCGCCCGCCTAGAGGCCGAGGGCAGTA
Organism: Zea luxurians; assembly: GCA_029449295.1. NCBI lineage: Eukaryota > Viridiplantae > Streptophyta > Magnoliopsida > Poales > Poaceae > Zea > Zea luxurians. The sequence goes on along the minus strand of JAOPSE010000002.1, from coordinate 80,987,132 downwards.
GACTCTGCCGGTCGGTAATAGAGTACGTCTTGACATGCTTTCGGAGCCACGATCTGGCTGTCTCCTTAGGGCCAGTGATCGCAGGTCCGGTGGCCGATACCGAAGACGCCGCCCGGGAGGGCGTACAAGATGTTGTGGACGTGGTGGCCGGGCGCATCCAGCGGGATCCCACTGACGATGAGTAGCCAGGCCTATGTGGAGAAAACGAGGGTTCCGCTGGGGAGCGGGTTGTAATATATCTTGATTTTGTAAGATACTCTTTAAGTACTACTTATCAGGCGATATTACAACTTATCTGCACGCTACTTTTTCTTTGCTATGTGTGTTGTTACCATCTTCTTCCCTAGTAATTGGCCCCCCTAGGATATGGCCTCGACGTGTCGGGGCTGGATGCCAGGATTCTTAAGAAGGAATTGGTGACATGGCCCCCAAGGGGTAATCTCAACTGGGACCCGACCTGCACACAGTCTTGGCTAGGAATTTTTAGTAGCGCACCCATAGGGCCCGCTAGCTAGTATTTTTTATCCTTTGATTCATGCAACAAGACTGGTTGCAGAGTGGTGGGCCATGTAGGCTTACGATACTTGACCATACTAAGCGACTTCACGGCCCCGATCCACCCAGTGTCTGGTTGTCGGGCCTGGCTACTCAATTCAGATGTCGCTATACCAGCCAGGGAGGGTGACTGCATGGGTGGGTTAGATAATAATAATGGTTGTAAACTCAAGAATAAAACCAACAGAAAAAAAAATCTGTGGGTCGAACCCCTTCCTTATAACCGGATATACACGAGTGTAGGCCAATAGACCGGGTTTATTGAGGGCGGACCTCACCGGGCTGGCGCATATTATGCGCTTCCTAGTTACAGGGAAGAAAACCGAACCCTCAGCTCTGTTTTTACGGGAAAAACTTATAGAGATGCTCTATATTCCAAGGATTGGGAAGAGGTACTCTGTTAGCTGTGGAGAGGCGGACGCACCCGGGGCGACATATTTCCGTCACCTTGAAGGGTCCTTCCTAGCTGGGAGAGAGCTTGTGGAGCCCTTCTCGGTCCAATACTCGCCTTAGGACCAGGTCCCCGACCTCAAGCTTCCTACTATGCACAAACCGTTGGTGGTAGCGCCTGAGCACCTGGTTGTACCGTGCATTTCGGACTGCTGCTCACCACCTGTGCTCATCGATGAAGTCCACATCCTAGCGCTGTAGTTGTTCCTGCGCAGACTTATCAAACGACTAGACCTGTGGGGAGCCCATAATGATTTCCGGGGGAAGGCAGGCTTCGACCCCATAGACTAGGAAGAATGGGGTCTCCCAGGTAGCTCGGTTGGGCGTGGTCCAGTTCCACCATAGCACGGAGGGTAGCTCACTGACCCAATTTGCGCCATGCTTCTTTAAGCAGTCATTGGTACGCGTCTTGAGTCCCCTGTGAATCTCTGCATTTGCCCTCTCCACCTATCCGTTGCTCCTAGGGTGGGCCACGGATGCAAAGCAGAGCTAGGTGCCGATGCCTTCGCAGTACTCCTGAAAGATCCGACTTGTAAACTGGGTCCCGTTGTCTGTAATGATACGACTTGGGACCCCAAATCTATAGACGATCGACTTGAGGAAGGCGACAGCAGCACTCTGGGTGATGCTGACCATAGGGGTGGCTTCCAGCCACTTGGTAAACTTGTCGATGGCGAGAAAGAGGTACCGGTACTGTCGGCGTTTCGGACCCGGGGTGTGACGGAACCTCCCGAGTCATTAGGCCCACCTACAGTTGTCCTTGTCCAACAGACATCAGGCAACCCTGTAGATGTTCCTGAATTACTCGACAAGTTCGGTATCTTTTCTTACCTTTCCAGGAACGTTTCACCCGTCTTGCAGACATTACAGAACATCGAGATATCGAAATGCGGAAGTGATTACATAAACTTACATTTATTAAAAAGTAAGATCAAGTTGCTTATTACAGACCAAAAATATAAACGAGTGCTGAGTAGTATTATTACATAACCAAGGGAGGCAAAACTCCTCCCGAACAGTCTTTACATAAAATTTTCTTATGGGGGACCATGTCCTCCTGCATCTTCACTCTTGTTTTTCCTCATGAGGAACCACCTTGGTACAGAAGCAACAGAAATCTGCTGCTTCCTCACCTAAAAACAACGAGGGAATAAACCCTGAGTATGGAATTACTCAGCAAGTCTTACCCGACTAAAGAAAAGACTCTCAAGGGTATGCTGGCTAGATGGATTCAAGGTATGGCTTATCAAGAATCAAAGACTCTGTTTTGCAGAAAAGCTTACTATGAGTGGATCCTTAAAATCCAATTTTATTGTTAGGTTAAGTAAAATTACCTGCAGCTAGAGTTCTTTCTACCCTAGTTCAATCACTTGACCTGCACTAGCCAATTTCTTATCAACCCTTCATCTCCACTGGATTGCTACGTGTAAGTCAGTGACCAAGTCTTCATAACCGCGAAGGTACGGCGATCCGAATCGATTATACTCAGCTGAGGATCTCTAATCACACGACATATGTAGCACTTAACCCTTGCATATGTCAACCCGCCACCAGGGTTCTTAAGACTAGATCAGGTTCACACAAACCGAGAGTACAGATATACCACCGTCCAGCCTCTTGCTACGGAGGGTACATGCTACTCTCGCCACCGCTCCACGCCCATTTCGTGTTATCTTATTCTGGCCTTAGTCTGCCCGAGGCAAGGCTTACCCATGACGAGGCATGTGACCAGTTAAAGGGTCCTCGGTCATCAAGCCTACATCGAGAAGGTCCTTAATCGACTCAGACGGAGACACTACACCGAGACTCTCTTTCTTGTGCAAGTCACCCGCCTGGTCTCAGCTTAATCATTTCAACCCAAACACTACACCAAAATAGTAAACTTCCTAGAGCCTAAACCCTAGGAAGTTAGGCCTAAACTCTAGGAAGTTAGCTAAACTCTCGGAAGTTAAGCCATCCCGTCGGAAGTTTGGCTCTCAGAAATTTTTTGTCGGAAGTTAGCTTAACTTCCTAGAGCCCTCTAGGAAGTTAGCTAACTTCCTACAACCAAATAAGCCTCTCGGAAGTTAGTAGATTCTCGGAAGTTAGTAGCTTCACGCCGTCAGCGCCGTCAGCTGACTAACTTTCTACGACTAACTTCCTACGGCTGACTGTAGCCCCTAGGAAGTTAGCCACCTAACTTCCTACGGCTTACTGTAGCCTCTAGGAAGTTAATTTGACCAGCATTACAAATGCTGTTTATTTTTATTCTACACCACATTACACAACATAACAAATATATCAACAGCTATATAGCACAACATATTTTCACATAAAACATCTCACACACAATCACATAACAATATTTAAATCCATAGTCTCATCAATTACATCACGAAAGTCTCATCCATAGTCATAATAATACACATCTCATCGTCCAGTACCAATAAGAGACAATATCTCATACAGTCATAATAAAAGTCTCAAGTATCATAACACAATAACATGGAAGCTCACGGTCGCCGATCACCATCGGGTTACAGTGACGAGTGATGGTCGATACCTCCACTAGCGAAGAGGGTTTCGACAAAGTCTAACTCGTCTTCTCGTTCATGCATCGGCAAGGTAGCTGGAGGGGTCTAATATACATGTACAAATGACATTTACTGGGTTACATCATAATATAGTTAACAACAAGTAAATGATGATGAATTTGCATACCTGATGAATTTGCTGAGTTACATCATTAGAAGCTACACATGGTCGTGCTCCTCTGATTACTATTAAGCTAGTTCTGCCTAACAACAAATTCAGCAAGAATTTAAGCAGGTGCGTTGTTATAGATCAAGAAAATGAAAGTGTGTAAACTATGTCGTGCAGACGACATACATGGATCTAGAGCTGCCGTAGGAGCGCATGCATAGCTGCAAGAAATGTCCTTAAGCCTTATTAAGAACATAGTTCATTCACATAAGAACTTTTAGTTAGTCCCCGCTTTTTTGTGGGAAAATTATAGCTAGGCACTCTTTTTTCTTGCATGCACACACTTAGCTTCTAAAAAACCCAATATATACTACTCTTTATCTTCGTCGCTTGCGTAGCTGCAATAAATGTTCATGTTGTTACTGCTAAGAGCTAAGTTATAATGAGTGTGCATAGCCTAGCTAGCTAGATAACACACCCCAATGTAATGCATGCAAGGACTTAATACTACACAGCGCCAAATAAATGTTTTCTGTGATTGGAAAATAATCATGTGTACTAGGAAACCTGCACGTACTGCAACAGTCGGTATAGTACTACGGGCTAAGGCTACTCCCAACAGAGACAAAAAAACAATTCAAGACGATTATTAACTCAGTTTAGTTAAACATAATCACCTAATAACGAGAATGCATCGATCTGGGCCTCCATGCTCCTGAAGAATTCGTCGGCTTCCTCGATTGGCCTTGTGAGCTTCTGTCTGTACCTCACCAACATGTGACAGTAGATCTCCTGCGCGCGCACAGAAACACACGACATGTAGATCCATTGTCTCAGCCAGATATATGCACGATCAGAAAACCTAGAAATGAATCAGTTACTCATCACGTACTGATTTATATAGATATATATGTTGTTATACCATGAACTGGTCGAGCTCTAGGTCTACTGCTCGTCGCTGTTCTTGTCTGTCGTCTGAATTCATTTCGACGTCATCAGCGAGGGCGGAAAGCCGGCCGACAATCTCTAGCGGCGCTCTGACCTCAAGTAACAAAAAACACACAAAAGAGAAATTCCTCATGAAAAATTGGAGAATAATATATAAGGATGGAGCTAGCACATTAAAAAAATCAAGAAGCCATGCTTTCGCTCTCTGGCAAAATTAGCTGTAGAATTGTATGTCTCTCGGAAATCTGCTGCACTCATACCTTCTGGCAGTCTATGAAGGCTCTCAAGACAGACAGATAGAGTGGGTATGACATGATCTTTGCCTTGATTATTTCGGATCCCCTCTCGCTGTTGGCAGCACACGGCAGTGGCGGCGCCTCCGCCAGTGGTGGAGACGACGTGGCGGAAGCTGTGTGATCTAAGGCAAGGTAGAAGGGCGTCGTGGTGGCCACCTGCTTTGAGCCACCGGTAAGATCAGCATCGGGCGCGTCGGGTGCAGGCTTGGGCGGCCGGTGGGCTGCCGCGGCGGGTGGGGGTGAGGGCAGGGGCGGTGGGCGAGGCCAGGGCGGAGCCGGGGGCGGCGAGCGGGGCCAGAGGAAGCTACGCCGGCGAGAGCGGCGGCCGGGGGCGGGACCGAGGGAGAGAGAAATGCGAGGGAGAGACGTGAGTGAGAAAGGTGAGAGAAGAGATAAGGTTGAGGAGAGGTTTAAAATAAAAAATATAACTTCCTAGAGTACAGTCGTAGGAAGTTACATAACTTCCTAGAGTTTGTACATTTACTCTAGGAAGTTAAGTAACTTCCTAGAGCCGGTCGTAGAAAGTTAGCTTTTCGTTTGACTGGTCAAAAGCTGAAATCTAACTTCCTAGAGGAGGCCGTAGGAAGTTAGCTGGGCAGCTAACTTCCTAGAGCCGGTCGTAGGAAGTTAGCTTTTCGTTTGACAGGTCAAAAGCTGAAATCTAACTTCCTAGAGCCGGCCATAGGAAGTTAGCTTTTCGTTTGACTGGTCAAAAGCTGAAATCTAACTTCCTAGAGGAGGCCGTAGGAAGTTAGCTGGGCAGCTAACTTCCTAGAGCCGGCCGTAGGAAGTTATCTTTTTGTTTGACTAGTCAAAAGCTGAAATCTAACTTCCTAGAGGAGGCTGTGGAAATTAGCTGCCCATGCTAACTCCCTACGGCTGCCTCTAGGAAGTTAGTGGCTCGTTTGGTCGAACGCGCGGGTTAGCCTGTGAAAGCTAACTTCCTACAGCTTTTATAAAATACCGTAGGAAGTTATGTTTATTTCCTAGAGCTACCAGTTGCCTCTCAGAAGTTATTTATTTCCTACAGTTTGTTATAAAAGCTGTAGGAAGTTAAAAAACTGTAGGAAGTGTATGATTTTGGTGTAGTGAAAGTTTGGTACCTAGCAGAGGTACATCTTTTCCAGATGTTGAATCCATCAAGGCCCTGATGGATCCACCATCAAGCTTTATTTTCGAAAACATCCCACCCACTTTTGCCACATCCACTTTTGTAAAAACAAAACATTTTGTTTTTCTAAAGCAAGGCTAAGCATCAAAAATCTTTTGTAAAACAGGTGATCAAGGAAGGTAATCAAGTTCAAGAAAGGTAATGCAGGAATTATTTTAGCAATCAACTCCTATCACCTAATGCATCAAGCAAGTGGAAAAAGATTTTTAAAACCCAAGGAAGGTGGCAAATGCACCGGGGCTTGCCTTCGTTTGTAGGTGAGTCAGGCTCAGGCCCACAGATGTCAAAGTAAAGACAAGATCCTGCCTGAGAGTCCGAAGGTGGTGGTGCCTTTTCTTCACTCACTTCAACTTCTTCTTCATTTTCTAAACATAACCACATATATGTATAAGAATGAATGCTATGTAATGCTCATGAGAGTGCAAAAATAATAAAAACTTATTATCTAAGGTCTTGAATACAATTTTCCTTCACGGAACTCCGAGAACTGAGGGTTTCCGGAGTCAGTAAAGGAGTTCATAGAGCAGGGGTGGGGGTTTTGGGTTCTAGTTATCAAACAAGGTCCAAATCAACCCAAACTCTACCCAAGGCTTCTAAATAATGTATAGGACTCATATAAAAAGTTTGGACATTTTTGGGAATTCTATTTATTTTCTAAAAATCTAGAACCACTACCATAAACTACTTTAAATACCTTAAAATTCTTGATTTAACCTAAAAATCATGAAACTATTTTTATTAAATACTATGGAAAATAAGAAGTCTAGGAAAATTAGTTTCGCAATTTTAGGATTTTTCTACAATTTTTAACAGATTTCCAAAGCTCTACTGAAAAAGAAAAAGATTAAAACAGTGATGGGCCGTTTCTAGCCCAGGATAGCCCAACGCTACAGGAAACCGGGTCGCGTGCCTGCGCGTGCCCGCACGCTCTGGCTATTTTGCACAGAGGGCCTCGGTTTATCAGCTAATTTGAAGTAGGTTTATCTACTATTGCACTTAGTCGCTGACACATTGCTGAAATGACCCTAAACTTCTATTTCTTTCCCAACTTGCTCCCTGACCGCGGCGCGCTGGTCGAACGTCTCGGACGAGGTCTGTACCGGCCATGGCCAGCGACGACTGCCCGGACTAATGATCGGGAAAGCATAACCGACAATAGGTGACCTCGGAACACGCATCAATTTGACATGAATGCACTGAGAACGGCATGTCCACGTGCACGACGGAAACCGTGACCACGGGCACGCGTTCCCGCACAACCGAGGCCAGATTGAGTAATCAAACACCATGATGAGCTTCACCAGCGAACGGAGTTGCAGAAACAACATTTGATTTGGGCAGAGCCTTACCAGGGTGATCTGGCCACAGAGCGCGGTATTTCGTGCTTGCCGGAGACGGAAAAGGGGAAAATGGGGTCGCGGCGGCTCTGAGCGAAATTGGGAGATGGGATCAGGGCTAAAGGACCGTAAGAGGCTGTGCTTTCACCATGCACAATCAATTTGGGCAAAGGTGGAGAGGGCAGTGCGAATTTGGCTTGATTTGGTTCACTGGTATGTGTGTGATGACCGAGCCTCGCCACGAACCATGGGCTATTTATAGCCACGGAGGTCCGGCGATCACCTCACGGCTCGAATACCATCACAAGCGCATGCCAAGCACGTAGAGAATTGGTACAGTGAGGAAGAATCACGGTGCCGAGGACACCGCGGCGGAAAGGATTGACGCGATGGCCGCCGGTGAATCACTCCGGCCGAGCACAGGAGATGGCGCCACGTAAGATTCACCCTTTTCTCGGCGTTATCCGTCTATACCGTGCACGAATCTGGACGGCGATCATCGACAGCGAGCTTAGCTAGCGGTCTGATCCATCGGGGCACTGTACCATGGCACATCTTCGTCAGTCGCCTGAACCGTCCCCCTTCCACCGACTAGCTCTCATGATTCTTGTGAATAACCGGGCAAAATTCCTTAATAAGGTTTGTTCTTGATTTAACAGTCTTCAATCCTTATACAGGACATTTGGTTCAAAACCGAGGGGATTCAAAGATATGGCGCATCAAACTTGACCTCACCTCACTGGAACCTTGTTTTAACCTTAGGTTCAGTTTCAGTTTTCTGAAACTGTTCTGACAGAGCAACTTGTAACAGGTTTTTCTCTAATTTTTGTGTCACAACTCAAGAGAATATCTGCATCAAAGTTGTTCTCCTATAATAGGTTAACAAAATTGATGTGGTGACCTAGGGCTAAAACCCTATACTTTGAGAGCTACAAGGCTCAAAAGTTGAGCCCACAAATCTGAATTTCAGACTTAGAATGAAATAGAGGTCAAGTGGTACTTTTTGCAAATTGGTCCAAAACTTAGGGTTTGGCCTGCAAATTCACATATGAGTTACCCAAATGACTTAAGATACTTATTTAACTTGATTTTTGCACTTTAGTCCAAAAGTGGACTAATTTTGCACATAGGTCCCTAGGGTTTGGTTTTAGGGTTTTCCAGGGTTTCAAATGGGGTTTTTGGTATCCCAGGGGTATAAATGTGATTCAAGTTCATTTTTTGGAACATTTTATGACTATTCCCCTAAGGCTTTTATGTTTTCTCAATTTGGTTATGTTTTACCCCCTTTAATCCCCCTTTAGGGCTAAGTTCCCTATCCAGGGTTCTATCTGCAAAAATACAACTTGTTTGAAATTTTTACCTAGTAAATGCACTCTAGGTGTGTCAAACATATGCAATGCCAATGTTTATGATGCCATGCTCAAGTTTTAGTTATAGTAACACTAGGGGTGTTACATCCTTCCCCCCATAAAAGAATCTCGTCCCGAGATTAAAAGTCCTAGGGTGAGTAATGGAAAAGGAAATGTGTCACATTTTTATTTCCTTATTTCTGGTACAGGGCAGGGGGTGGTGTGGGGTTCACTTCTTTATTACAATAACTATACATGCTTTACAAATTACATGAGGCTAAAAAGCCTGGGAAATTCTTATCTAAAAAGTCTTGAGTTTCCCATGTAGCCTCTTCTTCACAATGTTGGTTCCACTGTATCTTATAGAACTTGAGAGTTTTTCTCCGGGTAACCCTGTCCTTTTGATCCAAGACTCGAATAAAGTGCTCAGAATATGTCAAGTCTGGTTCAAGGACAACATCTGTCACTTCAATGGTTCGATTGGGAACCCGAAGACACTTCTTCAATTGTGACACATGGAACACATTATGTATAGCAGACAAAGTTTCGGGTAGTTGAAGTCGATATGCCACTAGCCCATATCTTTCAAGTATAGGGAATGGACCAATGTACCTGGGTGCAAGCTTCCCTTTTATCCCGAAACGCGATACACCCTTCATTGGTGAAACCTTCAGGAAGACATAGTCTCCTTCAAGAAAATATAAAGGCATTCGCCGTTTGTCTGCATAATTCTTCTGACGAGCTTGTGCTTTCTTCATATTATGAATAATTTTCTAAACCTTTTCTTCAGTCTCTTTCACCATATCAGGCCTGAAGAAGTACCTTTCCCCAGGTTCAGACCAATTTAGCGGAGTACAACATCGTCGTCCATATAAAGCTTCGAAGGGTGCCATCTTGATACTTTCTTGATAGCTATTATTATATGAAAACTCTGCTAAGGGTAAACATTCATCCCATTTCTGTGAGAAGTCCAGAACACATGCCTGTAGCATATCTTCAAGTATCTGATTAACCCTCTCAGTCTGTCAACTCGTTTGGGGATGATAGGCCGAACTGTGGAGCAGCTTAGTACCCAGGGATTTATGAAGTTCTTCCCAGAATTTGGATACAAATTGTGGTCCACGATCCGACACTATAATCTTTGGAACACCGTGCAAACTGAGAATGCGAGCAATGTATAATTCTGCATAGGTAAGAACCGGGTAATATGTCTTGACTGGGAGAAAGTGAGCAATCTTTGTAAGTCGATCAACAATAACCCAGATAGAGTCATACCCTTTTGCAGTTCTGGGCAATCCCACAATGAAGTCCATACTTATGTCTTCCCATTTCCATGTCGGTATTGGTAGTGACTGTAATGGACCGGCAGCTTTCAAATGTAGGGCCTTGACACGTCTATAGGTGTCACATCTAGCCACATAGCGTGCAATTTCGATCTTCATCTTTGTCCACCAATAATGGTGCTTCAAGTCTTGGTACATCTTAGTGCTTCCGGGATGAATAGAATAGCGGCTAAGATGTGCTTCATCAAGAATTTGCTAGCGGATCTCTTCATTCTTCGGCACCACAATGCAGTTATTAAACCATACAATGCCTTGATCATCTTCTTTGAAACATTTGGCTTTTCCAGCCCTTAACTTCTCACGAATGTGTTTCATACCCTCATTATCCTTTTGAGCATCAATTATCCTTTGCAAGAGGACTGACTCAAGCTTTAGCTGATTCGGGGTTCCTTGTTGGACCATTTCCAGGTTTAGCTTTTCCATCTCCTGACATAGGGTATTGTCAGAGGTCTTCACTGTAAGACAGTGGCAGGAAACCTTACGGCTCAGTGCATCTGCCACAACATTGGCTTTGCCTGGGTGATAATAAATTTTCAGTTCATAGTCCTTAATAAGCTCAAGCCATTGCCTTTGTCTCATATTCAATTCTGACTGGGTGAAGATATACTTCAAGCTTTTATGATCTGTATAAATGTGACAGATATTTCCCAGCAGATAATGACGCCAAATTTTCAGGGCATGAACCACAACAGCTAGCTCCAGATCATGAGTCGGATAATGTTCCTCATGACGGCGTAACTGCCTTGAAGCATATGCAATTACTCGGCCTTCTTGCATTAATACACAGCCGAGAACACTGCTTGATGCATCACAATATACATCGAAAGGTTTAGTGATATCCGGTTGAGCCAATACCGAAGCAGTGGTTAATAATGTCTTCAATTGTTCAAAAGCTTCATTACACTTAGAAGACCAATTGAATTTAATATCATTCTTCAATAAACTTGTGATTGGCTTCACAAGCTTAGAAAAATTGGGTATAAATCTGCGGTAATATCCAGCCAGTCCAAGGAAACTTCGGACTTGATGAACAGTGGTTGGGGGTTTCCACTCCAAAATGTCCTTGATTTTGCTGGGGTCTATCGCAATCCCTCTGGCAGATAGAATATGTCCTAGAAATTGAATTTCCTCCAGCCAAAACGCGCATTTGCTAAACTTGGCATATAACTGATGTTCCCTCACGCACGTTAACATGATCCATAAATGTTGAGCATGCTCCTCTTCGTTCTTTGAATATATTAGAATATCGTCAATGAAGACCACCACAAACTTATCTAGCTCGGGCATGAACACCGAGTTCATCAAATATGTGAAGTGGGCCGGAGCATTTGTTAAACCGAAAGACACTACCAGATATTCAAACAACCCATATCGTGTAGTGAATGCGGTTTTTGGTATATCCTCGGGCCGAATACGGATCTGATGATAGCCCGACCTGAGATCAATTTTGGAGAATACCCTCGCCCCGGTTAGTTGATCAAATAGAATGTCAATCCTCAGAAGAGGGTACTTGTTCTTGATAGTGACCTCATTCAGGGGTCGATAATCCACACACATCCGTAAGGTTTGATCCTTCTTCTTGACGAATATGGCTGGACAACCCCAAGGTGACGAGCTTGGCTGGATGAATCCTTTCTCTAGGAGATCTTGTAATTGAATCTTCAATTCTGCCAACTCATTCGGAGGCATACGGTATGATCTTCGAGAAATGGGAGCCGTACCGGGCTTCAACTCAATTACAAACTCTACATCCCTTTCAGGTGGCAATCCCGGCAAATCCTCGGGAAAGACATCGGGAAACTCGCACACTACCGGAATATCCTTGATTTCCGGTACCATGACTTCATAAACTCTGCCAGTAGTTTTGTTTGGAATGGGGATGGGCAAGAGAATTTCTTCTTGATTATGACTCAACCTGATGGTTCTTTGATCAGTGTTGAGTGTTGCTTTATGCTTGGCCAACCAATTCATACCCAAAATGACATCTATGTCTTGGCCTTTCAGAACGATCATATTGGTAGGAAAGTCCCGTCCGGCCAATGATACGGCCACTTGATAGGCCACTTCTCTAGTAAAGATTTGTCCCCCAGGTGAGTGAATTTTAAACCCCTCTTTTGATTAATGGCATGAAATGTGATGTTGCTCCACAAATTTCTTGCTAATGAACGTATGCGAAGCACCAGAATCAAAGAGAATGACTGCAAGATGATTGGCCACGAGGAACATACCCATCATTACCGGCTCTCCGTCCGGTGTAGTGGCCACTTGTGTATAATATACGCGTCCCGTCTTCTTGATATTTTTTCCCTTAGTATTTCCCTTGACTTGAGACGAATTCCCCGATCCTTGCTGATTATTTGACTGGTTCTGCTTGGGATAGGGGAAATCTTTGATGAAATGCCCAGACTTGCCACAATTGAAACATCCGGTTGAGGAGCTGGGCAAAGCAGGGAATCGATTGCCTGGGGCACCCAGCTGACTTGGGGCAGTGGGGGCATTATTGGGACGAATTATTATTGGCTGCTTGAAAGGGAAGGAGGGTGCACGTGAACGATTCTGGTTAGAAGGCCGGAGAACAAACCGTTGCCTTTTTACCGGGCCCTGACTAGGCCTATCACCTCCAAATCCCTTAGACTTTCCGACACCTGCATACTTCGCTTCCACAGCCAATGTTGTACTGACAGCTCTTCCATATGTAAGATCTATGCAGGTTGCCATTTTTCTCTGCAGTTGATCATTTAGACCTCTCATAAAACAATTCTTCTTTTTCAAATCAGTGTTCACTTGATCGATTGCATATTGTGACAGATGATTGAACTTATTGAGATACTGATTAACAGCATCCCCTCCTTGCTTTAGCTTCATGAATTCTTCTTGCTTCATTGTAGAACACCTTCGGGTATATAATGCTCGAGGAAGGCCACCTTGAATTCTTCCCAGGTTATTTGATGATTGGCCGGTTGAACGGCCACGAAATTTCCCCACCAAGTGCTTGTGACACCCCAGTGTCACTTAGGGCTTCTCTTAAAATGCCAAACCAAGAACCACCATTTTATGAGAACCAAAGTAAGCATGAGCATCCAATTAACTTAAGAATGAAGATTTCCCCAAGCTTATACTTAGAAGTGTCATGATCAAGACAATTGAGTATTTTAAAAGGTAAGAATATGTAACCCTAATAAAAACCCTAAATAAGCCCCATGAGCAAAATTTAAGAAAATAAGGAGAAGGGTATGAAAAATTTAAAATTATGACTTGAGCCAATTATAAAAGTTAAAGTACATTAAATAAGCAACAAGAAAGGTTGAGAAAGCTTAGCCAAATTAACTTAAATAAATTCTCAAATCAGCCCTTGAACTAAGCACCCTTGGAGAAATTCAGATTTCTGAATTTCTGAAATTCAGACCTGTTTCCAAAGATCAAATGCGTTCTCTGTTTTTCGAAACTCAAAACCAGAAGATCCAAATATCAAAGTTGTGCCAAATTCCCTTGAACACATCCTGGAAAAGTTTGAACTCAAACCAAGTACATTTGACACAGTTTTGGCATGGATTGACCTCGGGACCAGACATTTTGACACTGGCACCTTGGTGACGCTACAACTCTCTGTCCCTAGCCTAAAACCGCGCGACGTCCATACATAAAAGACAAAGCTTGGTCAGGTGAACAAATCCTTCACAGCGATCTTGCCCAAATTCACGAAGATTTGCTCCCAATCAGCGCTTGAACTCGGGCAGAAGCATCGGGCACACGTGTTCGACCGTGGCTGACACCCCCAGTTCACGCCCGTTCGCGCACCCGCGCCTCCAGTGCACGCCCGCGCGCGCTCGCCGGTCCACGACCGCCCGTTGTAACACCCGGATTTTAGGGATCCAAAACCCGGGGTTAGCATAAACACCAGGTATGCTGGGACCAAGTCTCATACATATGATGTATAGTGGCACAGGATCGAATGTCACATCTTTATACATAACAGGAGTTCCATACAAAATAAATAATTACATTATAAGGAGACAACGGTCCAGCAACCCAAAGTTGACTGGGAGACGACGACCTAGACCTCTCACGAACTCATCACAGTAACCTCCATGAGCATCATCCTGCAGTACCTGGTCTTGACCTGTGGTGTATGTGAGACAGCAAGAGTGAGCTCACATACGTTCATCGCTCAACAAGTTGTGGGGAAATATGTGCATGAACTCGCCAAAGGTGGGAGCTCACGTGAAGTGTAAGGCTTACCAAAGAAGATGGTTAGAGCTGAGCATTGCTTTTAAAGTTGGTCAAAATTTTATTAGCAGTTACTAAGTATAAGTAAATACCAACCCAATTAAATAGTAGATCAAAAGTAACAACTTCACCTGCAATGCAATGCATATGACAAATTGAGTTTAAGTTCCATAATTTAATCATGTGAGGGTCCGAGCTGCTCATGACCGTGAGCACGGCTAGTATACCAGTTTTACACTCTGCAGAGGTTGCGCATCTTTACCCACAAGTCGTGTTACCCATCTGCCAAGGGGTCATGAATCCCATACACCTCTACCAAGGAAGCGAGGCAGGGTAACACTACGAGGCCTTTACAAAGTTCCACTAGCTTCCGAAAACCCGCTACAGTTTATAGGAAGATCCAGTGCAGGAATCCCTTGCAGGACCGCCATCGCAGCAAAATCCTCCCGAGGGCCTCCCTACACTGACCTCTCCCCTACTGCCCTTGCCCCTTTCGGGTAAGGTAGTCTTCCACTAGCTTCCCTAATTAATCAGCCAAGGGCGTCCCATTCCACCCTTGTGGTAGCACTGTTTTCCCGGGTGGTTCTCCATGTTCCAATTAACATAATGATCTCAACATGAACAATAAATAACAACTGATAACAAAAGTGTAATCATGAATAGTGTATCTCCATACCCAAAACCACATATAGCGGCCGAAATGAGGTATGGCGGCCCATGAGACTGTTTTGTTTTATTCTTTTTATTTTCTGTTTTCTTTTCTTCATTTTCAAACCCAATTTGAATTCAAGTTTAAATTCAAACCTTTGTGAATAACTTGTCCTCAGTTTGAATAGTATAATTTAATAATATAAGTGTGAAGGATTTTTTTTATTCTGATTTTATTTTATTTTATGTAGTATTTTTCTTAGTTCTTCCCTACTCCTTTTATTTTCTATTTTCCATTTTCCTTTCCATTTGAATTTCAAATCAACACAAGTTTAAAGTTCAAACACTTAATTTGGATATATAGAACTTCAGCATAATGTGCAAAAACCTATTTTATGTATTTCTTTACTTATTTTAGTTCTTTTAGACAAGCTTTTAATCATATAGTAGAGAATAATCCATACCTTATTAGTTCTAGGGAAATCAAATTTATATTGTAGCCTCTATGTATTAAGAAATAGTTTAATCATAATTCTCCTGTATATCTTAACTCAAAGGCAATTTAGATTATCTAAGTATCTTTAATTATGTATTTTTTTAACATGTTCATGAGGGGAAACTTCTTATATTATGATTATTTTTAAGAAAAGGTGTTTTGATTTTAAGATTTTTGAGAATTTTTCCTTGTCTTCACAAAATTGAAATTTAGGGTGTTACAAATCCTACCCCCCTTAAAAATAATCTCGTCCTCGAGATTAGTAATAAAAGGGATGTATGCTCATATTGTTCTCGGAACATATGCACAAACAGAGAAATCTCAGCATGAGGTATAATCCTTTTAACAAAACATAGGGTCAATAGACCTTATTGTTCCTTCTAGAATAATATCATATCATCTACTAACTAAAGTAACATCTAGACCTTACAAATCATCATAATTTATATCTATGTAGCTTGGTGAAGCTGGTGGTGGTGGGGGTTGTTGTTGTTGTTGTCTCTCCAACCGTGCTTGCCTTATTTCTTGGCGGGCCTGATGTATTTCCTCGCGTTGTTGTCTTATCTGATTTTGCATCTCGGTCACCATGTCTGTTAACTGTTGTATTACCAGTCTTTGAGTAGCAACCACTTGATCGATTTCAACAGGTGGAGGGTTTGGAGGATTCATTTTCTGTTTGTTGTTTGCGTGATAATCTTTCCTTTCCTGGTATTGACCATGAAAGTTAGAAGCATGTGGCAATAGTTTTGCAAGGGAAATTATTTAATAAGCAGAATAAGCTAGTAGCTGGTTATAATCTGAAGATTCTTTAGTAGGGCTTAATCTTTGTTTTATGTCCAGATTGGGGTAACCAATCATATAAGGTGAATATCCAAGGGTAAGATAGAATCTGTCAAGATGAGAGATATATATGGGTGAGATAGACTACAAAATGTAGGTTAAAAGTTTGTTTGTTATTAGGTGGGAATAGAAAAGTCATACCATTCATTATGGCAACTATGGGTTGGGTTAGCTCATGGTTGAATTGATCCAATGTGCTAAGATAAGTTATTACATGGCTAGTGGGGTCTAATCTCTTCTACTAGTGTCATCAATCTGTTTAAGTGAACCACATTAAGTTAGATAACATTAGACCACACTGGATCAGGTCACATTAGGTAAGATAAAATCTAGATTAAATTGGATATGACAAGATTAGACTAGTTTAGGTTAGATAGGTCCAACAGGGTAGAATATGTTAGGATGTTTTGAAATTAGTTAGATATGTTATGATAAGATAGAGTCTCTTGCTAGTTTATAATTGGGAGGTTATGCAACTATCAGATGGTTAAGGTAATTGCATATGGCCAAGTCGATCTGTCATTCTTAATTTAGTGCAGGGTGAACTAAGTTAAGACCTGTTTTATAGGGGTAGAGTCTAAACTATTTCATCAGTATTATCTAACATGTTTGATAAGTCACTTTAGATTTGATCAGATCTAGGTTAGATTGGTGTGACTAGTTTGACTAGATAAGATCTAATTAATTTGCATTAGATCATGGTTGATACACTAGGGTGGATAAGTATGCCTATTAGGATAAGATGGATTCATAAAGATAAGATAAAATCTTTTGAGGCCAGTTAGATCTATTAGGATAAGGATAAAATCTTTTCTAGATAAGATGTATCTTTTAAGGTAATAGAGTATCTTTTTAAGATAAAATGGATAAGTTAAATATATTTTAATTAGGATAAGTTAGGATCTTTTGAGATGAGATGGATCTTATTAAGATAGGGGAGAATCTTTTAAGATAAGATGAATTGGTTAGAATAAGATCTTTTAGGATAAGATAAATCTCTTATGCTAGATATGTTCCAATGGGGATAATCTAGGTTGTCTAGTTATTTTACAAATATATTCTTATACCTATGTGTATATGCAGATGCAATTGTGGACATTACTCCACAACCCATCACACTCAATCAAAGATCCAAATCAAACATGTATCATAAGAACAAACATTCAAGCACATAGATATCTATAAAAATAGTTTTGTTTTTATTCCTAAGATTAGGTCTCCTATTCCTAAAAGTCACTTTAGGTACAGGATTTCAAAGTGTGAAATCCACATTTGTCTTTTAGAAAGAAAAGATAAGAATAATCAGAGTAAAGCGGAAATAGATGAGAAAAGATTAAGAAAAGTTTAGAAAGAATCAGAGTAGCAAAGGTAAGTAAAGAATGGTTGTCCAGTTTTATCTAGGTTTCGTCCTACAGTCAACATTCCTCTGATACCACTTCTGTAACACCCGGATTTTAGGGATCCAAAACCCGGGGTTAGCATAAACACCAGGTATGCTGGGACCAAGTCTCATACATATGATGTATAGTGGCACAGGATCGAATGTCACATCTTTATACATAACAGGAGTTCCATACAAAATAAATAATTACATTATAAGGAGACAACGGTCCAGCAACCCAAAGTTGACTGGGAGACGACGACCTAGACCTCTCACGAACTCATCACAGCAACCTCCATGAGCATCATCCTGCAGTACCTGGTCTTGACCTGTGGTGTATGTGAGACAGCAAGAGTGAGCTCACATACGTTCATCGCTCAACAAGTTGTGGGGAAATATGTGCATGAACTCGCCAAAGGTGGGAGCTCACGTGAAGTGTAAGGCTTACCAAAGAAGATGGTTAGAGCTGAGCATTGCTTTTAAAGTTGGTCAAAATTTTATTAGCAGTTACTAAGTATAAGTAAATACCAACCCAATTAAATAGTAGATCAAAAGTAACAACTTCACCTGCAATGCAATGCATATGACAAATTGAGTTTAAGTTCCATAATTTAATCATGTGAGGGTCCGAGCTGCTCATGACCGTGAGCACGGCTAGTATACCAGTTTTACACTCTGCAGAGGTTGCGCATCTTTACCCACAAGTCGTGTTACCCATCTGCCAAGGGGTCATGAATCCCATACACCTCTACCAAGGAAGCGAGGCAGGGTAACACTACGAGGCCTTTACAAAGTTCCACTAGCTTCCGAAAACCCGCTACAGTTTATAGGAAGATCCAGTGCAGGAATCCCTTGCAGGACCGCCATCGCAGCAAAATCCTCCCGAGGGCCTCCCTACACTGACCTCTCCCCTA
This sequence comes from Zea luxurians, assembly GCA_029449295.1. Lineage (NCBI taxonomy): Eukaryota > Viridiplantae > Streptophyta > Magnoliopsida > Poales > Poaceae > Zea > Zea luxurians. The sequence continues at coordinate 80,968,495 of JAOPSE010000002.1, read as the reverse complement.
CTGCCCTTGCCCCTTTCGGGTAAGGTAGTCTTCCACTAGCTTCCCTAATTAATCAGCCAAGGGCGTCCCATTCCACCCTTGTGGTAGCACTGTTTTCCCGGGTGGTTCTCCATGTTCCAATTAACATAATGATCTCAACATGAACAATAAATAACAACTGATAACAAAAGTGTAATCATGAATAGTGTATCTCCATACCCAAAACCACATATAGCACTAGCAAGTACTACCCAAAAAGTTCAGTGGTAAACAAGGTATAAAGATAGACAAACTAGGGTAACCTATTGGGTCCCATCAAAATTAACCTATGCAGATCATTATGATTAATTAGAACATGAGTAGGTGAAAAGAAGTGATCAAGGGCACAACTTGCCTGGGCCTTGAGAATCCAGGTACCAGGATGATTCTTCAGATCCTCGTGGCCTCACTGCTAAACGTAGCAATACAAACATACATGGTATAGACAGAATTAACATTACACCAAACATATATGCAAAATACATATTAATAATCTTCATGTTAAAATAAGATCACAGGAAAAAGAATTATTAATTTTGGAGTTGTAGAATTCAAGTTATGAATTTCCTAAGATTTAAGGTGATTATAATATGATTAAATGATAAATAAATTTTCTGACAGAGTTCATGTCAAAACAGTGATTCTAAATGGTAGAGAATATTATTACAAAATTTTAGGAATTGGAATGACTCAATTTGGAGCTAAAATGAATTAGTTATGAATTAATTAAGTTTCTGGATTTATTTTAACACTAAAAATCATTTTCTAAATCATTTTCTATGATTTTATAACTCTCTGGACTGGGCGCACTAATATAAAGAAGCTCAGGGGGCTCGGGGTAAGATTCCCGAGACACAGCGCACAGTAACAAGAGGACGGCGGGTTCTATTTCAAAAAGTCCAGGGGCTCTTTAACAAAAGAGCCACGGCGAAGGGGTATAATCTAATTCCAGCCGTCAGATCAGGAATCAAGCGCCCGGATTAGATCTGATATAAACCGAACCGGTACGCAGCGCGCGCCGTTGGATCCTAGATCAACGGCTCAGATTTTAAAACGCGGGGATCACTCAGGTTCGCCCGATCTAGACGGACGGCCCGGATTCAAATCACCGAACCGTTATCTCCCATTCTAATCTTATCCGTCCGCGCCCGATCCGACGGTCGCGGAAGCTCCATCTTCAATCCAGCCATGCAACGGCGACGAGTTCTCCCCCCCGCGGCGGAGAGTACTCCGGCGAACCCCCGATGGCCGCCCACTGCCCCAAACCCATAGCTAATCGGTACCACGCGTAGCTGACGAACAAGTAAACGCGGCAAGGGCATCATACCGAGGGGTTCGCAGCGCGGAAGACCCTGGCCACGGCAGAGGGGCGGATTGGCGACGGTGAAGTGCTCCGGTGAGCAATTCCTTGCGTCACGGTGGCGCCCAACCCGAATTGGAGGCGTGGACAGCTTCCCCAGGCGAAGACGATACTCCCCGACCCGACTCCAAGAGCGGAGACCCCCCCGACGACGGCTATCCTCGGCGGCGGCGCTCCCTGACTCTCCTTCTCGGCTTTCTCTCTCCCTTGGTGTTGTTTTCCTGGGCTAGGCTAGAGGCGCACGTATATATACCGAGGCGGCGAAGTCCGAGCTTGGTCACCCCGGTCCCGAGATCCGCGCCCGTCGGCTGTTACAACGGCGCGCGAAGCTCGCGGCGGACTCGGAATCGTGGAGAAGAAAATGCTGACCAAAGGGGCCCACACGACAGAGACAGACGGCGAACGAGTCCGCGCGGAAGGGGGTGTGACTGAGCGGTGGGCCCCGCCCGTCAGTGGACGTGGAAGCCACGGGTTCCGCGCGCGTGGAAGCGACTGACGAGCTGGCCCCGCGTGTCGGTGAGAGGCGAGAGCGCGTGTGAGGAGGAGTGGGCCGCGCGGGTTAAATGGTTTTAAGTGGGCCGAAATGAGGTATGGCGGCCCATGAGACTGTTTTGTTTTATTCTTTTTATTTTCTGTTTTCTTTTCTTCATTTTCAAACCCAATTTGAATTCAAGTTTAAATTCAAACCTTTGTGAATAACTTGTCCTCAGTTTGAATAGTATAATTTAATAATATAAGTGTGAAGGATTTTTTTTATTCTGATTTTATTTTATTTTATGTAGTATTTTTCTTAGTTCTTCCCTACTCCTTTTATTTTCTATTTTCCATTTTCCTTTCCATTTGAATTTCAAATCAACACAAGTTTAAAGTTCAAACACTTAATTTGGATATATAGAACTTCAGCATAATGTGCAAAAACCTATTTTATGTATTTCTTTACTTATTTTAGTTCTTTTAGACAAGCTTTTAATCATATAGTAGAGAATAATCCATACCTTATTAGTTCTAGGGAAATCAAATTTATATTGTAGCCTCTATGTATTAAGAAATAGTTTAATCATAATTCTCCTGTATATCTTAACTCAAAGGCAATTTAGATTATCTAAGTATCTTTAATTATGTATTTTTTTAACATGTTCATGAGGGGAAACTTCTTATATTATGATTATTTTTAAGAAAAGGTGTTTTGATTTTAAGATTTTTGAGAATTTTTCCTTGTCTTCACAAAATTGAAATTTAGGGTGTTACAAATCCTACCCCCCTTAAAAATAATCTCGTCCTCGAGATTAGTAATAAAAGGGATGTATGCTCATATTGTTCTCGGAACATATGCACAAACAGAGAAATCTCAGCATGAGGTATAATCCTTTTAACAAAACATAGGGTCAATAGACCTTATTGTTCCTTCTAGAATAATATCATATCATCTACTAACTAAAGTAACATCTAGACCTTACAAATCATCATAATTTATATCTATGTAGCTTGGTGAAGCTGGTGGTGGTGGGGGTTGTTGTTGTTGTTGTCTCTCCAACCGTGCTTGCCTTATTTCTTGGCGGGCCTGATGTATTTCCTCGCGTTGTTGTCTTATCTGATTTTGCATCTCGGTCACCATGTCTGTTAACTGTTGTATTACCAGTCTTTGAGTAGCAACCACTTGATCGATTTCAACAGGTGGAGGGTTTGGAGGATTCATTTTCTGTTTGTTGTTTGCGTGATAATCTTTCCTTTCCTGGTATTGACCATGAAAGTTAGAAGCATGTGGCAATAGTTTTGCAAGGGAAATTATTTAATAAGCGGAATAAGCTAGTAGCTGGTTATAATCTGAAGATTCTTTAGTAGGGCTTAATCTTTGTTTTATGTCCAGATTGGGGTAACCAATCATATAAGGTGAATATCCAAGGGTAAGATAGAATCTGTCAAGATGAGAGATATATATGGGTGAGATAGACTACAAAATGTAGGTTAAAAGTTTGTTTGTTATTAGGTGGGAATAGAAAAGTCATACCATTCATTATGGCAACTATGGGTTGGGTTAGCTCATGGTTGAATTGATCCAATGTGCTAAGATAAGTTATTACATGGCTAGTGGGGTCTAATCTCTTCTACTAGTGTCATCAATCTGTTTAAGTGAACCACATTAAGTTAGATAACATTAGACCACACTGGATCAGGTCACATTAGGTAAGATAAAATCTAGATTAAATTGGATATGACAAGATTAGACTAGTTTAGGTTAGATAGGTCCAACAGGGTAGAATATGTTAGGATGTTTTGAAATTAGTTAGATATGTTATGATAAGATAGAGTCTCTTGCTAGTTTATAATTGGGAGGTTATGCAACTATCAGATGGTTAAGGTAATTGCATATGGCCAAGTCGATCTGTCATTCTTAATTTAGTGCAGGGTGAACTAAGTTAAGACCTGTTTTATAGGGGTAGAGTCTAAACTATTTCATCAGTATTATCTAACATGTTTGATAAGTCACTTTAGATTTGATCAGATCTAGGTTAGATTGGTGTGACTAGTTTGACTAGATAAGATCTAATTAATTTGCATTAGATCATGGTTGATACACTAGGGTGGATAAGTATGCCTATTAGGATAAGATGGATTCATAAAGATAAGATAAAATCTTTTGAGGCCAGTTAGATCTATTAGGATAAGGATAAAATCTTTTCTAGATAAGATGTATCTTTTAAGGTAATAGAGTATCTTTTTAAGATAAAATGGATAAGTTAAATATATTTTAATTAGGATAAGTTAGGATCTTTTGAGATGAGATGGATCTTATTAAGATAGGGGAGAATCTTTTAAGATAAGATGAATTGGTTAGAATAAGATCTTTTAGGATAAGATAAATCTCTTATGCTAGATATGTTCCAATGGGGATAATCTAGGTTGTCTAGTTATTTTACAAATATATTCTTATACCTATGTGTATATGCAGATGCAATTGTGGACATTACTCCACAACCCATCACACTCAATCAAAGATCCAAATCAAACATGTATCATAAGAACAAACATTCAAGCACATAGATATCTATAAAAATAGTTTTGTTTTTATTCCTAAGATTAGGTCTCCTATTCCTAAAAGTCACTTTAGGTACAGGATTTCAAAGTGTGAAATCCACATTTGTCTTTTAGAAAGAAAAGATAAGAATAATCAGAGTAAAGCGGAAATAGATGAGAAAAGATTAAGAAAAGTTTAGAAAGAATCAGAGTAGCAAAGGTAAGTAAAGAATGGTTGTCCAGTTTTATCTAGGTTTCGTCCTACAGTCAACATTCCTCTGATACCACTTCTGTAACACCCGGATTTTAGGGATCCAAAACCCGGGGTTAGCATAAACACTAGGTATGCTGGGACCAAGTCTCATACATATGATGTATAGTGGCACAGGATCGAATGTCACATCTTTATACATAACAGGAGTTCCATACAAAATAAATAATTACATTATAAGGAGACAACGGTCCAGCAACCCAAAGTTGACTGGGAGACGACGACCTAGACCTCTCACGAACTCATCACAGCAACCTCCATGAGCATCATCCTGCAGTACCTGGTCTTGACCTGTGGTGTATGTGAGACAGCAAGAGTGAGCTCACATACGTTCATCGCTCAACAAGTTGTGGGGAAATATGTGCATGAACTCGCCAAAGGTGGGAGCTCACGTGAAGTGTAAGGCTTACCAAAGAAGATGGTTAGAGCTGAGCATTGCTTTTAAAGTTGGTCAAAATTTTATTAGCAGTTACTAAGTATAAGTAAATACCAACCCAATTAAATAGTAGATCAAAAGTAACAACTTCACCTGCAATGCAATGCATATGACAAATTGAGTTTAAGTTCCATAATTTAATCATGTGAGGGTCCGAGCTGCTCATGACCGTGAGCACGGCTAGTATACCAGTTTTACACTCTGCAGAGGTTGCGCATCTTTACCCACAAGTCGTGTTACCCATCTGCCAAGGGGTCATGAATCCCATACACCTCTACCAAGGAAGCGAGGCAGGGTAACACTACGAGGCCTTTACAAAGTTCCACTAGCTTCCGAAAACCCGCTACAGTTTATAGGAAGATCCAGTGCAGGAATCCCTTGCAGGACCGCCATCGCAGCAAAATCCTCCCGAGGGCCTCCCTACACTGACCTCTCCCCTACTGCCCTTGCCCCTTTCGGGTAAGGTAGTCTTCCACTAGCTTCCCTAATTAATCAGCCAAGGGCGTCCCATTCCACCCTTGTGGTAGCACTGTTTTCCCGGGTGGTTCTCCATGTTCCAATTAACATAATGATCTCAACATGAACAATAAATAACAACTGATAACAAAAGTGTAATCATGAATAGTGTATCTCCATACCCAAAACCACATATAGCACTAGCAAGTACTACCCAAAAAGTTCAGTGGTAAACAAGGTATAAAGATAGACAAACTAGGGTAACCTATTGGGTCCCATCAAAATTAACCTATGCAGATCATTATGATTAATTAGAACATGAGTAGGTGAAAAGAAGTGATCAAGGGCACAACTTGCCTGGGCCTTGAGAATCCAGGTACCAGGATGATTCTTCAGATCCTCGTGGCCTCACTGCTAAACGTAGCAATACAAACATACATGGTATAGACAGAATTAACATTACACCAAACATATATGCAAAATACATATTAATAATCTTCATGTTAAAATAAGATCACAGGAAAAAGAATTATTAATTTTGGAGTTGTAGAATTCAAGTTATGAATTTCCTAAGATTTAAGGTGATTATAATATGATTAAATGATAAATAAATTTTCTGACAGAGTTCATGTCAAAACAGTGATTCTAAATGGTAGAGAATATTATTACAAAATTTTAGGAATTGGAATGACTCAATTTGGAGCTAAAATGAATTAGTTATGAATTAATTAAGTTTCTGGATTTATTTTAACACTAAAAATCATTTTCTAAATCATTTTCTATGATTTTATAACTCTCTGGACTGGGCGCACTAATATAAAGAAGCTTAGGGGGCTCGGGGTAAGATTCCCGAGACACAGCGCACAGTAACAAGAGGACGGCGGGTTCTATTTCAAAAAGTCCAGGGGCTCTTTAACAAAAGAGCCACGGCGAAGGGGTATAATCTAATTCCAGCCGTCAGATCAGGAATCAAGCGCCCGGATTAGATCTGATATAAACCGAACCGGTACGCAGCGCGCGCCGTTGGATCCTAGATCAACGGCTCAGATTTTAAAACGTGGGGATCACTCAGGTTCGCCCGATCTAGACGGACGGCCCGGATTCAAATCACCGAACCGTTATCTCCCATTCTAATCTTATCCGTCCGCGCCCGATCCGACGGTCGCGGAAGCTCCGTCTTCAATCCAGCCATGCAACGGCGACGAGTTCTCCCCCCCGCGGCGGAGAGTACTCCGGCGAACCCCCGATGGCCGCCCACTGCCCCAAACCCATAGCTAATCGGTACCACGCGTAGCTGACGAACAAGTAAACGCGGCAAGGGCATCATACCGAGGGGTTCGCAGCGCGGAAGACCCTGGCCACGGCAGAGGGGCGGATTGGCGGCGGTGAAGTGCTCCGGTGAGCAATTCCTTGCGTCACGGTGGCGCCCAACCCGAATTGGAGGCGTGGACAGCTTCCCCAGGCGAAGACGATACTCCCCGACCCGACTCCAAGAGCGGAGACCCCCCCGACGACGGCTATCCTCGGCGGCGGCGCTCCCTGACTCTCCTTCTCGGCTTTCTCTCTCCCTTGGTGTTGTTTTCCTGGGCTAGGCTAGAGGCGCACGTATATATACCGAGGCGGCGAAGTCCGAGCTTGGTCACCCCGGTCCCGAGATCCGCGCCCGTCGGCTGTTACAACGGCGCGCGAAGCTCGCGGCGGACTCGGAATCGTGGAGAAGAAAATGCTGACCAAAGGGGCCCACACGACAGAGACAGACGGCGAACGAGTCCGCGCGGAAGGGGGTGTGACTGAGCGGTGGGCCCCGCCCGTCAGTGGACGTGGAAGCCACGGGTTCCGCGCGCGTGGAAGCGACTGACGAGCTGGCCCCGCGTGTCGGTGAGAGGCGAGAGCGCGTGTGAGGAGGAGTGGGCCGCGCGGGTTAAATGGTTTTAAGTGGGCCGAAATGAGGTATGGCGGCCCATGAGACTGTTTTGTTTTATTCTTTTTATTTTCTGTTTTCTTTTCTTCATTTTCAAACCCAATTTGAATTCAAGTTTAAATTCAAACCTTTGTGAATAACTTGTCCTCAGTTTGAATAGTATAATTTAATAATATAAGTGTGAAGGATTTTTTTTATTTCTGATTTTATTTTATTTTATGTAGTATTTTTCTTAGTTCTTCCCTACTCCTTTTATTTTCTATTTTCCATTTTCCTTTCCATTTGAATTTCAAATCAACACAAGTTTAAAGTTCAAACACTTAATTTGGATATATAGAACTTCAGCATAATGTGCAAAACCTATTTTATGTATTTCTTTACTTATTTTAGTTCTTTTAGACAAGCTTTTAATCATATAGTAGAGAATAATCCATACCTTATTAGTTCTAGGGAAATCAAATTTATATTGTAGCCTCTATGTATTAAGAAATAGTTTAATCATAATTCTCCTGTATATCTTAACTCAAAGGCAATTTAGATTATCTAAGTATCTTTAATTATGTATTTTTTTAACATGTTCATGAGGGGAAACTTCTTATATTATGATTATTTTTAAGAAAAGGTGTTTTGATTTTAAGATTTTTGAGAATTTTTCCTTGTCTTCACAAAATTGAAATTTAGGGTGTTACACCCGTGCACCGCGCCGTGCCTATAAAGCCTTCCCAAGCGCGCCCCACTTCGCCCCGCACTCACCAGTACCGGCTAGCCACCTTCCCTTAGCTCCGGCGAGCTCAATTCCACCCGCCATTGCCGCCAGAGCTTCGGCCACCGTGGCCAGCCCACCCCAGCCACCCCCGAGTCGAGCCAGTGCTTCGGCTAGCTCCGCCAGTAGCCCGTGAAGCTCGCCAAGCCCTCGGACCAGGCCGGACTTCACTGGAGGCCCGAGATCGACCTCACCGGACTTCGGTCTCCCGCCGCCACGCGTGGACCGAGCTAACCAGTGAGTCTCCGTCCAATTCCTTGCACCCATATCTTCTCTGGCATCCCGTGAACCCCTCTGACCCGTCCAATTGATCTATCTCGCCGTGACCAGGCCGGACTCCTCGCCGCCAACGAGAATCCCCGCCTGCGCGCGTGGACCGACCGACTCCGGCCATCCCCGACGGCGACCCGCACCTCGTTGTGATCCCCGAGACCTCCCCTACGTCCTCGACCACTTCACCGGAGCCATCTCGCCGCCGGTAAGCCCCTCCGCCCTTTCTTCTGCCGCGGTTACTGTTTAACTTAGGAGAAGGACCTCGGGTTGGGAGGTAAAGAACCCGGGGGGTTTTCTGTAACGTCAGTGACTCATGTGAATAGTAAACTAAGGACTAATTTGCGAAGAAAACTTAGAATATCCGCCAGGGACCCCAGTGCAAAGTGGTTTTCCATTTAATCAATTCTGTAAACCTTTTTAAATAACCAGAGAACTTGTAAAATCCATAACTTGATGAATTCGTAGTCAAAAGATGTCAAACCAATTTTGCTAGATCCTAAATTTTATGAACTATCATTTAAAAATGGTAAACCCTATGCTTTCTGTTCTGAATTTTTAGTTTAGAATTAAAAACAGAAACTAGCCAAATCTTGTTTAATTAAGGAAAATTAGTTTTTCTTCTGTACTAAACTTAAGAAAATTTGTGGGTATTCAAACCTCATTTAGACACTATTTAAAAATAGTAGGAACCCCAGTATTGAAAAATGAGATGTAGATATTCATTTAAAGCTATTTTGCCCAAAACTTAGGAAAAATCAGAAAGGCATTAGAAACTAATGAACAGTAAGGAAAATTATTTTTCCTAGTTTGCTTAAGTAACAAAGAACCTAGGAAAAATAAAGAGACCATTAGTCCAGATCAGTTTCAAATTAAAATGACTTATTTAGCTCTATTTGAACTAAAAATCAATTATTAGAATTACAAAACTATACCCAAAATGGATAATTAAAATCCAGTAGACTTACAACCACCAGATCCCAACTACAAAAATAAAGAACACCTCAGTTCAACTTTTTAAGTAAGGAGAATAAATATAAAATGATAATGAGGCATTCTCCAAATAAATCATAAACAACCCCTAATAATATGATAATGGGCAACCAAAAATTAGCTAAGTCCATAATGAGATAAACCATCAGAGAAAAATGCAAACCCATAAAAAGGAAGCAAATTCTTATCTATTGCTACTGTTTTATGAGAAAGGCCACTAAATTCAAATAATGCATACCACCCCTTCCCTTAAGCAAAAAGATGCCAAACTTCAAAATGATTGCTCTTGCACAAAATAATAACCAAGAAAAATAAGAACTTTGTTGTTTGATATTTTTCAAATATAGTGGTAGTAGAAAGCACCTATTTGGCTAGAAACTTGAGAAAACCATAGTAAAATAACTAAAAGGTATTAATGGCTAGAAATTTGTATCAAGTCATGTTACAACCCCTAAAAGCCAGCAAAAATAAGTTTTATAGAACTACCCACGGTTAAATAATAGTTGTAGTTCAAAGCACCCCTTCTGCCCTAGAATTTAATAATTTTGTCCAGAGAAAACTATTCACTTTCTGATCCCCAAATTTTGAAACAGGGAAACATACACCAGTGCCAAGCCACTGTAATTTTTGCAGAATTTTTAGAATTTTATAAAAGCAACTTGTAGTTTAAACCTACTCCAAAACTTTTAAGAGAATAAAAGAAAGGAAAAGAAGAAATAAACCTCACCCCAATAAGCCTATCCTGAATACTTATCAATTCTCCCTGAGACTTAAAAAGAATTCAGTGGAACCCCTAAAAGTAAAACCTACCACTTGCCTTAGCTAAAGTTTAACTTAATTTACCAAGTATACCACCCAAGGGTCTTACATAGGTAAAGTTAACCTTGTTTAAATCAAGTGGATCATACACCGTCAAAAGTTGTAATTTCTAAAAGTACATATCATATCATGCATGTATCTTACGCATTGCATTCATTAGATTGTAATCTTGCCGACGGAGAGTACGTGCTCATCCCCGAGCAAGGACCTGTCCAAGAGGAGGACCAGGAGCAGGCTTCAGAGGCTGCTATCGAGGATCTCCCTACAGCCCCAGCAATTGAAGGCAAGCCCCGGTTTTATGCATAACCGTTTATATATGCTATTTTACTACACTTAATGTTTGTAGGTTTGTAATGTGCACTTAAGTGTAGGAGTTGCTTGAAACCTCTAGTTGCATGAACTTAGGATTCCTTTTTGTGATGAATACTAGTATGCTAGGTCGAGTAGCTGCTTTGCTAATCAGGATCTCGGTAGAAGTCGAGTGATTTTTCTAGCACTCGCGCGAGGTCAGGAATTGATTGTATTCATCTTAATAACGGGATATATATGTTGGTCTATGGACTTGGATCTAGGGAGGATGTCTTGTCCATGAGACGGGAAAAAAAATTAAGGATTAATGTGTGGATACCTGAGTCAAGCTTTTGAACGTACTAAGCACATGCCGGGAAATATGGTAACCGGTAAACCTAGTACCTGAGTGAAGCCGGGCGCGGACTTTATCCCTCATGCGACCTGAGACTGGGTCTCCCATGCTAGCTATGGTGGGTACAAGTGCGGTCACTGCACGGCAGCAGCTGGGGTCAGTGGAGCATTGTATGCCAAGGCGGTGAGGCCTGGACGCGAATGGGGAATCGATGGGGACGGTTGTCATGTGCAGTGTCGGAGGACCCTGACATGCCGTGTGTTTAGGTTTACCTTGCAAGGTTAAAACTCGATTCGAATCGTCTGCTTCTCGCAACTAATGAGACTGCTTGATTCCTTGTACTGCATCGAGTAAGAAGTGAAATGAGGTTACATGAGATGACTTGTTGATTGATCTAAATGCTTGTTACCATGTATGCTTAGAAGAAGTAAATCTAGCTAAGTAATGATGATAGAATTTGAAAAGCTAAAAGTTGATTTTAGAAACAGCTAGTGCTTTTGGCAAACCAAACCCCTCAGCCAAACAGCTGCATAGTCTAGAGGTAGAGGAGTAGATTCCTCACACCGGGTAAGTCTAGCTGAGTATTAGTATACTCAGCCTTGCTTGTGGCACAATTTTTGCAGGTACCATTTAGGAAATGGTTGATGGTGTGACTTGGCCTACCACCCTGCCACCGGGTTGGACGGTCGAGTGGGATGTTGCTCCGGCAGGAGAGGAGCACGAGGAGTAGTGGGCTAGGCCTTGCCCATTTCCTCAATACCGACGACATCGATTATCCGCTGCACTTTATTTTGTGAACTCTCATTTGGCTACTCAAAAACTCTGATTTATGTAATAACTCAGTACTTAATTTGTGGATTCCTGTTTTATTGTATTTCTTCTGTGACTCACCTTCGTGTGAGATTGTGGAATTTGATCCTGGTTAAGTGGCTCCATCAGACTAGATCTGAGGGACTGACGGGTTATTCCGATTTAAGTGCGTTACGGCCCCTGAGGCGTGACTTAGGCACTTATGCTGGAATAATTCGGGTGGTTCCGCCACAGCTGGTATCGGAGCAAATTCCACCACAGAGAGGGACAATAAACCATGAATACCAATTTTCAAAATCTAAAACTTGCCTAGAAACTGCTAAGGATCGTCAGGACTAGACCGTTAGACCTAGGACGAAAGGACTAAGGCATAGAGGGAAAATGGGTGGCTAATTACTTAGGCCCCGTGGGCCAGTACTTATATTTTCAAGGATGCCCTGAAAGCACCCTATTTTCTTTCGAGAGGCAACGTTTTCTTTTTCCCAGCATGCATGCATCATAAAACACAAAGAGGAATTAAAATTTGAGCTAACCCACTTTCTTTAGAACCATCCGGGCTCTCTTTTTCTTTTTCCTTCCACCATAATCTTTACCTTTGATTCCCTTCCGTAGATGAATTCACCCACCCCCGCCAGTGGAGGAGACTCTAGTTTTAGTTCTGACTTCCTTTCTCGCGATGGTTTTCCTCCCATCTTGTGGGAAGTGCTTAACTCCACCGGTTACCCTACGCCCCCTTTGTACACGGTGCAGTTGTATGAGGAGCATCGGGTACCTCGTTGTCGGGTCTGGCTGACTTTGGAGGCTCATCCCCTTCAGCCGGGTTGGCGTTCTCTTGATTCTGAGACGATTGGACTCAGGACGGACGACACCATCGAAGCAGCAGCCATGAAGACTCTGACGACTTTTTGTGGCTACCATCCCCTGGAGATGGTGATGCACCCTTTGGGACTCTTCCCTGCTGAGAGGAAGGATGATCCCATGTGGTGTAACCGCGTGAGCCATGTGAAGGATGTGTGGGCAATGTATCCTGACTTGGTTGGGAGGGTCACTGTTCAGTGCATGAGTGCGCTGTACCGCCTTCAGGCCCTTCAGAGCAACGCTATGGCACACCTTGCCAACATCGCTCAAACCACTAAGCTCACTCTCGATAGTCGAGAAGATTTTGTGGTTGACCTATCCACCGAGTTGGTAGAGAAGGATCTACAGGTGGAGAGGCTGAGCCAGCGCATTGCCACCTTGGAGCAGCAGGTGGAGATCCGAGACAACACTATTGATGTCTTGGAGAACCAGCTTCACGATGTACAGAGGGAACTCGAAGAAGCAAATGACCACCTGGACATGCACCACTTGGAGATGGAGGCCAATGAAGCCGGAAGCGAGGGAGAAGAGGATCCCGAGGAGCTAGGACCAGCCCCTGGTGCCAATGGCACTACCTCCGTGATGCCCCCTTCACCCACATCCAGTGTCGCTTCCACCGCTCAGGGTTAAGCAGTCACTTCGACACTCTTAGGCGGATAGAAACCTATGCGAGCTTAGTTAATATCAGATTTTGGACTAGGCTTATGGGTACTTCCTCCTAATTGATGTAACCCTGTGAACTTTTGGATTCTGTGGGATATTGTCACCATGTTATCTTAAATTCGAACCTAATATTATGATTATGGCATTTTTTCCTTCCATATGGGATAATATCTTGACGTTCGAAACTGTGAGTTGGGATAACAATGGAGGCAATCTCTGTTTTCAGATGGCAGCGAGGCAGCGTCGCGGGCATAACGAGCAGGTTCCCCTGCCACCTCCTCCAGCTCCCACAGTGCAGGAGCTGATGGCCCAGCAGAATGAGATTCTGCGACAGCTCTTGCAGCGCCAGCCCCACCCTCAGCAGCATGGTGGAGGCCAGCCTCAGCGACCTCCGGCAATGGCAACTTACCAGGAGTTTCTGAGCACGCAGCCGCCCTTGTTCACCAAGGCAGAGGATCCGTTGGATGCCGACGTATGGCTTCGCGTCGTCGAGTCCAAGTTTCCCCTCCTCACGGGAGACTGCCCTGATGCTACCAAGACCCGCTTCGCCGCGCAGCAGCTTCGTGGATCTGCTCGGACTTGGTGGGATCACTTCCGTGCTATGCTCCCCGCTGATCGTGAGGTATCTTGGGAGGAGTTCAAGACTGCCTTCAGAGGACACCACATCCCAACTGGCATTCTTGATCGGAAGTTGAATGAATTCCTGGCCCTTAATCAAGGAACCCGCACGGTACTGCAGTATGCGCAAGCTTTCAACGACTTATGCCAGTATGCAGGGTACCATGCTGATTCTGATGAGAAGAAGAGGGATCGCTTCCGCAGGGGTCTCAATACCAAGCTGCGGGAATGACTCAACACTGTTTGGGCTGATAGCTTCAATGAGTTGGTCAATATGGCCATCTCCCAGGAGGATTGCATTGTAGCTCACCGGGCAGAGAAGAAGAGAAAGGCACCAATGGCAGCACCATCCGCTCAGGCTCAGAGGTTCCGGATTGTTTCTCACAACCAGAGCAGGGGTTTTCAGCAGCAGGCAGGCAGATGGGTGATCAAGCCACCTCAGCAGCAGCAGCCGGCACCCAATCGCTTTCCAGCTCCCGCTCCAAGAAACAACCAGCCTCAGCAGCAGCAGTTCCGCCAGGGCAATGGGAACAAGTGTTTCACTTGTGGCAATGTGGGCCACTATGCCAAGAATTGTCCCAGGAACCAGCAGAGGCAGATGCCAGCACCAAATCAAGACAAGGGAAGAAAGCAGAAGGTGCAAGTCAGGTAGGGGAAGCTCAACTTCACCGCTCTGGAGGAAATACCTGAGGGAGCTCCTATCATGACCGGTATCTTTTCAGTTTATAATCAACCTGCTTTAATTCTGTTTGATTCTGGTGCATCTCATAGTTTCATTAGCCAAAAGTTCAGTGCTAGATGCAGACTGCCATTCTCTCACTCTAAAGGGTCATTCATGATAGTCACACCTGGGGGTAAAATTGCAACTAATCAATTAAACCAAAGTGTGCCTATTCAACTGGGGAGCCACATTGTCAAAACCACCCTTCTTGTGTTGGGATTGGAAAATGTGGACATTATTCTAGGAGCTAATTGGATGACCTTGCACCAAGTTGTGCTTGATGTAGCCAGCCGTACCGTGGAAGTTAATTCTCCGTTCTGTGGGAACTTCACTTTAATTCTGCCCCGTCAAGGTCCTACTCAGTCATGTGCTTTCTCTATGACGGAGTTACCTTTAAAGAAGATCCCAGTGGTCTGTGAGTATGCAGATGTCTTCCCTGATGAATTGCCAGGAATGCCACCGGACCGGGATATTGAATTCGCCATCGAGTTGCAACCGGGAATGACCCCAATTTCCAAAAGGCCCTACCGAATGCCACCCGCTGAGTTGGCAGAGTTGAAGAAGCAATTGCAAGAGTTGCTGGATAAAGGATTTATTCGCCCAAGCACTTCGCCTTGGGGGTGTCTAGCACTATTTGTAAAGAAGAAGGATGAAAGCTTGAGGCTGTGTATAGATTACCGCCCCCTTAATACGGTAACTATCAAGAACAAGTATCCTTTGCCTCGTATTGATGTTCTTTTTGACCAATTGGTCGGGGCCAAGGTATTCTCCAAGATAGACCTTCGCTCTGGCTACCATCAGATCAAGATACGAGCAAGCGATATTCCGAAGACGGCATTCTCGACCAGATATGGGCTATATGAATTCTTGGTGATGTCATTCGGGCTGACAAATGCACCAGCATATTTCATGTATCTGATGAATTCTGTTTTCATGCCTGAATTGGACAAGTTCGTGGTGGTTTTCATCGACGACATCTTGGTGTACTCAAAGAGCGAAGAAGAACATGCCGGGCATTTGCATGTAGTTCTTCAACGTCTGCGAGAGCACCACCTTTATGCCAAGTTATCCAAGTGTGATTTTTGGCTAAAGGAAATCAAATTCTTGGGTCACACTATCTCTCAGGCTGGAATAGCTGTTGATCCTGATAAAGTGCAAGAGGTGATGAACTGGAAGCCACCAACAACTGTTCGTCAGATTCGGAGTTTTCTGGGATTAGCTGGTTATTACTGAAGATTTATTCCGGACTTCTCTCGAATTGTGAAGCCTATAACTGAGTTGCTGAAGAAAGAAGTCAAGTTTGTCTGGAGTCAGAAGTGCGAAGATGCCTTCCATGCATTAAGGCAGCATCTGACCACCGCACCAGTGTTGGCGCAGCCTGACAACAGCAAGCCTTTTGATGTATATTGCGATGCCTCTGGCACAGGGCTAGGTTGTGTCTTGATGCAAGACAACCGAGTCATTGTTTATGCCTCAAGAGCACTCAGGCCTCATGAGTAAAACTATCCCACTCATGACCTTGAGCTAGCAGCAGTGGTTCATGCATTGAAGATGTGGAGGCATTAATGGGGACCCACTGCAACATCTTCACTGATCAAAAGAGCCTTAAGTACATTTTTACTCAGGCTGATCTCAACATGAGGCAGAGAAGATGGCTAGAGCTGATCAAGGATTATGACCTGGAGGTACATTATCACACAGAAAAAGCTAATGTGGTAGCAGATGCCTTGAGCCGGAAGATGCAGTGCAATTGTATTCTGATGGATTCTCGCATTAACACCTTGTGTGATGAGTTGAGCAAGATGCAAATTGAAGTGATTCCTTCTGGTTCTTTGTCTCACATTTCTGTTGAGCCAGCTTTGCAAGACCAGATTATCATGGCCCAGCTCAGTGACAAGGGAGTGCAGATTATCAAGAAGAATCTCCATCAGAAGGTTGAGAAGTATAATTGTTTCCGCCAGGATGAAAAGGGTGTGTTATGGTTTAAAAGCAGATTGGTGATTCCTAAGGACCAAGATCTCAAGAGGAAAATCTTGGACGAGGCTCATCTCTCCAAATTCTCTATGCATCCGGGAAGCACCAAGATGTACCATGATCTGAAGCCTTTGTACTGGTGGACCAGAATGAAGAGGGAGATAGCCCAGTATGTATCAGAATGTGACACCTATCAGAGGGTAAAGGCAAGCCACTTGAAGTCAGCTAGAGCTTTGCAACCCCTGTCCATACCTTCGTGGAAGTGGGACGACATCAGCATGGATTTCATTGTGGGTCTGCCCAACACCTCTCGTCATCATGATTCAATTTGGGTTATTGTGGACCGATTGACAAAAGTGGCACATTTTCTTCCTATGCACACCACTGATAAGGCTCGAAAGTATGCAGATTTGTATATTGACCGGATCGTGTGTTTGCACGGATTGCCTCGAACCATTGTTTCTGACCGAGGAGCCCAATTTGTTGCCAGATTTTGGGAACAATTGCAAGAGTGTCTGGGAACTAAGCTAATTAGAAGATCAGCTTACCACCCACAGACTGATGGTCAGACGTAAAGGGTAAACCAAATTCTGGAGGATATGCTGAGAGCTTGTGCGATCGATTGTGGCAAGAACTGGGATAAGCACCTCTCCTTAGTAGAGTTTGCTTATAACAATAGTTATCAATCCAGCCTAAAGATGACACCTTTTGAAGCTCTCTATGGAAGAAGGTGTAGAACACCACTCTATTGGTCTCAACCTAGAGAAAAGAAGTTTTTGGACCTGACTTAGTGACTGAAGCCGAAAGGAAGGTCAAACTAATCAGGAAGAATCTAGTAGCTGCTCAGGCCAGGCAGAAGAGTTACCATGATAAAAGAAAGAAACCTCTCCAATTCAAGGTGGGAAGCTTTGTATACCTCAAGGTATCACCCACCAAGGGAGTGCAGAGGTTTGGGATCAAAGGCAAGCTAGCCCCTCGTTACGTTGGACCTTATGAGATCATAGAGGCATGTGGACCCGTGGCATACAAGCTGAAGTTACCTTCAAAAATGTCTGCCATTCACGATGTATTCCATGTATCTCAGCTGAAGAAGTGTGTTCAATTGCCGACTGAGATCTTAGCAGAGCCAGAATTGGAGATAGAGTCAGATCTATCGTACCAAGAGTACCCCTCCAAGATTCTGGATTGCAAGGAGAGATCAACTCGGGCCAAATCGATCAAGATGTACAAGGTCTAGTGGAGTAATCACTCAGAGGAGGAAGCTACTTGGGAAACCGAGGAATTCCTGAGATCCAACTTCCCCGATTGCCTACCCAAGGAAGCTGGTATGTAATCACACCCAACCCCTCCTCCTGCCCTTCGAATCTAATTTTCAAAAATATAATCTTAATTCAGAATGAAGTAATTATGGAGAAAAACTTAAAAAGGACTTCCTTCTGAAGTTGCAAAGAGAACGACATTCGAAGAGCAGATTTACCTTAAAAATAATAGTAAGCACCCATTTCCTATAAGTCTCACCCTTCGCTTCACCCCGGGAGGACTCTGGCCCGAATCTCGGGACGAGATTCCTTTAAGGGGGGAAGGCTGTGACACCCCAGTGTCACTTAGGGCTTCTCTTAAAATGCCAAACCAAGAACCACCATTTTATGAGAACCAAAGTAAGCATGAGCATCCAATTAACTTAAGAATGAAGATTTCCCCAAGCTTATACTTAGAAGTGTCATGATCAAGACAATTGAGTATTTTAAAAGGTAAGAATATGTAACCCTAATAAAAACCCTAAATAAGCCCCATGAGCAAAATTTAAGAAAATAAGTAGAAGGGTATGAAAAATTCAAAATTATGACTTGAGCCAATTATAAAAGTTAAAGTACATTAAATAAGCAACAAGAAAGGTTGAGAAAGCTTAGCCAAATTAACTTAAATAAATTCTCAAATCAGCCCTTGAACTAAGCACCCTTGGAGAAATTCAGATTTCTGAATTTCTGAAATTCAGACCTCTTTCCAAAGAACAAATGCGTTCTCTATTTTTCGAAACTCAAAACCAGAAGATCCAAATATCAAAGTTGTGCCAAATTCCCTTGAACACATCCTGGAAAAGTTTGAACTCAAACGAAGTTCATTTGACATGGTTTTGGCGCGGATTGACCTCAGGACCAGACATTTTGACACTGGCACCTTGGTGACGCTACAACTCCCTGTCCCTAGCCTAAAACCGCGCGACGTCCATACATAAAAGACAAAGCTTGGTCAGGTGAACAAATCCTTCACAGCGATCTTGCCCAAATTCATGAACATTTGCTCCCAATCAGCGCTTGAACTCGGGCAGAAGCATCGGGCACACGTGTTCGACCGTGGCTGACACCCCCGATTCACACCCGTTCGCGCACCCGCGCCTCCAGTGCACGCCCGCGCGCGCTCGCCGGTCCACGACCGCCCGTGCACCGCGCCGTGCCTATAAAGCCTTCCCAAGCGCGCCCCACTTCGCCCCGCACTCACCAGCACCGGCCAGCCACCTTCCGTTAGCTCCGGCAAGCTCAATTCCACCCGCCATTGCCGCTAGAGCTTCGACCACCGTGGCCAGCCCACCCCAGCCACCCTCGAGTCGAGCCAGTGCTTCGGCTAGCTCCGCCAGTAGCCCGTGAAGCTCGCCAAGCCCTCGGACCAGGCCGGACTTCACCGGAGGCCCGAGATCGACCTCACCGGACTTCGGTCTCCCGCCGCCGCGCGTGGACCGAGCTAACCAGTGAGTCTCCGTCCAATTCCTTGCACCCATATCTTCTCTGGCATCCCGTGAACCCCTCTGACCCGTCCAATTGATCTATCTCGCCGTGACCAGGCCGGACTCCTCGCCGCCGACGAGAATCCCCGCCTGCGCGCGTGGACCGACCGACTCCGGCCATCCCCGACGGCGACCCGCACCTCGTTGTGATCCCCGAGACCTCCCCTACGTCCTCGACCACTTCACCGGAGCCATCTCGCCGCCGGTAAGCCCCTCCGCCCTTTCTTCTGCCGCGGTTACTGTTTAACTTAGGAGAAGGACCTCGGGTTGGGAGGTAAAGAACCCGGGGGGTTTTCTGTAACGTCAGTGACTCATGTGAATAGTAAACTAAGGACTAATCTGCAAAGAAAACTTAGAATATCCACCAGGGACCCCAGTGCAAAGTGGTTTTCCATTTAATCAATTCTGTAAACCTTTTTAAATAACCAGAGAACTTGTAAAATCCATAACTTGATGAATTCGTAGTCAAAAGATGTCAAACCAATTTTGCTAGATCCTAAATTTTGTGAACTATCATTTAAAAATGGTAAACCCTATGCTTTCTGTTCTGAATTTTTAGTTTAGAATTAAAAACAGAAACTAGCCAAATCTTGTTTAATTAAGGAAAATTAGTTTTTCTTCTGTACTAAACTTAAGAAAATTTGTGGGTATTCAAACTTCATTTAGACACTGTTTAAAAATAGTAGGAACCCCAGTATTGAAAAATGTGATGTAGATATTCATTAAAAGCTATTTTGCCCAAAACTTAGGAAAAATCAGAAAGGCATTAGAAACTAATGAACAGTAAGGAAAATTATTTTTCCTAGTTTGCTTAAGTAACAAAGAACCTAGGAAAAATGAAGAGACCATTAGTCCAGATCAGTTTCAAATTAAAATGACTTATTTAGCTCTATTTGAACTAAAAATCAATTATTAGAATTACAAAACTATACCCAAAATGGATAATAAAAATCCAGTAGACTTACAACCACCAGAGCCCCACTACAAAAATAAAGAACACCTCAGTTCAACTTTTTAAGTAAGGAGAATAAATATAAAATGATAATGAGGCATTCTCCAAATAAATCATAAACAACCCCTAATAATATGATAATGGGCAACCAAAAATTAGCTAAGTCCATAATGAGATAAACCATCAGAGAAAAATGCAAACCCATGAAAAGGAAGCAAATTCTTATCTATTGCTACTGTTTTATGAGAAAGGCCACTAAATTCAAATAATGCATACCACCCCTTCCCTTAAGCAAAAAGATGCCAAACTTCAGAATGATTGCTCTTGCACAAAATAATAACCAAGAAAAATAAGAACTCTGTTGTTTGATATTTTTCAAATATAGTGGTAGTAAAAGCACCTATTTGGCTACAAACTTGAGAAAACCATAGTAAAATAACTAAAAGGTATTAATGGCTAGAAATTTGTATCAAGTCATGTTACAACCCCTAAAAGCCAGCAAAAATAAGTTTTATAGAACTACCCACTGTTAAATAATAGTTGTAGTTCAAAGCACCCCTTCTGCCCTAGAATTTAATAATTTTGTCCAGAGAAAACTATTCACTTTCTGATCCCCAAATTTTGAAACAGGGAAACATACACCAGTGCCAAGCCATTGTAATTTTTGCAGAATTTTTAGAATTTTATAAAAGCAACTTGTAGTTTAAACCTACTCCAAAGCTTTTAAGAGAATAAAAGAAAGGGAAAGAAGAAATAAACATCACCCCAATAAGCCTATCCTGAATACTTATCAATTCTCCCTGAGACTTAAAAATAATTCAGTGGAACCCCTAAAAGTAAAACCTACCACTTGCCTTAGCTAAAGTTTAACTTAATTTACCAAGTATACCACCCAAGGGTCTTACATAGGTAAAGTTAACCTTGTTTAAATCAAGTGGATCATACACCGTCAAAAGTTGTAATTTCTAAAAGTACATATCATATCATGCATGTATCTCACGCATTGCATTCATTAGATTGTAATCTTGATGACGGAGAGTACGTGCTCATCCCCGAGCAAGGACCTGTCCAAGAGGAGGACCAGGAGCAGGCTTCAGAGGCTGCTATCGAGGATCTCCCTGTAGCCCCAGCAATTGAAGGCAAGCCCCGGTTTTATGCATAACCGTTTATATATGCAATTTTACTACACTTAATGTTTGTAGGTTTGTAATGTGCACTTAAGTGTTGGAGTTGCTTGAAACCTCTAGTTGCATGAACTTAGGATTCCATTTTGAGATGAATACTAGTATGCTATGTCGAGTAGCTGCTTTGCTAATCAGGATCTCGGTAGAAGTCGAGTGATTTTTCTAGCACTCGCGCGAGGTCAGGAATTGATTGTATTCATCTTAATAACGGGATATATATGTTGGTCTATGGACTTGGATCCAGGGAGGATGTCTTGTCCATGAGACGGGAAAAAAAATTAAGGATTAATGTGTGGATACCTGAGTCAAGCTTTTGAACGTACTAAGCACATGCCAGGAAATATGGTAACCGGTAAACCTAGTACCGGAGTGAAGCCGGGCGCGGACTTTATCCCTCATGCGACCTGAGACTGGGTCTCCCATGCTAGCTATGGTGGGTACAAGTGCGGTCACTGCACGGCGGCAGCCGGGGTCAGTGGAGCATTGTATGCCAAGGCGGTGAGGCTTGGACGCGAATGGGGAATCGATGGGGACGGTTGTCATGTGCAGGGTCGGAGTACCCCAACATGCCGTGTGTTTAGGTTTACCTTGCAAGGTTAAAACTCGATTCGAATCGTCTGCTTCTCGCAGCTAATGAGACTGCTTGATTCCTTGTACTGCATCGAGTAAGAAGTGAAATGAGATTACATGAGATAACTTGTTGATTGATCTAAATGCTTGTTACCATGTATGCTTAGAAGAAGTAAATCTAGCTAAGTAATGATGATAGAATTTGAAAAGCTAAAAGTTGATTTTAGAAACAGCTAGTGCTTTTGGCAAACCAAACCCCTCAGCCAAACAGCTGCATAGTCTAGAGGTAGAGGAGTAGATTCCTCACACCGGGTAAGTCTAACTGAGTATTAGTATACTCAGCCTTGCTTGTGGCACAATTTTTGCAGGTACCATTCAGGAAATGGTTGATGGTGTGACTTGGCCTACCACCCTGCCACCGGGTTGGACGGTCGAATGGGATGTTGCTCCGGCAGGAGAGGAGCATGAGGAGTAGTGGGCTAGGCCTTGCCCATTTCCTCAATACCGACGACATCGATTATCCGCTGCACTTTATTTTGTGAACTCTCATTTGGCTACTCAAAAACTCCGATTTATGTAATAACTCAGTACTTAATTTATGGATTCCTGTTTTATTGTATTTCTTCTGTGACTCACCTTCGTGTGAGATTGTGGAATTTGATCCTGGTTAAGTGGCTCCATCAGACTAGATCTGAGGGACTGACGGGTTATTCCGATTTAAGTGCGTTACGGCCCCTGAGGCGTGACTTAGGCACTTAAGCTGGAATAATTCGGGTGGTTGCGCCGCAGTGCTGGCAGGGCCATGTAGTTGCTAGGCTGCGAATAAAGGCTTCTGGGTCTCCGAACAACGTAGAAGTCCGAATTTTTGCTCAATAACTCGAAGCCATTCATCGGCTTCTAACGGATCTTCAGCTTTAACAAACAGGGGTGGACGTGTCTCTGAGATGTCTAGGTAAGAAGTTTCGCGGGGGCCCTGTTGATAACCCCGCCCACCTTGCTGCTGGAGCTGTAGGCCCGCCATTTCTCTCAGAAAGCGGGTATTATCAGCGGTCGCGTTCACTAAGGCGGCAATCGCCTCGGCCAGTGTGGGAGGAACAGGAGGTGGATTTGGAGTAGATTCCCTTCCACTGGAAGTTCCAGCTGCATCCTGGGATCGAGTCTTGGACGACATCTGTGGCAACAAACATTTGAACACAAATATAATATGCCAAAGACAAAACCAACCAATTTACATTACCAAAAAGAGTAATGTACAGACTCGATTTTTACAACAGGATACATTACCCAGTATACAATAGCATTACCTATTATATAATAATACAACCTACAATACACTACTTCTACTTCTACAACTATACCACTATTCCTGCTTCTGGTTGTTCCTGGTGACCTCGTCGTCGGGTGTGGGAGACCATTCATCGACCAGCCTCATAGAAGGAGGGGGCTTAAAAAGGTCTAGCTCACCACCAAGCGCTTCTCCCGCAACGTGCGAGGGTCCGGCTTTCGACCCGACAGGATCCATAGGGGCACTGGGATGTAGTTGCGAATACAGTACATGGACTTCCTCATGTAGGGTATTGCAATACGCCTGCAGGTTGTCAATAGCAGAACTAAGTTCCTCGACTCGGGCTCGAGCCTTTGCTGCCTTAGCCCAAGCCACTGAACGAGATTGTACCGCCCAGTCGAGCGCTAAATCCCGATTAGCAAGCTGATCCTGCAGATGGCGGATGTAACTCCTTAATTCGTTTATCTTATCGCCATCCGCGACTCACATACTGGTCCTGCATTGCAGTTCCGTTTGAAGCTGATTCACGCGGGCTTCGAGATCCCCAATTGGATCGTTGCTTCCGCTACTACTATCCTCATCCCGTGGGGCAAGTTGATGACGAGGTACTCCAATTGGGCCTGTTGACTTACGTGCGGTCTTCCTCGTGCGTGGCGGCATTTCTCTAGGGGAAAATTTTATTAGTATAATTCTTAGCATGATGCATGTGTAATTACATAATCAACCTTAGTTGATTCATACCTTCTATACATTGCACTCTTCCTATCTGGTCTTTCATATAGATTCTTCAGATATGGGGGATAAGAATAGAAGAAATCTTTCTAGGTGAGTTTTTAGAAAATCCTTTTGAAAATGCCTCATAATATCTGCAAAGAAGGGCTACACTCCGATACCAGCTGTGATGGAACCTCCCGAGTCATTAGGCCCACCTACAGTTGTCCTTGTCCAACAGACATCAGGCAACCCTGTAGATGTTCCTGAATTACTCGACAAGTTCGGTATCTTTTCTTACCTTTCCAGGAACGTTTCACCCGTCTTGCAGACATTATAGAACATCAGAGATATCGAAATGCGGAAGTGATTACATAAACTTACATTTATTAAAAAGTAAGATCAAGTTGCTTATTACAGACCAGAAATATAAACGAGTGCTGAGTAGTATTATTACATAACCAAGGGAGGCAAAACTCCTCCCGAACAGTCTTTACATAAAAGTTTCTTATGGGGGACCATGTCCTCCCGCATCTTCACTCTTGTTTTTCCTCATGAGGAACCACCTTGGTACAGAAGCAACAGAAATCTGCTGCTTCCTCACCTAAAAACAACGAGGGAATAAACCCTGAGTATGGAATTACTCAGCAAGTCTTACCCGACTAAAGAAAAGACTCTCAAGGGTATGCTGGCTAGATGGATTCAAGGTATGGCTTATCAAGAATCAAAGACTCTGTTTTGCAGAAAAGCTTACTACGAGTGGATCCATAAAATCCAATTTTATTGTCAGGTTAAGTAAAATTACCTACAGCTAGAGTTCTTTCTACCCTAGTTCAATCACTTGACCTGCACTAGCCAATTTCTTATCAACCCTTCATCTCCACTGGATTGCTACGTGTAAGTCAGTGACCAAGTCTTCATAACCGCGAAGGTACGGCCATCCAAATCGATTATACTCAGCTAAGGATCTCCAATCACACGACATATGTAGCACTTAACCCTTGCATATGTCAACCCGCCACCGGGGTTCTTAAGACCAGATCAGGTTCACGCAAACCGAGAGTACAGATACACCACCGTCCAGCCTCTTGCTACGGAGGGTACACGCTACTCTCGCCACCGCTCCACGCCCATTTCGTGTTATCTTATTCTAGCCTTAGTCTTCCCGAGGGAAGGCTTACCCATGACGAGGCATGTGACCAGTTAAAGGGTCCTCGGTCATCAAGCCTACATCGAGACGGTCCTTAATCGACTCAGACGGAGACACTACACCGAGACTCTCTTTCTCGTGCAAGTCACCCGCCCAGTCTCAGCTTAATCATTTCAACCCAAAGTTTGGTACATGGCAGAGGTACATCTTTTCCAGATGCTGAATCCATCAAGGCCCTGATGGATCCACCATCAAGCTTTATTTTTGAAAACATCCCACCCACTTTTGCCACATCCACTTTTGTAAAAACAAAACATTTTGTTTTTCTAAAGCAATGCTAAGCATCAAAAATCTTTTGTAAAATAGGTGATCAAGGAAGGTAATCAAGTTCAAGGAAGGTAATGCAGGAATTGTTTTAGCAATCAACTCCTATCACCTAATGCATCAAGCAAGTGGAAAAAGATTTTTAAAACACAAGGAAGGTGGCAAATGCACCGGGGCTTGCCTTTGTTAGTAGGTGAGTCAGGCTCAGGCCCGCAGATGTCAAAGTAAAGACAAGATCCTGCCTGAGAGTCCAAAGGTGGTGGTGCCTTTTCTTCACTCACTTCAACTTCTTCTTCATTTTCTAAACATAACCACATATATGTGTAAGAATGAATGCTATGTAATGCTCATGAGAGTGCAAAGATAATAAAAACTTATTATCTAAGGTCTTGAATACAATTTTCCTTCACGGAACTCCGAGAACTGAGGGTTTCCGGAGTCAGTAAAGGAGTTCATAGAGCAGGGGTGGGGGTTTTGGGTTCTAGTTATCAAACAAGGTCCAAATCAACTCAAACTCTACCCAAGGCTTCTAAATAATGTATAGGACTCATATAAAAAGTTTGGACATTTTTGGAAATTCCATTTATTTTCTAAAAATCCAGAACCACTACCTTAAACTACTTTAAATACCTTAAAATTCTTGATTTAACCTAAAAATCATGAAACTATTTTTATTAAATACTATGGAAAATAAGAAGTCTAGAAAAATTAGTTTCGCAATTTTAGTATTTTTCTACAATTTTTAACAGATTTCCAAAGCTCTACTGAAAAAGAAAAAGAAAAAGATTAAAACAGTGATGGGCCGTTTCTAGCCCGGAACAGCCCAACGCTACAGGAAACCGGGTCGCGTGCCTGCGCGCGCCCGTGCGCTCTGGCTATTTTGCACAGAGGGCCTCGGTTTATCAGCTAATTCGAAGTAGGTTTATCTACTATTGCACTTAGTCGCTGACACATTGCCGAAATGACCCTAAACTTCTATTTCTTCCCCAACTTGCTCCCTGACCGCGGCGCGCTGGTCGAACGTCTCGGACGAGGTCTGTACCGGCCATGGCCGGTGACGACTGCCCGGACTAATGATCGGGAAAGCATAACCGACAATAGGTGACCTCGGAACACGCATCAATTTGACATGAATGCAGTGAGAACGGCATGTCCACGTGCACGGCGGAAACCGTGACCACGGGCACGCGTTCCCGCACAACCGGGGCCGGATTGAGTAATCGGACGCCACGATGAGCTTCACCAGCGAACGGAGTTGCAGAAACAACATTTGATTTGGGCAGAGCCTTACCAGGGTGATCTGGCCACGGAGCACAGCATTTCGTGCTTGCCGAAGACGGAAAAGGGGAAAATGGGGTCGTGGCGGCTCTGAGCGAAATTGGGAGATGGGATCGGGGCTAAAGGACCGTAAGAGGCTGTGCTTTCACCGTGCACAATCAATTTGGGCAAAGGTGGAGAGGGCAGTGCGAATTTGGCTTGATTTGGTTCACTGGTATGTGTGTGATGACCTAGCCTCGCCGCGAACCATGGGCTATTTATAGCCACGGAGGTCCGGCGATCACCTCACGGCTCGAATACCATCACAAGCGCATGCCAAGCACGTAGAGAATTGGTACAGTGAGGAAGAATCACGGTGCCGAGGACACCGCGGCGAAAAGGATTGACGCGATGGCTGCCGGTGAATCACTCCGGCCGAGCACAAGAGATGGCGCCACGTACGATTCACCCTTTTCCTGGCGTTATCCGTCTATACCGTGCACGAATCCGGACGGCGATCATCGACGGCGAGCTTAGCTGGCGGTCTGATCCATCAGGGCGCTGTACCATGGCACATCTTCGTCAGTCGCCTGAACCGTCCCCCTTCCACCGACTAGCTCTCATGATTCTTGTGAATAACCGGGCAAAATTCCTTAATAAGGTTTGTTCTTGATTTAACAGTCTTCAATCCTTATACAGGACATTTGGTTCAAAACCGAGGGGATTCTAAGATATGGTGCATCAAACTTGACCTCACCTTACTGGAACCTTGTTTTAACCTTAGGTTCAGTTTCAGTTTTTTGAAACTGTTCTGACAGAGCAACTTGTAACAGGTTTTTCTCTAATTTTTGTGTCACAACTCAAGAGAATATCTGCATCAAAGTTGTTCTCCTATAATAGGTTAACAAAATTGATGTGGTGACCTAGGGCTAAAACCCTATATTTTGAGAGCTACAAGGCTCAAAAGTTGAGCCCACAAATCTGAATTTCAGACTTACAATGAAATAGAGGTCAAGTGGTACTTTTTGCAAATTGGTCCAAAACTTAGGGTTTGGCCTGTAAATTCACATATGAGTGACCCAAATGACTTAAGATACTTATTTAACTTGATTTTTGCACTTTAGTCCAAAAGTGGACTAATTTTGCACATAGGTCCCTAGGGTTTGGTTTTAGGGTTTTCCAGGGTTTCAAATGGGGTTTTTGGTATCCCAGGGGTATAAATGTGATTCAAGTTCATTTTTGGGAACATTTTATGACTATTCCCCTAAGGCTTTTAAGTTTTCTCAATTTGGTTATGTTTTACCCCCTTTAATCCCCTTTAGGGCTAAGTTCCCTATCCAGGGTTCTATCTGCAAAAATACAACTTGTTTGAAATTTTTACCTAGTAAATGCACTCTAGGTGTGTCAAACATATGCAATGCCAATGTTTATGATGCCATGCTCAAGTTTTAGTTATAGTAACACCAGGGGTGTTACATGGGGGACCCTCAAACGGACCGACTAGTGAATTTTGTGCCGTGTGCCCCTGTCCAGATGGGTTGATGCAAGATGGAACACAAGAGGGGGGATGAGGCTTATATTATCCTGCACCGAGGGTGCTTGCAGTACGGGTTACAAGCTTCGCGAGAGAGGGAACGGGCCCTAGGCCTCCTGGGGAGTCTAGTGTTGCGGAGTGGAGCTCGATGTTTGAGTGAGTCCGTCTCCACCGTTCTTGCTGCCCGTGCTCTCCTCCCTCTCTCCCTTTTCTTTTTCTTTCAGAAGGCCCTGGGCATCCCCTTTTATAGACGCAAGGGGATGGTCCAGCTGTACATATGGGGGTGTAGCAATGTGCTAACGTGTCTGGCGAAGGGGTGCTTGAGCCCTGTATGAAGCGTAGCTGGCGGTGCGGCCCTGGGTCCTGCTGACGTTTCTCTGCCTTCATAAGGAGCTTTAGAACCATCGACGTCACGGATGCACGCGGGGAACCATCATTACCTGTTATTGGAGTAGTTTGATGTGACTCTGGTCTTGTTCCTTCATATCATGGGGTGGCTAGCTAGCGGTAGGGTAGTGATGTATCTCCTGTAGCGTAGTCGGTCCAAGCCCAAGGTCGGGCGAGGCGGCGACTGCTCTCGAGGCTGAGGCTGAGGTCGGGCGCGGATGTGACTCCTCCCGAGGCCAAGGTCGAGGTCGGGCGAGGCGGAGACCTCTTCCCGAGGCTGAGGCGTCGGTCGAGACCTGGGGTCGGGCGAGGCGGAGCTCCCTGTTGTGCCCGAGGCTAAACTCAGGAGAGTCCGTGACTTACTGTTGTTAGTCTTACCCTGATGGCTGGCACAGTAGCCAAAGCAGGGCAAACAGTGTTGTTTTCCTATCAGAACGGTCAGTGAAAGGTTGAAGTGACTGCGGTCACTTCGACCTTGCCGACTGAGGCGTGCGTGTCAGGATAAGGTGTCAGGCGATCCCCGCATTAAATGCGCATGCGGTACGGTCGGTTGGCAAGGTGATTTGGCCGAGGTCGCTGCACGACAAAGTTTGCCCGAGCTTGGCTTTGGGCGAGCCGAGGGTGCGCCCACTGCCTGTGGAGGCCCTCGGGCGAGGCGTGAATCTGCCCGGGACTATTGTTCCCGCCCAAGGCTGGGCTCGGGCGAGGCGAGATCACGTCCCTTGTTAGACGAGGCTTTAACTTTGCGTTATGCTTACCAGCCCTTATGGTTTGTTTTGAAGATGTTTTTCAGCCATGCTTAGGAGTATTGGGGGTACCCCTAATTACGGTACCCGACAGTAGCCCCCGAGCCTCGAAGGGAGTGTAGGCACTCGCTTGGAGGTTCTGCCGGATTTTTTGTAAGGAGACTAGTCCTTCTCGGTTATGTTGTGTTCCAATGGGTGCGCGCGAGCGCACCCGTCGGGTGTAGCCCCCGAGGCCTCGGAGGAGTGGTTTGACTCCTCTGAGGTCTTAATTTTTCTTGTGATTCCTCAGTCGGCCTTGTTGTCCCCTCATGCGGCCCGGCCGCGGCCCGGGTGCATGGTTAGGCTCCGAGTTTTCAAGCTGGTTTGTTGACGTGGTCAACAATCAGGCCGTAGCCTGGTGTGAGAGCAGCCCCCGAGCCTCTGCACGGAGCGTCTTGGCTTTTATTATATGCCCCTTCGTCGCCTTTCCACAAGGAGGAGCGGGGGAACGCACCATGTTACCCTCGGTGGGCGTTGAACATGGTGTTTCCAGTGAGTTGCTAACGGGTAATCCGAGTGGACGCCCGAGCCCCGTTTGATAAGGGTCGGCTAGTGGCCCAGAGGCGCGCTCCAATAGTACCTGCAGGTGATTTGCTGGACCTGGGCCCATTTGATAGGGTCCAAGGGCTCGGTGCCTCCCTACAGTGGGATTCCATTACAAAATCGTTCCCACTGGTCTCGAAAATGTCCAATGGTACCTTGGGAGCGTAGCCCGAGCCTTGGCCATGTAATGGACGTACCCAGGGTCATCCCTGACTCTGCATGTTCTGGGGCGACTGTCGAATCCCTTCGAGGGGCCAGCCTTCGAACCCCTGATCAGTAAAGGGTTCGGAGCCCGAGTGCTCTGGGGCGGTAGCCGAACCCCGCGGGGTGCAACCTTCGAACCCCTGATTAGTAGGAGGGCTCGGGGCCCGTTTCCTTCGCTATGGACTCCTTCGAAATGTCCCTTTTCCTGATCCCTGCAGAGAGAGAGAGAAAGAGAGAGAAAAGGAAGAAAGGAGATATTTCGAAGCAGTGTGGCGCACCTTTTTCGAGGCAGCCATCATGACGGAGGCGAAACGGCACCCGCCCGCTTGCCAGAGGAGACGTGTGTCTTGCCAGGGAGTTAATGCGACGGGACTGGCGACTCACAGGGTATTCTGTTGCGTGTGTGCGAGTCATTCGAGGAATGGAAAACCGTTTCGCCTTCGAGTTTGAAATTCACGAAGGGTTCGGGCGAAGTTTTAGGTGGATTTCGCCCGGGCCTTTATATACCTGGGAGGGGGGCCAGCAGCGGTTCTTTACCCTGCCATTTGCTCTTGTGCTCTTACCTCTGCCCTTGCCTTTGCAACCTGAGAGACTAGACAGAGAGAAGAGAAAAAACCGCGCACCTCTTCCCCTTCGCTTTCACCGCTTTAGCCCGGTGATGGCTGACAAGGCGACCGTCATTCTGCCGCGCAACCCGTGGCCTTTCTCCACCGTCACTGCGGAGGACCTGTAGGCCCTTGTTACCGAGGGTGTGCTCTGTCCTCTTTCTAGGGGGCCACAGCCTGAGTGGTTGGCCCCTAGGAGGGAGGTCGAACCGACCTCGCCGCCGGGATACGTGGTCAGCTTCACCCCCTTCCATGAGCGGGGGTTTGGGATGCCGGCGAGTTGCTTCATGCGGGCGCTCCGGCACTTCTATGGGGTGGAGCTGCATAACTTCAACCCCAACTCCATCGCGCAGGCGGCCATTTTCGTGGCGGTTTGCGAGGGGTTTTTGGGGATTGACACCCCACTAGGACCTGTGGACCCATCTCTTTTGCGTGGAGTTTTTTGCCGCGTCGACAGATGTGAAGAAGGTCTGTATGGCGGTGCGGGCTGGTGGCTGCACCCTTCAGCTGAGGTCAGGGCGTGCATCGCAGTACATCCTCGCCTCCCTCGTATCTTAGAACAAGGAGTGGCAAAAGTGGTGGTTTTTATCTCCGGAACGAAGACGGGATGCTTCCGCCATATTCTCAACGAGTGGTGATCGCCGCCGGCGATAACTGGGGCTGGGGGGCCACTCATGAGAACCAGGAGAAGCTCCAGCCCATTCTCCATGCCCTACAAAAGTTACAGTCCGGGGGCCTTACCGCTGCAGGGGTCGTCGCCGCTATCCACCGCCGGAGGGTGCTCCCATTGGCAGAGCGGCAGTTGCGGCTCTCGGAGATGAAACCGGGGATTGATTTGGAGGGTTCATGGATGTCCCCGACCTCCCTCACCGCCGACGATCTCCTCAGACAGGTAGCGGGCACGGTGGGGAGGCTAGAAGCTGGTGTCCTTAGCCAGCCCCCGATGCGTCCCGATCATGGGTATGTGTCCCTAGTAAGTGTCTGACCCTCCTTCTGTTCTGCGCCGTGCTTCTTACGCATTTTAGTTCTTATTGTTGGGATTTTCGGTCGTCCCCAGGGGTTGAGGGGTTTTAAACTCTCCTGGCCACCGGTCCCGGAGGACGCGGTGGGTCGAACCGCGCGTAGGCTTGCCGCGGAGAAGGACAAGGAGAGGAAGGATGCGGAAAAGGCCCAAGCTCGCGAGAGGATGCAAGCTCGGGAAACCTTGGAGAAGCGTCGTCGGAGGCAAGCAAGGGATGGGCTCCCGCTTGAGTCATCGCTGGACACGCCTGACGATGACGACGACGATGATGATGATGATGAAGATGATGACATGGCGGCCCGGCTTGGCCTCAGCCTGGATCCGAGGCTGGACCAGGGTCGTCAAGCTAGGCTCCAGGTGGGCTGGCGCCACCAGAGATGGGGGCTGGAACGCCGGGGTTTTGGTCCGAGGAGCGGAGGCGGGCCGAGGGGGTACTTGACCCCTTGGCCGAGATAATTGAGGTGACTCCAGGGGGCAGGCCGAACTGCATGCCCCCCAAGAGCAGGTAGCCATGCCGGCTGTACGGGAAGTTGGTCCCCTGGCGGTCGTGACGTCGCCTGGGCAGGCCGCCCCCTCGGCGCTTCGGGCGTCCGAGGCGGAAGCGGCGCCGAAGCCGGCTGCGGGACAACCCTCGACGGTGCCTGCGGATACCGTGGCCCAAGGGGTCTCCCCACAGGCGCGATTGGTCTTGCCCCGGAGCGGGTAAGAGTCTAAGGGTACCTCTGTTTTAGTTATTTCGCCATGTGTCTTGAATGCGCCCCTTCTTCCTTTCAGCAAGCGGAGGCAGGGCTCGGCAAGACTGGCCCCTACGAAGGCGCTTAAGACTGGGCCGGCCTCTGCAGCCGGAGTCACAGCGCGCCACGCTAGTTGGTTGGCCTCCGCGCAAGGCGCTCTCCGGTGGGGGGCCCAGGCGGCACGGGTTGTTGCGGGGCAAGCTTCCCAGGTCGAGCCCCCTGTTGGAGCGGCCATCGTGTTGGGGGAGGTCGTTGACGCGGCCGCGGCCTCGAGTCTGCCTGTCTCGTTGCCGGCGCCGGCCTCGACTCCTGCTGGGGCCGCTGTTGATCCTTCCGCGGAGCCGCCTTCCACCACCGATGTTGAGATGGCTGAGGCGCCTCCGCCCTCGGTCATCCCCGATCTCCCCATTTTCGGCCATGAGGAGGGGGCGGCCGTTGTTGCCGAGGTCGGCGAGCGGAGGCCTATAACCTTGGCCGAGGAGAGGCCCGATACGTCGACTGTGGCGGCACCCGATGCATTGACTGCAGGGGGACCTGGTGCCTCGGTCATGGGGCGCACAGAACCGTGGCCCGTCTTGGGGACCAGCGGCCTCATCCCCACGCAGCTCAATCCCAATGAGTGGTGTGGGTAGTCGCTCCTGTTCTGGAGCCACGACACCTCGGAGCCCCTCCTTTCCCTTAACGATGAGTTGGAGGAGCAGCTCCGAGGTAATTTCCGTGAATATATCGAGGCGGCGATGAGGTTGCTTCAGACGACCATGGAAATCCGTTCTAGGGACGTTCCCAGGGTCTTCCAGGTAAAGATTTAGACGTACGCCTTGCGTGATCAGCGCATTCTTTATGATATCCCGTTTTTCTCCCTTAGGAGCTCGCGGACATGACCACCGCCAAGTCGCTGTTCATCCGTCACGAGAGCAACATTTGGGATTCACTGCGGTCCCAGTGGGCTGCGCTTTCTTAGGCGAATGAACGCCTCGCCCAACGGAGCGCCGAGGTGGCAGACCTTCGGCTGCTCTATGATGAGCTGAAGTCGGAGGCAGCGGCGGCGTGGATAGAGGCGGCGTTAGTACGGGAGCAGGCGGCCTCCCAGGCCGGGGAGATGCAGCCGCAGCAGCGGGAGCTCGACCAGGTCACCAGCGAGCGGGACCAATTCCAGGGCCAAGCTTCCGAGGCCGTGAGCCGGGCTGAGGCCCTCGGGGGACAGCTGGCCAAGGTTACGGAGCGGCTGGCCGAGGCGACCGCTCGGGCCGGGACCCTTGCGGAGGACCTGGTCGTGGCCGTCGAGTCTGCGTGGTCCGCCCAAGCCACTGCCTCGCAGCAGCGTGTCCAGGCCGAAGGTATGTTTCGCCTGCTTCGCGACTTTGGTTTAGCTTCGTCCCTTTCCTCATGTCTGAAGAACATCGTTCGGCTGTCTTCAGGGTTCGAGGCGGCTCTCGATGAGTCCGTCAAGAACTGCAAGGAGCTTGCCCAGGCGGCCAAGCAGAAAGAGGCCGACCGCATGGCCATGTCGGGGGCCATCTCAGACTTCTGCCGGACCTTTGGCCTCGATGATGTCCCCTCGGGCAGCTCTCCCCAGAGTCGCCTGTGGGCCTTGGGCGGCCACATGCGCAGCAGACTCTGCGGGGCGCTGCACCACGGTGTTAGGCGGGCCTTCGCCGTCCTCGCTTCCCACTACGACGTGGATCTGGAGCGGATCATCGAAGGCTACTGCCTACCTGATGATGAGGACGCCGCCTTCGCGGAGGTCCAAAGGCTTGAGGTGGCTGCCGAGGGCCCAGGCGCGGCGTTGGCTTCCTTCTTCGAGGTGGAGGTCCTTCCGCCCGTGTCACCGTCCGAGGCCGGGCCAGACTCCGCCGCAGGAAGGAACAACGCCGAGGGTGCTGCTCCTCCCCCTGCCGACACCTGAGCCTGATGACGAGGAACAATTTATTCTAAGTATGTGTACGTTTCTCGTGGCCGCTGAGGCCTAAACATTTTCAATGTTAGAGTATAAAGCTACGTTTTCTTTCCTCTCATTTCTAGCGTTAGGACTTGTTCGGTAGCAGAATCACTTATCCAAGCGCGAGCTACCTTTCACGGAAGGTGATGAGTGAGGTATCCATATCCCGGAGGCGTAGGACTCCCTTGGCTCGGTCGGCCTTGCCGTTGAAGGTCTCTCGTGTCGTTTTTAGGATTCCACCATTGATATGGTCGAAAGGCGCGAAAGTCGTTTTCTACCCGAGCGTTAGGACTTGTTCGGTAGCAGAATCACTTATCCGAGCGTGAGCTACCTTTCGTGGAAGGTGATGAGTGAGGTATCCGTATCCTGGAGGCGTAGGAGTTCCTCGGCTCGGTCGGCCTTGCCGTTCAAGGTCTCTCTTGATCGTTTTTGGGATTCCGCTATCGACATAGTCGAAAGTTGTTTTGGTAGAAAACTTTTCCGAGGAAAATTTTGACGCAGAGGAGGTTCCCCCCTTCTAGCCCCCGAGGGAGGGTCGGTTTTTGCTGAGGCAAGGCCGATCCTCCCTTGACAGCTAGACTTTTTATTTGTGTATGTAAAGGGGCTGAGGTACATAAACGACTTGAAACATTTTAAGGGTAAAAGCGACGTAGTTGTTCGATGTTCCAAGCATTGCTGTAGACCTTGCCTTGATCGTTGGCCAGCTTGTATGTCCCGTGCTTCAAAATTTTAGCGATGATGAATGGCCCTTCCCAGGGGGGAGTAAGCTTGTGGCGCCCTCGGGCATCTTGTCGTAGACGAAGCACCAAATCTCCCACCTGGAAGCCTCGGGGCCGAATCCTTCGGGCGTGGTATCGTCGCAGAGACTGCTGATACCGTGTCGAGTGTAGCAAGGCCACGTCCCGAGCCTCTTCCAGCTAGTCTAATGAATCCTCTCGGCTGGTCTGGTTAATTTGGTCGTCGTATGCCTTTGCCCTCAGGGAACCGTATTCTAAGTCTGTGGGTAGGATGGCCTTGGCCCATAGACTAGAAAAAACGGCGAGAAGCCCGTGGCTCGGCTCGGCGTCATCCTCAGACTCCAAACCACTGAGGGTAGCTCTTTTATCCACCGCTTGCCAAACTTGTTGAGGTCGTTGTAGATCCTTGGTTTTAGGTCCTGCAAAATCATGCCATTGGCGCGCTCCACTTGCCCATTTGTCATTGGGTGAGCTACGGCGGCCCAGTCCACACGGATGTGGTGGTCTTCACAGAAATCTAGGAACTTTTTCCCAGTGAACTACGTGTCGTTGTCAGTGATGATTGAGTTTGGGATCCCAAAGCGGTGGATGATATTCGTAAAGAACGCCACCGTCTGCTCGGACCTGATGCTGGTTAAGGGTCGGACTTTGATCCACTTGGAGAATTTGTCGATGGCGACCAGTAGGTGCGTAAAGCCCCCGAGTGCCTTCTGCAAGGGACCGACGATGTCCAGACCCCACACGGTGAACGGCCAAGTGATAGGTATCGTCTGGAGGGTCTGAGCGGGCAGGTGCGTCTGTCTCGCGTAGAATTGACACCCTCAGCAGGAGCGTACAATCCTAGTGGCGTCGGCCACTACGGTCGGCCAGTAGAAACCTTGTCGGAAAGCGTTTCTTATGAGGGTCCGAGGCGCCGCATGGTGACCGCAAGCCCCCGAGTGTATTTCTTGTAATAGCTCTTGTCCTTGGGCGACGGATATGCATCGTTGGAGAATGCCTGAGGGGCTGTGGTGGTACAACTCCCTTTCATCACCCAGTAAAACGAACGACTTGGCGCGCCGAGCCAGTCGCCGAGCTTCGGCCTTGTCGAGGGGCAGCTCTTCGTGGAGGAGATATTCTAGGTACGGGGTCTGCCAGTTTGGGACTGGTGTGACCCCATTCCGCTCCACCTCGATACGCAGGGCCTCACCTTTGGCAGCCGAGTGTACCTCGGGCAGGGCCGAGGTCCCCTCGGGTTCGGGCATGTTGTTGAGTTTGACGGAGCGTTGATATATGTCCCTAGAGAAGACATTCGGGGGAACCATTGTTCGTCCCAAGGCTATCTTAGCCAGCTCATCTGCGGTGTCGTTGTACCGTCAAGCAACATGGTTGAGTTCCAGCCCATAGAACTTATCTTCCAAGCGCCAAACTTCGTCGCAGTAGGCCTCCATTTTTTGGTCGCGGCAGTGAGAGTTCTTCATAACTTGGTCAATAATGAGCTACGATTTACCACGAGCGTCGAGGCGCCGAACCCCTAGCTCAATGGCGATGCGTAACCCATTAACCAAGGCCTCGTATTCGGCCACGTTGTTTGACGCCGGGAAATGGAGGCGTATTACATAACGCACATGTTTTCCAAGGGGTGAGATGAAGAGCAAGCCCGCGCCTGCTCTAGTTTTCATCAACGACCCGTCGAAGTACATGGTCCAAAGTTCGGTCTGGATTGGGGCCGTTGGCAACTAGGTGTCAGTCCATTCAGCCAGGAAGTCGGCCAAGATTTGGGATTTTATGGTCTTCCGAGGGGCAAATGAAAGTTTTTCGCCCATGAGTTCCACTGCCCATTTTGCTATCCTACCCGAGGCCTCACGGCACTGGATGATCTCTCCTAGGGGGAAAGATGATACCACAGTAACCGGATGAGACTCGAAGTAGTGTCGCAGCTTCTGTTATGTTAGAATCACTGCGTACAGCATCTTCTGGATTTGCAGGTAGCGGATTTTGGTCTTGGATAGCACTTCGCTGATGAAGTAGACTGGCCTCTGAATGAGCAGTGTATGCGTTTCTTCTCGTCTCTCGACTACGACCGCAGCGCTGACCACCTGAGTGGTTGCGGCGATGTAAATCAAGAGAGCTTCTCCTGTAGCGGGGGGGCACCAAGATGGGTGCGTTAGTAAGGAGTGCCTTTATGTTTCCGAGGGCTTCTTCGGCCTTAGGAGTCCAAGTGAAGCGCTCGACCTTCCTTAAGAGGCGATACAAGGGCAATCCTTTCTCGCCAAGGCGCGAGATGAAGCGGCTCACAGCCGCAAGGCATCCCATGACCCTTTGTACTCCTTTTAAATCTTTGATGGGTCCCATGTTGGTGATGGCCGCGATTTTCTCTGGGTTGGCCTCGATGCCTCGTTTGGAGACGATGAACCCTAGGAGCATGCCTTGGGGGACTCCGAAGACACACTTCTCAGGATTGAGTTTTACACTCTTCGCTTTTAGGCACCTGAATGTCACCTCAAGGTCAGAGAGGAGGTCAGAGGCTTTCCTTGTTTTGACAACGATGTCATCGACGTAAGCCTCGACTGTTCTACCGATGTGCTCTCCGAACACATGGTTCATGCACCTTTGGTATGTTGCACCTGCATTCCTCAAACCAAATGGCATAGTAGTGTAGCAATACATGCCAAAAGTTGTGATAAAAGAAGTCGCGAGCTGGTTGGATTCTTTCATCTTGATTTGGTGACAGCCTGAATAGGCATCGAGGAAAGACAGGGTTTCTCACCCAGCGGTGGAGTCCACAATTTGATCGATGTGAGGCAGAGGGTAGAGAACTTTGGGGCATGCTTTATTTAGCCCAGTGTAGTCTACACACATCCTCCACCTCCCACTTTTTTTCTTTACAAGTACAGGGTCCGCCACTTTTTTCTAGATGAAATACCTCTTTGATGAACCCTGCAGCCATTAGCTTGTGGACCTCCTCGCCTATGGCTCTGCGCTTTTCTTCATCAAAACGGCGCAGGTGCTGCTTCATGGGTCGGGCTCCGGCTCGAATGTCCAGTGAGTGCTCGACGACATCCCTCGGTATGCTCGGCATGTCTGAGGGACTCCACGCAAAAATTTCGGTGTTTGCGCGGAGAAAGTCGATGAGCACTGCTTCCTATTTGGGGTCGAGCTCGGAGCCGATCCTGACTTTCTTGCTGACGTCGTTGCTGGGGTCGAGAGAGATAGACTTGACTGCCTTCGCCGGCTCGAAGTTGCCGGCGCGCCGCTTCGCGTCGGGCGCCTCTTTGGAGAGGCAATCCAGGTCGGCGATGAGGGCTTCGGACTCGGCGAGGGCTTCAGCGTACTCCACACATTCCACGTCGCACTCGTAAGCATGGCAGTATGTGGGTCCGACGGTGATGACTCCCTTGGGGCCAGGCATCTTGAGCTTGAGGTAAGTGTAGTTGGGGATGGCCATGAACTTGGCGTAGCACGGTCTTCCCAGCACCACGTGATAGGTCCCTCGGAACCCAACTACCTCGAAGTTGAGGGTTTCCTTTCAGAAGTTGGAGGGAGTTCCGAAGCAGACGGGCAAGTCAATCTGTCCGAGGGGCAGGATACGCTTTCCGGGTGCAATCCCGTGAAAGGGTGCTGCACCAGCCTGGATCTCGGACCGATCAACCCTCAAGAGCTCTAGGGTCTCGGCGTAGATGATGTTGAGGTTGCTGCCTCCATCCATGAGGACCTTGGAGAGCATAACGTTGCCGATGATTGGGTCGACGACGAGCAAGTACCTTCCTGGGCTCGGCACGTAGTCGGGGTGGTCGCCTTGGTCGAAGGTGATGGGCTTGTTGGACCAGTCTAGGTAGACTGGTGTCGCTACCTTCACCGAGCAGACCTCCCGGCGTTCTTGCTTGCGGTGTCGAGCCGAGGCATTCGCCACTTACCCACCGTAGATCATGAAGCAGTTGTGGACCACTGGGAACTCTTCTTCCCTGCCGCCTCCCTTCTTGTTGTTGCCTGGGTCCTTGCCGTCCTCCGCCAAGGGTCCAGCCTTATTGAAGTAACGCCGGAGCATGTCACACTCTTCAAGGGTGTGCTTGACGGGACCCCTGTGATAGGGGCACGACTCCTTGAGCATCTTGTCGAACACGTTGGCCCCTCCGGGAGGCTTCCAAGGATTCCTGTGCTCGGCTGCAACGACGAGATCCACGTCAACGACGTTGTGTTTTGCTTGCGCCCTCTTCTTGGTCTTCTTCTTCGTGCCACGTTGGACGGACGCCTCGAGGTCGTCTTCCTTCTACCTTCCCTGAGGCTGCTTGTCCTTCAGAAGATGGCTTCGACCACCTCCTGACCAGAGGCAAACTTG
Organism: Zea luxurians; assembly: GCA_029449295.1. Taxonomy (NCBI): domain Eukaryota; kingdom Viridiplantae; phylum Streptophyta; class Magnoliopsida; order Poales; family Poaceae; genus Zea; species Zea luxurians. The sequence continues at coordinate 80,928,864 of JAOPSE010000002.1, read as the reverse complement.
GTGGCTATGTCCATCAATTCGCTTGCCTTGGTGGGTGTCTTGCGCCCCAGTTTGCTTACCAGGTCCCGGCAAGTGGTGCCGGCGAGGAATGCTCCGATGACGTCCGAGTCGGTGATGTTAGGCAACTCGGTGCACTGCTTTGAAAACCACCGGATGTACTCCCGCAGGGATTCCCCTAGCTGCTGGCGGTAGCTCCGGAGGTCCCATGAGTTCCCAGGGCGCACATACGTACCTTGGAAATTTCTAGCGAAGGCCTTGAATAGGTCGTCCCAGTCAAAGATCTGCGCAGGGGGCAGATGCTCCAGCCAGGCCCGGGCAGCGTTGAAGAGAAAAAGGGGGAGATTGCGGATGATGAGGTTGTCGTCGTCCGTCCCTCCCAACTGGCATGCCAGCCGGTAATCCGCGAGCCACAACTCTGGCCTTGTCTCCCCCGAGTACTTGGTGATGGTAGTCGGGGCCCGGAACCGGGCTGGGAACGCGCGCACGTCGTATGGCTCGGCTGAAGACCCGCGGGCCTGGTGGTTCGGGTGAGGGGCTCTGATCCTCCTCACTGTCGTAGCGTCCCTTGCGTCTAGGGTGGTAGCCTCGGCGCACCTTCTCCTCGAGGTGGGCTCGACGGTCGCGGCGGCGCTGATCATCGCCGAGGCGATCCCTGGCTGTAGGTGTCTCATCTCTTGTAGGCTTGGTGTGGACCGAGGCCTCGTGCATGTGTTGGGAGGACGCTACGTGATGCACCGAGGGGCACCCTCGCCTTCGGGTGGTGGAGCTCTCGGCTCGTCGGGCTGCTGCGTTTTTCAGGAGGTTCTTGAGTTCGCCTTGGATACGTCGCCCTTCGGTGGTGGATGGCTCCGGCATCGTTCGAAGCAATACCGCCGCTGCAGCCAGGTCCTGGCCGGCCCCGTTGAAGGCTAGGGGCAGCATTGCCCTGGCATCGTCAATAATGCGGCGCTGGACGTCCCGGGCCCGATGACGCGCTCCTCTGGCGAGCGCTCGGCCTGCCCACTCTTGCTCGAGGTTTTTCCGGAGCTGCACAAGTCGCCCCTTTTCCTCGTCGAGCTTGGCCTGCATCTCGCGGAGTTGCTCGAGCTGTGAGCCCTAACCCCCCGTGGGGACCTGGGCCACATCTAGCTCCCGCGGGATCTCAACACGAGACGCAGGCGCAAGGGCGCCGTCGCCCCCTGGCATGCTGGGGTGGTTGTCTCCGTCGTGATCTTCCTGATCGATGTGGAAGCACTCGCGAGTTGGGTTGCAACCCTAGTCGTCGAGGTTGTGACCATCATCAGAGCAACTAGAGAGGCAGTGGTCACATGCGGACGTGAAGTCACGCATGGCACCGGGATCATGGAGTCCGGAGAAATCCCAACTGACAATGGGGTCGTCCTCTTCCTCGGAACCCGCGGGTCCGGAGGTTGAGACGGCCGTCAGTCGGTCCCAAGTTGACCACATATGGTACCTCGGAAGGTCAGGATATGCCCTTATGAAAGCGCTTATCGAAGCGGGGTCGCTTGGTGGGTCGAAGCTGAACCTAAAGGGAACAGGATGGAAAAATGAAGGTACCTGCTGGTTGGTAGACGGCGGTGAAGCTGCATCGGATGTGGAATGTGTCGTTATCTCCAGTGCGAGACTAATGCCCGACAAGTCCCTCGCAAGGGTGCCGGCGTCATTAGTCCGCCTGGGGCTGGAGTTTTGCTGGGAGGCGACACCCGTTGTTGTCTTAGGTGCGAGGATAACACCCGTCATGTCCTCTGCAGGGGTGTCGGCGTCGTCGACTCGCTCTGGTCCGACAGCCGTCGAGGTGCTGCCTCCCGCCTGACCATGTTTGCCCCGTCTTCGTCTCCTCCAGCGATGAGGGTGGCGGGGTTGACCCGAGTGTTCCTCTGCCACGGGGAGATGCCGTCGCCGAGTTTGCCTCTGCCGGGCGAGCCGTCGACCGTCGTTGTTGTCGTGCTGCGGAGGGAGCAGTACCATGTCGTAGCCGCCATCGGGGGACATGAACTTGAGACTTTTGAAGCGGAGCACCATCCCGAGCTGAAGAGGCTGCTGAAGATTGTTCATCTGGAACTCAATCGGGAAAGTATTGTCAACACGCAGCGTGCCCCTACCTGGCGCGCCAACTGTCGGCGTTTCAGACCCGAAGAACCCTCAACCGGACCGACTAGTGAATTTTGTGTCGCGTGCCCCTGTCCAGATGGGTTGATGCAAGATGGAACATAAGAGGGGGGATGAGTGTGGCAGAACCTCCCAAGGTATCGGGCCCACATGCACCTGTCCTTGTCCCAAAGACCTCAGACGGCTATGCATGTGCACTAGATAACTTAACAGGATCCGTCCGATTGCCCCAAGGACATCGGATAAACCACTTATAACCAAGATCGCGGGATTAAGTAACACAAATCACACACACCAATATTTTTGCAGCAGAAATCTTATTACCAAATTTTCCAAGTTACAAAAATTTTACCTTATTTTATCAGAGTGATTACAAAAGTATAAGTTTGAAATATATGCTAGCTTAAGGGACCATCCTCAATAAGTAGTATAGAAGGGTTACTTAGACTTATAAGAAGGCCGAGCCCACCGGCACTTAACACCATCATCAGCAGCACAAAACTATAACCTGAAAAACAATAGGGAATAAAACCCTAAGTACGCAAGTACTCAGCAAGACTTACCCGACTAAAGAAAAGACTCTCAAGGGTATGCTGGTTAAATAGGAATCAAGGAAAAGGCTTTAGCAAGAATCAACTTAGATACTTTTGCAAAAATAGCTTACTAAAGTGAGTCCTTACTTTCAACATTTTAATGCTAGATTAAGTATTAATAGACCTTGTTTGCATCTAGTCTAATTTCACCATCACATTAATCAATCCAACATGATTTTTGGCTCATTAAGATTCCATCCATGACTTAGATTGCAGGGCAGTGACCAAGTCTTCATGTCCACGAAGTTACGGCGATCCGAATCGATTATACTCAGCTGAGGATCTCCAATCACACGACATATGTAGCACTTAACCCTTGTGTATGTCAACTCGCCACCGGGGTTCTTAAGACCAGATCAGGTTCACGCCAACCGAGAGCACAGATATACCACCGTCCAGCATCTTGCCATGGAGGGTACACGCTACTCTCGCCATCTCTCCACTCCCATTGCGTGTTATCTTATTCTGGTATTAGTCTGCTCGAGGCAAAGCTTACCCATGATGAGGCATGTGACCAGTTAAAGGGTCCTCGATCATCAAGCCTACATTCAGTATAATCCTTAATCAACCTAGGTAGAACATCACCTGTTCCTAGCCCAAGTCCCGATTTAAGTACTTCCATCCTTAGGATTGTTTGTGTTCCTCAGGACAAAAAGAGCATCACAGGGAACATTGCAGTAAGATCCCACCATTGCTCCCAAAGAAAATATTCTTGCAGGCAAAAGTCATCGTTCCTCAGGATAACCCCTGAGCTAGGCATTGTTGCAAAATACAACCTCTATCCACAAGATCTAAGCAAGGCTAACCATTTTTATAAATCATATTTTGATACTTCATCAGAAGTATCTATAAAGGTATGGATATCAAGGAAGGCAATGCATCAAAGGGTTTCCAAGCAACTCCTATAAACCTAATGCACATTCACTAGACTTAAAGTGTGTAAAAATAATTTAAAATCACAAGGAAGGGGTTGCATGCACCGGGGTTTGCCTAGAATAAACACTAGGTTAGTGTTTGTTAAGTGGCGACCACTTGGCGATCAACTTTTGTTCTGATACTTGTTTCGTCTGTCCATCTTCAGTTCCGTTCATCAGCACCATCTTGTGGTCGACTCAGTTCTGGTTCTCCGTATCACGTGGTTAATTCACGTACCTGAATGAAATGCATTATGCACATAAATGCATATAGACAGGAATATTACAAACCTAAATAGTGTTACGCTATAGCGAATTAAACACCTAGCGACGAGGCGTTGTACAACTTCATACGATATACGACTAAGCGCAATAGTCATAAAATAATAAATTATACATACTAACTACAACACTCGTGTTTCTCTTGTTTAATCATATTTAATTCTATTATCAAGCAAGAATAAATTATAAACACATACTATCATTTTTAGTTACAATATATCGATGTTACTTGATCCTAAATATTCGAAGTAGCAACCAACATCCATTCAAATCATGAAATCGACCAGCACACATAGAATATCATACCTAGTTTAGAGAGCACACTAAACGACTTATAACTCTAACTTCACAATTCTTGGACACCTAACACTTATAAAATTTGATAGCAGAACTTTCATTAACTTTCTAAACTAATTTCCCGGTTAACCTGTGTATCACATATATTAATAAAACATCACATTTTTAACACCTACAATCACGCAAGCACTGGAACCTATTGCGACCTCTTTCTTCACACGACATCGACCAAATCACTATAGATGACCTAGGCATCCTAATAAATAGTATGCCTACAGTTCCCTTCATCGAACTAATAACTGAATTAGCAATCCGACTCACCACAGAATTATCACGATTAATATACCTAGTCAGACCATTCATTAATCCACTAGCACAAATAACAAATTTGCTTACCCTGACTAATTTGACATGATAGTCGGAAGCACGACGATTCCCATACGACGAAGAAGACGGAGTAGCCACTCCTGAATCAGGCTTCTTGTCGAGCGTCCGACGAGTGTCGCACGAGCCTTGCTGTTACACCATCGGATCTCACTGAAGACAGACCTACCTCCCACCTCCTAGCCATGCGATGTCATGACGAATTCTTAACACTGGATCGCACCCGATTCAGCAACCCACGCGCTGAGACGTCGAGAGCAAAACAGGGTCCATCAGAGTACTATAATCGCAGGAAGAATAAACCGCAAACCGAACAACCAGCCAAACCAAACTCGTCTCGCGTGTGTGCTGTCCACAGGCTTGAGACTTTCGTCGAACACACGATGCACGAAGCGCGGCATCGACAACGAGAGGATTTTGTGACATCGCGCAGGGAAACTCCAAGCTACGGCCAGCGCGCAGAAAGCAAAGCGCGCGCACGGAGTTGGGCGCGAGCAATGGCCGAGTAGGCAAAGGGAGGAACAGAGCAGAGGCTGGGCGCCAGAGGACAGAGCGGACGAACGTGACTGCGTGCAGGGAGCCGGCATGGGCACGGCTGGGCTGAGGCGGACATGGCCCGGCAGAGCGACGGCCAGGGCCATGGTTGAGGCAAGCAACAGAGAAAAGCAGCAACGACTGGAGCAGAGGGGAGCTCCGTCGCCAGGACGAGTAGATCGGCGCGACGTGGCTCTGAACGAGCACAGACAGGCACGTGCCAGACAAGGACACGAACAGGGAGGTTGCTGGCTTGCCGTGGCTGAGCAGGACGACGGCTATGAGGGGCCTCGACAACTTGGAGGAGCAGAGGACATTGGCGAGCTCGGCTGGGACTCGCTGATGGAGAACCGGCCAGGCGCGGTCAAGCAGGGAACTGCGCGCGACTATGGCGAGGAGCAGGAGATGGGACGACGCGCTGACTGGGCGAGCTCAGTAGAGGAGCACGGCGCGCGCAGAAGCTCCGGCGAGCAGCAGGGGCGCGGCCATGGGAGAGAGCAGGAAACCGCGCGAGGAAGCAGAGCGCGCGTAGGAGAGATGGAGGGAGGAGCGGCCGGCCGAGCTGCGGAGGATAGAAGACGCCGCAGGGAGGAGCTTGGCTAATGCTCCACGGTACGGCCAGAGAGGAGACAACGTGGGAGATAAGAACGCTGCCGTAGGGCTAGAAGATTGTTGTACGTGAGGCAGAGGATGGCTAGGAGATAAGTCTGCTGCCGTAGGCGGCGGCTGATGGAAAAAATATCAGCGGCCAAAAGAAATAAATAAATCTTGTGCTCGGTAAGAACGCCGGAAAATGAGGAGAGGAAATAAAAAAAGAATTTCTCTTCTCTTTTTTATTACAAATGCGTGTATATGATAAAGCTATCAAAAGATGTATCAAAATATAAATATTTTGGGGTTTTGACATTAGAGTCTAAAATATGTATAAAAGAGTTGAACCAAAACAAGGCTGACAACAATATTTAGATAGGGTTCAATTTGGGCGAAAGTCAAATAGACCAAATTAAAATGACACTTGGGCTATATATATTATTTTCTCGGATTTTGAACTAGCAAATTGAACCGGCCGACACTTGATTTGGTTTAAGTTAACACGGGTTCATTTATGTAAATAGCCTGCACCTAATAGTGTCTCTACCGAATTCGTAGAGAGTGCTCGAACAAGAGCGAAATAGATAGGTGACGTTTCTAACCCACCTTATTCGATTAATTTTAAACTGGCGCTAGACCATGTCATTATCTTCGTGGTTTTAGACTGTGCTAGATTTGATTCGGAACCGGAAAATTTTATCCACAGGCTGAACAGGGAAACAAATTAATTATGAATACTCAGTACCAGCTCTAATTATCTTGATCAAATTTAATTTTGAGTTAATACTTTTGTCATTGAGTTCTAATGAATTTATTTAGGATGAACTCAGAAGGCCGAACTAAAATTTTCAAATTCGTCTTTGCGCGAGCGATGAATTTTAAATAATCACCAGGCTTGCCAATTTTCTGGAACAATTATGTCCTGACTTCGCAAAGCAGTTAGAACAGTCCGGATAGACAAAGACGGAAAAGATATCAAAATTTTTGATAGTTGAATGTTAGAACATAGAGACCGTTATTATTGCCGATATTCTGTGCTTGAGTTCATGAGCACAGTTTAACAGGAGGTAAACACCAGGAGTGTTACAACCCTCCCCCCTTAAAAGAATCTCGTCCCGAGATTCGGAGTGAAAGACTTTTAAGAGCAGAGAAGCATGTAATTCCTGTCCATATCAACGATAGCATAAGGCAGTTCCATGCAAAGGCGAGTATCTCAGTATGTGGTTTCTCTAGTGGATATAGCATATATCGCCGTAAGCTAACTTAGAAATGTCCATTAGTACAAACAATGTCCGCCAGAAGAACACTTAAGGTTCCATGTGTGCAGTTTGCTTTTTCTGATGACACTGTACTATCTGAGTCTGTTGGGCGAGCGACAAATACGTGATTTTACCCAAACAGAACCAGATACAACCTCTTGGGTAACACACAGAAAGGGGTTTACCAACAAGTGGTCACGATAAGTTCATACGAGACGGGTGTGGTTGTCGAATAACACCACAGTTGACCCGTGGCTAGACAGAAAATCCAAGTCCGTGGATGGTGATATAGATTCGAGAAAATAACCAGCGGAAGGATCTGTAGATGTAGTCTTTGCAACCAACCCATTTTATCAAGCACTAGGCATGGCTCGATATGATCACACACGCTGGAAAAGCACGCGTGAGACGGTCAAGGCGTGACTAGAGCGATAATTAGGTGGTTATTGGCCGACTTAATCTCGATTCTTGTAAGTGCTTTCTTCAAGGTGGGTTAAACCAGAGTGAGTTTAGACAACTCGACAAATCGATCTCTAAACTCAACCTTTGTTCACAATGCAGTTACAAGTTAGTAAAACCAACTTGTTGAACTACTTTTGACATTGAGCAGGTCCTCTCAATACCATCGGGAAGCCAAGGGTTGAGAGTTCACATTTGCTAACAGGAGATCATGCACTTGGGTAGAAATCCATTTGGTTAGGTTGTTCATCCGTTTCTTCATACGAGATGAACAGACTTGGTTCGGGAATACATAGATTAAACAAGGGAGCGAATGAACAAACTCCTGCATCTTAGCAACAGGGGAAATCCAATCTCCATTTTGAGAGCTAATCAGTTGTTTTCCAACATTAAAAAGCTCCAAGGCTTCACCTTTACACAAAGGATGTAAAGGGAACGTGTATGTGTGAAGTCACCATCAAAGTCAAGGAAAAGAAACCACATATGAAAGGGGTATGCCCTTTTGATCCAACAAAGATGATAGATGTTGCTTGGTCACTTCGACAATCAACACTGAAATTGTTTTAAGGAAGGAGTCCACGGAAGATCACACATTAGTGTAGTTCCACAATGGATCACGGCTAGAGACCTTGATACCAGCATCTGACGAGTAGCATAGCCCTGTGTGCGCATTCACAGGAGGCTCTCAGTTTCGCTGCGGCACCATAAGTCCTTAATCGTGACACCACTACCGAACTGGCACCAATAATGAATCTTACATAGCAAAAAAAAAAGATTGTGCTAAGATAACGCATTGACATAGTCTCATAATGGATTACAACTACTGGCTGTGATACCAGCGCGTGCCGAGCAGCACAACCATGTGTGCGCCCACACAGAAGGCCCTCGGTTTCGTCACAGCACCACCGGTTTTAGTCATAACACCATTATTAGATATAACCAATAAGAAATCTCACGTGACACAAATGAATTGGGCAACAGTGACAATATACAAGGAGATACTCCACCTATAAGAATGGTTACAAGTAGAGAACCAAATAGATTATGGCCCGATGAAATGAACAAAACACGTCCATAACCTAAATTGGTTGATGAAGGGAGTATGATGGGAGACTGTTAATTCAGCCCCAGGCATATTTCTATGCCCATCATAGAGATTACAAGGTCAAGGATTAGTATCTGATTAGATATGGGGGAAAACAATCATAAGGTTAGGTTGGTATGCCTTCGATAGATACAAAGAAACCCAAGGCATCAAACTTAAGAAAATAATCGAACATGCCTTTCCTAGGTTAGGTTGATAAGGCAATGATGTGATCATCAAGAACAGGCAAACTAGAATTAGGGCCTGAGTACACTTTATGTCCAGCAATAAATTATCTAAGCATTTATTTGTATGTGTTTGGTCATGAAGTGATAACGGAAAATTCAAATTTGGGTCTCGGTTCACTAAATAAGAACATGTCCTAGTTTTGGGTTTAGGCAAACAAATCACCAACCTTCTATCGGCACATCGAGTACCATAACAAACACATATATAACCCTAAATAGGTTACCTAAAGAACGGAGGATAGCTATTTCATCGAAGTTCATAATTCAACATTACACCACAATATCTACAATCAATGGTTACTAGAATAAGGATGAGAGAAGCATTTTGGGTGTATAGGTGACAAACATGATGCAACAATCAAGATGCATGCTCGTCCTATACGTCCTCACTGATTTTGCCAACAAAACGTGGCAATAACGTTCTATCTTGGTGGCATACTAACGACTCTCTCGATATTTTGCTAGTCGTCAGCTACACATACATTTTCGAGGTTAGTGTACCTGCAGAAAATTCCATCACAACCCATTTTCCCATGATGCAAGGTCCACACATGACAGCTTATCACAGTGTATACTCCATATATTGCTATATGGAGGCTAGCTCATCATTGAGAGCCGAGCCACGCATAGGCGCCGTTGCCACACTTTAACCATAGGGCAACTCATTATGGTAAGTCACCTTCTTACCTGAGCGTAGGTGCGTCGTTACAAGTACATTACACTTCTCAGTATTCCCATGTCTGTATACCCATACACATCCATGGGGTACTGAATTCCCGGAAAAGTAATTACTCCACATCGCAGCCTTCATATATACATATGTGGAACATGTATATAATCAAGCGCCACAATTAAGCACTTCCCTAGACCGACGTTTGTTCGGTCATGCTCTCACATCTCACCTTACCTTCAGCGTCGATCCATTCCAAACTGAATGGCCTCAAAAATAACAATACACATGTATGCAATACCCCGGTTGTGGGTTAGTGATTTTGAACTAAGCCACCTGATAGTCCTTAACTTAGGGCTTAATAGAGGATGTCACTAGCATTATAGTTTTTCAAAACTGTTTTTCAAAGCCAAACAATGTGTTTAGTTGAAAATAGGTTTTTCGAAACCAAAACTTTTGTTTTGAAAATACGTATGTGACCGTATATACTTAATCCTGCTCTGATACTTGTAACACCCTAAATTTCATTTTGAGAATATAGTAATTTTTTTATCTTGAATTAGAACATATATTTTTTTTTCCTCTCCTTACAATTCCCATAACATTTGAAGTCATATCTCCTTAAATAAAATTTTTATAACAAAAATTCAATAAAAATATTCTTATATAAAATTAGCCTTTATTTAAGTTTATAAGTATTAATGTGAGAGCATTTTTTTTAAGAGATCATACAATAGAAACTATTATTCTTAAAATAATTACATTGGTGCTACATATTCAAAAAGCAATTTCTTATGTAGAGTAATAAATGAATGGATATATATATGTATAAATAAAATGAATATTGCACCATGTTGGATTCTGATTGTGCATTTTGTTTGAGATAGAAAATTCAAACTCGGATTCAAAAAAATGAATTCAATTGGAAATAGGAATAGAAAATGAATGGGAAGGCAAGAATATATACTTATTAAAAATAAATAAATAATCCAAACAACAAAGTCTAAATTTCCTTCGGGATTATGTTTGATTTTAGGAATCTGAAATTCAAAATAAAAATTTGAATTTGGTTTGAATACTTAAAATTGGATTTGAAAACAAAAACAGAAAACATATAAAAGAAAAGAATAAAACAAAGGTTAACCTAACTGGGCCACGACTTGGTATTCGGCCCATCTCCCCTTTCTTTCTATTCCCCACGGCCCACTCTCCTTTTCCCGTCACACTGCTTCCCCCGTCTCACTAGCGCGCGGGACCCAGTAGTCAGACCGCGTCTTCCTCGGTTTGTTACGCCTGAAGCCGTTCTCTCCGCCGCGGAAGTCGCCTGGGAGCTCGCTGGGGCCGTTGTGTTCGGGCGGGGTCTTCGCCGCGGTATCCGCGACTACCTGGGCGCCCATGAATAAGTAGTGCGCCTCGTGGTCTCTCCTCCCCATCCCCCACTTGCTGCACGATACCCGCCACCGCGACTTCGCCCCACGCCGTGGACTACTGTCGATTAGCCGTCCCTGCTGGTAAGATTCATGCCCTCCGCGCCCCTCTTCCTCCCTTGAACATGCTCCATCAAGCCGAACTCGTAGTTACCCAAACCATGACCGAAATTTAGTCACCGAAGTTGTTGCGGTCGTGAAATCCACTTGGTGGCGTGGGCGCAGTCACCGTCGGCCTCCTTTGGGGATTGGAGTGTTCTAGGATGTTCGTCTAGATCCCTGCTACGTGAAGCGGCCACCAATTTGAGGAACGGCCGGGCGAGGAGGCCTTGATTCCTCACCGGAGTGCGAATCTGGGGCGGAACTCCCCCTTCCCGTGGACAGCTCGCTGGCGCCGGTAATCCCTGGTACAGTGCCCTTACCCGTGTTCACTTCCGTCAGAGCAACATGTAGGGCCATTGAATCGGGGTAGGGACCAACCATGCCGGGGATTAGCCCCGCCGGTGATGTCTTCGTCGCGTCCGGGGTACAGCACCGCCGTCTTCGGGCATAGGATGGAGGAAGAAAGGCCCCGGCCGTCGATCAACCTGTGTACGGGTAGATTAAAACGCTGATACATGTTTGCTTCAGTGAACCATGGCCGTCTGATCAAATACCGGTGGTTGCGATTAAGCGCGCGCATACCCCTTCGGTAGGACCATCCCGAGTCGTCCGATCTAGATCCCGTGACCCAGATTCAATCTCGGACGCTTTAAATATGTGCTGTTGATCTCTAATCCAACGGCGCATGTCACATACCGGTTCGGGGTGACTGGGATCTAATCTGAACCGCCCAGATTAGATCGTGTGGCTCACACGAGTTGATACCCCTTCCCCGAGTGACTTTTGCATAAAAGACCCTAAGGAATATTGAAACTAACCCGCCGTCCATGCGGGTGTGGTTCTGAGTGTTGAAGAACATTTGCGCAGGGGCCCCTATACTTTACAGAATTTGAGGCGCAGTCCAGTGGATAGGAAAAATCATAGAAAATGATTTAGAAAATGATTTTTAATGTTAAAATAAATCAGAAACTTATTTAATTCATAACTAATTCATTTTAGCTCCTTTTTGACCCATTCCAGTTGCAATAATTTTATTTTAATATTGTATATCAACTAGTAACATTGTTTAGCCATGAAACTTGAAGCAAAATTGTTCATTTGAATTAATCTGTTTTAGGTGCTTAATAACTTCAGAAATTCATAACTAAATAACTATAACTCCAAATTTAGTGATTCTTGTTCCTACGATCTCGTAGCAACGCATAGATTATTATTATTCAGTTTGTACTTATGTTTGGTGTAATGTTAATTTTGTCTATACCATGTTTGCTTGAATTGCTACGACTAGCGGTGAGGTCACGAGTCATTTGAAGATCATCCTGGTACCTGGATTCTCAAGACCCAGGCAAGTTGTGCCCTTGACCACTTTTTACCCAATAATGTTCTTTAATATCAATTATCCATGCATAGGTTAATTTTGATGGGACCCAATAGGTCACCCTAGATTTGTTTATCTCACTACCTTGTTTACCCCTGAATCACTTGGGTAGTTTGCTATTGCTTTATATGGTTTTGGGATGATCATTTATTACCTCTATGTTCCAATTCTTGTTGTATTTCTGTTTATGTTCATGTTGATATCATTAATGTTAATTGGAACATAGAGCTTAACTTGAGTAAAACGTGCCACCACAAGGGAGGAATGGGACCCCTTGGCTGATTAATTAGGAAAGCTAGTGGAAGACTACCTTACCCGAAAGGGGCAAGGGCAGTAGGGGAGTGATCAGTGTAGGGAGGCCCTCGGGAGGATTTTGCTGCGATGGCGGTCCTGCAAGGGATTCCTGCATTGGAACTTCCTATAAACTGTAGCGGGTTTTCGGAAGCTAGTGGAACTTTGTAAAGGCCTCGTAGTGGATCCCTAGCCATTCACCTCGGTAGTGTCTAAGGGCCTTGCAAACCCTGGCGACATGGGATACACGACTTGTGGGTAAAGGGTACAACCTCTGCAGAGTGTAAAACTGGTATACTAGCCGAGCTCACGGTCATGAGCAGCTCAGGACTCTCTGATGTTTAAATTATGGAACTAAATTCAATTTGTCATATGCATTGCATCGCAGGTGAAGTTGTTATTTTTGTTCTACTACTTAATTGGGTTTGGTATTTACTTATACTTAGTAACTGCTAATAAAATTTTGACCAACTTTAAAAGCAATGCTCAGCTCTAACCATCCTCTTTGGTAAGCCTTACACTTCACGTGAGCTCCCACCTTTGGCGAGTTCATGCACATTATTCCCCACAACTTGTTGAGCGATGAACGTATGTGAGCTCACTCTTGCTGTCTCACACACCCCACAGGTCAAGAACAGGTACCACCGGATGAGGCACATGGAGGATGCTGTGATGAGTTCGTGAGTGGTCTAGGCCGTCGTCTCCCAGTCAACTTTGGGTTGCTGGACCGTTGTCTCCTTATAATGAAATTATTTATTTTGTATAGAACTCCTGTTATATATAAAGTTGTGACATTCGATCCTGTGCCACTATACATCATATGTGTGAGACTTGGTCCCAGCATACCTGGTGTTTATGTTAGCACCCGGGTTTTGGACCCCTAAAATCCGGGTGTTACAGAAGTGGTATCAGAGGAATGTTGACTGTAGGACGAAACCTAGATAGAACTGGACAACCCTTACCTACTTACCTTTGCTACTCTGGTTCTTTTCTAAACTTGACTTAATCTTTTCTCATCTAATTCCGCTTTACTCTAATTATTCTTACCTTTTTCCCTCTAAAGACAAATGTGGATTTCACACTTTGAAATCCTGTGCCTAAAGTAACTTTAGGAATAGGAGACCTAATCCTAGGAACAAAAAAAAACAGAACTATTTTTATAAGTATCTATGCACTTGAATGTTTGTTCTTATGATACTTGCCTGATTTGGATCTTTGATTGAGTGTGATGGGTTGTGGAGTAATATCCACAATTACATCTGCATATACGTATAGGCATAAATAGAATTCATAAGAAAACTAAGCCACTTAGATTATCCTCCATTAAAATGTATCTATCTCATAGAGATCCCTCTAATCTTAAAAGACTCTTCCATATCTTAATAGATTCATCGTATCTTATAAGATTCTCTCTTATCTTAATAGATCCATCTCATCTTAAAAGATACTCATCCTATCTTGAAAAGATTGTATCTCATCCTAATAGATCTAACTGGTCTCAAAAGATTCTATCTTATCTTTATGGATCCATCTTATCCTAACAAGCATACTTATCCACCCTAGTTTAACAACCATGATCTAATGCAAATTAATTAGATCGTATCTAGTCAAACTAGTCATACCAATCTAATCTAGATTCCATCTAATCTAATATGATCTAATCTAATGTGGTCTACTTAAACAGATTAGTGATGCTGGTAGAAGAGATTAAACCCTACTAGTCAGGTATTAACTTAACTTCGCACATTAGACCAACTCAACCATGGGCATAAGATCTAACCTAGCCAATAGAGTCTTGATAGATGCATAATCTATCTATCTCCACCTAACCTTAAATAAACTTTTAACCTACATCTTGTAGCCTATCTCACCCATATATATCTCTCATCTTGACAGATTCTATCTTACCCTTAGATATTCACCTTATACGACTGGTTACCTCAATCTGAACATAAAACAAAGATTAAGCCCTACTAAAGAATCTTCAGATTATAACCAGCTACTAGCTTATTTATTCCGCTTATTGAATAATTTCCTTTGCAAAACTATTACCATATGCTTCTAACTTTCATGGTCAATACCAGGAAAGGAAAGATTATCACGTAACAGCAAACAGAAATGAATCCTCCAAATCCTCCACCTGTTGAAATCGATCAAGTGATTGCTGCCCAAAGACTGGTAATACAACAATTAACAGACCTGGTGACCGAGATGCAAAACCAGATAAGACAACAACGCGAGGAAATACGTCAGGTCCGCCAAGAAATAAGGCAAGCACGGTTGGAGAGACAACAACAACAACAACCTCCACCACCACCACCAGCTCCACCAAGCTACATAGATATAAATTATGATGATTTGTAAGATCTAGATGTTGTTATAGTTAGTAGATGATATGATATTGTTTTAGAAGGAATAATAAGGTCTATTGACCCTATGTTTTGTTAAAGAATTATACCTCATGCTGAGATTTCTTTGTTTGTGCATATGTTCCGAGAACAATATGAGCATACATCCCTTTTATTACTAATCTCGAGGACGAGATTATTTTTAAGGGGGGTAGGATTTGTAACACCCTAAATTTCATTTTGAGAATATAGTAATTTTTTTTATCTTGAATTAGAACATATATTTTTTTTCCTCTCCTTACAATTCCCATAACATTTGAAGTCATATCTCCTTAAATAAAATTTTTATAACAAAAATTCAATAAAAATATTCTTATATAAAATTAGCCTTTATTTAAGTTTATAAGTATTAATGTGAGAGCATTTTTTTAAGAGATCATACAATAGAAACTATTATTCTTAAAATAATTACATTGGTGCTACATATTCAAAAAGCAATTTCTTATGTAGAGTAATAAATGAATGGATATATATATGTATAAATAAAATGAATATTGCACCATGTTGGATTCTGATTGTGCATTTTGTTTGAGATAGAAAATTCAAACTCGGATTCAAAAAAATGAATTCAATTGGAAATAGGAATAGAAAATGAATGGGAAGGCAAGAATATATACTTATTAAAAATAAATAAATAATCCAAACAACAAAGTCTAAATTTCCTTCGGGATTATGTTTGATTTTAGGAATCTGAAATTCAAAATAAAAATTTGAATTTGGTTTGAATACTTAAAATTGGATTTGAAAACAAAAACAGAAAACATATAAAAGAAAAGAATAAAACAAAGGTTAACCTAACTGGGCCACGACTTGGTATTCGGCCCATCTCCCCTTTCTTTCTATTCCCCACGGCCCACTCTCCTTTTCCCGTCACACTGCTTCCCCCGTCTCACTGGCGCGCGGGACCTAGTAGTCAGACCGCGTCTTCCTCGGTTTGTTACGCCTGAAGCCGTTCTCTCCGCCGCGGAAGTCGCCTGGGAGCTCGCTGGGGCCGTTGTGTTCGGGTGGGGTCTTCGCCGCGGTATCCGCGACTACCTGGGCGCCCATGAATAAGTAGTGCGCCTCGTGGTCTCTCCTCCCCATCCCCCACTTGCTGCACGATACCCGCCACCGCGACTTCGCCCCACGCCGTGGACTACTGTCGATTAGCCGTCCCTGCTGGTAAGATTCATGCCCTCCGCGCCCCTCTTCCTCCCTTGAACATGCTCCGTCAAGCCGAACTCGTAGTTACCCAAACCATGACCGAAATTTAGTCACCGAAGTTGTTGTGGTCGTGAAATCCGCTTGGTGGCGTGGGCGCAGTCACCGTCGGCCTCCTTTGGGGATTGGAGTGTTCTAGGATGTTCGTCTAGATCCCTGCTACGTGAAGCGGCCACCAATTTGAGGAACGGCCGGGCGAGGAGGCCTTGATTCCTCACCGGAGTGCGAATCTGGGGCGGAACTCCCCCTTCCCGTGGACAGCTCGCCGGCGCCGGTAATCCCTGGTACAGTGCCCTTACCCGTGTTCACTTCCGTCAGAGCAACATGTAGGGCCATTGAATCGGGGTAGGGACCAACCATGCCGGGGATTAGCCCCGCCGGTGATGTCTTCGTCGCGTCCGGGGTACAGCACCGCCGTCTTCGGGCATAGGATGGAGGAAGAAAGGCCCCGGCCGTCGATCAACCTGTGTACGGGTCAGATTAAAACGCTGATACATGTTTGCTTCAGTGAACCATGGCCGTCTGATCAAATACCGGTGGTTGCGATTAAGCGCGCGCATACCCCTTCGGTAGGACCATCCCGAGTCGTCCGATCTAGATACCGTGACCCAGATTCAATCTCGGACGCTTTAAATATGTGCTGTTGATCTCTAATCCAACGGCGCATGTCGCATACCGGTTCGGGGTGACTGGGATCTAATCTGAACCGCCCAGATTAGATCGTGTGGCTCACACGAGTTGATACCCCTTCCCCGAGCGACTTTTGCATAAAAGACCCTAAGGAATATTGAAACTAACCCGCCGTCCATGCGGGTGTGGTTCTGAGTGTTGAAGAACATTTGCGCAGGGGCCCCTATACTTTACAGAATTTGAGGCGCAGTCCAGTGGATAGGAAAAATCATAGAAAATGATTTAGAAAATGATTTTTAATGTTAAAATAAATCAGAAACTTATTTAATTCATAACTAATTCATTTTTAGCTCCTTTTTGACCCATTCCAGTTGCAATAATTTTATTTTAATATTGTATATCAACTAGTAACATTGTTTAGCCATGAAACTTGAAGCAAAATTGTTCATTTGAATTAATCTGTTTTAGGTGCTTAATAACTTCAGAAATTCATAACTAAATAACTATAACTCCAAATTTAGTGATTCTTGTTCCTACGATCTCGTAGCAACGCATAGATTATTATTATTCAGTTTGTACTTATGTTTGGTGTAATGTTAATTTTGTCTATACCATGTTTGCTTGAATTGCTACGACTAGCGGTGAGGTCACGAGTCATTTGAAGATCATCCTGGTACCTGGATTCTCAAGACCCAGGCAAGTTGTGCCCTTGACCACTTTTTACCCAATAATGTTCTTTAATATCAATTATCCATGCATAGGTTAATTTTGATGGGACCCAATAGGTCACCCTAGATTTGTTTATCTCACTACCTTGTTTACCCCTGAATCACTTAGGTAGTTTGCTATTGCTTTATATGGTTTTGGGATGATCATTTATTACCTCTATGTTCCAATTCTTGTTGTATTTCTGTTTATGTTCATGTTGATATCATTAATGTTAATTGGAACATAGAGCTTAACTTGAGTAAAACGTGCCACCACAAGGGAGGAATGGGACCCCTTGGCTGATTAATTAGGAAAGCTAGTGGAAGACTACCTTACCCGAAAGGGGCAAGGGCAGTAGGGGAGTGATCAGTGTAGGGAGGCCCTCGGGAGGATTTTGCTGCGATGGCGGTCCTGCAAGGGATTCCTGCATTGGAACTTCCTATAAACTATAGCGGGTTTTCGGAAGCTAGTGGAACTTTGTAAAGGCCTCGTAGTGGATCCCTAGCCATTCACCTCGGTAGTGTCTAAGGGCCTTGCAAACCCTGGCGACATGGGATACACGACTTGTGGGTAAAGGGTACAACCTCTGCAGAGTGTAAAACTGGTATACTAGCCGAGCTCACGGTCATGAGCAGCTCAGGACTCTCTGATGTTTAAATTATGGAACTAAATTCAATTTGTCATATGCATTGCATCGCAGGTGAAGTTGTTATTTTTGTTCTACTACTTAATTGGGTTTGGTATTTACTTATACTTAGTAACTGCTAATAAAATTTTGACCAACTTTAAAAGCAATGCTCAGCTCTAACCATCCTCTTTGGTAAGCCTTACACTTCACGTGAGCTCCCACCTTTGGCGAGTTCATGCACATTATTCCCCACAACTTGTTGAGCGATGAACGTATGTGAGCTCACTCTTGCTGTCTCACACACCCCACAGGTCAAGAACAGGTACCACCGGATGAGGCACATGGAGGATGCTGTGATGAGTTCGTGAGTGGTCTAGGCCGTCGTCTCCCAGTCAACTTTGGGTTGCTGGACCGTTGTCTCCTTATAATGAAATTATTTATTTTGTATAGAACTCCTGTTATATATAAAGTTGTGACATTCGATCCTGTGCCACTATACATCATATGTGTGAGACTTGGTCCCAGCATACCTGGTGTTTATGTTAGCACCCGGGTTTTGGACCCCTAAAATCCGGGTGTTACAATACTAGCTGTGGCAGAACCTCCCAAGGTATCGGGCCCACATGCACCTGTCTTGTCCCAAAGACCTCAGACGGCTATGCATGTGCACCAGATAACTTAACAGGATCCGTCCGATTGCCCCAAGGACATCGGATAAACCACTTATAACCAAGATCGCAGGATTAAGTAACACAAATCACACACACCAATATTTTTGCAGCAGAAATCTTATTACCAAATTTTCCAAGTTACAAAAATTTTACCTTATTTTACCAGAGTGATTACAAAAGTATAAGTTTGAAATATATGCTAGCTTAAGGGACCGTCCTCAATAAGAAGTATAGAAGGGTTACTTAGACTTATAAGAAGGCCGAGCCCACCAGCACTTAACACCATCATCCGCAGCACAAAACTATAACCTAAAAAACAATAGGGAATAAAACCGTAAGTACGCAAGTACTCAGCAAGACTTACCCGACTAAAGAAAAGACTCTCAAGGGTATGCTGGTTAAATAGGAATCAAGGAAAAGGCTTTAGCAAGAATCAACTTAGATACTTTTGCAAAAATAGCTTACTAAAGTGAGTCCTTACTTTC
Source organism: Zea luxurians (assembly GCA_029449295.1). Lineage (NCBI taxonomy): Eukaryota > Viridiplantae > Streptophyta > Magnoliopsida > Poales > Poaceae > Zea > Zea luxurians. The sequence goes on along the minus strand of JAOPSE010000002.1, from coordinate 80,909,512 downwards.
AACATTTTAATGCTAGATTAAGTATTAATAGACCTTGTTTGCATCTAGTCTAATTTCACCATCACATTAATCAATCCAACATGATTTTTGGCTCATTAAGATTCCATCCATGACTTAGATTGCAGGGCAGTGACCAAGTCTTCATGTCCGCGAAGTTACGGCGATCCGAATCGATTATACTCAGCTGAGGATCTCCAATCACACGACATATGTAGCACTTAACCCTTGCATATGTCAACTCGCCACCGGGGTTCTTAAGACCAGATCAGGTTCATGCCAACCGAGAGCACAGATACACCACCGTCCAGCCTCTTGCCACGGAGGGTACACGCTACTCTCGCCATCTCTCCACTCCCATTGCGTGTTATCTTATTCTGGTATTAGTCTGCCCGAGGCAAAGCTTACCCATGATGAGGCATGTGACCAGTTAAAGGGTCCTCGATCATCAAGCCTACATTCAGTATAATCCTTAATCAACCTAGGTAGAACATCACCTGTTCCTAGCCCAAGTCCCGATTTAAGTACTTCCATCCTTAGGATTGTTTGTGTTCCTCAGGACAAAAAGAGCATCACAGGGAACTTTGCAGTAAGATCCCACCATTGCTCCCAAAGAAAATATTCTTGCAGGCAAAAGCCATCGTTCCTCAGGATAACCCCTGAGCTAGGCATTGTTGCAAAAGACAAACTCTATCCACAAGATCTAAGCAAGGCTATCCATTTTTATAAATCATATTTTGATACTTTATCAGAAGTATCTATAAAAGTATGGATATCAAGGAAGGCAATGCATCAAAGGGTTTCCAAGCAACTCCTATAAACCTAATGCACATTCACTAGACTTAAAGTGTGTAAAAATAATTTAAAATCACAAGGAAGGGGTTGCATGCACCGGGGCTTGCCTGGAATAAACACTAGGTAGTGTTTGTTAAGTGGCGACCACTTGGCGATCAGCTTTTGTTCTGATACTTGTTTCGTCTGTCCATCTTCAGTTCCGTTCATCAGCACCATCTTATGGTCGACTGAGTTCTGTTCTCCGCATCACGTGGTTAATTCACGTACCTGAATGAAATGCATTATGCACATGAATGCATATCGATAGGAATATTACAAACCTAAATAGTGCTACGCGATAGCGAATTAAACAACTAGAGGCGAGGCGTTGTACAACTTCATACGATATACGAGTAAGCGCAATAGTCATAAAATAATAAATTATACATACTAATTACAACACTCGTGTTTCTCTTGTTTAATCATATTTAATTCTATTATCAAGCAAGAATAAATTATAAACACACACTATCATTTTTAGTTACAATATATCTGTCGGTGTTTCGAAACCCGGGAGGTCCCTGGACCGACGAGTGAATTGTCGCTGCGTGCCCCAGCCCAGATGGGTCGGCGCGAGGCGGAACGCGAAGGGGGAGAAGCAGCCGGAGGGAGACAGGCGTGGGAGGTGGAATCCGCGGCCTTCGTGTTAGCCCCGCGCCCAGGTCGGGTGCGCTTGCAGTAGGGGGTTACAAGCGTCTACGCGGGAGGGAGCGAGTGGCCTTGCAAGAGCGCCGTCCCGTCCTTCCCCGCGCTGCCAACCCTCTGTAAGAGGGCCCTGGACCTCCCTTTTATAGGCGTAAGGAGAGGATCCAGGTGTACAATGGGGGGGTGTAGCAGTGTGCTAACGTGTCTAGCGGAGGAGAGCTAGCGCCCTAAGTACATGCCATCATGGCAGCCGGAGAGGTTTTGGCACGCAGTTCGTGTGGTGTCGTGGCCGTCGGAGGAGCGCTGGAGCCTGGCGGAAGGACAGCTGTCGGGGCTGTCGAGTCCTTGCTGACGTCCTCTTGCTTCCGTAAGGGGGCTGAGAGCCGCCGTCGTCATAGAGCGTGCGGGGTGCCATCATTACTCGTATAGTGGAGCGAGCCAGATGGGACGCCAGTCTTGTTCCCCGTAGCCTGAGTCAGCTCGGGGTAGGGTAATGATGGCGCCTCCTGTTGACGTGGTCGGTCCGTGCCCTAGGTTGGGCGAGGTGGAGGCTCCTCCGAGGTCGAGGTCGAGTCTGTCTTCCAAGGTCGAGGTCAAGTCCGAGCCCCCGGGTCGGACAAGGCGGAGGCCGTCGGCTGAGGCCAGGGCTGAGTCCGAGCCCTGGGGTCGGGCGAAGTGGAGTTCGTCGTCCTTCGGGGCTGAGCCCGAGTCCGAGCCCTGGGGTCGGGCGGAGCGGAGTTCGTCGTCTTCCGGGGCTGAGCCCGAGTCCGAGCCCTGGGGTCGGGCGAAGCGGAGTTCGTCGTCTTCTGGGGCTGAGCCCGAGTCCGAGCCCTGGGGTCGGGTGAAGCGGTGTTCGTCGTCTTCCGGGGCTGAGCCCGAGTCCGAGCCCTGGGGTCGGGCGAAGTGAAGTTCGTCGTCTTCCGGGGCTGAGCCCGAGTTCGAGCCCTGGGGTCGGGCGGAGCGGAGTCTCCCATGGCGCCTAGGGCCGGACTTGGCTGCTGTCAGCCTCACTCTGTCGAGTGGCTCAGCAGTCAGAGCGGCGCAGGCGGCGCTGTCCTCTTGTTAGACCGGTCAGTGGAGCGGCGAAGTGACTACGGTCACTTTGGCTCTGTCGACTGGAGGGCATGCGTCAGGATAAAGGTGTCAGGCCACCTTTGCATTAAATGCCCCTGCGATTTGGTTGGTTGGCGTGGCGATTTGGCCAAGGTTGCTTCTTGGTGAAGACTGGGCCTCGGGCGAGACGTAGATTCTCCGGGGTCGGCTGCCCTTGCCCGAGGCTGGGCTCGGGCGAGGCGTGATCGCGTCCCTCGAATGGACCGATCCTTGACTTAATTGCACCCATCAGGCCTTTGCAGCTTTGTGCTGATGGGGGTTACCAGCTGAGATTTAGGAGCCTTGAGGGTACCCCTAATTATGGTCCCCGACAGTAGCCCCCGAGCCTCGAAGGGAGTGTTAATACTCGCTTGGAGGCTTTTGCCGCACTTTTTTGCAAGGGGACCAGCCTTTTTTGGTTTCATTTTGTTCCGGTGGGTGCGCGCGAGCGCACCCGCCGGGTGTAGCCCCCGAGGCCTCGGAGGAGTAGTTTGACTCCTTCGAGGTCTTAGTGCATTTTGCAACACTTCGGCTGGTCTGGTTGTTCCCTCATGCGAGCTGGCCGTAGCCCGGGTGCACGGTCGGGTCCCAAGTTCTCGGGCTGGTATGTTGACGATGTCAACGGTTTGGCCGGAGCCGGGTTTGCGAGCCTTTGCACAGGGCGAGAGGACGGTCAAGGATGGACTCAACTTTTTTACATACGCCCCTGCGTTGCCTTTCCGCAAGGAGGAGGGGGGAGAGCGCCATGTTGCCCTCGGAGGGCGCCGAACATGGTGTCTCCGGTGAGCTGCTGGCGGGTAATCCGAGTGGACGCTCGTGCCCCATTTGTTAGGGGTCGGCTAGAGGCCCGGAGGCACGCTCCAAAAGTACCTGCGGGTGATCTGCCGGACCCGGTCACCTTTTGACGGGGTCCGAGGGCTCGATGCCTCCCTCTGATGGGATTCCGTTACAAGATCGTTCCCGCTGGTATCGGAAATGTCCTAGGGTACCTCGGGAGCGTAGCCCGAGCCTTGGTTATGTATCGAACGTACCCAGGGTCATCCCTCGCTCTGTGTCTGAGGCGACTGTGAACCCTTCGAGGGCCAGCCTACGAACCCCTGATCAGTAGTGGGCGCGGAGCCCGAGTGGCCTAAGGCGGCCGTTGAACCCTTCCGAGGGGCCGGCCATCGAACCTCTGACCAGTAGTGGGCACAGAACCCAAGCGCTCTGAGGCGGCCGTTGAACCCCTCCGAGGGGCCAGCCTTTGAACCTCTGATCAGTAGGGAGGCTCGGGGCCTGTTTCCTTCACGGAGAAGGATCCTTTTCGGGGTATCCCCCTTTCCCGGTCCCTGTTGTAAGAGAGAGAAAGAGGAAAAGGAAAAGGATACGAAATTGAATGACGTGGCGTACCTTTTTCGACGCGGTCATTATGGCGAAGGCGAAGCGTCGCTTGCTTCTCCTGCCTGAGGCACCGCCCGTCCCGCCGCGGAGTTAATGCGACGAGGCGAGTGGTTTGCGAGGCGGCCGTTGCGCGTGTGCGAACCATTCGAGGAACGGAACACGGGCGCGCCGTCTTCACGCCGTGAGAGAGGGTTCTCTCGCTGCCCCTGGATGGGACGTAAGCTTGGCTGACAACGTGACCGCTGCTCCTGCCCGCCTGCCACTGCCATTACTGCCGGCCCATTTTTGGCCATATTGACCGCCGTGCCTGGCTGGCACTGCTGGGTCATACGCAGGGTTGCCCCGAGTCGTGGTACTGGTTCCGCAGTCGAGGAGGCACGGTAGTGGTGCGAGTGGCGGTGCAGTTGCTCGCACGTAGCAACCGGCGTGCCGGTTGCATGACGTGTGGGCCTGGGCCTCCATGCTGGGCGCGTTGGAGTCGAAGGGGCGCGCCCACTTGGCGTGGTTGCATGCCGACTGCATGGCTATCCACCCTTTCACCCGCTGGTCTGGGCGAAAGTGGAGGAATGCTTGTAACCGCTGGGCAGTTGCATGCCCCGCGCGCGGCGGTTTGGCTCCTTCTGCCCTGGACCAGCTTGCATGACGTGCGGGGCCCAGCCCCCGTGTCGTAGGGGGAGGACCTTGGAGCGTGTTGGAGAACACTCAGCCTGCAACGGCTGAGGACACAAGTGGGGAGAGTTGCCTTTAAAAGGATGGTGACCCCCTTGAAAGACGACCATGTCTTCGCGTTCCCTTATACGTCATGTCTTTCCACCTTCCGAGCCCCCGGATGGGGGACGCCCGCAATCCTTCCGCCTTGTCGTCGGAGGAACGCAACTTCGTGGAAGTTGGTACCTTTCAACCATCGTTCGGCTTCAAGGATTTTCATCAGGCAGCCCGACCGCATCCCCTCACCGGTGGTCACCCAAGATGGTAGCCACCAGCTTGATGGTGGGGAGAAGCGAACCGGGCTGCAACCTCTGCCCCGCCCTCATCTCCAAGGATCTTCATCATTCTTGCTGGGGCGGAGGGTGAGGCGAGCCGGGGGGCTACCTTCGTGTGGGTCGGTAACCCTTTTCTTCCCCCAGCGCCTGGGGGAGAAAGGCATCTTCCAGCCCCGCGGAGGCTTCCCTCAGCCACGCCGGGGAAGGCGGACTGCCGCTGCCCAGCCAGGGTGCAGCATTCCGTCCTTCGTCCGGACGATGGTCGCGCCGCGTACGGGCCGGCCACGCCCAGGTCTTCCTCGCACCGACAGCCGCATCAGAGGGTCGCCCAGCACGTCGTGCGCCGCGAGGGCGGCGCTCATGTTCTGGGTGGCTCCGGCGAGGGCGAGGACTTGCCGGTGCGCCTTGAGGCGCCCGGCGCCTGCTAGCGCGGTGTTGAGGTGGTGGCAGCCGGAGAAGGCTTCTCTGCCGACGAGATTGCCAACTCCGCCTGCACCCCCGGACCTCCGTCCCCTGGCTTGAATGGCTGGTTCTCGTCCTTCGTGGGCGAGAGCCCTCCTGCCGTAGCACCCACCCGGAAGCCGTTGCTGAAGCTGCTTCGCCGCCCAGGGCGGAGGTCGTTGTCGCTGTTGCCGGAACGGGCGACGGCGAGCCACCTGTCGGCCTTCTGTTGCTCCGCAGGCCCCCCAATCATGTGGGGTTGTTCGTACCTGCGGAGGTGGAACCGGAGTTCCGTTTGTAATGGCACTTTGAGTGCCGGTGTCTTGTTCATTACGGCTGTCGGGGCCTGAACATGTATGTATTTTCGGCACGGGGCCGTGTTTTTTCTTCATTTCGAGCACTAAGACTCGCCTGTCGACTATCTGAACCGCTTCACCAAGCGTGAGTCGCCTCGTGCGAAGGTGACGAATGAGGTATCCGTATCCCGGATGCGTAGGAGTCCCTCGGCTCGGTCGGCCTTGCTGTCCGAGGCTTCTCTTGCTTAGTTAAAGGAACCCCTCGGCCGCTCTTCGATGAGCCGAAGCCGGAGGTAGCGGTGTCAGCACGGACAGAGGCAGAGTTGGCTTCGAAAAGAAGATCTGGTCGGTCAGAGCCTGGCCGGGTCATCCACTGGCGGGACCGACGCCGGAGTTGAGCTACCGAGGCCACAAGCCGGGCTGATGTCTTCGGGGGTCAGCTGGCCGAGGCCTCGGGGTGGCCGGCCGAGCCGTCTGCTCGAGCCGGATTCCTGGAGAAGACCCTGGTGGCGATGGCCCGGGTGAGGTGCTGATGTCGTCCTTCAGAGTGGAGATCCTCCAACCGTGTCGCCATCCGAGGCTAGGTCAGACCCCACCGAAGGTGCAGTTGACGCCGAGGGTGTTGCTGCCCCCTTCAACTGTCGAGGTCCGAGCCTGCAGGATCGGGTTGTCTTGTAGTGTGTGCATGTTTTCTACGGCCGCCGAGGCCCAAACACACTGTCGTCGTGTTGTGAAGCTATGTCCCTTTTCCTCTTGTTTCGAGTATCCGGACTTATTTGTCGGTAACAGAATTGTTTGTGCGGGCGAGAGTTGCTTTTCACGGAAGGTGATGAGTGAGGTATCCGTATCCTGGAGGCGTAGGAATCCCTCGGCTCGGTCGGCCTTGCCGCTTACACGCACTCTTACTCGTCCATAGGGTTCTGTCACCGACGCAGTCGAGAAGGCCCGAAAAATCGTTCCGACAGAGGAGCTTTCGAGCGTGAAGACATGTTCGGTCCGCGGAATCACTTATCCGAGCGCGAGTTACTTATCGCAGAAGGTGATGAGTGAGGTGTCCATATCCTGGAGGCGTAGGAGTCCCTCGGCTCGGTCAGCCTTGGCTGCTTACGTGTACTCCATCGTTTTCAGGATCCACTTTCGAAGTAGTCGAAAAGCACGAAAGGCATTCTGGCAGAAAAGATTTTTTTCTTTTTTCGAGGAAAATTTCGACGCAGAGGGGGTTCCCCCCTTCTAGCCCCCGAGGGAGGGTCGGGCTTTGCCGAGGCAAGGCTGACCCTTCCTTGACGACCAGACTTTGTGTGTGAACAGGGTTTACGAATAACTTGGAAGCATCTTAAGGGTAGAAGCGACGTAGCTGTTGGATGTTCCAAGCGTTGCTGTAGACCTTGCCTTGACTGTTGGCCAGCTTTTATGTTCCGGGCTTCAGAATTTTGGCGACGACGAACGGCCCTTCCCAGGGAGGCGTGAGTTTGTGCCGCCCTCGGGCGTCTTGTCGCAGCTGAAGCACCAGGTCGCCCACCTGGAGGTCTCGGGACCGAACCCCTCGGGCGTGGTAGCGTCGCAGGGACTGCTGGTACCGCGCCGAGTGTAGTAAGGCCATGTCCCGAGCCTCCTCCAGCTGGTCTAGTGAGTCTTCTCGATTAGCTCGATTGCTTTGGTCGGCATAGGCCCTCGTCCTCGGGGAACCGTATTCTAAGTCTATGGGCAAGATGGCTTCGGCCCCATAGACTAGAAAGAACAGTGTGAAGCCCGTGGCTCGGCTCGGCGTTGTCCTCAGACTCCAGACCACCGAGGGGAGTTCCTTCATCCACCGCTTACCGAACTTGTTGAGGTCGTTGTAGATCCGAGGCTTGAGTCCTTGCAGAATCATGCCGTTGGCACGTTCTACCTGCCCATTTGTCATGGGGTGGGCCACGGCGGCCCAGTCCACCCAGATGTGGTGATCCTCGCAGAAGTCCAGGAACTTCCTGCCGGTGAACTGGATGCCGTTGCGTGTGATGATGGAGTTTGGGACCCCAAAGCGATGGATGATGTTGGTGAAGAACACCACCGCCTATTCGGACCTGATGCTGTTTAGGGGTCGGACCTCGATCCACTTGGAGAATTTGTCGACGGCGACCAGTAGGTGCGTGTAGCCCCCGGGTGCCTTCTGCAAGGGGCCGACTAGGTCTAGACCCCACACAGCAAACGACCAGGTGATGGGTATGGTCTGTAGAGCCTGAGCGGGCAGGTGGGTCTGCCTCGCGTAGAACTGACACCCTTCGCAGGTGCGAACAATTCTAGGGGCGTCGGCCACCGCCGTCGGCCAGTAGAAACCTTGTCGGAAGGCGTTTCCAACAAGGGCTCGAGGTGCTGCGTGATGGCCGCAAGCCCCCGAGTGTATCTCTTGTAAGAGCTCCTGACCTTCGGCGATGGAAATGCATCGCTGGAGGATGCCCGAGGGGCTGCGATGGTAGAGCTCCTTCTCGTCTCCCAGCAAGACGAACGACTTGGCGCGCCGTGCCAACCGCCGAGCTTCGGCTCGGTCGGGGGTAGCTCTCCTCGGTGGAGATATTGCAGGTACAGGGTCTGCCAGTTTCGATTAGGCGTGACCTTGCTCCGCTCCCCCTCGACGCGCAGTGCCTCACCCTCGGGGGCCGAGGGTACCTCGGGCTGAGCCGAGGGTGCCTCGGGATGAGCCGAGGTCGCCTCGGACTGAGCCGAGGGTGCCTTGGGCTGGGCCGAGGCCTTCTCGGGCTCGGGCGTGTCGTCGGTCTTGACGGAGAGTTGATGCAGGTCTCGGGAGAATACATCCAGGGGAACCGTTGTTCGCCCCGAGGCTATTTTAGCCAGCTCGTCCGCAGTCCCGTTGTAGAGTCGGTCGATGTGGTTGAGCTCGAGCCCGTAGAACTTGTCTTCCAAGCGCCGAACCTCATCGCAGTAGGCTTCCATCTTCGGGTCGCGGCAGTGGGAGTTCTTCATGACTTGGTCGATGACGAGCTGCGAGTCACCGTGAGCGTCGAGGCGTTGGACTCCTAGCTCGATGGCGATTCGCAACCCATTTACCAGAGCCTCATACTCAGCCATGTTGTTGGACGTCGGGAAGTGGAGGCGTAGCACGTAGCGTAGGTGCTTCCCGAGGGGCGAGATGAAGAGCAGGCCCGCGCCGGCCCCCGTCTTCATCAGCGACCTGTCAAAAAACATGGTCCAGAGTTCCGGTTGGATCGGAGCTGTTGGGAGCTGGGTGTCGACCCATTTAGCCCCGAAGTCCGCCAAGACCTAGGACTTGATGGCCTTCCGGGGGGCGAACGAGATCGTCTTGCCCATGATCTCCACCGCCCACTTTGCAATTCTACCCGAGGCCTCTCGGGACTGGATGATCTCCCCCAGGGGGAAGGATGACACCACAGTTACCGGATGAGACTCAAAGTAGTGTCGCAACTTCCGCCGCGTCAGGATCACCGTGTACAGCAGCTTCTGAATTTGTGGGTAGCGGATCTTGGTCTCGGATAGCACCTCACTGATGAAGTAGACTGGCCTCTGGACGGGCAATGCATGCCCCTCTTCTCGTCTCTCAACCACAATCACGGCGCTAACCACTTGAGTGGTAGCGGCGATGTAGATCAAGAGGGCTTCTCCGACAGCGGGGGGCACCAAGATGGGCGCGTTCGTGAGGAGCGCCTTTAGGTTCCCGAGGGCTTCCTCGGCCTCAGGGGTCCAAGCGAAGCACTTGGCCTTCCTTAAGAGGCGGTACAGAGGCAGGCCTCTTTCGCCAAGGCGCGAGATGAAACGGCTCAGAGCCGCGAGGCATCCCATGACCCTCTGTACCCCTTTCAAGTCCTTGATGGGTCCCATGCTGGTGATGGCTGCGATCTTCTCTGGGTTGGCCTCAATGCCCCGCTCGGAGACGATGAACCCCAAGAGCATGCCTCGGGGAACCCCGAAGACACACTTTTCGGGATTGAGCTTCACACCTTTCGCCTTGAGACATCGGAACGTCACTTCAAGGTCGGAAAGGAGGTCAGAGGCTTTCCTCGTCTTGACTACGATGTCATCGACGTAGGCCTCGACCGTTCGTCCAATGTGTTCGCTGAACACATGGTTCATGCACCGTTGGTACGTTGCACCCGCATTCCTCAAGCCAAACGGCATGGTAACATAGCAGTACATGCCGAAGGGTGTGATGAAAGAAGTCGCGAGCTGGTCGGACTCTTTCATCCTGATCTGGTGATACCCTGAGTAGGCATCGAGGAAAGACAGGGTTTCGCACCCAGCAGTGGAATCCACGATTTGATTGATGCGAGGCAGAGGGTAGGGAACTTTCGGACATGCTTTGTTTAGACTAGTGTAGTCTACACACATCCGCCATTTCCCCCCTTTCTTTCTCACAAGCACAGGGTTGGCAAGCCATTCGGGATGGAATACCTCTTTGATGAACCCTACCACCATTTGCTTGTGGATCTCCTCGCCTATGGCTCTGCGCTTTTCTTCGTCGAATCGGCGCAGAGGCTGCTTCACGGGTCGAGCTCCAGCTCGGATATCCAGCGAGTGCTCGGCGACTTCCCTCGGTATGCCGGGCATGTCCGAGGGACTCCACGCGAAAACGTCGGCGTTTGCGCGGAGAAAGTCGGCGAGCACTGCTTCCTATTTGGGGTCGAGCTCGGAGCCGATCCGGATCTGCTTGGAGGCGTCGTTGCAGGGGTCGAGAGGGACGGACTTAACCGTCTCCGCTGGCTCGAAGTTGCCGGCATGGCGCTTCACGTCTAGCGCCTCCCTAGAGAGGCTCTCCAGGTCGGCGATGAGGGCCTCGGATTTGGCGAGGGCCTCGGCGTACTCCACGCACTCCACGTCACATTCGTACGCGTGTTGGTACGTGGGCCCGACGGTGATGACCCCGTTGGGGCCCGGCATCTTGAGCTTGAGGTAGGTGTAGTTGGGGACGACCATGAACTTGGCGTAGCATGGCCTCCCCAGCACTGCGTGGTAGGTTCCTCGAAACCCGACCACTTCAAACGTGAGGGTCTCCCTTCGAAAGTTGGAGGGCGTCCCAAAGCAGACGGGTAGATCGAGTTGTCTGAGGGGTTGGACGCGCTTCCCGGGGATGATCCCGTGGAAAGGCGCAGCGCCCATCCGGACCGAGGACAGATCGATCCGCAGGAGCCCGAGGGTCTCGGCGTAGATGATGTTGAGGCTGCTGCCTCCGTCCATGAGGACCTTGGTGAGCCTGACGTTGCCGATGATGGGGTCGACAACGAGCGGGTATTTCCCCGGGCTCGGCACATGGTCTGGATGGTCGGCCTGGTCGAAGGTGATGGGCTTGTCGGACCAGTCTAGGTAGACTGGCGCCGCCACCTTTTCCGAGTAGACCTCCCGACGCTCTTGCTTGCGGTGCCGAGCCGAGGCGTTTGCCACTTGCCCACCGTAGATCATGAAGCAGTCGCGGACCTCGGGGAACTCTCCTGCCTTGTGATCTTCCTTCTTAGCGTCGTAGAGGGCCTTGCCACCCTCCGCGGGTGGCCCGGCCTTGTGAAAGTGGCGTCGAAGCATGGCACACTCCTCAAGGGTGTGCTTGACGGGCCCCTGATGATAGGGGCACGGCTCCTTGAGCATCTTGTCGAAGAGGTTGGCACCTCCGGGAGGTTTCCGAGGGTTCTCGTACTCGGCGGCGGCGACAAGGTCTGCGTCGGAGGCGTCGCGTTTCGCTTGCGACTTCTTCTTGCCTTTCTTCTTGGTGCCGCGCTGAGTTGACGCCTCGGGGACATCTTCCGGTGGGCGGCCTTGGGGCTGCTTGTCCTTCCGGAAGATGGCCTCAACCGCCTCCTGGCCAGAGGCGAACTTGGTGGCGATGTCCATCAGCTCGCTCGCCCTGGTGGGGGTCTTGCGACCCAGCTTGCTCACCAGGTCGTGGCAGGTGGTGCCGGCGAGGAACGCGCCGATGACATCCGAATCGGTGACGTCGGGCAGCTCGCTGCGCTGCTTCGAGAATCGCCGGATGTAGTCCCGGAGAGACTCTCCCGGCTGCTGGCGGCAGCTTCGGAGATCCCAGGAATTTCTAGGGCGCACGTACGTGCCTTGGAAATTGCCGGCGAAGGCTTGGACCAGGTCGTCCCAATTGGAGATCTGCCCCGGAGGCAGGTGCTCTAGCCAGGCTCGAGCGGTGTCGAAGAGGAACAGGGGGAGGTTGCGGATGATGAGATTATCATCGTCTGTTCCACCCAGTTGGCAGGCCAGCCGATAGTCCGGGAGCCATAGTTCCGGTCTCGTCTCCCCCGAGTACTTTGTGATAGTAGTCGGGGCTCGGAACCGGGTCGGGAACGGCGCCCGTCGTATGGCGCGGCTGAAAGCCTGTGGACCGGGTGGTTCAGGCGAAGGACTCCGATCCTCCCCGCTGTCGTAGCGTCCCCCACGCCTGGGGTGGTAGCCTCGGCGCACCCTCTCGTCGAGGTGGGCCCGACGGCTGCGGTGATGGTGCTCGTTGCCAAGGCGACCCGGGGCCGCAGGCGCTGTGTTGCGCGTGCGCCCGGTGTGGACCGAGGCTTCCCGCATGAATCGGGAAGTCGCGGCGTGATGTTCTGAGGGGTACCCCTACCTTCAGGAGGCGGAGCTTTCAGCCCGTCGGACCGCGGCATCCTCCAGGAGATTCTTGAGCTCTCCCTGGATACGCCGCCCCTCGGTGGTTGATGGCTCCGGCATCGCGCGGAGAAGTATTACCGCTGCAGCCAGGTTTTGGCCGACTCCACTAGAAACCGGTGGCGGCCTTACCCTGACGTCGTCGGCGATGCGGTGCTGGATGCCCTGGGGGAGATGACGCGCTTCTCCGGTCGGAGGTTGGCCCGCCCATTCCTGCCCGATGTCCCGGCGGATCGGCTCAAGCGTTCCTGCTCCCTCATCGAGCCTGGCCTGCATCTCGCGGATTTGCTCGAGCTGTGGGTCATGACCCCCCGCCGGGACGGGGACCACAGCTAGCTCCTAAAGGATGTCAACGCGAGGCACGGGCCTAGGGGGATCACCATTCTCCGGTATACCAAGATGGTTGCCTTCGCCGGGACCCCCTAGATCGACGTGGAAACATTCGCGACTTGGACCGCAGACCTCGTCGCCGAGGCTGCGGCTACCGTCGGAACAGTCGGAAAGGCAGTAGTCGCATGCGGTCATGAAGTCCCGCACGGCACTGGGGTTACCAAGTCCGAAGAAATCCCAATAGAAGTCGGGCTCGCCATCTTCCTCGAACCCCGAGGGCCCGTAGGTCGAGACGGCCGTCAGCCGATCCCAGGGTGACCGCACACGATACCCCAGAGGGTTTGGACTCGCCTCTATGAGAGTGTCCACCGAAGCGGAGTTGCTTGGCAGGTCGAGGCCGAATCCAAAAGGCGCGAGATGGGAATCAGTCAGTACCTTTTGGTCGACGGGCGGTGACGAAGTCACGTCAGGGACTGACTGCACCGTCGTCTCAGGTATGAGGGTGACGCCTAGCAAGTCCTTCACGAGCGTGCTGGCGTCGTCCGTTTGCTTGAGGTTGGTGTGTTGCGGGGAGACGGCGCTCGTCTTCATCTCAGACGCGAGGCCGATGCCCGACGCGCTCTACGTTGGGGCACTGGCGCTGTCGACTCGCTTGACAGCCAACGAGGTGTCGCCTCCTGCTTGGCCTTGGTTGCCCCGCCTCCTCCTCCATCGGTGGGGGAGGGGACGGGACAAGCCCGAATGTCGTCCTTCCACCATGTGGGGAAGGCGTCGTCGATTTCCCTGCCGGCGGGCGGGTTGTCGACCGCCATTGTCGCTGTCGCGCGGCGGGGGAAGGAGTATCATGTCGTAGCTGTCGTCGAAGGACATGAACTCAAGACTCCCGAAACGGAGCACCGTCCCGGGCTGGAGAGGTTGCTGGAGACTGCCCATTTGGAGCTTGACAGGAAGCTGTTCGTCAACACGCAGCAGGCCCCTACCTGGCACGCCAATTGTCGGTGTTTCGAAACCCGGGGGGTCCCTAGACCGACGAGTGAATTGTCGCCGCGTGCCCCAGCCCAGATGGGTCGGCGCGAGGCGGAACGCGAAGGGGGGAGAAGCAGCCGGAGGGAGACAGGCGTGGGAGGTGGAACCCGCGGCCTTCGTGTTAGCCCCGCGCCCAGGTCGGGTGCGCTTGCAGTAGGGGGTTATAAGCGTCCACGCGGGACGGAGCGAGCGGCCTTGCGCGAGCGCCGTCCCGTCCTTCCCCGCGAGGCCAACCCTCTGTAAGAGGGCCCTGGACCTCCCTTTTATAGGCGTAAGGAGAGGATCCAGGTGTACAATGGGGGGGTGTAGCAGTGTGCTAACATGTCTAGTGGAGGAGAGCTAGCGCCCTAAGTACATGCCATCGTGGCAGCCGGAGAGGTTTTGGCACCCAGTTCATGTGGTGTCGTGGCCGTCGGAGGAGCGCTGGAGCCTGGCGGAAGGACAGCTGTCGGGGCTGTCGAGTCCTTGCTGACATCCTCTTGCTTCCGTAAGAGGGCTGAGAGCCGCCGTCGTCATAGAGCGTGCGGGGTGCCATCATTACTCGTATAGTGGAGCGAGCCAGATGGGACGCTGGTCTTGTTCCCTGTAGCCTGAGTCAGCTCGGGGTAGGGTAATGATGGCGCCTCCTGTTGACGGTCGGTCCGTGCCTTAGGTTGGGCGAGGTGGAGGCTCCTCCGAGGTCGAGGTCGAGTCTGTCTTCCAAGGTCGAGGTCGAGTCCGAGCCCCCGGGTCGGACAAGGCGGAGACCGTCGGCTGAGGCCAGGGCTGAGTCCGAGCCCTGGGGTCGGGCGAAGTGGAGTTCGTCGTCCTTCGGGGCTGAGCCCGAGTCCGAGCCCTAGGGTCGGGCGGAGCGGAGTTCGTCGTCTTCCGGGGTTGAGCCCGAGTCCGAGCCCTGGGGTCGGGCGAAGCGGAGTTCGTCGTCTTCCGGAGCTGAGCCCGAGTCCGAGCCCTGGGGTCGGGCAAAGCGGAGTTCTTCGTCTTCCGGGGCTGAGCCCGAGTCCGAGCCCTGGGGTCGGGCGAAGCGGAGTTCATCGTCTTCCGGGGCAGAGCCCGAGTCCGAGCCCTGGGGTCGGGCGGAGCGGAGTCTCCCATGGCGCCTAGGGCCGGACTTGGCTGCTGTCAGCCTCACTCTGTCGAGTGGCTCAGCAGTCAGAGCGGCGCAGGCGGCGCTGTCCTCTTGTCAGACCGGTCAGTGGAGCGGCGAAATGACTGCGGTCACTTCGGCTCTGTCGACTGGAGGGCGCGCGTCAGGATAAAGGTGTCAGGCCACCTTTGCATTAAATGCCCCTGCGATTTGGTCGGTTGGCGTGGCGATTTGGCCAAGGTTGCTTCTTGGTGAAGACTGGGCCTCGGGCAAGACGTAGATTCTCCGGGGTCGGCTGCCATTGCCCGAGGCTGGGCTCGGGCGAGGCATGATCGCGTCCCTCGAATGGACCGATCCTTGACTTAATCGCACCCATCAGGCCTTTGCAGCTTTGTGCTGATGGGGGTTATCAGCTGAGATTTAGGAGCCTTGAGGGTACCCCTAATTATGGTCCCCGACAATATCGATGTTACTTGATCCTAAATATTCGAAGTAGCAACCAACATCCATTCAAATCATGAAATCGACCAGCACACATAGAATATAATACCTAGTTTAGAGAGCACACTAAACGACTTATAACTCTAACTTCACAATTCTTGGACACCTAACACTTATAAAATTTGATAGAAGAACTTTCATTAACTTTCTAAACTAATTTCCCGGTTAACCTGTGTATCACATATATTAATAAAACATCACATTTTTAACACCTACAATCACGCAAGCACTGGAACCTATTGCGACCTCTTTCTTCACACGACATTGACCAAATCACTATAGATGACCTAGGCATCCTAATAAATAGTATGCCTACAGTTCCCTTCATCGAACTAATAACTGAATTAGCAATCCGACTCACCACAGAATTATCACGATTAATATACCTAGTCAGACCATTCATCAATCCACTAGCACGAATAACAAATTTTCTTACCCTGACTAATTTGACGTGATAGTCGGAAGCACGACGATTCCCATACGACGAAGAAGACAGAGTAGCCACTCCCGAATCAGGCTTCTTATCGAGCGTCCGACGAGTGTCGCACGAGCCTTGCTGTTACACCATCAGATCTGACTGAAGACAGACCTACCTCCCACCTCCTAGCCATGCGATGTCATGACGAATTCTTAACACTGGATCGCACCCGATTCAGCAACCCACGCGCTGAGACGTCGAGAGCAAAACAGGGTCCATCAGAGTACTATAATCGCAGGAAGAATAAACCGCAAACCGAACAACTAGCCAAACCAAACTCGTCTCGCGTGTGTGCTGTCCACAGGCTTGAGACTTTTGTCGAACACACGATGCACGAAGCGCGGCATCGACAACGAGAGGATTCTGTGACATCGCGCAGGGAAACTCTGAGCTACGGTCAGCGTGCAGAAAGCAAAGCACACGCACGGAGTTGGGCGCGAGCAGGGCTGACAATGGGCCATAAATTTTACACTATAAGATTTAAGGATCGAATCGGGTTAGGATCGGGCTCTATTTCTATTCATTTTTGAACTATAATTTATTTAGGGCCTTGACATTTTATGAAGAACCATTTGGATCACGATCCATTACCACCCCTAGGCGCGAGCAATGGCCGAGTAGGCAAAGGAAGGAACAGAGCAGAGGCTGGGCGCCAGATGACAGAGCGGATGAACGTGACTGCGTGCAGGGAGCCGGCATGGGCACGGCTGGGCTGAGGCGGACACGGCCCGGCAGAGCGACGGCCAGGGCCATGGCTGAGGCAAGCAACAGAGAAAAGCAGCAACGGCTGGAGCAGAGGGGGAGCTCCGTCGCCAGGACGAATAGATCGACGCGACATGGCTCTGAACGAGCGCAGACAGGCATGCGCTAGAGAAGGACACGAACAGGGAGGTTGCTGGCTTGCCGTGGCTGAGCAGGACGACGGCTGTGAGGGGCCTCGACAACCTGGAGGAGCAGAGGACATTGGCGAGCTCGGCTGGGACTCGCTGCTCCGGCGAGCAGCAGGGGCGCGGCCATGGGAGAGAGCAGGAAACCGCGCGAGGAAACAGAGCGCGCGTAGGAGAGATGGAGGGAGGAGAGAGGAGCGGCCGGCCGAGCTGCGGAGGATAGAAGACGCCGCAGGGAGGAGCTTGGCTAATGCTCCACGGTACGGCCAGAGAGGAGACAACGTGGGAGATAAGAACGCTGCCGTAGGGCTAGAAGATTGTTGTACGTGAGGCAGAGGATGGCTAGGACATAAGTCTGCTGCCGTAGGCAGCGGCTGTTGGAAAAAATATCAGCGGCCAAAATAAATAAATAAATCTTGTGCTCGGTAAGAACGCCGGAAAATAAGGAGAGGAAATAAAAATAGAATTTCTCTTGTCTTTTTTATTACAAATGCGTGTATATGATAAAGCTATCAAAAGATGTATCAAAATGTAAATATTTTTGGGTTTTGACATTAGGGTCTAAAAGATGTATAAAAGAGTTGAACCAAAACAAGGCTGACAACAATATTTAGATAGGGTTCAATTTGGGCGAAAGTCAAATAAACCAAATTAACACGACACTTGGGCTATATATATTATTTTCTCGGATTTTGAAATAGCAAATTGAACCGGCCGACACTTGATTTGGTTTAAGTTAACACGGGTTCATTTATGTAAATAGCCTGCACCTAGTAGTGTCTCTACCGAATTCGTAGAGAGTGCTCGAACAAGAGCGAAATAGATAGGTGACGTTTCCAACCCGCCTTATTCGATTAATTTTAAACTGGCGCTAGACCATGTCATTATCTTCGTGGTTTTAGATTGTGCTAGATTTGATTCAGAACCAGAAAATTTTATCCACAGTCTGAACAGGGAAATAGATTAATTATGAATACTCAGTACCAGCTCTAATTATCTTGATCCAATTTAATTTTGAGTTAATACTTTTGTCGTTGAGTTCTAATTAATTTATTTAGGATGAACTCAGAAGGCCGAACTAAAATTTTCAAATTCGTCTTTGCACGAGCGATGAATTTTAAATAATCACCAGGCTTGCCAATTTTTCGGAACAATTATGTCCTGACTTCGCAAAGCAGTTAGAATAGTCTGGATAGACAAAGACGGAAAATATATCAAAATTTTTGGTAGTTGAATATTAGAACATAGATACCGTTATTATTGCCGATATTCTGTGCTTGAGTTCATGAGCACAGTTTAACAGGAGGTAAACACCAAGAGTGTTACAATGAGGCTTATATTATCTTGCACCGGGGGTGTTTGCAGTAGGGGTTACAAGCTTCGTGAGAGAGGGAACGGGCCCTAGGCCTTCTAGGGAGTCTAGTGTTGCGGAGTGGAGCTCGATGTTTGAGTGAGTCCGTCTCTGCCGTTCTTGCGCCGTTCTTGCTGCCTGTGCTCTCCTCCCTCTCTCCCTTTTCTTTTCCTTTTCAGAAGGCCCTGGGCATCCCCTTTTATAGACACAAGGGGATGGTCCAGCTGTACATATGGGGGTGTAGCAATGTGCTAACGTGTCTGGCGAAGAGGTGCTTGAGCCCTGTATGAAGCATAGCTGGCGGTGCGGCCCTGGGTCCTGCTGATGTTTCTTTGCCTTCGTAGGGAGCTGAGAACCATCGACGTCACGGACGCACATGGGGAACCATCATTACCTGTTATTGGAGTAGTTTGATGTGTCTCCGGTCTTGTTCCTTCATAGCATGGGGTGGCTAGCTAGCGGTAGGGTAATGATGTATCTCCTGTAGCGTAGTCGGTCCGAGCTCGAGGTCGAGCAAGGCAGCGACTGCTCCCGAGGCCGAGGCTGAGGTCGGGCGCGGATGTGACTCCTCCCGAGGCCGAGGTCGAGGTCAGGCGAGGCGGAGACCTCTTCCTGAGGCCGAGGCGTTGGTCGAGACCTGGGGTCGGGCGAGGCGGAGTTCCCTGTTGTGCCCGAGGCTGAACTCGGGAGAGGCCGTGACTTACTGTTGTTAGTCTTACCTTGATGGCTGGCACAGTAGCCGGAGCGGGGCAAACAGTGCTATTTTCCTATCAGAACGGTCAATGAAAGGTCAAAGTGACTGTGGTCACTTCGACCTTGCCGACTGAGGCGCGCGTGTCAGGATAAGGTGTCAGGCGATCCCCGCATTAAATGCGCATGCGATACGGTCGGTTGGTAAGGCGATTTGGCTGAGGTCGCTGCACGACAAAGTTTGCCCGAGCTTGGCTTCGGGCGAGCCGAGGGTGCACCCACTGCCTGTGGAGGCCCTCGGGTGAGGCGTGAATCTGCCCGGGACTACTGTTCCCACCCGAGGCCGGGCTCGGGCGAGGCGAGATTGCGTCCCTTGTTAGACGAGGCTTTAACTTTGCGTTATGCTTACCAGCCCTTATGGTTTGTTTTGAAGATGTTTTTCAGCCATGCTTAGGAGTATTGGGGGTACCCCTAATTATGGTACCCGACAGGTACCCATCGACGACCCTAGGAAACGGTCCCAGGATATCCACCCCCCATATGGCGAATGGCCAGGAGGGCGGAATCATTTGCAGAGCCTGAGCCTGTGTGTGTATCTGCTTTGCATGGTACTGGCACGCTTCACAGGACTTTACTAGCTCGGCCGCATCCTGGAGGGCGGTTGGCCAGTAAAAGCCATGCCAGAAGGCCTTACCGACCAGTGTGTGGGATGAAGAATGACTTCCGCACTCCCCTCCATGGATCTCCGTGAGTAACTCATGGCCCTCTTCCTGGGTGATGCACCGCATGATAATGCCATTGGCGCCACGATGGTAGAGACCCCCTTCTACCATCGTGTATCGTTTAGCCAACCGCACTATGCGCTCGGCGAAGACATGGTCTTCAGGATGGATATTTTCCTTCAGGTAGTCCCAGATCTCGGAGATCCATGCATCGGGACCACTCTGAGTTGTCGGCTGTGGCGCTAAGGGGTCAGCAGAGTCCCCTAGAGCACACACAGCCTTTGGTGGATTCTGGGACGCCATCGGGACCGCCGGCTTCGAGGTGCCAGTCTCGCCCCCTTCACCCAGTTCGGCAGGCTGGGCGGCGGGTCTCAGCAGCCGTCTTTCGAAGACGCCCTCAGACACGGGTGCTCAAGTTGATGCCCTCTGGGAGAGGTCATCTGCCGCTGAGTTGTTGGCCCGGAGAACATGTTGCAGTTCCAGGGTCGTGAAGTCCTTCTCCAGATTCTTTACATGGAGGAGGTAAGCTGCGAGTCTGGGCTCATTGCAGCTACATTCCCCATGGACCTGCTTGATGATTAACTGAGAGTCCCCCTTCACGAGGAGCTGGCGAACCCCCAGGGATAGGGCCATAGATAAGCCGAAGATTAGCGCCTCATACTCTACCATGTTGTTGGTGGCCTTGAACTCAAGACGCACCACATACTTCAGCTGGTCTCCGCCTGGGCCAACGAGGACCACTCCCGCGCCAGCACTCTGTTGGCGGGCGGATCCGTCGAAGAAGAGCGTACAATGGGGCTCGGTGAAGACCGGACCCCTGCGCTCTACAGGTGTGGGGCTCGGAACGGGGTCTAGGCCCCTAGGGGCACACGGGGGTGGAGTCCACTTCATGATGAAGTCGGCCAGGACCTGACTTTTGATGGCGTGACGGGGTTGGAAGTCTAGCTAGAACTCAGCGAGCTCTGCTACCCATTAAGCGATGTTGCCAGTGGCGTTTGAGTTGTGGAGGATGGCCCTTAATGGAAAGGAGGTCACCACCACAACTCTGTGTGCCTAGAAATAGTGACGCAACTTCCTAGATGCAACAAACACAGCGTAGAGGAGCTTGTGCGTCTCGAGGTACCTGGCCTTTGCTTCATGGAGGACCTCGCTGACGTAATAGACCGGCTTCTGGACAGTCCGGGCCTCTGTAGCTGGTTCTAAGTTTTCAGGTCTCTGTCCTTCTTGTGTTGCCCTTTCAGCGACTAACACCATGCTTACCGCTTCTGCAGCCGCCACAATGTACAGGTACAGCGGTTCCCCTGGCTCCAGAGTAACCAGGATCGGCAGGGAAGCTAGGTGCTGCTTCAACTCTTGGAAGGCTTGCTCCGCCTCTTCGGTCCAGGCAAATGGGCCAGATTTCCGCAGGAGCTTGAAGAAGGGCAGTGCCCTCTCAGCCAACCTCAAAATGAAGCGGCTAAGGGCAGCCAGTGATCCCGCAAGCTTCTGGATGTCCTTAATACGGGCGGGAGGCCTCATTACCTCAATAGCCTTGATTTTCTCCAGGTTAGCTTCAATGCCCCGGTATGAAACCAGGAACCCCAGCAGCTTCCCTGCGGAGACACCGAAGATGCATTTCTATGGGTTCAGCTTGGTGCGGGTTGCCCGTAGCTTGCCAAAAACCAGGGTCAGGTCTTCCACTATAGTCGACCCCTCTCTAGTCTTGACCATGATGTCATCGACGTAGATCTCCACCTTGTCCCGAATCAGGTCCCTGAAGGTCTTACTCATCGCCCAAACAAATGTCGGCAAGGCGTTTTTTAGACTGTAGGGCATTACAACATAACAGTACAGCCCATCCACCGTCACAAAAGCAGTATGCTTCCTATCCTCCCTAGACATCTGGATTTGATGGAAACCGGAGTAGGCATCCAAGAAGGACAAAAGGTCACACCCCGGGGTAGAGTCCACGATCTGATCTATACGTGGCAGTGGATACAGGTCCTTGGGACATGCCTTATTCAGGCTGGTGTAGTCGATGCACATCCGAAGCTTCCTGTTTGCCTTTGGCACGATGACAGGGTTGGCCAGCCACACGGGGTGATGAACCTCTTCGATGAAGCTAGCGTGCAACAGCTTCTGGACCTCCTCACGGATGAACTCCTGCCGCTCCACGGACTGTCTCCATGGCTTCTGGCTTACCGGCTTGGCGTCTGGGTAGATCTTTAGATGGTGCTCAATCACCTCCCTAGGGATCCCAGGCATCTGCGACGGCTCCCAAGCGAACACGTCGGCATTTGCCTGGAGGAAGGCGACGAGCGCGAGTTCCTATTTTTCTCCCAGATTCCTCATGATGCAGGTGGTCTGGGAGGGGTCTGCGCCGACCTGGATGGTCTTCACAGGCCCGCTGTCTGCTCCGGACGGCTGCACCTTTAGCGCCTTGGAGGGCGCTCTGGCATTGGAGGCCGAGGGGCCTCTCCCTCCGTCATCCAGCCGAGCGATCTCGGCTGCCAGAGTGTGTAGCTTCTCGATGGTTGCTAGCGCGGCGGTGCGGTCGCCCCGCACGGTGAGGATCCCAGCGGGGGACGACATCTTGAGGACCAAATACCCGTAATAGGCAATGGCCATGAACCGGTATAGGGCCGGCCTCCCAATGATGGTGTTAAAGGGGAGGTTGACCTCCATGACATCGAACTGGACGTTTTCCGTGCGGAAGTTTTCCTCCGTCCCAAATGTAACCGGGAGCGTTATGCTCCCAAGGGGATACACGGGCTGCGGGCCCACCCTGGAGAATGGGCGAGAGGGCCCCAGCTGAGACCCTAGGATCTGCAGCTGCCTGAATGCTGCATGGCTGATGACATTGAGGCTGGCCCCTTCGTCGATCAACACGTGATGCAGCCGCATGTTGGCGACAACAGGGGCGATGATGAGTGGCAGTACGCCGACCCCTGCCATGTTGTCGGGGCAGTCGGATGCCCCGAACGAGATGGTGGTGCTCCTCCATCGTTGATGTGGAGCAGCTTTGGGGAAGCCTGGGACCACCAAAAGAACCTCCCGTCGTAGGGACTTGACACTCCTGCGGGAGATGAGCTCCCAGCTTCCGCCGTACATTACATACAGCTTCTTGCGGCGGTCGTTGTCGTCGCCGGAGTCAGAGTCTCCAAAGAAAATGTCCTTAAGGTCCCCCTCGGGCGACTGGTAGCCGAGGTCTCGTCCCTCCACAGACGCGGCTTCCTCGTCGGCCCCCTTCTTGCCAAACTGACGGCAAGGCGGCGAGACGTCCTTGAAGGACTGCTCGCGCCGCTCGCTGATGCGCCTCGCGAGTTTGATAATCTCACGGCAGTCGGCGGCACTATGGCGGCTGTTGGGGTGCACTGGGCATGTGCCACTGCTGCTTCCCTGGGGCCGTGGGCACTTGTTGCGCTCACCTTGGCCCCCGGCCACGGCAGCGGTGACTGGAGCAGCAAACTACGGCTTCTCGTGGCCACGGTTCTTGTTTCTCTTTTTCTTTTTGCCGCTGCCCTGGGCAACAGCATCCGAGCCACCTGCCTGGGTAACCCCGGCCTATGGCGCCGAGTGCCAAGCACGGCCCTCGATGGCTCTAGCACATTTGTCAGCCAGAGCGAAGAGCATGGTGACGTTGTCCACATCATGCGTGGCCAACTTCTCCAGCATCTTTTCATCACGTACCCCCTGGTGGAAAGCAGTGATGATGGAAGCATCCGAGATACAGGGGATTGTCCCACGTACCTTGGTGAAGCGGGAAATGAACGCCCGGAGGGTCTCCCCGGGTTCCTGCCTTACTGCATGAAGGTGTGCCTCCACACCATGCTGCTGGTAAGCGCTGGCGAAGTTCGCCACAAACCACGCGCAGAGCTCTTCGAGGAGTAGATGGATCCTGGGGATTGGTTCATGAGCCAAGTCCGGGCTATCCCAGACAAGGCTACATGGAAGTAGGTTGCCATTACGGCGGTGCCTCCACCAGCTGCCGTAATGGCGGTGACATAAACCTGCAGGAATTCTGACGGGTTTGTTGTACCATCGTATTTTCTGGCAGGTGTAGCCGAAACTTGGGTGGCCATGTCGCCGCGTGGAGTTGGTCCGCTAGGGCGGCGCAGCCCACTCCAGCCAATGGGATGCTCGACTGGAATCGGGCATCCCCTAGGGCCTGTGGTGCGACCGCAGCGAAATCTTGCTCGAGGTTGTTACCCTCGAGGTTCCTGCGGCGCTCACGCACCCTTTCTAAGGAAATACAAGCATCTTTGCCCGCACGCCTGCGATTGAGTTCGTCCCGCAGGTCTTCTGGTCTCTTTGGAGGGACTTGCACGTCTTCTACCGCACATCTGTGGTTGAGCTCCTCTCGTAGATCTTTGGTCGGGGCAATCCTCACCGAGGGCGAGCGCACCGAGGCTGACGCTTCGTACTGGCGCCAAGATGATTGCGCCATGCCAAGGAGGTGATCCACGTCGTCGCGCCACTGCCTCATAGCCCCTGGCGAGGCCGTGGAGCTTAGTGGGTGGCGCAACAACTCCCTGGCCGCTGAGAGCGCTCCAGCAGGAGCAACCCCCGATGGAGTCCGGAACGCCTGCGCTGGCGTGTGTTGCCGCGCGTGGCACACAGCTGCAGCACCAGGCGTCAGGCGGCCAGAACTCTGCGGCCTCCTCCTCCATGGGGAAGTCTTCAGAGGTCTCGTCACGGTGCTCGGCAATATGGACCATAGTGTCGAATAGGAAAACAAGCAAAAACTTCAAGCCTAACCCCCTACCTGGCGCGCCAAATGTCAGAGAGGAAACTCTCTGGCCGGGTGGCGGAGTGCACCCGCCCTAGGTCCTAAGATGTGGAGGGGGCTTAAGCGTTTTGCCTGTTGGGAAATGTAGGAATGAACACAAGAACACGCAAGAGTTTAGAGTGGTTCGGGCCGCCGGAGCGTAATACCCTATTCCACTGTGTGTTGTATTGCTTGAGAGCTTGAGTCGTGTGTAAGCTTGAGGGAGTCTAAGTGTGTTCCCCTCTCAACGTTGCATGCCTCCCCTTTTATAGTTCAAAGGGGGGCATGTACAAGGGTTCTGAACCCCAATACGTGGGCTCAGGGACAAATGGAAGGATGGAACTATTGCTTGCCACCCGTAGTGCATACAGTATTGATATCTTGCGGCAGCACCCTCGGTAACGCACGAGTCATGATGGGCGCTGCGCATGCCACGACACAGGTGTACTGTTGGCCAACGGGAATAGACAGACACGCCGCCTGCAGGATGGCTTAGGCGCCGCCTGCCAGTTGAGTGGACAGGGCGCATTAAATGCCGAAGGGGCACATCGCCTGTCAGCAGGGTAGTCAGGTGGCGCGTCTTCTCCACAATAAATGCAAGGGCAGCGTGGCCCAGTGGTCTTACGTCAGGCCCATCCTGCAAGCTTACATCATGCACAGTAGGCCGCTTGGCAGCACTAGGTCTTCGCCTGGCCAGGGAACAGGAACGTTGTGTGGACAGGTTCACACCAAGCAGGGTCTGGGTATTCTCTGCCCCAGAATCCTAGGATTCGGCGGTGAGTAGTCCGGACCCCACTCAGAAGGGTCCGTGTGGCGGAACCGCCCGAATTATTCCAACTTAAGTGCCTGAGTCCCGCCATAGAGGCTAGACCACACTTAAATGGGAATAACCCGTCAATCCCTCGGATCTAGTCCGACGAGGCCACTGATAGGATCAAGTACCACAGTCCCACTCGATGGTGAGTCACAGAGCAAATACAATAAAGCATAAAACCATACATTAAAGAGTATTAAACTTATTACATCATCATTAGAGTTTTAACAAAAGTGGTCATCATTGTTCGAAGTGCAGCGGAATAAAACTAACTATAAATAAACAAAGAGATGGGGAAGCCTGTCCCATCACTCCTCATGCTCCACCTCTGCCGAGGTGGGGTCCCACTCGACTGTCCAACCCGGTGGCAAGATGGACGGCCAAGTAACTCCAGCAACCATGTCCTCCATGGAACCTGTAAAAAATTATTCCACAAGCAAGGCTGAGTATACTAATACTCAGCTAGACTTACCCGGTGTGAGGAGTCTACTCCTCTACCTCTAGACATGCAGCTGTTTGCCCGTGGGGTTTGGTTGCCAAAAGCACTAGCGGAGTTTATAATCAAGTTTTAGCTTTGTCCAATTTTAGTGTGACTCTCTTAAGACTAGATGTGTACTATCTACATATTCATGGTAGCAAGCAAATTTAGCAATCAACATCTTTTGTCACATCATCACATTTCCACTTGTTACTCAATGTAGCAGCATGGATCAAGCAGTCTCATTAGCTGCGAGAAGCAGACGATTCGAATCGAGTTTTTATCCTTGCAAGGTAAACCTAAACACACGACATGGCGAGGCACTCCATCCCCACACACATCAACCGTCCCCATCGATTCCCCGTCAGCAGATCAGGGCTCACCGCCTTGGCGTACAATGCCTCACTGACCCCGACTGCCGTTGTGCAGTGACCGCACTTGTACCCACCATAACCGGAATGGGAGACCTCATCTCAGGTCGCGTGAGGGGATATGTCCACTGCCAGGTTCACTCAGGTACTAGGCTTACCGATTTACCATATTTCTCGGCATGTGCTTAGTACGTTCAAACGCTTGACACACGGTACCACACCTTAATCCTTATTCCAATTTTTATCCCGTAGACAATGCATCCCCATGGACCGTTGCCCACCGACCATCATCATTACGATATGAAAATGAATACAACGAATTCCTGACCTCGCGCGAGTGCTAGAAAAATCACTCGACTTCTACCGAGATCCCTAATTAGTAAAGCAGCTACTCGACCTAGCATACTAGTATCCATCTCAAAAGGAATCCTAAGTTCATGCAACTAGGGTTTCAAACAACTCCTACACTTAAGTGCACAATACAAGCCTACAAACATTAAGTGTAGTAAAATAGCATATAGAACAGGTTATGCATAAAACCGGGGCTTGCCTTCCAAAGCTGGGGCAGGCAGATCCTCTGGTCAGGCTCTGGTGCTGGATCCGGGGCTACCTCCTGAGCAACACCTTGCTCCGGCACGAGGAAGTACTCTCCGTCAGCGAGGTTGCAGTCTATCGAATGCAATGAATAGGAATATGCATGTCATGATTATGCATGATTTAACAACATTATGCTAAAGGAAGAAGAACTAAGTTAGTTAGCAACTTAGGGTTTCTTGGTCATACGTGGCTTTTAGTGGTTTATGCTTATCACTCGAGGTTTAGGTGTTGTGGAGAATAAGCATAGTGGATTTGTATTTTTCCCTTACATATTTCAGTGGGCAAATTAAAAAGGGTTTTGCTAGTTGGGTTAGGGTGACACAAGTTTCCACTATCAATTCCCCTTTTTCATTTCTAATTATGAATTCTAGTGTGGGCTTGAACTACAATAGTGGTTTAACTTGTTCCAACAATTTTATAAAAATTACAGTGGGTTGCCATTGGTCACTATAGTTTGTTCTATGAATTTGAGGTCCAGCATAAAAAGGGTATGCCTTGGACAAAAATAACAAAAGTTGGGCAAAGGGGGGTCACTTTGCACTACAACTCTTAACTAGGGGTGGGTTCTGTCTTAAGGGTCATTTTTGTTGGTATCTAACAGTAATCACAAGCTTCTGTGCCAAAAATCATAGAAGGTTAATTGGTGGTTATTTAGTTGTGATTTTCTAAAGTTTTATGCCAAAAAGGTGCTTATAACTAACTTGTTATTTGAAAAATATCAAACAACAGATTTCATATTTTTCCTATGTTCATAATAACAACCCATTAGTTATCCCAAGGTTTGGGGTGTTTTCTCCTTGGGGTTATTTTTCTAGGGTTTTTCTAAGTTTTCCTTGTTTTCTTAAATTAAAAGGCATCCCAATTATTTTATACTAAACCAGGGTATAATAAATTTTTCTAGTGAACTATACTGCATAAGTAGACTAACAAAAATATGGGTGCTCCCTGGTTCTTTATTTAAACTTGCATTAATATTTTCTCTAACTTTAGGCTAAAAAGGATTCAAAGGGTAAACTCTACCTTAACTGGGTGTATAGAGGGGTTTATTATTTTTAAACAGGTTAGGAAGTGATTAGGTACTTCTCCAAATTTTCTTAACCTCAGTCTAACAGTGCAACTATTTTTCCTCCTATTATTTAGCTTTTGGCAAAATCAATATTTAATTCCAAACCTTAAACTCCTTTGCAATACTAAGGGGGTTTTGTATTTTTCCTAAGTAGTTCTTATTATTTAGAATCAGGCAAAATTTGTTTGACCAAATTTGGTTGAATAAAACTGATGTTATGAATTTTGCAAGCTCTATCTGTATTTAAATTAGAAATATTAAAAAGGTTTCCTAGAAAACCAGTTTACACCGAGGACCCTGGGTTTAATCCAAATCAACCCACTCAAATCTACCCCTGCGCCACTATTCCCCTGAGTCACTGACGGTTAAAAAAATCCCCCCGACCTTTCCTTCTTCTTCCCCGAGGTCCTTCCCCTAATGCAAACAGTACCCGCGGGAAAGAAAAGGGCGGCACGGCTTACCGGCGGCGAGAGAGGTCCGGCGAGGGGCGGGGTTGGCTCCGGGAGGTCCTAGCGGTCACAACGATGTACGGCTTGACGGCGGAGGTGGCTGGAATCGTCCGGTCCACTTGCGCAGGCGGGGGATCTCGTCGGCGGCAGGTGTTCTGGCTAAACCACGGCGATCTAGTGCAATCAACTGGCACGATGAGCTTCACGGGGTGACGTAGAGGCTATGTGAACAAGGAATCGAAGAATGGAACAGAGGATTACCCGGTCTACGTTCACCCGCGGTCGGGCAAAGTCCGGTGAGCGTGGACTGGCTTCTCCGGCGAAGCAAACTCCGATTCCTTGCTCGGGGAGCTTCACCGAGGCGTGCACAGTCTATTCCAAGGGTTGGACGGGGTTGGGAAGGGCTCTGTTGGCCGGTCTACGGTGGCAGGGGCTCGGGTGGCCGCTGGCACGCCGTGCACGGGGCAAACGCCGGTGGTTTCGGGCTCCGGTGAGGTCGAGCATGCGCGGAGGAGTACGGTCGACGCCTGAGGGTGATTTATAGGCGCGGGCGCGAGTAGGAGACGCGGGCGCGGCTTGGCGTGGTGCGGGGCGCGCGGGGTCGGGCGCGGGCGTGCTCTGGCGCGCGCAGAGCGCGTCGAACACGTGGAGGTGTTCTTCTGCCCATGTTCAAAAGCTTGCTGAGATCGCATACGTGAGAATCTTGGCAAAAATCCGGCGCAGACCTCTTCCTGGCACCTATGGCTATCTCTTGTATGTGAGTTCCAAGGGAAGCTAAGCCCTAGGTCAGAAGATATGTGGGCGCCAAATCTGGCTTGTCTCCCTGCCCACTTCACGACAAAAATGATGCCAAGACATGTCAAACGTCAAGGGCTCGGTCTCAACTTTTTCCAGGGGGTGCCTTAGGTGGTATGCCACATTTTTGGTATAGAACTTAGGTGGTTTTGGTGCCATCTTCAAGGTGAACACGGTGGATCTTTAGATTAGGTGTAGATTTTGACTTAGAGAGAATTAGAGAGCTCTAGCTCTTTCTCTACTTAAAGAATGGATTTGGGGTTTCTTAAGGGGTCTTTTTGCAATGTTTCCTCTCTATATTTGTTGATTAATATGTTACTTAACTTTTGCCAAAGGTTAGGTCATGATTTGCACATTTGCTTAATCTCTCCCCCCCCTTCAACCATGGTTTTAGGAGATAGGGGTTCAAGAGAGGTCTAGGGTTTACTCCCTTCTTGCCCAAGGTAGTAAATGCACAAAAGCTTGAGTGATGCTTTTAGGTCATTAACATTCTTGGCTAACACAGGGTCTCCAAGGTTCTTATGCTCTTCTCCTTAAGTTTCTTCCACATGTGATCACAGTCATTAGTGTATAGATGTGCCATAGCCATGGTAACACTTAGGGTGTTACAGCCCTCCCCCCTTAAAGGAATCTCGTCCCGAGATTTTAGGTAGAGTCCTCAGGAGGGTGCCATGAAGGTGTGCTGGTGTGTGGTTTCTGCTTTTCTTTAAGTTTCTCTAGTTAACTGTTCTTCGAATGTCATCCTCTTTGCAACTTCAGAAGGAAGTCCTTTTTGAGTCAGTTTTAGAGCTTACACTACCATAAACTTCTAAGTTTTTCTTACAATTGGATTCAAAGGGCAGGTGGGGGCGGGGTTCGGGGTTACATACCGACTCCTTCGGGCAGAAAGTCGGGGAAGCCAGAACGTAGGAAATCCTCAGTCTCCCATGTAGCTTCTTCTACTGAATGGTGACTCCACTGAACTTTATACATTCTGATCAACCTTGCCCGCGTTGATCTCTCTTTCTGATCCAATACCTTGACGGGGTACTCTTGATAGGACAGGTCTGGTTCTATCTCAATTTCTGGTTCAGGTAGCACTTCAATGGGTAAGCGGACACATTTCCGTAGCTAAGATATATGGAACACATCATGAATAGCTGACATGTTGGGTGGCAACTTCAATTGATATGCTACAGGTCCACAAGTCTCCTTGATCTCGTAGGGCCCAATGTAACGAGGAGCTAACTTGCCCTTGATCCCAAATCTCTGTACACCTTTAGTGGGTGACACCTTAAGATAAACATGGTCTCCCACTTCAAACTGTAGAGGCTTCCTTCTCTTGTCATGATAGCTCTTTTGTCTGGCCTGAGCAGCTTCTAAGTTCTTCTGGATGACTCTGACCTTTTCCTCTGCTTCAAGTACCAAGTCTGGTCCAAATATTTCTCTTTCTCTGGCTTGTGACCAATTTAGCGGTGTCCTACACCTTCTCCCATATAAGGCCTCAAAAGGTGTCATCATCAAGCTGGACTGGTAACTGTTATTATAAGAAAACTCTACCAACAAAAGACACTTGTCCCAATCCTTTCCATAATGTAGCACACATGCCCTCAGCATGTCTTCCAAAATTTGATTTACCCTTTCGGTCTCGCCATCGGTTTGAGGATGGTATGCTGAGCTTCATATCACGTGGGTCCCATGTGATTCTTGCAATTGCTCCCAAAATCGTGCCACAAATGGTCCGATACTATAGTCCTTGGTATTCCATGCAAACGAACTATCTGGTCAATGTAGCTTTCCGCATACTTCTCCGTCCTGTGGGTGGTGTGTACTGGCAAGAAATGAGTTGACTTGGTCAATCTGTCCACAATGACCCAAATGGAATCATGGTGTCAGGAGGTATTGGGCAATCCCACGATAAAGTCCATGCAAATGTCTTCCCAGTTCCAAGATGGTATGGGAAGGGGTTGCAAAGGGCCTGCTGTCTTCAAATGATTAGCTTTGATCCTTTGGCAAGTGTCACACTCGAATATGTACTTGGCAATCTCCCTCTTCATTCTGGTCCACCAGTATAGGGATCTGAGATCATGATACATCTTATTGCTGCTGGGCTGCATGGAGAATTTTGAAAGGTGAGCTTCATCCAATATCTTCTTTCTGAGCTCAGGGTCCTTGGGAACAACCAATCGATCTCCAAACCATAGAATTCCCTTGCTGTCCTGCTTGAAGCATTTGTATTTTTCTGCCTTCTGCTTGATCATCTCCTTGATAACCTGAACACCCTTGTCTTCAATCTGTGCCCTGACTATTTGCTCTTGTAATGTGGGCTCCACCGAGATGTAATTTAAAGCACCAGGAGAAACAACTTCCAGGTTCAGTTTGCACAACTCATCACACAGGGTGGTGACTCTTGCATCCATGCTCATACAATTGCACTGGGCCTTTCTGCTCAAGGCATCCGCCACAACATTGGCCTTGCCAGGATGGTAATGCACCTCCAAATCATAGTCCTTGATTAGCTCTAACCATCTCCTCTGCCTCATATTAAGATCTGCTTGAGTGAAAATATATTTGAGGCTCTTATGGTCAGTGTAAATGTTACAGTGAGCCCCCATCAAGTAATGTCTCCATATCTTGAGGGCATGAATCACAGCTGCTAACTCCAGATCATGTGTAGGGTAGTTCTGCTCATGGGGTCTGAGTGCCCGGGAGGCATAAGCAATTACTCTGTTATCTTGCATTAAGACACATCCCAAACTAGTACCAGAAGCATCGCAATAAACTTCAAAGGGCTTGGTATTATCAGGTTGAGCTAGCACTGGGGCTATTGTCAAGTGCTGCCTTAGTGTATGAAAGGCATCCTCACACTTCTGGCTCCAATCATATTTGACTCCCTTCTTCAATAACTCAGTCATTGGCTTGGCAATTCTGGAGAAATCCAGAATAAATCGTTGATAATACCCTGCCAATCCCAGAAAACTCTGAATCTGCCGCACTGTAGTAGGAGGTTTCCAATCCATTACTTCTTGTACCTTCTCAGGATCAACTGATATCCCATCCTGAGAAATTGTGTGGCCCAAGAATTTAATTTCCTTTAGCCAGAACTCACATTTAGACAACTTCGCATAAAGACGATGATCGCGCAGTCACTGAAGCACGAAGTGCAGATGCTCAGTATGTTTGTCTTCATTCTTGGAATAGACCAGAATATCATCAATGAAAACGACCATGAACTTGTCCAGCTCTAGCAAGAATACTGAGTTCATCAGGTACATAAAATAGGCCGGGGCATTGGTCAGCCCAAAAGACATCACCAAAAACTCATAAAGCCCATATCTGGTCGAGAAAGCCGTCTTCGGAATATCACTGGCACGGATCTTGATTTGATGGTAGCCCGAGCGTAGGTCTATCTTGGAGAATACCTTGGCTCCCACCAACTGATCAAACAAAACATCAATGCGGGGCAGTGGGTACTTGTTCTTGATGGTCACCGCATTGAGAGGGCGGTAATCAACACACAATCTCAAACTCTCATCCTTCTTCTTTACAAACAAGGTCGGACATCCCCACGGTGAAGTACTGGGGCGAATGAACCCCTTGTCCAACAACTCTTGTAGTTGCTTTT
This sequence comes from Zea luxurians, assembly GCA_029449295.1. Lineage (NCBI taxonomy): Eukaryota > Viridiplantae > Streptophyta > Magnoliopsida > Poales > Poaceae > Zea > Zea luxurians. The sequence continues at coordinate 80,877,245 of JAOPSE010000002.1, read as the reverse complement.
TCAGCTCTTCCAATTCCGCGGGAGGCATCCTATAGGGTCTCTTGGAGATAGGAGCGGTCCCGGGTTGTAATTCAATTGCGAACTCAATGTCTCTCTCAGGTGGCATTCCTGGCAATTCATCCGGAAAAACATCTGGGTAGTCACAAATCACTGGGATCCTTTCCACTGGGGATTCTATCATAACGAAGGCACAAGAACGGGTACAACCCTGGTCGGGCAAATATAATGTGGTTTCACCATAGGTCGGTGAGTGCACTTCAATGGCCCTAGCTGCAATATCAATCACTGCCTGGTGTTTGGTCAACCAGTTAGTTCCCAATATGATATCCACACTATCCAAACCCAAAATAAGAAGGTTGGTTTTAATTATCAGACTACCAAACTTTATAGGCACATTCTTGCTGATTTGATTGGTGGCAATCCTGCCTCCTGGTGTTGAAATTGTAATACGCCCATTGGTGTGGTGAAAAGGTAACTGACACTTGGCACTAAATTTGGCACTGATAAAACTCTGCGATGCACTAGAATCAAAAAGAATAATAGCAGGATAATTCAAAACTGTAAAGATACTAGTCATGATGGGTGCTCCCTTTGGAATATCAGCCATGGTAGTGAAGTTCAGCCTGCCTTGCCTCACTTGCACCTTCTGCCTCTTGCCTTGGTTCTGATTAACATTCTGTCCCTGCCTCTGCTGGTTTCTGGGGCAATTCTTAGCATAATGTCTGGTGTTACCACAAGTGAAACACTTGTTGTCATTGGCCCGGCGGTACTGCTGCTGCTGTGGCTGATTGTTTCTCTGAACTGGAAACTGGGTCCGATTGGGTGCCTGTTGCTGTTGCTGTGGTCGGATCACCCAACGTCCTTGCTGCTGCTGAGGTCCCCTGCTCTGGGTGTCAGATACGATCCTGAAGCGCTATGGCTGAGCTGAAGGTCCTGCCACAGGGGTCTTTCTCTTCTTCTCTGCCTGACGAGCTGTGATACAGTCCTCCTGGGAAATGGCCATGTTGACCAACTCATTATAGCTGTTGGCCCTGACGGTGTTGAGACGGTCACGGAGCTTAGTGCTGAGCCCCCTCCTGAACTTGTCCCTCTTCTTCTCGTCCGTGTCTGCATGATATCCGGCATACTGGCACAGGTCATTGAAGGCCTGAGCATACTGTAACACTGTCCGGTTCCCTTGCGTGAGTGTCAGAAACTCGTTGAGCTTTCGGTCCATAATGCCTGCTGGTATATGGTGTCCCCTGAAAGCGGCCTTGAACTCTCTCCATTCCACCTCTCGGTCATCTAGTTGCATAACAAGGTAGTGGTCCCACCATGTCCGCGTGGGTCCATGAAGCTGCTGGGTGGCGAACCTGACCTTAGTCACCTCTGAACAAACTCCATTGAGTAGTGGGAATTTGGATTCCACTACCCTAAGCCATACATCAGCATCCAGCGGGTCCTCTGCCCTAGTGAACAACGGTGGCTGAGTACTGAGGAACTCCTGGTAAGTGGCTACGGCCGGGTGATGCTGATGGTCACCACGACCATAGTGCTGAGGTGGTGGCTGACGCTGAGCTAGCTGTCTCAAGATCTCGTTCTGCGGAGCCATCAGCTCCTGCAGAGTAGGCGGTGGTGGCAGTGGTGGAGGAATGCGCTCATTCTGTCCACGACGCGCTCTTCCTGCCATCTGAAAAATCATGTATATTCTTAATATCACATTTCTAAGGTTCAAGGTTCAATCGCGGTGAAAGAGCCAAAAGGAGAAACGGATAGATAATCATAAGAGATTTCACATGGCAGAATTTTCCTTCTTAAATTTAAGACTGACATCATTCATCAACCATGCTTCCAAAAGAGTTTATCGCAATTACATCAATAGCCCAAAAGACTCAACTCTATCTAGCCTAGTACCCTAGGGGTGCAAAAGCTAAGCTAGCTTCGAGGAGTTCTACCCTCACTGACTTCTAGCTGTAACCCTGATACCTAGTGAGCGAACGAGGCAACACTTGAATCGGGGGAAGGTGGTCTCCCTGAGCCAGCAGTGTCCAAGCTGGAGGCAGGCTCCTCTCCTCCCTCAATGTCGGCATCCCCGTTGGCTTCCATGTCCTGGATCTCCTGGTGGTGCATATCCAGGTGCTGGTTAGCCTCCGCAAGCTGCTGCTGAGTATCGATAAGCTGATCCTCGAGAACCTCAATGGTGTCTTCCCTGGTTCCCACTAGCTCCTCAAGCTCGTGAATCTCATCTGACAACTGCTCCACTTGTAGATCTTTTTCCACCATCTCAGTGGACAAATCAACCACAAGCTCCTCTCGGTTATCCAGGGTGATCTTAGTTGCCTCCAACAATGCCATCAAATGAGACATTGCCTCACCATGCATCACTTGCAAACGGTACAGGGCATTCATGCACCGCATGGTCAAGTGAGCAGTCTGACCTGGGTAGATAGCCCAGATATCCTTGGCATGCTCCACTCGGTCCTTCCACATTAGGTCGTCCTCCTTCTCAGCGGGGAACAAGCCAATGGGGTGATTGGACAGCTCCAAGGGGTGAAATCCGCAGAAGGTGGTCAATCCGTGAAGGGCAATTGCCTCGATCATATCCTCAGCCCGGTATCCAAAGGACTCAGAGTTTAGCGAACGCCAGCCTGGCTGTAGGGGATGAGGCTCCAGGGTCATCCTCACCCTATAGCGGGGGACTCGGTGCTTCTCGAACTGCTGCACTGTGTACTGAGGAGGCGTCGTGTAACCGGCCCCCTGAAGTACTTCCCACAAAATACGGGGAAAGCCCTCTCGTGCAAGCCCGTCAGTGTGGGACAGTGCATTCCCTTCGTCCGAGGATCCGTGGGAAGTCATCTGTGTACGGTTAAGCGTAAGTAAAAGAAAAAGAATTATAAAAAGAAAAAGGAATCACAACTCAGCCTCTCTAACTACAACAATGATACTGGGGTACTTAGTTGGGAATTCATTTTGTATTAAATTCTTTACCCTATTATCCATTAGTTTAATTAATGATGAATGCATGCTCGCCCTGAACGACCTCACATCAATCTTAGAGGGAATAGGGAAGAACTCCCATCCCTTATAGTAGCCTGTAGGGCCTAATCACTTAGCCACCTAACTACCCTTCTATCATCCTAAGGCCTCACGTCCTAGGTCTATCCTGATCGTCCTACGATCTATCCAACATTGGTTTCTATCAAGTTTTACTTTGGAAAAGGATGGTATTTATAGTTTACTGATTCCTCTGTGGTGTTACAAGCTCTGATACCAGCTGTGGCGGAACCGCCTGAATTATTCCAACTTAAATGCCTGAGTCCCGCCTTAGAGGCTAGACCACACTTAAATGGGAATAACCCGTCAATCCCTCGGATCTAGTCCGACGAGGCCACTGACAGGATCAAGTACCATAGTCCCACTCGATGGTGAGTCACAGAGCAAATACAATAAAGCATAAAACCATACATTAAAGAGTATTAAACTTATTACATCATCATCGGAGTTTTAACAAAAGTGGTCATCATTGTTCGAAGTGCAGCGGAATAAAACTAACGATAAATAAACAAAGAGATGGGGAAGCCTGTCCCATCACTCCTCATGCTCCTCCTTTGCCGAGGTGGGGTCCCACTCGACTGTCCAACCCGGTGGCAAGATGGATGGCCAAGTCACTCCAGCAACCATGTCCTCCATGGAACCTATAAAAAATTATGCCACAAGCAAGGCTGAGTATACTAATACTCAGCTAGACTTACCCGGTGTGAGAAGTCTACTCCTCTACCTCTAGACATGCAGCTATTTGGCCATGGGGTTTGGTTGCCAAAAGCACTAGCTGAGTTTATAAATCAAGTTTTAGCTTTGTCCAGTTTTAGTGTGACTCTCTTAAGACTAGATGTGTACTATCTACTCATTCATGGTAGCAAGCAAATTTAGCAATCAACATCTTTTGTCACATCATCACATTTCCACTTGCTACTCAATGTAGCAGCATGGATCAAGCAGTCTCATTAGCTGCGAGAAGCAGACGATTCGAATCGAGTTTTTATCCTTGCAAGGTAAACCTAAACACATGACATGGCGAGGCACTCTGTCCCCACACACATCAACCGTCCCCATCGATTCCCCGTCAGTAGATCAGGGCTCACTGCCTTGGCGTACAATGCCTCACTGACCCCGACTACCGTCGTGCAGTGACCACACTTGTACCCACCATAACCGGAATGGGAGACCTCGTCTCTGGTCGCGTGAGGGGATATGTCCACAGCCAGGTTCACTCAGGTACTAGGCTTACCGATTTACCATATTTCTCGGCATGTGCTTAGTACGTTCAAACGCTTGACACACGGTACCACACCTTAATCCTTATTCCAATTTTTATCCCGTAGACAACGCATCCCCATGGACCGTTGCCCACCGACCATCATCATTACGATATGAAAATGGATACAACCAATTCCTGACCTCGCGCGAGTGCTAGAAAAATCACTCGACTTCTACCGAGATCCCTAATTAGTAAAGCAGCTACTCGACCTAGCATACTAGTATCCATCTTAAAAGGAATCCTGAGTTCATGCAACTTGGGTTTCAAACAACTCCTACACTTAAGTGCACAATACAAGCCTACAAACATTAAGTGTAGTAAAATAGCATATAGAACAAGTTATGCATAAAACCGGGGCTTGCCTTCCAAAGCTGGGGCAGGCATATCCTCTGGTGCAGGCTCTGGTGCTGGATCCGGGGCTACCTCCTGAGCAACGCCTTGCTCCGGCACGAGGACGTACTCTCCGTCAGCGAGGTTGCAGTCTATCGAATGCAATGAATAGGAATATGCATGTCATGATTATGCATGATTTAAAAACATTATGCTAAAGGAAGAAGAACTAAGTTAGTTAGCAACTTAGGGTTTCTTGGTCATACGTGGCTTTTAGTGGTTTATGCTTATCACTCGAGGTTTAGGTGTTGTGGAGAATAAGCATAGTGGATTTGTATTTTCCCTTACATATTTCAGTGGGCAAATTAAAAAGGGTTTTGCTAGTTGGGTTAGGGTGACACAAGTTTCCACTATCAATTTCCCCCTTTTCATTTCTAATTATGATTTCTAGTGTGGGCTTGAACTACAACAGTGGTTTAACCTGTTCCAACAATTTTATAAAAATTACAGTGGGTTGCCATTGGTCACTATAGTTTGTTCTATGAATTTGAGGTCCAGCATAAAAAGGGTATGCCTTGGACAAAAATAACAAAAGTTTGGCAAAGGGGGGTCACTTTGCACTACAACTCTTAACTAGGGGTGGGTTCTGTCTTAAGGGTCAATTTTGTTGGTATCTAACAGTAATCACAAGCTTCTGTGCCAAAAATCACAGAAGGTTAATTGGTGGTTATTTAGTTGTGATTTTCTAAAGTTTTATGCCAAAAAGGTGCTTATAACTAACTTGTTATTTGAAAAATATCAAACAACAGATTTCATATTTTTCCTATGTTCATAATAACAACCCATTAGTTATCCCAAGGTTTGGGGTGTTTTCTCCTTGGGGTTATTTTTCTAGGGTTTTTCTAAGTTTTCCTTGTTTTCTTAAATTAAAAGGCATCCCAATTATTTTATACTAAACCAGGGTATAATAAATTTTTCTAGTGAACTATACTACATAAGTAGACTAACAAAAATATGAGTGCTCCCTGGTTCTTTATTTAAATCTCCATTAATATTTTCTCTAACTTTAGGCTAAAAAGGATTCAAAGGGTAAACTCTACCTTAACTGGGTGTACAGAGGGGTTTATTATTTTTAAACAGGTTAGGAAGTGATTAGGTACTTCTCCAAATTTTCTTAACCTCAGTCTAACAGTGCAACTATTTTCCTCCTATTATTTAGCTTTTAGCCAAATCAATATTTAATTTTAAACCTTAAATTCCTTTGCAATACTAAGGGGGTTTTGTATTTTTCCTAAGTAGTTCTTATTATTTAGAATCAGGCAAAATTTGTTTGACCAAATTTGGTTGAATAAAACTGAAGTTATGAATTTTGCAAGCTCTATCTGTATTTAAATTAGAAATATTAAAAAGGTTTCTTGGAAAACCAGTTTACACCGAGGACCCTGGGTTTAATCCAAATCAACCCACTCAAATCTACCCCTGCGCCACTATTCCCCTGAGTCACTGACGGTTCAAAAACCCCCCGACCTTTCCTTCTTCTTCCTCGAGGTCCTTCCCCTAATGCAAACAGTACCCGCGGGAAAGAAAAGGGCGGCGCGGCTTACCGGCGGCGAGAGAGGTCCGGCGAGGGGCGGGGTTGGCTCCGGGAGGTCCTGGCGGTCACAACGATGTACGGCTTGACGGCGGAGGTGGCCGGAATCGTCCGGTCCACTTGCGTAGGCGGGGGATCTCGTCGGCGGCGGGTGTTCCGGCTAAACCACGGCGATCTAGTGTAATCAACTGGCATGATGAGCTTCACGAGGTGACGTAGAGGCTATGTGCACAAGGAATCAAAGAGTGGAACAGAGGATTACCCGGTCTACGTTCACCGGCGGTCGGGCGAAGTCTGGCGACCGTGGACTGGCTTCTCCGGCGAAGCAAACTCCGATTCCTTGCTCAGGGAGCTTCACCGAGGCGTGCACAGTCTATTCCAAGGGTTGGACAGGGTTGGGAAGGGCTCTGTTGGCCGGTCTACGGTGGCAGGGGCTCAGGTGGCCGCGGGCACGCCGTGCACGGGGCAAACGCCGGTGGTTTCGGGCTCCGGTGAGGTCGAGCGTGCGCGGAGGAGTACGGTCGACGCCTGAGGGTGATTTATAGGCGCGTGCGCGAGCAGGAGACGCGGGCGCGGCTTGGCGTGGTGCGGGGCGCGCGGGGTCGGGAACGGGCGTGCTCTAGCGCGCGCAGAGCGCGTCGAACACGTGGAGGTGTTCTTCTGCTCATGTTCAAAAGCTTGCTGAGATCGCATACGTGCGAATCTTGGCAAAAATCCGGTGCAGACCTCTTCCTAGCACCTATGGCTATCTCTTGTATGTGAGTTCCAAGGGAAGATAAGCCCTAGGTCAGAACATATGCGGGCGCCAAATCTGGCTTGTCTCCCTGCCCACTTCATGACAAAAATGATGCCAAGACATGTCAAATATCAAGGGCTCGGTCTCAACTTTTTCCAGGGGGTGCCTTAGGTGGTATGCCACATTTTTGGTATAGAACTTAGGTGGTTTTGGTGCCATCTTCAAGGTGAACACGGTGGATCTTTAGATTAGGTGTAGATTTTGACTTAGAGAGAATTAGAGAGCTCTAGCTCTTTCTCTACTTAAAGAATGGATTTGGGGTTTCTTAAGGGGTCTTTTTGCAATGTTTCCTCTCTATATTTGTTGATTAATATGTTACTTAACTTTTGCCAAAGGTTAGGTCATGATTTGCACATTTGCTTAATCTCTCCCCCCCCTTCAACCATGGTTTTAGGAGATAGGGGTTCAAGAGAGGTCCAGGGTTTACTCCCTTCTTGCCCAAGGTAGTAAGTGCACAAAAGCTTGAGTGATGCTTTTAGGTCATTAACATTCTTGGCTAACACAGGGTCTCCAAGGTTCTTATGCTCTTCTCCTTAAGTTTCTTCAACATGTGATCACAGTCATTAGTGTATAGATGTGCCATAGCCATGGTAACACTTGGGGTGTTACAGTCCGGGACCCGTCTCGGAGGTCCGTTCATCATGTACGGGGGTCCGGTGCTTTCCTCGCGGTAGGTCCGGACCCACTGCGTGCATCCTGTAGCACGTCCCTCTCCCTGGCCACATGGCGACCCCGGGGCGATCGATGTTGCACGGCTGAGAACTATTCCCCGCGCAACCAGAGACCTCTCCGCCGGCGTAGTGCCTTCATATTGTGGCAAGGGGTACCCCTGTTTCAGGGTACCGACAAAAGTATACTTAATCTTGTAGGATTAATAGTATGTAGTACATGAATTTATCTTTGGTTTAATTTTTATGTCTCATTGAAAGTAATTAAATTAGATTATGTAATCATGGACAATACTTAGGGAATAATTAACTACTAAATGAGAATTAGTTCACCCTATAATTTGATTTCCCTTTTTGGTTTATGCTTTTCTTTTGAGATATTTTCCCATGTTTGTACATGATTGATGTGTTGTTTATTTGTCATTTACCAAATGTATTGAATGCATGGTCAATTTATTTAGACAACGAGCAGTCTGTGGTTCCTGAGTGTGTTGCTGAAGATCTTTCTGAGCAACAACCTGGTGAAGGCAAGTGTCCTCTGACCTATTATGTCCTACATACTTATAATTCACTGTCCCACATTACATTATTGAAACCTAAGGATTGACTAGTCTGTATTTACCTTACCCTTGTTTACCTTTTGGGTTATCATCATTAGCTTTATGCTATTGCTTTACTTTAATCAATGAACATGATGTGAATATTATGATACGATGATGTTATCCCGATGATGTTCTTGTGATACTTTAGGGGACTCAGGCTGTTTCCTGAGTACCTCTCCGTAAGGACCTGTTTGGGGAGTGACAACCTGGGATAACAGTGCAACCATGACGGTGGAATTGGACGCCCTTAGCTGATTAATTAGAGGAACCAGAGGAGTAGTTGGCTTCGTTGTAGGGCCGTCAATGGGGTCTGGGCACAGTACTTGCTCTGCCGAGGCTAGTTGCAAAGGTTCTTGATTTGGTTTTGTTAGTCACCCTTCCTTTGGGGAGATGTACTGTGTTTATCAAACTAGAGAAACCTAACGGGCGACTATGACCTCTCGGAAATCTTTGTAAAGGCTACGTAGTGAGACCCTGCTAGGTCACCTTGGTAGTGATCAATGGGGAGGCCAGAACCCCGGGCAGAATGGGAATTATGACTTGTGGGTAAAGTGTGCGACCTCTGCAGAGTGTTAGAAACTGGTATATCAGTCATGCTCACGGTTAAGAGCGGCCTTGGGATCCTCTTTGATTAGAAGAACTTTGGTTACTTTTATGATGATGGTTGGCAATGATGGTTATAATTTTGATCTCTGGTATTTCCTCTTGGAAGGAGTGCTTTAGGTAATAACTAGGTTTATTACTAAAATCTAGCTCTACTTATAGTAATAAAAACTTGACTAACTAAAAGCAACTGCTTAACCTTAACTCTACATACAACTAGTGCACTTTAGCCAAACAGGACATTTGCTGAGTACGTTGATGTGTACTCGCCCTTGCTTTACAAACCACCCCACCCCAGGTTGTCCCCACTGTACTCAGTGCTCAGGAGGAGATGCTAGAAACATGGAGGACTTTGAGGAGTTCCAGGACTACGATGAGTTCTAGTTAATCTTAGTGGCAAACCCCCAGTCAGCTGCCTATGTAGGCTTACCCTCTACGTTTCGTATTTCCACACTTTGATATTAATGTTGAAGACTATGGCTATGTATTAGAATCTGTGGATGTTTTGGACATCTTGATGTAAATAAAGTACCTTTCCGCTATTTACTTTGAGCATTGTGTGATGATGTCCAATTATGTAATCGTTGTGTACGTGAGTTCTGATCCTGACACGTACATGGTTCGCATTCGGTTTGCTTTCCAAAACCGGGTGTGACAGCCAGGTCACGGACCGTCTGGCCCCTGGCCGTGGACCGTCTGCGCCTGTGCAAAGAGCACCACCGTCGGTTCTTGTTATAGTGATTGGCGCCCGAAAAGCTGTCAACACACTTTTTGGCGACTCTGCTTGGGACATCACATATAGACCCATCAGATCGGCCCTCAATGGCCGGTTCAAGGGATAACTCTGAAGTCTCCCCCAGCAACATCATAGAGCCGACTTGGGAAACCTTGTCAGCTGATGAACATCTCCATTTCGAGGAGCACAAAGAGTAGCTGATCCAAGAAGCAAAGAAAAAGTTCCTGGCCAACTTCAAGGTGGACAGGAACAACAAAGTTGTTCGGCAACGGGCGACAGATCTGGCTTCGCTTCGACCTACCGCGAATACCCCCGAGGTAAGCAACACAAACGAGCTCCAATCTCTTAAAATTTATATAGATGTGCAGCGAGACCAAATGCAATATATCATAGGGGGTATGCAAAAGGATTATAGGAGGCTAGTACGTGCGTTCGATAAATCTACCATCGCAAATTTTCCTTCGCACGAGGTTGAATTGGGGGAAAAGACGCGTAATTCATCGGCTACAGGTTGTCACGACTAGTCACAACCCCTTTATGGGATACCGATAGACACATACCCCGAGCAACCACAACCTCCTACGCATATCGGCAATAAATTAGCCGACTACATATATCCGGACCGTCCACACGTGAGCGCGGACCGTCCGAGCCAGCAACGGTCGGTCCCATTTTTACCGAGTTATCGAGACATGCGCCCGAGCAACCACGTACTACGCAAACCCTAAACTACCTAGTCAGACCATTCTCATACAGCAATGGACGGTCCGCATACAACAACGGACGGTCCGGCCATGTGACCGGACAGTCCACGCATACCACCGGACGATCCGCGTATCCAACTGGACGGTCCGGCATAGAATTTTTTGAGGAGGATTATTACCTAAATCCCCATTTGTCCTAGCAAAACTTCCCATCATATCCTACGACACCCCAGCACCTTAATACAAAATCCCAAGCCCACGGGGGCGAGTACTTTCCGGCCCCGCTTAGAAGGCCGGAAAGGAACGGTCAATCCTATGAACCATATAGGGCAAATAGTAATGCACCACATAACTCAAACCAATGGGGGGAAGACAACAAACTAGTGTCCAAACAACCTCACCTTTGATGGGACAAAGAGCCGGTGGTCTCCCACTGGCTGCTATTGACATAGTAAGAGAAGAAATATCTAGGGCGTTCCGAGATAAGCTCAGAGTAAGCATGGTCCCTAGGGGTAGTCATATCGAAGGCCTTATGATAGCAGATTTGACCACCTCCCATACCCACAGGGAACCAGGATACCTGAATTCGCAAAATTTGCGGGTGGTCAAGGAAAAAGCACACGTGAACACATAGGCCAGTTTCTAGCACAATTAGGAGAATTGACCGACACAGAGGCGTTCCGTGTGTGCTTATTTTCATTATCTTTAACAGGAACTGCATTCGCATGGTACGCCACATTACCCCCTAATTCTATTTTGTCATGGGGGGATTTAGAACAAAAATTTCACGATCACTTCTTTTCGGGTGATTATGAGTTAGATTTGGTAGACCTAGTAGCCCTGTGACAAGGAAAAGACTAATCGGTTAATGAATACATCCGGAGGTTCTGAGATACAAGAAACCGATGCTTTCAAATTCATTTATTAGAAAAATAGCTAGCAGGATTAGCCTTTAATGGACTACGATATTATTTAAAGGAAAGATTAGAAGGTATCTAGTTTTTTACGCTAGCACAATTACATCAAAGAACTTTGGCTTGTGAAAGCCGAAGCAAAGAAACTGCTAAAATAATTCGTCACAACGTGCATATAGTAGAGTGCGACCAAAGCAGCTCGGATGACGAATCAACAGAAGTATATGCGGCTGAAATGGTTTGGCCAAAGCAGGCCAAATCTTTGGCTTGTTCATCCTTACAACCGGTTCAAAAGAAACAGCAAGAGGAGGTTAAGTTTACATTTAACATTGGCAAATGTGACAAAATATTTGATGAATTACTCAAAAATGGCAACCTTAAAATAAATCATACTGTTCCATCCACCGACGAACTAAAACGTCGTGCATACTACAAGTGGCATAACTCATTTTCTCATACCACTAATGATTGTAATGTGTTCCGACGATAAATTCAATCGGCCATTAATGAGGGACGATTGAAATTTCAGGAAATGCAGGTGGATACGGAACCCTTCCCAATGAATGTGATCGACTTCAAGGGCAAAAAGGTCCTAATTCAGCCCAACTCAGCCGATAAGGGCAAAGGCAAAGAAGTCATCATTGGTGACACGCGGAAGGCCAATGAGAATAATAAAATTCTCTTGCAGGAAAGTGGTGGCGGAAAAGACTCCTAACGGAGGGGAGACTTTGAAAGTTACCATCACCACCTCCAACGCTGGGGGGGCGGATGCAAGCAAGGGACCAGGCGCGTACACCTATTTTGTGCATCGCGGACGGTCCGACGCGTAGACGCGGACGGTCTAGGACACCTCCAGAAAGTCCAGACCATTCTAGTGGACGGTTTGGCAACGCCTAGGAACCACGACGACCACGTACCTTCAAACCACGACGACCAGAAATAGGTACGTGGAAAACTAACCCGGTAAAGGCAGCTGGCCGACTGGTAAGATCCGGCCAAACCTTTAACCAGTTATTGCCTAAATATGTAAAAAAGAAGGTCGGCCTAAGTGACCAGCTAGTGAAGCTCGCTCGCTCGCCCATTCAGGAGCAACAACAGGTAAGACCGATTGGACCACCTCACCAATCAGAAAAAATAGAAGGTCATATTGTCGAGTTGAGGCCTAGGATACCTGCATGGACACCTCCACCCCCATATCTACCTATGCCATATCAATATGCATACGTACCACCGCCATACGCACCAAATCAAATGTGGGGTATGCCACCATATCCATTTGGGATGCCACAGTATCCCGCTTGGGGGGCACCCCAAGTATCTGTATTCAACAGGTTGGCACCTCCAGTACAAGACCGATTGAGCGCCACTCAATCCGGTCACCAGGCACAAGCCCAGCAAGATTGCCGGACTATTCGGCCGCAAAGGCCGACCAATCCAACAGGGGGGCATATACCTACAGCAACCAAGAGAATGACAAAAAAGGACATCATCAAAATAGGTACAACATATGTCGTCATACAGGAAAATAATGAAGGACCAATGATTTTTGGTGAATCGGCCAACACAAACAAAAAAGAAGATACAACTGCCATCAAAATAGCCGATCCAAAATACTCCATGCCTCGATGGTGCCCATCGGGATTGACACGGTCCCAAAAGCGAAAATTATAGTGCCTAAGAGCGAAGGAGAACCAGGAAAAGGAAGCGGAAAAAATATTTAATGACACACATCCACAGTACCCCCCACCGCAAAAGAGGTGGAGACCAAAGGCCGTTGAGATAAATCAAACGGCCACGAAGACAGAGAATGAGACAGCAACTCCACAGCTCTCTGCAGGTACGACAGACAATCCGGCTATAAAGGCCGGACCATTCGCAGATGACATGGACCATCTGACTCTTGAGTCCCGACCGCCCACACTACACCAGGACACCTCCAACGACGTGCCGATGCCCATGGAGGAGGATGAACTACTAGGAGAGGACCTGGTCGACTATGAGGCTTCTTCAGAGCACACAGGTATGAACATAAATGTGATTACATTTTCCACCGATTGTACTATTGTCGGCGACGATGAACTTGTCGTTGCTCAGTTTGACTTTGGTCCTAAAGAAGTCGCCTTCACTAAACCAAAGGAATCGGTAAATCATTTGAAGTCGCTCTTCGTGTGCGGTCACATTGATGGGATACCGATTGCTAAAATGTTGGTAGATGGGGGCTGTAAATCTAATGCCTTATTCATTATATAGAAAACTAGGTAAACAAGATGATGAACTTGTCAAGACCAACATGACCCTCAGCGGCGTTGGAACTGATAGTTCGATCAAAGCCAAGGGAGTCACGTCCGTTGAGTTAACCATCGGGACTAAGACCCTTGCTGCTGCATTCTTTATTGCTGATGTAGAAGGAAATTACAGTCTAATCCTAGGCAGGGATTGGATTCAAGCTAACCAATGTGTACCTTCTACGTTACATCAAATGTAACTACAATGGGAAGGCGACGATGTAGAACTAGTACATGCTGATGCATCGGCCTGTATCGCTATGGCCAATGCCCCTGTACTTTGGACCTATGAGACTGCTACATGTCTCACATGAGTAGATTTTTCTGATTATCAGTTCATAAGTATAGATAAAAAGGGTTTCATTCCTGTAATGCTAGAGCCGATAGACAATTGGCTAAATCCTAAATAAAGTTTAAATGATGAGTACACACAGAATGAATGAGTCTTTGGTCATGGACGGTCCGACTTCTGAGGTCAGACGGTCCGGTCTTTTACAAGACAGTTCGACTTTTAAGACCAAACATTCACCATAGCATAAAACCAGTGTCGCGGACAATCCGGCCCCCGAGACCGGAGGGTCCGCCGTCACACAAAGATCATCTAATTCCTCTGTGAGAGACATAATAGAGGAATTCAGAGATCTTAACAAATTAGGACAGGGGTTTACATCGACCGATCCTTTGGAGGAGATTGATATAGGAGATGGTAAAACTCCAAGGCCGACTTTTGTGAATAAGACCGTGGAGGCCGATCCTAGAGATGAAATGATCAGTCTATTGAAAGAATATTCTGATTGCTTTGCTTGGAATTACACTGAGATGCCGGGATTAAGCCGTGAGATAGTAGAGCATCTGCTGCCCATTAAGTCCGGTTTTAGACCTTTCAAGGAGAAAGCTAGAACATTCGTCTAGACCTTCTCCCACAAATAAAGGACGAAATTCACCGGCTGCTAGAAGCTAATTTTATTAGACCTTGCAGATACGTAGAGTGGGTCTCCAATATTGTGCCAGTGGAAAAGAATCAATCAGGTAAGCTCAGAGTATGCATTGATTTTCGCAATTTAAATAGAGCAACTCCTAAAGATGAATATCCCATGCCCATAGCCAACATTAATCAATAATGCGTCAGGGAATAGGATTATTAGCTTTCTTGATGGTAATGCCGGATATAATCAGATTTTCATGGCCGAAGAAGATGCGTCTAAAACGACCTTTATATGTCCAGGCTTCATTGGTTTATTTGAGTGGGTTGTCATGACATTTGGTCTGAAAAATGCTGGTGCTACTTATCAGAGGGCTATGAATTTGATCTTTCACGAGCTGTTGGGAAACACTGTGGAAGTCTACATTGATATTGTAGTCAAATCGGCTGAGTTTAGTTCTCATATAGCTGATTTGCGCAAATCCTTTGATAAAATGTGCCGGTATGGTCTGAAAATGAACACACGTAAATGTGCTTCGTAAATGTGCTTTTGGAGTGTCGGCTGATAAGTACTTAGGATTCATCATTCATGAACATGGTATAGAGATAGAACCTGACCGAATTAAATCCATTCGGAATGTGGGACCTCGGACTTGTAAGGTCGAAGTGCAGAAGTTCCTTGGCAAGATAAATTATTTACGAAGGTTTATTTCTAACCTAGCCAGGAAGATTGATGCCTTCACCCCTATCCTTCGGCTTAAAAATGATGCCGAATTCACCTGGGGGCAGAACAGCAGGAAGCGTTTGATCTCATCAGAAAATATTTGTATTCGGCTCCTGTGTTAAAAGCACCGCAAGTAGGAGTGCCATTCAGGTTGTACATTGCAGCTGAAGATAAGGTTATTGGGGCTATTCTGACGCAAGAGACCAGAGGAAAGGAGCATGTGGTGACCTATCTAAGTCGGAGGCTGGTGGATGCTAAAACAAGGTACACTTTCATCGAGAAGTTATGCTTATGCCTGTTTTATGCATGCACCAAGTGTAGATGTTATTTGTTGTCTAGTCATTGCACCGTTTCCGGTCAAACCGATGTGATCAAATACATGTTGCAAAACCCGATTATGAGTGGTAGAATTAGTAAATGGGCTTATGCACTCATAGAATATGACTTGGCTTATGAACCATTGAAATCTATGAAAGGCCCGGATGTAGCAGACTTTTTTGTAGAACATCGGATTGATGACACTCATAAACTAGACATATCATATCTCACTGTTACTCCCTGGATTTTATATTTTGATGGATCAGTTTGCAATGAAGGACAAGAAATTGGCATCATGCTTGTTTCACAAAGTAATGTCTCTTTCAAATTCTCTAGCCGATTAAAAACTTATTGCACTAACAATCAAGCCGAATATGAGGCCCTTTTGTTCGGCTTGGAGTTGTTAAGTTGTATGGGAGTAAAACATGTCAGGGCATTTGGTGATTCTCAGCTGGTTGTCCAACAAATATTAGAAGAATATCAATGTTTTGATGGTACTCTAAACAGTTACCTTGAAAAATGTTGGTGCATAATTCATTCTTTTGACGAATTCAGCATTCGGTACATCTCTAGAGTTGAGAATCACAGAGCTAACAATTTGGCACAAGATGCATCAGGTTATCGGATAAAACAAGGAAAATTTCACAACACCGAAAATCTGATAACTGATACAGGGCCAATTCCCTAGGTCGCGGGTTGTTCGGTTGAGGGTTTTGGACCATCCGGGGTTGCGAGGAAAGTTCTCCTGATTGATTCGGCTGGTAATGAAGCTGATGCAAGCGATTGGAGGACACCCATAATTAATTATATACGAAATCCTAGTGTTAGGACGGATAGGAACGTTCAGCGTACAACTTTCAAGTATGTTTTAATGAGTGATGAACTCTATCGCCGAACAGTCAACGACATCCTACTTAAATGCTTGGGCCCAGGTGATGCTATATTAGCCATGGATGAAGTATATGAAGGGATTTGTGGTACCCATCAATCGGCTCCAAAGATGAAGTGGTTGTTGCGAAGGTCTGGCTTCTATTGGTCTAACATGATAGCTGATTGTTTCAAGTATTACAAAGGTTTCCTAGTATGTCAAAAATTCAGCGACTTACAGTTGGTCCCTGCAGCCGAATTACATCCTATCATCAAGCCTTGGCCTTTCAGAGGATGGGGATCAGACTTTATAGGAGAAATTCATCCTTCATCGTCAAAAGGGCATCGGTTCATGTTAGTTGCCACTGACTACTTTACTAAATGGACTAAAGCCATTGCTCTAAAGAACATGACACACAAGGAGGTAATTGAGTTCATAACTGAGCATATTATTCATAGATTCGGCATTCCCCATACTTTGACTATAGACCAAGGGGCTTCTTTTATGTCAAAGGAGGTACATGAGTTTGCTGAATTATATAGAATTAAGTTACTCAATTCATCTCCGTATTATGCTCAGGCCAATGGACAGGCCGAGTCTAGTAATAGGACATTGATTAGCCTGATAAAAAAGAAGATATCTGATCATCCTAAGCATTGGCATAAGATTTTGTCTAAAGCTTTATGGGCTCATAGAATATCTAAACATCGTGCTACTAAAGTATCTCTTTTTGAGCTTGTCTATGGGCAGGAAGCAGTGTTACCTATAGAGATAAGTTTAAATGCTGTCAGGTTCGCCAAGCAAAATGATCTGACTGTCGGTGATTATTATAATTCAATGATGGACAATATTGATGAAGTGACTGACAAAAGGGTGACAGCCTTAGGAGAAATAGAGAAGGACAAGACCATGGTCGCCAAAGCATACAACAAGAAGGTCAAGGCTAAATCATTCTAGGTAGGGGATCTAGTGTGGAAGACTGTCATGCCTCTGAGGAGCAAAGACCGGAAGTTTGGGAAGTGGTCGCCAAGCTGGGAAGGCCCTTACAGAGTCACGTAGGTGATGTCCGGTAACGCCTACTTGTTGCAAACATTACAAGGCAAAGACTGGCCCAAGGCTTTAAACGGGCGTTTCCTCAAGTAGTATCATCCTAGTATGTGGTAAGATGCCTAAGGAAACCAATGTGATCACATCGTGTTAGTTGCTTTTGGTTTGCTCAGCTCCGCCAAAAGGCAGGGGGCATATGTTGAGCCCCAAAAGAGATGGCCGGACGGTCCGCACTGGTGGTCCGGACGGTCCACGCGTGCGCAGAGCCAATTAGGGTTCCGAGTTTCTCGCTGTTGTTGTTGGCTAGATTTGCGGAATTAACTCAGGAGATTTGTTTGTAATGGGTCTAGCCCCCCTCCTCTATAAATACAGAGGAATACGACCAATTAAACATCATCAATCGAATCAATAATTAATTTATCTCGCATTTATTTCTTGTACATTTAGGAGTAGTTCTAGTCTAGTTCTATTTTAGTCTCCCAATCCCCAAATCCTCCGCTTCTCCTCAACTCTACGTCGATCAGAGGAGTCTAGGTCGGCCTGCCGAGTCTAGACAACACCTAAGATCTGTCCTCCCTGACGAGGTCCCACCCGAGAGTGAGATGCAAGCACCGTCGGTAACCTTCGCTGCCCCTACGAACGCGTGGACCGTCTAGCCCCAGGGCACGGATCTTCCAACATGTTAGGCAGGGAACCCTAGCCCTGCACCAGGTCGCGGACCGTCCGACCCCTGGCCGTGGACCGTCCGCGCCTGTGCTAAGAACACCATCGTCGGTTCTTGTTATAGTGATTGGCGCCCGTAAAGGTGTCAACAGCCGGTGCTCTGCCTTGCCATCTTCATCGTCCGTGCGATTCTTCTGCGCGCGCTCCGGTGCTCCGTCCTTGCCCGGTGTCGTGCCTTGCCATCTGAAAAAGACTGTAGCCGGCATATCCACTGTTCATCCGTTGCACTCGCTAGGGTTTTTGGTACCATCAAGCCAGTATTTTTGAGATCTATTATTCTTTAGCATTTTGTTGCTCTTCAATATGTCGGGCAACACTATTGTTGTCAATATTGTGCTTGATGGACAGAATTACCCATAATGGGCCTTTTGTGTTCTGACTACATTAAGAGGTCACGGTTTACTATTTCATTTGACTGAAGATTCTCTAGTTTTAGCAGCTGATAGAAGCAATGCTGCTGCAATCAAGACTTGGCAGATCAATGATGGCAAGGTATTGGATGCAATGGTCAATAGCACTAAACCAACTATGATTATGAGTCTGTCCAAATTCACCACTACTAAGGCTATCTGGTCACATCTGAAGGATCGGTTTGTTCAGGATAGTGGTGCTCTTTTACATACCCTTATGCAGCAGACTCATGTCATTGAGCAACATGATATGTCCATTGATGAACACTATTTAGCCTTTGATCGTATTATGAGTGCATTGACCTCCATGGTGCCTGATTGTACAACTGTGCCTTGCCCAACCCATAAGTTCATTGAGAAGTTCTTTACCTACAGATTTGTTATGGGCGTTCGACCTAAATTTGATTCTCTTCATGCAAGGTTACTTCACAGTTCTGATACTCTCACCATGGCTCAGGCGTTGTCTGAATTACTTGCTGAAGGGACTCGTCTGATGTCTATGTCTTCTATTACTGGTGTGAGTTCTCATAGTGTATTGGCCATTACTTAGAAGTCCAGGAACACCTCTTTTCAGCCTTGTCAGCATTGTAAAATGACCACTCATCGGTCTGAGAACTGCTTTGCTAAGTTTCTAGAGAAGCTGGCTGATTTTCGTGTCTGTCGTGCTACTCGTGGTACAGGACCATCTCTAGAGGCTCAGTTGTCGTTGCTGCTACTTCATCTGCTGGTGCTTTGTCATCCTCTTGAGTTCTTGACCCTGGAGTTTCATTTCATGTGACATGTTGGGGACTTGTTCTCAAATGCTATGAATTAAGAACAAGGCAACACAAAAAATGTTAAATGTTAATGTCCTTCGTCCTTCGAGGCATTATTTCCCTTAGGATATAATGATCTTCGGATGAAGGTTATGAAGATCATACCTTCATAGATACGACACGTATAATCAGAGGATGAAGGTTATGAAACATAAGGCAAAAACATAAACCATTACATAGTATCGAAATATGAACATTTATTGTTAAATAATCATGAATACATGAAAGTTAAACTAAATTACATTTGTACCTTGAGTTTGACTGAATACGAAGATATAGATGCGATGCCAGAGCGTGAACAGTACGAGGGTACTGTTCACCTATTTATAGGCACAGGGCGCAGCCTGTGTGAATTTACATTCATGTCCTCTACAAATGATTACAATTATTACACAGTTTATCATGGGCCGATTGGTCATTTCATCTTTAAGTCGATGCATTTTGAAATATACTACAAAGCTCCCTGACTGGTAGCTTCGGCATCGTTCCTGTTTTGGCCTTCCGAAGGTGTTGCTTCTCACAAGACCTTCGGCGACAAAGCAGACCCCCAATAGTAGCCCCTTCATGGTGCCAGATCGTTTTTCGTAACGAGCTCAACCCGTGAAAAATTCTTTTATGTTTCGGAATGCCGAAGGTCCAAAAAACACCTTCCCTGAGCTTGTTGCTGAGAAACGATTTAAATATTCTGAGTGTAAGGCAATCCCACCATACGACAGGTACACTCGATCTGGTGATTTGTCTCAATGGGTGCGGGCGGCTGTTTAGCGGGTGCAATCATCTTGTCGATTTACCTTCCGACCTGCAACACTATATATACAGACGGGTTGGTGTGAAGTTACCACAGCGTTTACTACTATTGTACTGTTGTGCTGCCGAAAAATTTGACCACAGCCGAAGCTTATTCACCATATTCCAAATCAAAGCTTCGTCACAAGAGGGAGCTTCGGCAAAGATAAAAAGTATTCAACTTTGTCAAAATGCAAGAAATTCAGCATCAAATGGCCAGGGTCCGCTCAACAGCTAGGGTTACACACGACAAAGAGGAGGCCAAAGCTGCTGAAACTGCCCCGATCTCTGAAGTAATGAGGTAGTCGGGACTGGTTGTGCCAGAGGGTATTGCCGACGAAGGTGCACCTGCTGCCGAAGCCGAGTAGGCAGATATTGAAGAAGGTGAGGCTGATGAGGAAGATATAGATTATTCCGTCGTGCCATCTAAGCCTAGCCACTTGGATTTTGGGAAGTCGATTGTCTCCGAAGCTGATATGCCGATGATGACAAAACTAGGCTACTTCGGGGAAGCCGAGAAGAAGCTAATTCACTTTGGTGGGGAAGAGACAACCCCGAAGCCAGAAAATAATGAGGTGGTAGTCTTTAGAAGCTTCTTTAAAGCAGGATTAAGGTTTCCTCTGCATGGGATGATTGCAGATGTTTTGGAAAATTTCAAAGTTTATCTTCATCAGCTGACTGCTAATGCTATCGTTAGGCTCAGTGTCTTTATCTGGGCTCTCCGAAGCCAAGGAGCGGAGCCGCTTGCCGAAGCCTTCTGTCGGGTACACGAACTTCACTATCAGACGAAGGCTAGAGAAGATGGACTGCACAAGAACTTCGGCTGCTATAATTTTGCTTATCGCAAAGACATGAAGATATCGGTGGTTAGCTACCGCACCAAATGGCTGACCGGTTGGAAAACTGAATGGTTTTATGTTAAGATTGATGAGAAAAAGGAGAAGCTAGTTCAGAGCCCACTGGACCTAACCTTCGGGTTGACTAGGCCTCAGTGCAACATGACGCCGGGTACATCATGCCCAAATGTTGTGGGCGAATTTAGAGTTGTGTCTGAGCATATTGGTACTAGGGATTTAGTTCAGGAATACTTAGCCAATAGGGTATTCCCAACGTAAAAGGAATGGGTTATGCAGAAGCTTAAAGGAGAGAAGAAAAAGAATGAACTCGTTCAGTTGCCCTATCATTTTAAATTCAAGAAACACTTCAAAGAACCCTGCCAGGAATGGTTGGATACAATTGAAGTTATGTGCAATGAAATCTTGGGCAATTATACGAAAAAAGAAGATCAACTGATGACAGCAGCCTTCGGCACCCGGCCGAAACGAAGGTTAAACCGAGTAATGGACGCTTTGAAATTTGAATACCCAGACTACAAAAGGTTAAGCAAAGGTGCCGAAAGGCCAAAACAAAAAAGGGTTGTCAGTATTATACAAAGACAAGCTGCCAGGATGATAAAAGAGGATGAAAATTTGGCAAAAAAGAAAAAATCTAGTCCTGAGCCGAAGGTGGCTGTGTCGAAGAAAAGAAAGGCTCCAGCTTCGAAGCCGAAAGCTGATTTAGAAGAAGAAGCTCCCTCAACACCTTCTGTCACTGACGCAGAAGAAATTTTAAAGGTAATGACTGAATCCCTACCTAATAAGCTAAGTCCGTTGGGACCGGAACTGATGAAGCTTTTATAGAAGAAGAAGAAGCCTTCGGCTGCCGAGAAGCCTGCTGAACCAAAAAAGCGAAGAATTATTACTGCCATTGAGGCTATTGAAGAAACACTGCCACCGGCCTCAGCGCCGAAATCAGCAGCATCCGAAGCTGCTCCTCTCGAAGCTTCTACTTCCGAAGCTGCAGCAGCCGAAGCCATAGATTTGGAAAACACACTCAATGATATTGATGAAATGATTTTGAATATGGCTGAGGAAGAAACTGCTGCAGCTGTTGAGGAAACCCCGGTCGCAGTGCCTAAAAAAGGGGGAAAATGCCTGAAAAAGAGAAGGAGCCTGCCGAAGATACTTTGGAAGAAGAAAATTTCAACTTTCAAAACATAATTGGGCAATAATTGTCAAAGGCTGAAAAAGAAGAGCTGAAGGAGTATGCCATATCGTGCGAGTACCAGCCAGGGGCACTGCTCTTCGGTTGTGTTGCCGAAGAGATTTTAGGATGCCTTTGGGACCGAGTTGGGGCGAAGGTTGTCAGCACTTTATCGAAAAGTGTTGGTTTCCCGAAGCTCGAAGCTGATCTCAGCAGATACCGGTGACAGCATATCGCCAATAGCCTGTTTTATTCTAACTTTAAGGTAAAATTTTTCTTTAACTTTTTATTGTTTTGATATGAAGATGTTTTCTGATGAAGGTTATTTTGTTAGAGCTTACTGCTAAGCAAGGCCTTGAGGATGCAACAAGACCTCGAGGACAAGAAAAACGAAGTTATAATTGAGGGTTTAGAGAAGAAGATTAAAGATCATGAAGCTGCCCTAGAAAAGAAAGACTTCGTGCTTCAAACGATGGAAGGTTCACTGGCAGAAGCTCAAGCTGAGATCGCTAGATTAAACGGTGAACTTTTCCTACAGTCAAAAAGCTTTGAGAAAGAGAAGAAAGATTTCAAAACAAAACTCGAAGCCGAGGCTGAAAAAAGTTCAAATCTATAGAAATCACTCAAAGATCTTCAGGAAAAATGCTTAGGCTTCGGCACTCGGTGCATTCAACGGCTGAAACAGGTCTTTAATTCAGTTGGGGCCAGCTCCGAAAAGTTTAAACCTTCAGTTGAAGACCTGCCGGGCACATTTGATCATATTGAAGGTGAAGTTGATGCTCTCGACGAAATTATAGTTGGACATGGTGACTTTTTTGCCCTGCTAGCTTCTCGAGGCACAGCTGTCGCTTTCATGAAGGCTGGCTGTACAAATGGAAATATTGTAAACAGACCAAACTTCAGCCTGTCACCGGCAGACTTGGACGACATCCACGGCCTCGCCTGAAGCATCAGAAATAGATTCATTACTCAAATATGGGCAAAGGGCGGGCGAGACTTGGCTAGTGACGAAGCTCGAAGTCACCTTAAACCGATAATAAACTCATACCTTGTGCTTACCTTTTTCCTTGAAACTTGAATTTACCTTATAATGCTTTGATATGTACAGGATGACGAAGCCGAGGAGCATTGAGCCGAAGCCTAGCAGACAATCTGAAGCTTAGCAGATGATGATGAAGCTGAAAACCTAGCTGTGAAAAAACTCTATAAAAACTCTTGTATTATCCTTTGTAAAGAATATTATAATTTCAAAATCAGATTCTACTCTGTAAATTTGTCCATACCTTGTAATATATTTTACCTTTCCGTCAATGTGTGAACTGCTTTGATGTGGACAAAACTTGTATTCTTTGAGCCGATGGCGAAAAACACCTTCCCTTCTTTTCGTACGCAACAAAGCATTAATCTGCTTCTGAAGCCGTATTCTTAGAGCCGAAGCAACTGTCTATCTGTATGATATGATGATGATGATCCTATGTATGTCTAAATGAATGTTTATGAATGCAATGTATGATGTAATGTATCATGCCAATGAATGCCCAAACACACAAATTTGGAGCTTCATCCATAACCTTCATTCCCTTAGGAATGACTGAAATCTCTTTGTTGTTTATTTTTCGGCTGCACCGCTTATTTTTCAGTGTAAGTTCTGCATCCCCTTAGCATCGTCTTTTGAACTTCTTCGCCTTCTATTTCGGTGGTATTCACGTTGACTTTTCGCGCTTCACCTTATATTTCGGTGGTATTCACGTTGACTTTTCGCGCTTCGCCTTATATTTTGGCGGTATTTGGCTCTGCATTCCCTTAGGAACGACTTTTGAGCAGAAAATTTACGCTGCGCTCCCTTAGGAACGACTTTTTGTAGCTTCATCGTGCTCTGCATCCCCTTAGGGACGACTTTTGAGCTTCTCCCTATTTTTTTCTCTCTCTGCACTCGATGGTGCATGCTCAGATTTTACATTTACATATCTTGGGGGATTTTGCCCTCGTAGGGCTGAATTAAAAAGGAGAAATTATAGACTATGGCCCCATTAAAAACCTTTCTCCCCCTTTGGAAAGGAAAAAGGTGCCATAGGAAAAATGAAAAAGATTACATCAATTTATACATAATATCGCCGAAGCTCATCCGCATTCCAGGATCTAGGAATGTCGTTGCCGTCCATGTCCTTTAACCTGTAAGAACCGGGTCTTGACGAAGATACTACCAAAAAGGGTCCTTCCCACTTTAGCTAGAGCTTGCCTACTGTGTCAGGGTTGGCTAGTCTCCGAAGCACCAAGTGTCCTAGCTTAATGTCTTTCAATCAAACTTTTCTATCTCACCATTTTATTGTTTCGGCTTGATATTTGTTGATATTTTCCACAGCCTAAAGTCTGGTCCCTTCTATAGTATCTTTAGTCACAAAATAATTAGCTTCGTCTTCGGCCGAAGCTACTGTTCTTATTGACCCCGCTTTAGCCTCTTCGGGGGTTATGGCTTCGTCACCGAACAATAACTTAAATGGTGTCAAACCTGTTGACCTTGATATAGTTGTATTGTGGCTCCACACCACTTAAACCAACTCATCTGGCCACTTTCCTCTAGGCTGATTGAAGATTAACTTCATTATCCCTGTCATTATAATACCATTTGCCCTTTCAACTAGTCCGTTTGATTCCGGGTGATTGACTGACGCAAAATGAATTTTTGTGCCGATCTGATCGCAGAAATCTTTGAAAGTTTCAGCATCAAACTGCGTTCCATTGTCCACAGTTATAGCCTTCGACACACCGAAACGGCAAACTATATTCTGCCAGAAGAATTTTTGGACTGTAGCCGAAGTTATTATAGCCAAAGGCTTCGCTTCAATCCACTTAGAAAAATATTCTACCGCCACCATAACATATTTGAAGTTGCCCTGTGCTGGTGGAAGTGGACCTAGCAGATTCAGGCCCCATCTTTGCAACGACCAGGTTGGTTGTATTAGCTGAGTCAATGACGAAGGTTGTTTCTGATCTCTTGCACATTTTTGGCAATTTTCACACTTTTGAACCATCTGCTGCGTCCGAAGCTGCCTTCGGCCAATAGAATCCTTGTCGGAAAACCTTTCCTAGAAGAGGTCTAGGCCCAATATGAGATCCACACAATCCTGCTTGTATCTCCTTCATTAGTTCTATACCTTCAGTTCTGGATAAGCACTTGAGAAGTGGGGAACAAACTCCATGTTTATATAATTCCCCTTCTATTATGACATATGGTCTTGTTCTTGCTTCCATTCTTTTTTTATAAACCTCATCACCCGAGAGATGATTACCTTGGAGGAAAGATATAATCTCAGTCCTCCAATCTTCACTATGGACAGGAGATATTGTGAGCACTGCTCTTTCGAGGAGTTCTATCGAAGGTGCTCTTATTGTCTCAAAAAACACTTCCGAAGGTAGAGGAAGCCCATGTGCTGCTGACTTGGCTAGCAGATCAGCATGCTCATTTTCCCCTCTTGGAATATTCTTAACAGAAAATCCTTTGAAAGAAGCTTCAAGCCTTCGAACTGTGTCCAGATATCTCTCAAGCTTCGGATCTCTTGCCTTGCAACTCTTGTCAACATGACCAGAAATAACTTGAGAGTCGGTTTTGAGGATTGCCCTTCTTATTCCCATTGCCTTTAACTTTCGAAGTCCCAAAACTAATGCTTCATATTCAGCAATATTATTTGTACAACTGAAATCAAGCCTTGCTGCATAGCATGTTCTGACTTTGGAAGGTGCAACTAAGACAACAGCCGCACCTACACCGAAAGTTCCCCAGGAACTGTCGCAGAACATGTGACGGAACCTCCCAAGTCATTAGGTCCACCTGGAGTTGTCCTTGTCCAACGGACATCAGACAACCCTGCAGATGCCCCTGAATCACTTGACAAGTTCGGTATCTACTTTTCTTACCTTTCCCAAGAGCGTTTCACCCGTCACGCAGACATTACAGATCATCGAAGATACAAAAATGCGGAAGCGGTTACATAAACTTACCTTTATTTTAAAAGTAAGACAAAGTTATATATTACAGACCAGAATACCTAGGAGTGCATAGTGTTAATATTACAGAACCAAGGAAGGCAAAAACCCCTTCCAATAAGTTTTTAAACAAAAGTTCTTATGGAGGAACTCTTCCTCCCGCAGCTTTACTCTTGCTTTTCTTCTTTTGGGACCACCTCAGAACAGAAACAACAAAAGTTTGTCGCTTCCTCACCTAAAAACAATAGGGAATAAAACCCTGAGTATGGAATTACTCAGCAACTTACCCGACTAAACACTCTCAAGGGAATGCTAGTTATAAGGGAGTCAAGGTAAGGTTTCTCAATGATCAAAGACTCTGTTTTGCAGAAATCTTACTAAAAGTGGATCCTTAAAATCCACCCCCCCTCTAGGCGACATCCAGATCCTGTTCCCGGGTCAAAGGGAACTTTCAGTTAGGTAAAATTACCTGCATCTAGAGTTCTTTCTACCCTAGTTCAAACACTTGACCTGCACTAGCCAATTTCTTAACAAGCCCTTCATCTTTACTGGAATTCTACGTATAGGGCAGTGACCAAGTCTTCATAACCGCGAAGGTACGACGATCCGAATCGATTATACTCAGCTGAGGATCTCCGATCACACGACATATGTAGCACTTAACCCTTGCATATGTCAACCCGCCAACGGGGTTCTTAAGACCAGATCAGGTTCACGTCAACCGAGAGCACAGATACACCACCGTCCAGCCTCTTGCCACGGAGGGTACACGCTACTCTCGCCACCGCTCCACGCCCATTGCGTGTTATCTTATTCTAGCCTTAGTCTGCCCAAGACAAGGCTTACCCATGACGAGGCATGTGACCAGTTAAAGGGTCCTCGGTCATCAAGCCTACATCGACACGGTCCTTAATCGACTCAGACGGAGACACTACACCGAGACTCTCTTCTCGTGCAAGTCACCCGCCCGGTCTCAGCTTAATCATTTCAACCCAAGGTTTGGTACCTGGCAGAGGTACATCTTTTCCGATGTTGAACCCATCACGGCCATGATGGATCCACCATCAAGTTTTGTTTTCAAAAACATCCCACCCACTTTTGCCATATCATCTTTTGTAAAAACAAAACATTTGTTTTTCTAAAGCAAGGCTAAGCATCAAAATCTTTTGTAAAATAGGTGATCAAGGAAGGTAATCAAATTCAAGGAAGGTAATGCAGGAATTGTTTTATCAATCAACTCCTATCACCTAATGCAACAAGCAAATGATAAAGATCTTTAAATCACAAGGAGGTGGCAAATGCACCGGGGCTTGTCTTCGTTTATAGGTGAGTCAGGCTCGGATCCGCAGATGTCAAAGTAAAAACAATTCCCTGCCTGATGTTCCGCAGGTGGTGGTGGTGAAGTCTTCTCCTCTTCTACCTCAACCTCTTCTTCATTTTCTAGATATAATCATATATATATATAAGAATGAATGACATGTAATGCTCATGAGAGTGCAAAGATAATAAGAATTTATTATCTAAAGTCTTGAATACAATTTTCCTTCACGGAACTCCGAGAACTTAGGGTTTCCGGAGTCAACAGTGAAGTTCAAAGAGCAGGGGGGTGGGGGTTTTGGGTTCTAATTATCAAACAAGGTCCAAACCAAACCAAATTCTACCCAAAGCTTTTAAATAATGTTTAGAATTCAAATAAAAAGTTTGGGCAATTTTGGAATTATTATCTATTTTCTAAAAATCCAGAACCAACGACTTAAGCTATTTTAAATGCTCCAAAATTTCCTATTTGTCCTAAAAATCATAAAACTATATTTATTAAATACTATGGAAAATAAGGAATCTAGGAAAATTGGTTGGACATTTTTAGGATTTCTCTACAATTTTCTACAGATTTCCAAAGCTTGACAGAAAAAGAAAAAGAAAAGATTTGAACAGTACTGGGCCAAAAGCAGCCCGAGCGGCCCAACTGCACAGGAAAGCGCGTGCGCCCGCGCCCGTGCTGGATACTTTGCAGAAAGGCCCTCAGTGTCCTGGCTAACTCAAGGTGTGTTTGGTTACTGTTTTCTTGAGTCACTGACGGTTTACACAGGGGTCCCCCGAGTTCTATTCCTTTACCGCCCGAGGTCCCCGACGGTGAGTGGCGTGGCAAAGCTCCGGCGAGCACCTGGATCAGCCGAAGGGAGCCAAGACTAGTGGCCCCAAGCGGCTAACACTGAATTGGATCTCCCCCAAACATTTCCCCTAACTTAATTTCATGGTTGGTAAACTATCAAGCTCTGTCCACGCGGACCGCGGACGATGAGGACAATTGCACGCGTTCCCGGTGACCAAAGGTTTCCCAGTTCAATTGGGTGGGTTGGCGAGTATCACAGACGTCTGAGAGTGCTTAAACAAGGGAGCAGAGGGTAAGAACTAACCTGAATTGGGCTGACCTCGGTGAGATGTTCTTCGCGGTGTCTCAGAACAAATTTGGGGGAAACTTAAAATTGGAGCTCACAGTTGCAAGATTGGGGGCGATACTAGGTGGTGTGGTACGTGATGGTGTTGCGGAGCTGACAGTGGCTTCAATTTATAGGGAGCGAGAGCGGTGGCCGGGAATTGGAACGATGACGCGCGGCGGTCGGAAGAAGGGGGAGCTCACTGGCATAGAGAATTCGTGTCCCATGCCGTGGCAGTCACTCCGGCGATCATCGGGGAGCTAAAGTAGGTCACGGAGATCCGGGTGAGATGCTTAGACACGTGGCGCAAGGCCGGAAAGCGGCGGTCACCGGCATGCTTATCAGAATCCACCGTGACGAACTTTGTACGGTGGCCGGAATACTTTACTGGCCGGAGTTATCCACGGCGATGATCCTTAAGTGTTATCCAGTCGATCAGGTCGCGAATCACGGCGGCGTGGGCACGAATCTATGCACGGAGAGGTTGCCGGCGGTGAGATTGCCGCGCTGGCGGTCTGATCCCCATCGATTCACTGTACCATTGAATCATCATCAGAGCGCCTGACAGACAATGTTTAACTCGAATTTTCTCCAAATTTACTGTGGTGACTGATTCAACTCTCTGCATTAAAGTTATAGACCTATAGTTCATCTTCAACTTTGCCACGGAGCTTACCATAAAATAGTTACCGAATCCAACTCAAAATCAGGTTCAAAGTCTACCTAATTTCACTGTTACTGGAAATTCAGTCCTAGGGTTGTCTGACAGCCCGACTTTGGGTGTGTTTTTCTCTAATTTCTTCTCAATAACTATGGTTACACTCTTAAGCAAAGTTGTTCTCCTTTCATAGAGTTACAAGGTTGATGTGGTGCCCTAAGGTGAATTCTCACTATTTTGAATGTAATAAAGCTCCAAAGTTGAGCTTATAACACAGTTTTCAGATTTAGCATAGAACCTAAATGGGGTCCCTTTTGCAAATAGGTCCAAAATCCGAAGTTTAGTTTACAAATTCACACATTTGTTAACCAAATGACTTAGGATACTTATTTAACATAGTTTTTGCACTTTAATCCACAAGTGCACTATTTTTGCACATAGGCCCCTAGAGTTTGGATTTAGAGTTTCCAGGGTTTCAATTAGGGTTTCTGGTATCTTAGGGGTGTAAATGCAATGTAGGTCTATCCTTGGTAACTTTTTATGATTATTTCATTTAACCTTTGGGGTTTTCTCTATTTAGCTCTTATTTACCCATCAGAACCCTATTTAAAGTTAAGCACCCTATACTAGGGTCTTATTTGCACAATGCCATAACAATACACTTGCTTGAAATTTTTGCCTAATGAATGCATTCTAGGTGTATCAATCATATGAAATGCTGATGCTTATGATGTTATGCTCAAGTTTTAGTAACAGTAACACCAGGGGTGTTACATCCTTCCCCCCATAAAAGAATCTCGTCCCGAGATTAAAAGTCCTAGGGTAAGTAGTGGAAAAGGAAATGCTTCACGTTTTTATTTCCTAAATTTTGGTACAGGGCAGGGGTGGTTTTAGGGCTCACTCCTTTATTATAACAATTTTATACACTTTACAAATTACATGAGGCTAAAAAGCCTAGGAAGTTCTTATCTAAGAAGTCTTGAGTTTCCCAAGTAGCCTCATCTTCGGAATGTTGGTTCCACTGTATCTTGTAAAACTTGAGAGTTTTTCTTCGGGTAATCCTATCCTTTTGATCCAAGACTCGAATAGGATGTTTAGAATATGTCAAGTCTGGTTCAAGGACAACATCTGTCACTTCAATGGTTCGATCTGGAACCCGACGACACTTCTTCAACTGAGACACGTGGAACACATTATGTATTGTAGACAAGGTTTCAGGTAATTGGAGTCGGTATGCCACTGGTCCACATTGCTCAAGTATAGGGAAAGACCAATGTACCGAGGTGCAAGCTTCCCTTTAACCCTGAAACGCGATACACCCTTCATTGGGGAGACCTTCAGATAAACATAATCCCCCACCAGAAAATATAAGGGCATCCGTCGTTTGTCTGCATAACTTTTTTGACGAGCTTGAGCTGTCTTCAAATCATGAGTTATTTTCTGAACCTTTTCTTCGGTCTCATTCACCATATCAGGCCTAAAGAAGTACCTTTCACAAGGTTCAGACCAATTTAGCGGAGTACGACATCGTCGTCCATATAAAGCTTCGAAGGGTGCCATCTTGATACTTTCTTAATAGCTATTATTATATGAGAACTCCGCTAGTGGTAAACATTCATCCCATTTCTGTGGGAATTCACGCACACATGCCCACAACATATCTTCAAGTATTTGGTTGACCCTCTCAGTCTGCCCACTTGTTTGAGGATGATAGGCCGAACTGTGGAGCAATTTGGTACCAGGGATTTATGAAGTTCTTCCCAGAATTTGGATACGAATTGAGGTCCACGATCCGACACTATAGTCTTCGGAACCCCGTGCAAACTGAGAAAGCGAGCAATGTACAGCTCCGCATAGGTGATGACGGGATATTTTACTTTGACTGGAAGGAAGTGGACGATCTTTGTAAGTCGATCAATGATAACCCAAATGGAGTCAAAGCCTTTTGCTGTTCTAGGTAATCCCACAATAAGGTCCATACTAATATCTTCCCATTTCCATGTTGGTATTGGTAAAGATTGTAATGGACCGGTATCTTTCAGGTGTATGGCTTTGACACGTTTACAAGTGTCACATCTAGCCACGTAGCGTGCAATTTCAATTTTCATCTTCGTCCACCAATAATGCTATTTCAGATCTTGATACATCTTAGTGCTTCCGGGATGAATAGAATAGCGACTAAGATGTGCTTCGTCTAAAATTTGCTGGTGGACCCCTTCATTTTTAGGCACCACTATGCGGTTGTTAAACCATACCACACCTTGATTGTCTTCTCGGAAGCAATTGGCTTTTCCAGTCCTTATCTTCTCACGTATATGTTTCATACCCTTATCATTTTTCTGTGCATCAATTATCCTTTGTAAAATGACTGACTCCAGCTTCAAATGATTTGAAGTCCCATGCTGAATCATTCCTAGGTTCAACTTTTCCATCTCCTGGCATAATGTAATGTCAGCAGTCCTCATTGTTAGATAATGGCAGGAAGCCTTGCGACTGAGTGCATCTGTCACTACATTGGCTTTGTCTGGGTTATAATGGATCTCTAATTCACAATCCTTGATCAGCTCGAGCCATCTCCTTTGTCTCATATTGAGCTCTGACTAGGTAAAGATATACTTCAAACTTTTATGATCTGTAAAAATATGACAGACATTACCCAGCAGATAATGACACCAAATCTTCAGGGCATGAACCACTGCAGCTAGCTCCAGATCATGAGTTGGGTAATGTTCCTCATGCCGGCGCAACTGTCTTGAAGCATACGCTATTAATCGGCCTTCTTGCATTAATACACAGCCAAGACCACTGCCTGATGCGTCACAATACACATCAAAGGGCTTATTGATATCCGGTTGAGCCAATACCGGAGCAGTGGTTAACAATACCTTCAATTGTTCAAAAGCTTCATTACATTTTGAAGACCAATTGAATCTAGTCTCATTCTTTAATAAACTTGTGATTCGCTTCACAAGCCTAGAGAAATCCTATATAAATCAGCGGTAATAGCCAGCTAGTCCAAGGAAACTTCGGACTTGATGAACAGTGGTTGGGGGTTTCCACTCCAAGATGTCCTTGACCTTGCTGGGATCTACCGCAATCCCCGTGGCAGACAGTACATGTCCCAGAAATTGAATTTCTTCTAGCCAAAATGCGCACTTACTGAACTTGGCATATAATTGGTGTTCTCTTAAGCGCATCAACACGATCCGTAAATGTTGAGCATGCTCCTCTTCATTCTTGGAATATATCAAAATATCATCTATGAAGATCACCACAAACTTGTCCAACTCAGGCATAAATACCGAGTTCATCAAATAAGTGAAGTGGGCAGGAGCATTGGTCAGTCCGAAAGACATTACAAGGTATTCAAATAATCCATACCGTGTAGTGAATGCGGTTTTTGGTATATCCTCGGGCCGAATACGGATCTGATGATAGCCTGATCTGAGATCAATCTTGGAGAATACCCTTGCCTCTGTTAGTTGATCAAATAAAATGTCAATCCGTGGAAGAGGGTACATGTTCTTGATAGTGACCTCATTCAGGGGTCGATAATCCATGCACATCCGTAAAGTTTGATCCTTCTTCTTAACGAATATGGCTGGACAACCCCATGGCGACGAGCTTGGCCGGATGAATCCTTTTTCTAGTAGATCTTTTAATTGAATCTTCAATTCTGCCAGCTCATTTGGAGGCATTCGATACGATCTTCTAGAAATGGGAGCCGTACCGGGCTTTAACTCAATTACAAACTCTACATCTCTTTCGGGTGACAATCCAGGCAAATCCTCTGGAAAGACATCTGGGAACTCACATACTACCGGAATATCCTTGATCTCCGGTATAATGGCTTCATAAACTCTATCAGTAGTTTTGATTGGAATGGGGATAGACAAAAGAATTTCCTCTTGATTATGACTCAACCTGATGGTTCTCTGATCAGTGCTGAGGGTTTCTTTATGTCGGGCCAACCAATTCATGCCCAAAATCACATCTATGTCTTGGCCTTTCAGAACAATCATATTAGTAGGAAAGTCCCGTCCAGCCAATGTTACGGGCACTTGGAAAGCCACTTCCCTAGTAAAAATTTGTCCCCCAGGTGACTGAATTTTAAACCCTTCTTTTGATTCATGGTATGAAATGCAATGTTGCTCCACAAATTTCTTGTTGATGAATGTATGTGAAGCACCAGAATCAAAGAGAATAATTGCGGGATGATTGGCCACAAGGAACGTACCCATCATTACTGGTTCACCGTCCGGTGTGGTGGCCACTTGAGTGTAATAAATTCGTCCCGTCTTCTTTGTATTCTTGCCCGCATTTCCCTTAGCTTGAGAAGAATTCCCAGTACCTTGTTGATTGTTTGTGTGATTCTGCTTCGGATAAGGGCAATCCTTAATAAAATGCCCAGATTTTCCGCAATAGAAACAACCTGTTGACGAACTGGGAAGGGCCAAGAAACGAGTGCCAGAGGCACCCGGCTGACTTGTTGTAGTGGGGGCAGCATTGGGACGGATGAACACTGGTTGTTTGAATGGGAAGGAGGGTGGACGTGATGAAGAATGACCCTGATTAAAAGGCCGAATAACTAATCGTTGCCTTTTCTCGGGGCCCTGACTAGGCCTGTTGCCCCCATTCCCCTTGGTTTTTCCAAAACTTGAATATTTAGATTCGACTGCCAGCGCTGTGCTGATAGCCCTTCCGTATGTGAGGTCGATGCAGGTAGCCATTTTCCTTTGCATCCGATCATTTAAACCCCTCATGAAACAGTTCTTCTTCTTTGTGTCGGTGTTGACTTGGTCAATCGCATACTGAGATAAGTGATTAAATTTATTGAGATACTGGGTGACAGTATCTCCGCCTTGCTTCAACTTCATGAATTCTTCCTGTTTCATGTGGAGTACTCCTTCAGGTATGTAATGTTCATGGAAGGCCAGCTTGAATTCTTCCCATGTAATCTGATGATTGGCCGACTGAACGACCACAAAGTTTCCCCACCAAGTGCTGGCAGGGCCACGCAATTGCTGAGCTGCGAACAGGGGCTTCTGAGTTTCAGAACACCGAAGAAGTCTAAATTTCTGCTCAATGACGCGGATCCATTCGTCCGCCTCTAAAGGGTCCTCTGCCTTGACGAACAACGGTGGGCGCGTTTCAGAGAAGTCCAAATAAGATGTCTCACGGGGACCTTGCAGATAGCCCCGCCCGCCTTGTTGTTGAAGTGGTTGGCCTGCCATCTCCCACAGGAAGCGGGTATTCTCTGCTGTAGCGTTTACCAAGGCAGCGATGGCCTCGGCAAGTATCGGGGGTACTGGAGGTGGATTTGGGGTCGCCTCCCTCCCACGAGAGGTACCAGCCCCATCCTGAGCGCGAGTCCTGGAAGGCATCTGAGGCAAAGAACATTGGGAGCAATATGATATGCCATACAAACCATCCATTTCACATTACTTCAAAAGGTAATGTTACAGACTCGTACTTTACAATAGGATTACACCCCCCATTTCACAATAGTAGTATTTCTACACTATACTATTCCTGCTTTCTGTCACTCTTGGTAGCCTCACTGTCGGGCGTAGGAGACCATTCATCGACCAACTTCATAGAGGGAGGGGGCCTGAAAAGATCCAATTCACCACCAAAAGCTTCTCCCGCTACATGAGAAGGTCTGGCTTTTGTCCCGATAGGATCCGCAGGTACATTGGGGGTGCAATTGTGAATACAGTACATGAACTTCTTCATGTAGAGTATTGCAATAAGCCTGCAGGTTATCGATAGCTAAGCTAAGCTCTTCTACTCTGGCTCAAGCTTTTGCCTCCATAGCCCAGGCAATCGAACGAGACTGAACCGCCCAGTCGAGTGCTAAATCTCGATCTGCGAGCTGATCTTGCAGGCGGCGGATGTCGCTTCTTAATTCATTGATTCTGTCGCCATCCGCAACCCAGATGTTAGTCCTGCGTCGGAGTTCTGTTTGAAGCCGATTCACTTGCGCTTCAAGATCCCCGATCGGATCATTACTCCCACTACTACTATCCTCGTGTCTTGAGGCAAGTTGATGACGTGGCACACCAATTGGGCCAGTATGCTTGCACGCGGTTTTCCTCGTGCGCGGTGGCATTTTTCTAAGGGGGAAAATTTTATTACATAGTCCTTAGCATGATGCTTGTGTAACTACAGAATCAACCTTGGTTGATTCACACCTTCTATATGTTGCACTCTTACTATCTAGTCTTTAAGATAGACTCTTCAGAAATTCTTAGGTAAGAAAAGAAGAGATTTTCTAGATAAGTCTTCAGAAAACTCTTTTGAAGATGCTTCATAATATCTGCAGAGAAGGGCTTCGCTCCGATACTAGCTGTGACGGAACCTCCCAATTCATTAGGTCCACCTACAGTTGTCATTGTCCAACGGACATGAGACAACCCTGCAGATGCCCCTGAATCACTTGACAAGTTTGGTATCTACTTTTCTTACATTTCCCAAGAGCGTTTCACCCATCACGCAGACATTACAGATCATCGGAGATACGAAAATGCGGAAGCGGTTACATAAACTTACCTTTATTTTAAAAGTAAAACAAAGTTATATATTACAGACCAGAATACCTAGGAGTGCATAGTGTTAATATTACAGAACCAAGGAAGGCAAAACCCCCTTCCGATAAGTTTTTAAACAAAAGTTCTTATGGAGGAACTCTTCCTCCCGCGGCTTTACTCTTGCTTTTCTTCTTTTGGGACCACCTTGGAACAGAAACAACAAAAGTTTGTCGCTTCCTCACCTAAAAACAGTAGGGAATAAAACCCTGAGTATGGAATTACTCAGCAAGACTTACCCGACTAAAGACTCTCAAGGGTATGCTGGTTATAAGGGAGTCAAGGTAAGGTTTCTCAATGATCAAAGACTCTGTTTTGCAGAAATGCTTACTAAAAGTGGATCCTTAAATATCCAGTTTTATTGTCAGGTTAGGTAAAATTACCTGCATCTAGAGTTCTTTCTACCCTAGTTCAAAAACTTGACCTGCACTAGCCAATTTCTTAACAAGCCCTTCATCTTTACTGGAATTCTACGTATAGGGCAGTGACCAAGTCTTCATAACCGCGAAGGTATGGCGATTCGAATTGATTATACTCTGTTGGGGGCCTTCGTCCTCCGAAGGTCCTCAAAAACATGATTTGACAATGTTTTCCAAGTGGATTATGTGAACAGGTATCTTCGGTCTCAGAATTATAAAGCACGGTCAGGACGAAGCCTGAACCAGACGAAGGGCGAGCTGATTACCAAGCTCTACGAAGATGCACAGCCGAAGCTGTGTGCAAGGAAGCTTCGTCACGATAGCGGAAAGGGGAACCGACTTAGAGATGAAAAGACTACGTGGGCCTCGACAGATTTCCATAAGTCATTAACAAATGTAATGGACATGGATGTAATTTTACGTGGGCTGCGTCCCGCGTCTATAAATAGATGAACAGTACTCCCGTACTGTTCACGCTGACTTGGCATTGGCGTTTGCGTCACGCTTGTACTTTTACCTTCTCTCAGGACCGAAGGTACATTTGTAATTTGTAATCATTTCTATTTCTTTGTGTTAATAAAATAGAAATGATTCTGTGATTTACAATTCATGTTTTATATGAATCCTTCGTTATTACTTGTTGAATTTACGAAGGTATGTCTCTTGTGACCTTCGTCCGGAACTCATTATTCCCGAAGGGGAATAATGTTTGGTAGGACGAAGGGCCTTAACATTTAACACTTTTTATGTTGCCTTGTTCTTAATCCGAAGCATTTGAGAACAAGTCCCCAACATTGGCGCCCACCTCCGGTGAACTCACTTCCACTTCGAAGCTTTTTTGAACACCTTCGGAAGCTGTAGATCTTCGCTATGGCGCCGAAGAAAGCTTCAGCGACTGGGGCTTCAGCACTGCAACCGCTGGACCACAACCAGGAGACCGTCTCTCTTCGGGAGGCCCGAAGCCAGAAGAGAAAGGCTGTTAGCCCGACGCTTCAGGAGGAAGAGCTAGACCAAGAAATCAGGGATATGGAGATCCTACATCAACAGGTGCAAAGAAAGAAGGAGAAGATGGCCCGGCTAGCTGAGTTGCAACGGCAGATAGACGAAGCCTCTGAGGAAGTCCGCCACCTCACCCATGATGAGCAAAACAGAAGGCCTCAACAGAAAGACTTCCATCAGGAGGGCTTCGTCAACGAAGATGACTGGTATGACAGTTTCCATCAGGGAAATTTTGTTTTCGATGATGCTTCTCCTTTGTCCGCTGAGCTGCAGGCTACACCTTGGCCTCCATCCTATAAGCCACCTCAGCTTCCCATGTTCGACGGCCACTCAGACCCGAAGCAGTTCCTGATGAGCTACGAAGCAACAGTGTCTTCGTATGGGGGCAATGCTGCAGTCATGGCGAAGTCTTTCGTTATGGCCGTCAGGAATGTTGCTCAGACCTGGTATTCCTCCCTTCGACCAGGGACAATCACCTCATGGCAGAAGCTGAAGGATATGCTGTTAACCAGCTTTCAAGGATTTCAGACGAAGCCGGTCACTGCACAAGCTTTGTTTCAGTGCACTCAGGATCATGAAGAATACCTTCAGGCATATGTCAGAAGGTTCTTGCGTTTGAGGGCACAGGCACCAACGGTGCCCAATGAAATTGTTATCGAAGCTATGATCAAGGGGCTTCGTCCTGGACCTGCAGCCCAATACTTTGCTAGGAAGCCTCCTCAGACTCTGGAGAAGCTACTCCAGAAGATGGACGAGTACATTCGTGCAGATAACGACTTTCGCCAAAGAAGGGAGGAGGCCTTCAGATTTTCTGAGATGACCAGGGGCTTCGGAGGAAGATACTACCCGAGGCATGTCCGGTCCATCCACAGCTCCACTCAGAATGATGATAAGGGGAGTCAGCAGAGCAGACCGCAGTGCTCCTCACAGGCTTCGGGGCAACAACAAGCTTTCTTCCGGCCACCAGCTCTGAGAGGCAGAGGCGCCAGGGGCTTCGGCGGAAGATTCGGAGATCAACCAAGGAAATTGTTTTGCTTGTTCTGTGGAGAAGGCAAGGGCCATACCACCAGGACGTGCCATATTACAATCCAGAAGCAAAAGGAGATAGCCGAAGCTACATCTCAACAAGTTCAGCCGAAGCAGGTCATGCATACCGCTTCGTATCATCCGCCTTACATCCCACAGTACATAGACAACCACCCTGCAGCTTCTGTAGCTTCGGCAAGTCAACCTCAAGCTTCCTGGCAACAGCCCCCGCCTCCACCTCCATTGCAACAGGGTCAACAGCCAGAAGGGAGTCAATATGCTCCACATCAAAGGGACTTCAGAGAACAATCCGAAGCTCGCACAGTCAACAGCACTGTGCCAGAGTCGAAGCACATTTATTGACATATATCCTACCTTTGATAGCAGTCTTTTCCATTCAGTTCTATTCTCTGTAGCAAAAAACATTGATCGTTTCCATGTAATAATCTCGCTGTTTCCCACGAGGAAAATCTATTTTCTCCACAGGATTAAGTTGATGAAGTTTTTGTGCTAACAAGGAGGACCTTCGAAATATTAAAAATCCTTCGGATTAACAGAAAGTCGTTCTAAGGAACGCAGAGTAAGTTCATGAAGTCACAAAAAGCCGTTCCAAAGGGAGCGCAGTGTAAGTTTTCTGCTCAAAAGTCGTTCCTAAAGGAATGCAGAGCTTACAGCGAAAAGTCAACGCTGATACCGTCTAAGTAAAAGACGAAGAAGCTCCTAAGGGAGGCTTACAGCGAAAAGTCAACGCTGATACCGTCTAAGTAAAAGACGAAGAAGCTCCAAAGACGTTCCTAAGGGAATGCAGAGCTTACGAATGTGTTTTGTGTGTATCTTCGGAACAAAGGTCATTTGCATAACATAACATCATCACATCATCTTGCATAGCATAAGCATCATACATCATATTGCATTTTGCAAGAGAAGGGTACACAGTATCGACCTTCGGAAGAATGCTTTGAGAAAGCAATATCGAAATTGTATAAATTCGGAATACAGCTTCGGAGAATATTTTTACGAAGCATGGACAAGCTTCGTCAGAGCAATATCGAGATTGTATAGCTTCGAAGAATGCTTTCACGAAGCATGGATGTGACCTATCAGAGCAGTTTTCACGGAGAATATTTTCTTCACGAAGCATGAAAAGAAGGGAAGGTGTTTTTTCGCCGAAGGCTCAAAAATGGTATGTATGTAGAGTTTCATGCATCGTAAAGAATTGGATAATGAAAAGAAACTTGTATATTACATTCAAATGTACAGAATGTTACATAGATCACAATTTAAATGTTTTTTCTAAATAGCATTTAGTCATCTCTTAATACTGCTTCGGCGGCTTCATTTAGAAGCTGATCAACCACTTTGTCCATGATAGCTTCGGCCATTTGTTTAATTTCATCATCACCTTTTGTGTGCGGGTCGGCAGTCGATTCAGCAGCTTCTGAGGCAAAAGAATATTTCTTAATTACTATTACAAACCGTGAGCAAAGTTTGAAACAAAAATTACAACACAATAAGAACGGCTAATTAATACCTAATTGCCTTTCGGGCTCTGTACTTCTTTCGGCAGCTTCTGCCATTTTCCTAGCATCATGGATGCCTTTTTCGCTCCTTTGGATGATTTCTTGCGCCATTCCTCGGCCGCCGTCGTTCCAGATATCAGTAAAAAATTTGCCACCAACAACGCTTGCTTCGGCCGAGGGGTCCTTGATGTCTTCGGAAGATAAGGAAGCTTCAGACTGAGCTAAAAATTTTACATGCCCGCAACCTTTCTTCTCTAAGACAGAAGCAATTCCTCTGGCGCCCGAAAAAGCGCAGATGTCGCCACGACTGCTCAGGATCTCCTCGAAGGCCTCTGCTTCGTGACTTATCCATTCCAGTGGACCTTCGGGATTACCTCGAGAGAAATTCTCTTCGCTGGAAAAGGCGCCCACGCTGGCGAAGCTGCTTTTAATTTTATTCACGCATTCTACAGATTTAACATAGCATTTTCTTTGAGAGGCACGAAGCTCCTTAACCCTTAACTCCAACTTATCCACCATATGATCACTAAGTTCTCGTTTTGTTTCCTCAAGCACACGTTCTTCTTTCGCCCGGGCTAGTTGTTTCTGAAGATCTTTGATCTCGTGTTTCTGAGCTTCGGCCTGAATCTTTGCAGCAGCTTCGTCCTTTTTTATCTTGTCTACTAGAGTAACCAGAATTTTGTCTTTTTCTAGAGCTTCGTTCCTCAGCTTTATAACTTCTGAACGTAGATTGTTGAATGCAATTTCATAACTATCATCTTCGGCACTCTTTTGTGCTCTCAATGCATTGCTCAGGATCAAACCCAATAAAAAAAAAAGAGAGAGAGTCTATATAAGAATAAAGGAATGAATTACGTATTAAAAAGTTTTTTCAAACGCTTAATTTCCATACCTTTAGGCTATTATATGCAAGACTGTCTGCGAGATCCTCTTTCGTCATGGCGCATAATCCAGCTTCGAGTTTAGGGAACCCCATGCTCCTAGCCATTTCCCGGCACACGGATAGTTCCTTATTGTCTGGGAGACAGTACAGGAAATCATCTTCGTTTGTCCCATTGAATACTACTGCCCCCTTCGGATATTTCAACTCTCTAGCATAATGATTCGCTTCATAGATTTCTTCTTCAGACAGTTTCTTCCCCGAAGCATGTCGCACGATGTAATCGCATACGCTGGCAGGAGCTTCGGGGATGGCAGTGTTAATTTCTTCAACAACAACTGGTTCTGATATTTTTATTGCTTCAGCTTCCAAAGGTTGCTCCTTGTAGGGCTCTGAAGGCCCAGCTTCAGCTTCAGCTTGTTGCATCGAAGCTTCAGTAGAAGCTTCAGCAACTTCAACACTCTTTTTTGGAGTTGTGCTTGAAGACTTGATTGTCTCCAAGACATCTAGTACGTTTACCATTCTTTTCCTTTTTGGGGTCACCGATGGCCCCTTTTGGTTTTTTATTGCTTCAACATTTACCGAAGGACTTAAGATTTCAGACATTTTTGGCTCGTCAACCTTCGGTTTCTCTGATTTTTCCGCTGAAGGCGCTTTAATCTTTTCTTCCATCTTCGGCACTGAAGCTGGTTCGGTAGCTTCAGAGGCCAAAGAGACTTCACCAATGAATTCTGGCACTGTGGCCGGCTCAATAAAGCGTGTCCGGTGGGTGAGCACCTTCATCTTTTTTCTTTGAGGCGCTGGCTCACTAGGGGCACTCGTGGTAGCTTCTATCGCAGGAGAAGAATTTTTCCTTTTGCGACCCAATACCGGATAGTGGTAGTCGGGATAGACAAACCCGACTGCGTCGAATACCCGGTTGAGCCTTTTCTTTTTTCGGCCTCCGAAGGCTGCTGATAATGCAGTGTTCTCGGCCTTCGAATATGTGCCAAGTAGCTCGTCACTCAATGTCTCAATGCTTTTCAACCAATCATCATCAGGTTCAACAAATTTATCTGCATACTTGAATGTGTATTTTAGTCTAACTAGTCCGCCTTCGTCGGACTCTTTAATGGTTTCCTTCGGCATTTCCCACTTTTCTGCAAGTGGCCATATCCTGAAGGCAATGTGCTCTTGGACCAAGTCCCTTGTTCCAATGAAGGAGCAGACTACGCCGAAGGCTCTTTGGCACTCCTCGGCTGCTTCGTCCATTTCAACCTTCGGCCTTCGTAGTCCGAAGCGTTGCCAGATGGGGCACATAATAATACTTTTAACATTTTCTTGCGCTGTTAAGTCATTCTTTACATAAAACCACTCTGTCATCCAGGCTCCGGGCCACCTTTTCCGAAAGGTCGGCACAGGGCAGCTTGACCCGGAACGGGCACCGAAGCTATAACATCCAAAATTGTTGTGGTATTGTTCTTTTCCCCAGGGCTTCGTCTCGTATAATAACTCATGAATGTTGCAGAAGCTTTTAGCGTTTGGTTCCAAACCTTGGCTCCTCACAGCCCAGACAAATATCCCCATTCTCATGATAGCTTCGGGAGTAAGTTGATGAAGGTAGACTTGAAATGTTTTCAGTACCTCGACAACAAAGTTGCTCAGGGGGAATCGAAGCCCAGCCTTGAGAAAGCTTCGGAAAATCACAACTTCATCTTCTTCGGGGGTGGGAGAAGTTTTTTCTCCAGCGTCAGCCCTCACAATAGATATATCTCGAAAATACCGCCCCCTCATATTGTCAATATGGCTCTGCTTGATAGTGGTTTTCCCGAAAACCGTGTGACTTGGCCGCCATGGACGATCTTCGGCCTCTTCCCCGCCACTTTCTACATCATAGCTGTCGCTGTCACCAGTATCTTCGGACAAACCTTCGAGAATCTCCTTGGTGATTTTCTCTGTATTGGTCTCTGCCATCGCTATCAGGAACCCCAGATTCTTCTCCTCCTCGAGACTCAGCTTCGTCTCCGCAGGAATCTTCTTGCCCTCAGACATCTTCGGAAATGCTAAAAAACTGTTTTC
Organism: Zea luxurians; assembly: GCA_029449295.1. NCBI lineage: Eukaryota > Viridiplantae > Streptophyta > Magnoliopsida > Poales > Poaceae > Zea > Zea luxurians. The sequence continues at coordinate 80,834,515 of JAOPSE010000002.1, read as the reverse complement.
AGGGCCGAAGCTTCGAACTCAAAAAGGTCACCAATCTTAATGCACAAGAGCTAAAAATTTTAGTGGGCCGAAGCAGATGGCAAGTGTGCGTACCAAATGAGTTTGCGGTGCGATCTTATTTATACGCCCAGGGCGTTGAGAATTGAAGGCCCCGCTTGTCAGTGAATGTTGCTATTCTAGCAAAGGGAAGGTGTTTTTTTCGGACCTTCGGCTCAAGGCCTTCGTCCATATCGCAATCTGAATTTATTATTAACAAATTAATATTGCGAGGGGCTACTGTTGGGGGCCTTCGTCCTCCGAAGGTCCTCAAAAACATGATTTGACAATGTTTTCCAAGTGGATTATGTGAACAGGTATCTTCGGTCTCAGAATTATAAAGCACGGTCAGGACGAAGCCTGAACCAGACGAAGGGCGAGCTGATTACCAAGCTCTACGAAGATGCACAGCCGAAGCTGTGTGCAAGGAAGCTTCGTCACGATAGCGGAAAGGGGAACCGACTTAGAGATGAAAAGACTACGTGGGCCTCGACAGATTTCCATAAGTCATTAACAAATGTAATGGACATGGATGTAATTTTACGTGGGCTGCGTTCCGCGTCTATAAATAGATGAACAGTACTCCCGTACTGTTCACGCTGACTTGGCATTGGCGTTTGCGTCACGCTTGTACTTTTACCTTCTCTCAGGACCGAAGGTACATTTGTAATTTGTAATCATTTCTATTTCTCTGTGTTAATAAAATAGAAATGATTCTGTGATTTACAATTCATGTTTTATATGAATCCTTCGTTATTACTTGTTGAATTTACGAAGGTATGTCTCTTGTGACCTTCGTCCGGAACTCATTATTCCCGAAGGGGAATAATGTTTGGTAGGACGAAGGGCCTTAACATTTAACACTTTTTATGTTGCCTTGTTCTTAATCCGAAGCATTTGAGAACAAGTCCCCAACATACTCAGCTAAGGATCTCCGATCACACGACATATGTAGCACTTAACCCTTGCATATGTCAACCCACCATTGGGGTTCTTAAGACCAGATCAGGTTCACGTCAACCGAGAGCACAGATACACCACCGTCCAGCCTCTTGCCACGGAGGGTACACGCTACACTCGCCACCGCTCCACGCCCATTGCGTGTTATCTTATTCTGGCCTTAGTCTGCCCGAGACAAGGCTTACCCATGACGAGGCATGTGACCAGTTAAAGGGTCCTCGGTCATTAAGCCTACATCGACATGGTCCTTAATCGACTCAGACGGAGACACTACACCGAGACTCTCTTCTCGTGCAAGTCACCCGCCCGGTCTCAGCTTAATCATTTCAACCCAAGGTTTGGTACCTGGTAGAGGTACATCTTTTCCGATGTTGAACCCATCACGGCCATGATGGATCCACCATCAAGTTTTGTTTTCAAAAACATCCCACCCACTTTTGCCATATCATCTTTTGTAAAAACAAAACATTTGTTTTTCTAAAGCAAGGCTAAGCATAAGAAAACCCTTTTTTTGTAAAACAGGGGCTTCTGTGCAAGTCTGCCAGCACGGGCGCGGGCGCGGGCGCGCGCGTTTCCACCCGGGGTTGGGCCGCCTGGGCTAGATTTGGTCCAATATTTTCGTTCCTTTTTCTTTTTCTTTTTCTACAAGAACTAAATAAATTCTAGAAAATTGTAGAAAAATAGTAAAAATACCAAACCAATTTTGCTAGGTTCCTAATTTCCTATGGAATTTAATAAAAATAGTTTCATAATTTTTAATTGAAAAGGGAAAATATAGAGTATTTAAAACAGCTTAAGATCATGTTTCTAAATTTTTAGAAAATAAATAATAAATCCAAAATTCACTAAATTTTTAGGATAAACTTTAAATAATATTTAGAAGCCTTGGGTAGAGTTTGATATGATTTGGACCATGTGTGATACTTAGAACCCAAAACCCTACCCCCTGCCCTGTGCACTTCACTGTTGACTTCGGAAACCCTAAGTTCTCAGAGATCCGTGAAGGAAAATTGTATTTAAGACTTTAGATATTAAACTTTTATTACCTTTGCACTCTCATGAGCATTACATGGGCATTCATTATTATGTATGATTATATTTAGAAAACGAAGAAGAAGTAGAAGAAGAGAAGACTCCACCACCACCACCTGAGGAACATCAGGCAGGCAACTGCTTTTATTTTGATATCTGTGGACCTGAGCCTGATTTACCAGTAAAACAAGGCAAGCCCCGGTGCATTTGCCACCTCCTTGTTCCTTTTAAATCTTTCTCACTTACTTGATGCATTAGGCGATAGGAGTTGTGTGCTAAACTATTGCTGCATCTCCTTCCTTGGATTACTTCCTAACCCTGTTTTACAAAAAAAGGGTTTTCTTATGCTTAGCTTTGCTTTAGAAAAACAAAATGTTTTGCTTTATCAAAGATGATGTTGCAAAGTGGGTGGGATATTTTCGAAAACAAAACTTGATGGTGGATCCATCATGGCCATGATGGGTTCAACATCGGAAAAGATGTACCTCTGCCAGGTACCAAACTTTGGGGTTTGAAATGATTAAGCGGAGACCAGGCGGGTGACTTGCACGAGAAGAGAGTCTTGGTGTAGTGTCTCCGTATGAGTGGATTAAGGATCGTCTCGATGTAGGCTTGCTGACCGAGGACCCTTTAACTGGTCACATGCCTCGTCATGGGTAAGCTTTGCCTCGGGCAGACTAATACCAGAATAAGATACCACACAATGGGAGTGGAGAGATGGCGAGAGTAGCGTGTACCCTCCTTGGCAAGAGGTTAGACGGTGGTGTATCTGTGCTCTCGGTTGGCATGAACCTGATCTGGTCTTAAGAACCTCGGTGGTGAGTTGACATATGCAAGGGTTAAGTGCTACATATGTCGTGTGATTGGAGATCCTCAACTGAGTATAATCGATTTGGATCGCCGTACCTTTGCGGTTATGAAGACTTGGTCACTGCCCTATACGTAGAAATCCAGTAAAGATAAAGGGTTGTTAAGAAATTGGCTAGTGCAGGTCAAGTGATTGAACTAGGATAGAGAGAACCCTAGTTGTAGGTAATTTTACTTAACTAGACAAATAAAACTAGATTTTTAAGGATCCACTCTTAGTAAGCATTTCTGTAAACAGAGTCATTGACTATTGTTAAGCCTTACCTTGACTCCCTGAAAGCCAGCATACCCTTGAGAGTCTTTTCTTTAGTCGGGTAAGACTTGCTGAGTAATCCCATACTCAGGGCTTTGTCCCATGTTGTTTTTAGGTGAGGAAGTAACCAACTTTTGTTGCTTCTGTTCAAAGGTGGTACCAAAGGAAGAGCACCAGGAGTAAAGCTGCGGGGGGAAAGGGTCCTCCATAAAACTTTTGTTTAAAACTTATCGGGAGGGGTTTTTGCCTCCCATGGTTTGTAATAATAATACTCAGCACTCATATATATTATATCTCTGGTCTGTAATATTATAACTCTGCCGTACTTTTCAATAAAAGTAAGTTAATGTAATTGCTTCCGCATTTTCGTATCTTTGATGCTTGTAATGTCTGCGTGACGGGTGAAACGCTCTTGGGAAAGGTAAGGAATGCAGATACCGAACTTGTCAAGTAATTTAGGGGCACCTGCAGGGTTGTCTGAGGTCCGTTGGACAAGGACAACTGTAGGTGGGCCTAATGACTTGGGAGGTTCCATCACAGACATAGTCAATAGTGAATTCGTTAAGCTCCGCAGCCCACTTTCTAATCCTTCCAGTAGCTTCTCTGTTCCTCATAATATCATTCAGAGGCTGTGATGAAGGAACAATTATGTGGTATGCTTGAAAATAGTGCCGAAGTTTCCTGGAGGCCATTAACACAACATACAACACCTTCTCCAACTTTGTATAGTTTTTCTTTGATAAACTTAGAACTTCGGAGACAAAGTATATTGGGGCTTGCTTTTTAATTTGTCCTTCAAGCTTCTCCTGTACAAGCACCACACTCACTGCAGAGTACGAAGCCGCCACATACAATAGTAACGGAGCCCCTGGCGCAGGTGGAGTTAATGTTGTTAGATCAATCAAGTATTGCTTTAGTTCTTCGAAGGCCTTCTGTTGAGTTAGGCCCCATTGAAAAACTTCGGCTGACTTTAGTATTTCAAAGAATGGAAAATTTCTTTCTACTGATCTAGATATGAATATATTTAATGATGCCAGTCTTCCTGTCAGCCGTTGAGCCCCCTTCTTTGTGCTTGGTGGTTCCATCCGAAAGATAGCTTCAATCTTGCTTGGGTTAGCTTCAATCCCCTTCGTTGAAACTAGATAGCCAAGGAACTTACCCTTCTTCACTCCAAAGACACATTTTTCTGGATTTAATTTCAGGCCAGCTTGCCTGAAATTAGCAAATGTTTCTTGCAGATCTGTAATGTGATTTTCTTGCTTCGTATTTTTTACTATGATGTCATCAACGTATGTTAGCACATTTCTGCCTATTTGGGAATGAAAGACCTTAGCTGTCATTTTGCTGAAGCTTCCTCCAGCATTCTTGAGCCCCTCAGGCATCCGAAGATAGCAATAGGTGCCATTGGAAGTTATGAAGCTAGTCTTTGGCTCATCCTCCTTCTTCATCCATATTTGATGATATCCTGAGTAGCAGTCCAACAGACTCATAAGCTCTGAAGAAGCTATTGCATCTACAAGAGAGTCTATTCTTGGTAATGGAAATTCGTCCTTTGGATAGGCCTTGTTGAGATCTGTGAAGTCAATAACATATTCTCCATTTGTCGTTGGACTTCTTCACCATGACAGTATTGGCTAGCCACTCTGGATATTTTACTTCTCTAATGACCCCAGCACTGAGAAGTCTTTTTGCTTCATTTCGAGCACCTTCGGCTTTATTATCAGACATTTTCTGAAGTCTTTGCTTTCTTGGCTTGAAGGATGGGTCGACATTGAGTGAATGTTCAATGATGTCTCTATTGACACCGCAAAGGTCATTGGCTGACCAAGCAAAGACATCTTTGTTGTTGAATAAAAACCTTATCAAAGTTTTCTCCTGCTCTTCAGATAGTTGAGACCCCAGCAATACCTTCTGCTCTGTTATGTCTTCACATAGAAGCATGGGTTTTGGCTGGTCAGCCGAAGCAGCCTTCTCTCTTCTGTACATGTACTGTTCAAAAGCTTCAACTTCATCTATATTGTGGATTGCTTTTGAATCTGTCCAATTTCCTTTGGCCTTTCTGGTAGCCTCTTGACTTCCATGAATAGCAATAGGCCCTTGTTCCGAAGGTATGTTCATGCATAGATATGCTGGGTGAAGTATTGCTTCGAAAGCATTAAGTGTCCCTCGACCAATGATTGCATTGTAGGGGTACTCCATGTCAACAATGTCAAAAACAACATGTTCAGTCCTTGTATTGTGAACAAAGCCGAAGGTAACTGGCATTGTGATTTTGCCAAGTGCTACGATCTGTCTTCCTCCGAAGCCACATAGGGGATGTGTTGCATCATGAATCTTATCTTTTGGCTCTTGCATTTGTCTGAAGGCCTTAACAAATATGATATACGCGACACTGCCTGTATCAACCAGAACATTGTGAACCAGAAAACCCTTGATGACGCAAGATATGACCATAGCATCATTGTGAGGATAATCCTTGAGCTGAAGGTCCTCCTGGGAGAAGGTGATTGGGATGTGAGACCATTTTGACTTGATGAAAGGTCCCTGCACCCCAACATGCTGCACCCTTCTCTATGCTTCCTTCTTCTGCTTCTTGTTAGCCGGCTCTAAACTTGAGCCGCCTGTTATCGGGAGCACAAACTTTGTAGCCGAAGGTGCTTCAACTTGATTGTTGAACGAAGCCATCAGTTTATTAGTGGAAGTGAGTTCACTGGAGGTGGGCGCCAATGTTGGGGACTTGTTCTCAAATGCTATGAATTAAGAACAAGGCAACACAAAAAATGTTAAATGTTAATGTCCTTCATCCTTCGAGGCATTAGTTCCCTTAGGATATAATGATCTTCGGACGATGGTTATGAAGGTCATACCTTCATAGATACGACATGTATAATCAGAGGATGAAGGTTATGAAACATAAGACAAAAACATAAACCATTACATAGTATCGAAATATGAACATTTATTGTTAAATAATCATGAATACATGAAAGTTAAACTAAATTACATTTGTACCTTGAGTTTGACGGAATACGAAGATATAGATGCGATGCCAGAGCGTGAACAGTACGGGGTACTGTTCACCTATTTATAGGCATAGGGCGCAGCCTATGTGAATTTACATTCATGTCCTCTACAAATGATTACAATTATTACACAATTTATCATGGGCCGATTGGTCATTTCATCTTTAAGTCGGTGCATTTTGAAATATACTACGAAGCTCCCTGACTGGTAGCTTTGGCATCGTTCCTGTTCTGGCCTTCCAATGGTGTTTCTTCTCACAAGACCTTCGGCGACGAAGCAGACCCCCAACATGACATCTAATCAGTCATGACTGGCATCTACTACACCTATCACCGAGGGTACTTCTGTTCAGACTGCTGATGGTACATTATGTCATGTCACCCACAAGGGTTCCCTTTCCAATTCTAGTTTTATTGTCCCAAATATTTTCTTTGTACCTGAATTATCCATGGATCTGCTATCAGTTGGCCAAATTACTGATCACAATTGCTTTGTTGGATTTGATGACTCATCTTGTTTTATACAGGATCAACACACAGGGGATGTGATTAGGACTGGCCGTTGCCATAAATCTTCGCCTCGCCTCTACATCTTGGACACCTTGTGTCTTCCTTCATACCATGCCTCTACACCTCATGTGCTTGCTACTTCGGGTCGACGTCGTTTGCCCAGTGGCATCATCGTCTAGGTCACTTATGTGGATCTCGTTTGTCCACTCTAATAAAGTCAGGATGTTTAGGCCCTATATATGTTGAGTCTTGTTTTCATTGTAAAGGTTGTCATCTTGGAAAACAAATACAACTTCCATATTTTACTAATGATTTCCATTCTGCTAAACTTTTGATCTAATTCACTCTGATGTTTGGGGTCCAGCTCCGTTTGTTTCCAAAGGTGGTCATAAATATTATGTCATTTTTATTTATTATCATTCTCGTTATACTTGGATTTACTTCATGAAACACCGCTCGGAATTGCCTTCTATTTACAAGTCCTTCACTCGCATGGTTCACACCCAGTTTCCTGCTACTATTAAAATATTTTGTTCAGATTCTAGTGGTGAATTTTTATCTGACAATTTCCGCCAGATATTGACCTTAGAGGGTACTCTAGCTCAACTTTCTTGTCCTGATGCTCATGCCCAAAATGGTGTTGCTGAACGCAAACACCGTCATATTATTGAGAGTGCTCATACTATTTTGATATCTTCTTTTGTTCCTTCATGCTTTTGGAGTGAAGCTGTTTCCACTGCTGTGTATCTCATTAAAAGACATCCATCATCTAAACTTTCGGGCAAATCCCTAGGTGAAGTTCTTTTTGGGACTCCTCCACGATATGATCATCTTCGTGTGTTTGGATGTATATGTTATGTCTTGTTACCACCACGTGAGCGGACCAAATTGACTGCTCAATCTGTAGAGTGTGTATTCCTTGGATAAAGTTCTGAACACAAAGGCTATCGTTGTTATGATCCTTCTACTCGTCATATTCGAATTTCTAGAGATGTGAGTTTCAATGAAAATCGCTCCTTCTTTCACAACCAGTCTACTCACTCCTCATATTATCCCACAGAATCTACTTCTTTCCTGTATCTTCCTTCCATTCTAGCATCTGAACCATCATCTTCTACATCCACATATGATGTTCTCATTCCCATAACACCACCTTTCACCTCCACGTCATCTTCTTCTTACTCTTCCAAACCACCTGTGTTAGTCATGTGGTGGATCGCTCATGGGTCCCTATGCTCCCTATGGTTCCACATCTACAACATCATGGTGTGCGACATGCCAATCCTTCTTGTACCTATTTCTCTAATCAAATCTAGAATTTCTATATTAATAATTTGAATTGTCCATACATTTCTTTCACAAGTTGTAACAAATTAAGAACTATTTAACTAACTTGTGCCACGTCTAGCTCATGTAGTAGTCCATCAATGGGTTCGATTGAAACCTTCTTAACTACCTACACACCATGCAAAGGTAGTAGACCTCCACCACATGGAAGAAGATAAATGGCACATATATGCTCCATATGCCACTATCATGTTTAGACTATAAGAGTCTAGATCCTACTATGCCCAAGGCATCCAAGTAACCTACCAGTGACATATAACTGTTAGATTCTCGAGAAACAAACGTGTCAATGGTGACGATAACACAAGTTGCTAACCTAGCATTGTGTTGAGACATCGAGGAGGTCCATATACTACATAAACATCTTTGTAGGTTGTCTTTCATATTTTTTTACCTCTTTTCATGGTGCGGGCAAATCGAACAAGTCCCATCTTGGTGCTTATAGGTCTGCAAGTAACACACACGTGTTAGTTTGTATAACCAAATAATGTAAGTGATTGAAAGATAGTGACATTGCAAATGACTTATAGAAAACCACAAAGGTTAGGTCTCCTAACGGGCCAATGATCCAAACATGAAAACTAAACCAGGTAAGAACAACCACATATGCTAATGTTTGAGACATCACGATGGTAGGCTATGCGAGATGTCGCTACATCCAAGATAGATCTGTGGTGCCCTAGCTAAACTGACTTATGTTCTCCCTCTCCTTATTAAGGATCTGTGGCATCGCCCAATTGATATTGTTGCCAGAAGCGTTGGGGAATAAGAAAGTAGCTACAAAGTGCCAGAGCCACACTCTAATGTGCCTCTTGACCTCAACTTGGTAGCACCTAGTGAATAGATACCTATGTGCACTACAGGAAAGCACTTAATTCCCGTCGGCCAGAAACCGATGGGAATAAGCACTAAACCGATGGGAATAAGTAATTCCCGTCGGTTGTCTGCCGCCAGGCGTCCCTTGTCGGGGATAAGTTTATCCCCATCGGCGGCCGACGAGAGTTCAAATAAAGCCCGTCGGCTGGCGGCTTGGCCGACGAGAGTTAAAATAAAGCCCATCAGCTGGCGGCTTGGCCGACGGGAGTTATCTGAATCCTGTCGGCCCGAGCAAAGGCCAACGGGAATTAAAATGGCCGACGGGAATGTTCATGATTCATGTAGTGGTGGCGAGAGATCTGACTAGAGGGCACCCCTAATGTTCTCTTGTGAAAGAACAAAAACAACGTGAGAACAAATAATGTTTTATAATAATGGAACATACTTGATTTATGTTGTACTTACTTGGACCTATCAGCCTCAGCATCCTCAGGTGGCCTAATCCTATAGTACTCCCCCATTAGGTCCATCTAGTTCTCAGGTCCACAACCCCAATGACATGGAGTCTATGTAAAGACATCCAAAAGATTAGGGAAACATCTTATATTGTGATCATTATCTCATCATAAGGAAGGTCAAACGAGTGGGTCTTCGGCTACCTTTGGTCCATGCCAGTGGTGAGTAGTGCTAGGTGAAGGTCAAGTAACCCAGAGGTCACTACTTAGGCCAGGTTTAGAAACCCAACACACCACAGGTATGGGGCATACCGCTTGTTCTACCAATTAGGCACATGGGTCTATGGCCTGAACAGATAGTGTTCATATCAGAAGAATTTGGAAAGTTTGCTAAAGAAATAGGAGTCATCCTGGTTAGTCATCACCATATTATGCTTAGGCCAATGGAAAGACCGAGGCATCAATTAAAAACTTAACCAAGTTGATCAAGCGTAAGATCAATGACTACCTGAAACAATGGCATGACAAGTTGGTAGAAGCATTATGGGCTTACATGATGTCTTGTCATGAGGCAACCAAGAACTTGTCCTACCAGCTAGTTTATGGTTTGGAGGCCATAATTCCATGGGAAATCAGCACAGATCAAGAATGGTAACATTTTGGAATGATTTATAGGTTGGTGAGTATGCAATAATGATGAATATCAATACTGAGGACCTAATAGAATTGAGACTGTGGTCATTAGAAAAAAACAAGGAAAATAAAGCTAAAGCGGCTTGGGCATACAACAAAAAAGGTTAGGCCCAAATAATTTCACAATAGCGACCTCATTTAGGAATTGATTTTGCTAGTTGGGACTAAGGATCCGATGTATGGAAAGTGTTCGTATCGTATCAAAGAAATTGTCCCAAGTAACTCATATCGGATGGAAACATTAGAAGGCATCTAGTTTAGTAGGAATATCAATGGCAAATATTTGAAGAAATGTTGTTGATAGCCAAAAGTTGATATGTTGTTATCATCTAAAAAAGTAAAAGGTCGGATAGTCAATGCATTGCCATCACCTTTAGATAAAAAAATAATGATAAAAATGGTAAAGTCGGTGAACGACTAGAAGACTATAGACACATCGAAGTGTCATTAGCTGCTTGGAGGGCATCATAAGTCAACACGTCGTTCAAGGAAAACTTGTTGATGTCGTTCATGAGCCCCAATGACAGTCAGCTAAGAGTACCGTCGCCATAGGAAGATATGACGAAGATGGGGGTTTTATGGGCTAATAGGATGCTACCAAAACATTCTAATAATAATGGGAATGGGTAGGAGGTCATTCAAATGCATCAAGTACAGGGAACATGAACATCACAGATAGATTGGCCAAAATATATCAAGCAAAGGGAAGCACAAATAGAACAGGTTGACCAAAAGTTTTATTTATTTCATCGAGAAGGAGCAGGACTACAAGGTGACCCTATCAAAGAAATCTTATCTATAAAAGTCAGAGGTATCTGATCAACCTCTTACGCTTACGCTCTAGTTCCTCCTTGTCACCACTGTCATTGGCGGCAGCGGCGTTAGGGAAGCTCTCCACACTAGGATCATCGCTGAAATCTCAGTCGAGGTCCTCCTCAGGCTCCTCATTGGTGGAGCTGCTATTGTGTAGCCACATCTCTACCAACTCCTCCGATCTCCTCAGAGGAGACTTCCTCCTCAGTGGAGTCGATGTATGCCTCATCACAGTCCCAATCATCTTCCGAGGTGGAGGGTACAAAGGGGCATGCAGGAGGTGAGAAACTCATGCAACAAACAATGAATATGCATTGGACTCATCCATGATCGTTGAGGCATAATCAATCGAGAAGGGATCAATGTCTTAGTGGAAGTCCTAATCCTCCTCGACTAAATAAAGCGAGGGTGGAGAAGGAAGAGGAGACTCATAGGGGTGATGGGAGGATCAGATGGCCAAGAGAAGTAGGAAGAGTCGTTGTTCTAGGTGGGAGAAGTGGTGTCATTGCTTACGATAGGTTTGTGCTATTTGGAGAGGAGTTCATGTGCATACTAATACTAGTATAAGGAGGCAAACAACTTTAAGTGGAAGTGTCGGACCGAAACCTAAGGTAGATTTGTGTGATGAAGAGTCAGTTGACATGACTTGACTGCTAACAGAGCTGCTAATCTTCCACAAGGCGAAGATTTAGTTTCGACATAAAAGATTCTACCAAAAATAGGGGCATGTGTTGGCACCTAATCCTAACTGGGTCTAGGATATTGTTCTGACCGAATGGCTCCATAAAAGAAGTATCTGGTCACAAGAAAAAATAAGTGTGTGATATAGAAATATACCATTATATCAAAAATAAGTAACAGATTAGATGGTAATGTAAGTTAGGAAGTGTTTATCACTTCAGGCCCACAAGGCTATATATTAAAACTGATACAAACATGAATAAATAGAAAGTCATTCATTCACTAAGCAACAAGTGACTCTCATCCTCTCGGTGCATCACCACCCCTTCCCAAGAGTTTTCCAAGGTAACACCATGTTGCCCTGATGTGGTCTTGATCGTGTCAAGGTGGCATGGTGTCACCTAGAAATATCTGCTAGTTACATTTGTAGTTTCAATCTATATTTGTCTTTATGATTCATGCTATTAGATTGATTTTTACATTGCCGCATGTGTATTCATTGACCAGTTGCCACATTTTACGACTTACAAGTTGCACATGTGAATGTGGCAACTTGAAAGTCCAATACATATCTACCATCCTATTTTACATGCTTAGCCTCATTGTTTACTTTGGTTGGACTTCCTTCAAGGTCATGATCCATGTTCACATGTGTGGTCAATAGTTCTCAGTAGCGGATGTTTTTATAGATGATTTACTGTTCATATGGCCCTAGATTTGGTTAACAATGTAGTTAATAGTGGTTGCCCTTTGGCATGCTACTCTCTTCTTGGACATGCACTTAGCCTGCATTGCTCTAGAGTAAACAATCGGCTCATGCATGCTTTAGATAGATTTATATTCTTTATCGACCACTTCCAATGCATGATCACATTTATTATTATGATAATAGTCGACCCAAAAAAGAAACAAAAATTGGCTCAAGGAGCTGTCGGTGCAACCAGCACAGGATGATCCACATGATCTGGCTTTAATGTTTAACTGATTGTTGTGCGTCTGCAGAGCGGCCATGTACATAGAGTCATGTTCTAGAGGGACAACGGCAGCAGCAGCGCACCTCCCGACTCCTTGTCTGCAAAGGCGGTCCCTAGCAGGTTTCCGCAACGATAATAACCCCATCAACTATAAAATCTAATATTACAGTTTTTAGAGTATCTAATAATTTGATCTCCTGCATGGTCTTCTAGGGTGTTTAGAGATTGTGTCATACTAGCCTAGCCTAAGTACACATATTTTCTTATAGGCCCATTTGTAGCATGCACCTCTTTACTCTTTCTATGCTAATCCACCACCCAATAAACAGGATGCAACTTCTCATCTCCTAGACCATCACCCAACACTTGATGACATTGAGCTCAAGCACCATGCATGCTTGTACCCTTGTCGTCCAACCCCTCCCATATCTTTTACCTGATCATCCTTCAAATTTTTACGTAGCAATGTGAGAAGAAAACAAGAGGAGACAAGAAGGGACCAAATGACAAGGGCACAAGTGCAATGCATTAGTTCAATGTTGTCAAGGATTGCCATGAGCGGAGAAGGAAATAGCGTGGTGCTCATTTAGCAGTGGTGGAAACTCAAAAAGAGTAGAGAGAGTGAGGTGGTTGATAGGCTTGTATTGGATGCAAGCATGGAATCTTAGTCTAGTTTGGCGGAATATGGTAACTAAACGGATCTATAAGACCAGGGGGTTATAGTTGAGGGAATTAGACATTTTAACATGTCACATCAATAAAACCACTTTCTAAACCTCCTTAGAGGATTATGTAGATGATTTTCAATAGTTTAAGGGATACAATACCTTGTTTTACATGTGTAAGGGTGAGGTAAACAATTAACAATAGTTTGAAGGGTCAAATAGACTTAACAATATACATTGAAAACCACCTGTTATGTGAAAATATGGAAACTAGTTTAAAAATATACTATTGTAACTTTACTTTTTTGAAAATTGACACATATGTGTCATCTACATATGTACTTACATACAAATGTTAGAATATAAACTCAATTTTAAAAGATTCATATAAAAATCATAAATTTCACTTGTATGTGCACTACAAGACAATTTCTGTATTTTTGTCTTCTATTATATATGCACATGAACTTTGTTATTTTTAGATGACTTTGCATCTCAACTTTTTATGTGAGTTTATGTATGGATGAACTGCATATGTATCAAGTTCCAGAAGATTTCAGGTTACAAAAGTATTCTTTTTAAAACCAGTTTTCATGTTTTCGACCAGCAAGTGGTTTCCAATACATATTTCCCCCATTTACAAATAGACCATTGTTTGTCTATTTCACATGTCTAATTCGGTATGTGTAGGGGTGAAAACGGTCAGAAATGATTGGTAAACACTAAAAACCATTTTCGTTTTATATTTTTTCTCGGAAACTCTGGAAACGAAAACGACATCAATAATTCGGAAACATCGAAAACGAAAGTTCGGTACGAAAATTACACCGGTTACGATCGGAATCTAAAATTAGATCAGTAAAAAATGTAACATGTATCCTCAATTAACATGTATCTAAAATTCGATCACGCAAGTCATACATTCATATAAAATTAGTAATAGTATATAAGGTAGGAGGTCACAATAAATATATAAAGTAAGAAGCCATACAATAATAAAATCATTATTTTGTATTTAAATAAAGTAGAATTAAGATGTGTATAATGATATGGCACTTACATTATATTTGTAGTTTTACTACTTGGCATAGTTAATATAATTAGTATCCTCTTAGTCCTTCTTAAGTTCTCGTATAAATTATAAATATATGTATCAACAGTAATAACATGTAAGAAAACATAAATAAGATTTATAAAAGTTTCAAACGATTCTAAACTATATACCATTAGATAAATCTTAATTAAAAATAATAAAATTAGTTTCATATTTTTCTAAGCTAAGATAAATTTATTATGAATTTACAAAGATCAGTTCAGATTTAATATTTTTCTAAAAATGCCGAATTTATTTCCAACGGTAAAATACCGAATAAAAACGGTAATTTTCGGAAATGGTCGGAAGAGACCCAAACCATTTTCATTTCCGATTCCGATTTGTTCTACCTATTCTGTTTTCGTATTTTCGGTAACCATTTTCGTTTCTGTTTAGACCTAAATTTAGGTAAAACTTCAAAAATGATTCCCGGTATCTGAAAATTACCGTTTTCGTTTTTACCCCTAGGTGTGAGCTTGCATTAGCAGTTCAGATTGATCACAACGTGTTAAGATGGTTATTTTGTCATTTGAATTTGCATAATGGTTTTCAACAATTTTTTTAACTCAGGGCACCATGACGGAGGGCTTGAGCGGAAGAATTGAATATGTGTATGCATGATGTTACCATCTGCATGGCTGCTTGCGGGCATACGGGTTGGAGAGGAAGGAAAAGGGCTGCTTTGATTTGTTTTTAATTTTTTTTTAATTTTGTTTCAAATTCAAACGTTTGAAATTGAATGGCCAATCATATGCTTACACGTGTGTAAACACGTGGACAGTACCCACCATGTTCGGTCGGTTTTAGTCACGACCCTAACACGTACCTACTGCGCAGGCTCCAACGTAGGTGGTATGCTTCGATTAGCCGGTTGACAGCCAGCCAACCAAGCGGTAGAGCTGATTGGCGCTATGACCAGCTCGATCGGTGGGTACCAAGCATCTGGTTCACCATGCCAATGATCAGTACAGTAGGAAAAAATTTTAGGAGAGACTAAACTAAACTGATATAATCTTATTGATAAAGCACTTATAATAGACATATGTAATGGTTTGAAGTAGCATTATATTAAAACATCGATACATGATAAAACCATAAAATACGTAATAAGATTATACTATGGGGGTGTTTGAATGTACTAGAGCTAATAGTTAGTTGACTAAAAAATTGCTAGTGAAATTAGCTAGTTAACAAATAGCTAGCTAACTATTAACTAATTTACTTAAAATAGCTAATAGTTAAACTATTAGCTAGGAAGTTTGGATGTCTCCAGCTAATTTTAGCCACTAACTATTACCTTTAATGCATTAAAACACCACTTATATACATTTTAATTTTTAGGTGGGGTTTCGGTGGAGCTCCATATGCTCAGGAGCGGTAGTGGGGTTGAGCCTCACTAGCCCCACCGCTAGATTCATCCCTAAATAACGAGTAATGACCAGCGTTAGACCTGGCCTTAGAGCAGTGGTGTCGTCGTCCATACATAGTGAAGTCCGGAGCTATCCAAATCTAAGAGCATCTCTAATAGTCTTTCTAAATTTTACTCTCTAAATTATCATTCAGAGTCATTTGCATAAAAAATATTTTCTATATTTTTTAATCTCCAATACATTTTCTATATCTTGAGTGTCATTCATGTTTCCTATATTTGGCTAGCGAGAAATCCGGAATAGGAGATGGTTATATTTAGGTAGCCATTTAGATATGTTGTTGGAGGTTTTTTTAAAAAAATCTCTATTTATATTAATTGGAAAGAATATAGACAGACTCTTAAAGTTGCTTCATTTGATACAACATAAAGCCTGAATAGTGGAGATCACTATCAGAATTTGGCTTTTTGCAAAGTACTCCACAGAACAGCCTGTTCCAGAAGTGGACGGTAGCTTCATTTGGTGTGTGGATGTATTAGCGGTTCAGATTGATCACAACTGCTTAAGATGTCATTTGAATTTGCATATTGATTTACAAATTTTTTAACTCCGGCACCGTATCGGAGTGCATGAGCAAAAGAATGAATATGCATGCATGATGCATGTTATCATCTGCATGGCTGCCTGCGGGCATGCAGGTTGAAGAAGAGGAGGGAAAGTGGCTACTTAGAAGTTCTTGGACGCCTGGTACGTGACGCCGAACTTCCAGTCAGCGGGGAGAACGTGCCATGAGGTGGCCTTGCGGTGGTCGCTGGTCATCACCCGGAACGTCAGCGACTCGCAGGTGAGGTCCTCCCCGGTCTGCCACACTTGCCCCCAGTTGCGCTTCATCTCTGTCCACTTGACGCGCTTGCTCCCCTTCACCGATACCGCCGCGATGTCGCCGGCACCGCCCACGTTGGTGATCGTCACCATGTTGAAGTACTTGTTCCCGGTGATGGTGTACCGGATGCCGCCCTGCTTCGCGCATGCCACCCTGCGGTAAGAGATGGGCACGATGCCGGCCTTCTCCTGCGCGATCTGGAGGAACGCGGGCATGCTGAGGTCGAAGTGCTCCTGCGGCGGTTTGCACCACTGGTCTTTAGGCGGGCACAGGTCGGTCGCCGTCACCACCAGCGCCGCCGCGTCGGGCTTGCACCCGCTGGGGCTGTCCACGCACCGCACCTCATAGCACCCGCCGCAGGCCGCGCCGTCGCCGAACAGCACCGTGCTCACGGCCACCGTCTGCACGCCGTACCCCTGTGCGCGCGTGTCCTTGTACCCGCACGCGCCCGCCGTGGTGCCGGACCCGTCCCGCCCGCCGTAGAAGGTCGCGTGGGCGGGTTTCCACGGCCCGGCCGTGAACTTGCCGTGGTTGTGGTGTACCATGCGCCCGCCAGGCGTCAAGGGCTTGGCGTGGCCGGCGTTGGCGACATCGGCGGCCACCGCTAGCACGGCGACCAGCAGCGACAGCAGGAGAGGCCGTGGCGCCGCCATCCACGAACTAGCCATAATGGTACGGTGATTTCTTCGGTGCAACGAGGTTCCCCTCTTTATAGTGGCGCATTTGGCCATTTTTAGGCTCCTGATGTCGGGATGTAATTGGAGGCCCGGAGGAGCATTCGGAGGATCAATCACCATCCCAGCTGCCCAAGAAAGAATAGAGGTCAGCTTTCAACATTTGATAGGGTTTACATGAGTCAAAATGGTCTTGTGCTGACATGCATGGATGTATGGAAACTAGTTTAAAAAAATACTTTCTCCGTTCCAATTTATAATTCATTTGACTTTTCGACACTAATTTTGACTGACTCATCTTAGTCATTTTTTTGAAAATTTTAAAATCCAAAACCATGTTTAAAGTATATTATGTGCTAAACAATACCACAATAATTATATTTTTTTGAACAAGACGAGCCGATAAAGTTGGTGTTGATAAAATTAAATAAAATATAAATTGGAACTGAGCAAGTACACTTTTGTAACTTGATTTTTTTTTTAAAACTTAACACATATGTAGTTCATCCATACAGAACTCGCACCGAAAAATTGAGATGCAAAGTCATTTTTGAAAAAAAAAATCATATGAAAATAGCACAACTTATGTGCATGTATACTAGAAGACAAAAATCTAGATTTTTTTGTCTCGCAGTGCACATAAAACTAAAATTTCTGATTTAGTATGAATTTTCAAAAATAATTTTTTATCCCAGCTTTTATATGTGAGTAGATATGTGTCAAGTTTTAAAAAATAGTTACGAAAGTATATTTCTTAAACTAGTTTTTATGATTCCAACAAGTGGTTTCCACCATATATTTTCCCGTGTAAACGTGTATTGGCGAACGCCTGACACAGGTTGAACCGAGTAACATTGGATAGCTTCGTTTTGTTTGAAGTCAACATTCTTTTAAGTTATTTGTGTAAAAAAATGCAGAAACATGTACAGTTGTATTGTATGAACAGAATATTGCCAAAATGTCAACTTTGTATTGGGGCCAACGGGCATATGTATAGTTTATGAACAGTACATATTTCCTGCTGCCAATACGCTGAAACATTAAGATTAATGGTATGATCATTCAGGAGAATGCTGACATCTAAAGTCACATGTGCAAGTTCATGCGACATGGAGTATTTGTTCTAACTTCGCTCTAAGTCAGAATGTACGACCGGTAAGGCGACCAGAGGGGGTGAATGGGAGCCAATCGGATTTTACTTCAAAACACTGAAAATAAACACTTCACTTTAATTGAGATGAAGCAAATGTTCAAACCACGAACACATCAGCGAACAAGTGATCTCATGATTACAAAACATTCCTAATACTCACATGAGACCAGCAAAACAAACGGATCGTAAATCGGACACTAAAAAGTCCAAAACGGTCCAATACCGTGTCGTCAACAGCAGTACGAAATTCCGTTCTTGAATTCAAAAACTGAACCAAACGAGCTCCGATTGAGATGGAATTTTACACACACCTGAGCAAATAGTTTCCATGATCTCCCCAAATTTTGAGCTTAATCCGACTTGTGAATCACCCGGAGATTTAAAAATACAGCCAGAAATTGGGGTTTTGTTGGGGTTTTCTAGAATGAGTTCAAACTGAGTTTTTCTCAAATCGCGACCAAAATCTGCAACAACTAGGTGTATACAGTGGTCCGAAGAGTGCAACTCACCACCAATCAATCCCAAACCAAATCCTGTCAAATGATTCAAAGGGTTTTCACCAACAACACAAGATCGAGAAAAGGAGAAACCAAGACTATAAAACTTCAGAAATTCCAGCAAGGGTACAAACTGAGATTTGAAGCCAAAGAGCCCTGTGGGCCGGACCGGCGACCCTTCCTCTGATTAAACTTGAAAATCAAGAACATAGGCGAAGTACAAAATCACTGCGGAACCTGTGGGGGATAGATATCCCCCGGGTCCACTAAAAGAGTAAAGGACCTCACGAAAGGCCCAAGGGCCCAATAAATCGTAAGGTCATTCTTTCGTGGGCCTGGGGAGAAACAACCAACAAAACAGAACGACATGAGGCCGGATTGGTGTAAACCCGGACGGCCCACAGCATCGAGCGAATGACCGCAACAGAGATCTGACTCTCCCGCGCTGGAGCCTCCATGCAACGAAGCCATGCGAGGATAAGTCGGCGAGGGTTACGTAGGGATAATCTCAAGAGGTTCACTATCTTTTAGCTACTTGTTGTTATCTTATCCACGTGTACTGCCCCACGGTCGAGTATATAAGGCCTAGGGGGCACCCCTTCAGAACGATCGGACCTCTACTTAGCCACCCACATCAACTCTCTGTATTCTCGATCCAGAGAGCTCTCTTGTAACCACATCCACCAAGCATACCCATCAGGACGTAGGGTGTTACGCATCTCTAAGCGGCCCGAACCTGTAAACCTTGTCCACTGTCCCTCGTGCGATCGGCGCGAACCATTCTGCTACAGTTGTTGACACCGTCCTACTCCTAAAACACCTTGAGGGGCAACCCCGGGTGTGCGGTCGGACCCAAAACACCGACAGCTGGCGCGCCAGGTAGGGGGTGTGTCGACAATCCAAGCTAGCTCAATGGCCATCTCCTTCTACAGCAAGATCACCCTGCGCCTCGGATCCGTGTTCTACTTCGGAACAATCTCATTCGTAGCGGATGAAGAAGGAATTCTGCACCGTATCGCGGATCCGCCGGAAAAGGAATCTCCCCCAACGAACTCCGAAAATACCGGAGAAGCGCAACCTCCGGCTCTCCGAAAGAAGATCACCACGACAGCAGCACCGTTCTACCCCGACGTCCTCTTCATCGGGAGAGCGGAGTCGCCCATCATCTCCGACGACGAGCCGACTGTACCCGGGGAGGACCCGCCTCAACGAGAGTCCCGTCGACGGAGGAACCGGCGCAGGAACGTTCGACGACATCACGCAGCCGGAGAGCGGAATCCGGAACAGCCTGTCTCGCGAGACGAGGTCTCGGAGGTAGGAGAAACTCCGGAAGAACGCGTCTTCAGAGAACGAAGGAACTCCCGACGACGTGATCGCCGACGAGCTCAGGAACAGGCTGAGCAGGATGCAAGGCAGCGCCAAGAGAATCCATTCTTCGGGCGCAACCTGAACCCCGACTTCGCCCGAGCTATGAACACGCCGAGCGAAGTCGGAGGGGTACTGGCTCGGATA
Organism: Zea luxurians; assembly: GCA_029449295.1. Lineage (NCBI taxonomy): Eukaryota > Viridiplantae > Streptophyta > Magnoliopsida > Poales > Poaceae > Zea > Zea luxurians. The sequence goes on along the minus strand of JAOPSE010000002.1, from coordinate 80,814,208 downwards.
GCTGAGGGACTTCCTTGGACTCCTGACGCCGATGGCTACCGACGACTGTTCACCCAGGCGGCCAACCATCTTCTACCGCTTGCTCACCCACCGAACGATCTACGACACGCCATCAACAGTCGCCGAGACGCGCGAAGCTCCATCAATGCTTCGCGCGAGCGGCGGCATGAGAACGAGATTCGCCGTCGGGAGGAGTATGACAGGGATCATGGCATCCCGACTCAGAGCCAAGCTACCAGGACTGAGTCGGCAACGGCTTCAACTAGCAGAACCACCCGGGGACGGTCGAGGAATCACAATCACAACTCCCCTCCCCGGGACAGACATCGTCCCCGACGACAGGAGGACACGTGCGGAGTGTCCGCCCTCACTCCGCGCCTTAGGGCCATCCAATGGCCTCCCAACTTCAAGGTATCCAATGTTGACAAATATGAACCTAAGCATGATCCATGGGGTTGGCTAGCCGTCTACACCACCGCTGCTCGAGCTGCCGGGGCGTCCGAAGACGTGATGACCGCATACTTACCCATTGTCCTTGGGCAAGACGCGCTGCAATGGCTGCGACATCTACCCCGACACTGCATCGACGTTTGGGGCGACTTCAGTCGACGCTTCACCGCCAACTTCCAGTCCCTCTCCGACAAGCCGGCGCAACCGTGGGACCTCAAATCCATCAAGCGCTGGGGGGACGAGACTCTTCGGTCGTACCTCAAAAGGTTTCAGACCATGAGAAATCGTATCCCTGAGGTCACGGAGGCAGCCGTGATTGAGGACTTCTACAGAGGCTCCAATGACTCGGTTTTCGTCCGAGCCATACTACAGAGGGCACCGACTACCTCCGAGGAGCTGTTCCGGGAAGCCGACCTCTACATCACCGCCGATGAGCGAGCCCAGGACCTCATCGGAGGAGCAAAGCCCATACCGGCAGCACCACGACGCGACACGAACCAGCAACCCGACAAACGATGGGAGAAGAGGCCTCGCGAAGAAGTGCACGCTGCCGGACCACCTGCCTCTCGCGCCCGAGGAGGACCTCGTGGAGGCGAACGCACGTTGGACGACATCCTCGACGCCCAGTGCCCGTACCACAAGGACATGCGCCACACTCTTCGTAACTGCCGAGACTTCAAGCATTCCGTCGGACACGGCCGACCCTTCCAACCTCTACCTCCTCCTCCGCCGAGGGGAGGACCAGATGAACCACGACAACCCCATCGGCAGGAGGAGGGAGGAGGAGGAGCCTTCCCATGCGTTGACAGGGAGGTCAACGTCATCTTCGGCGGACACGGATCGCAGGAGAACAGAAGACAGCAAAAGCTCAACGATCGCCAGATACTGGTGGCGACCACCGGCCCTCCCGCCCCATACCGGTGGTCGGAGCATCCGATCACCTTCACTCGGGCAGATCAATGGCTCAACTTCGACCATCCGGGCAAATACCCGCTTCTCATCGATCCGGTGATCCGAGAGAGCCGGGTGAAGAAGGTGTTAGTGGACGGGGGGAGCAGCATCAACGTCACTTTCCCCCGGACACTCCAAGGCTTGGGAGTTCACCTCAGAGAGCTCCACGAGTCGGACACTCCTTTCTTCGGCATCGTGCCGACGGAAGGGGAATACCCGTTGGGCCATCTCTACATGCCAGTCACCTTCGGAACTCCGGAGAACTACAGAACCGAGTTCCTGAGGTTTGAAGTGGCGAACTTCGACTGCGGGTACAACGCCATCATTGGGAGGCCTGGATTGGCCAAGTTCATGGCCATTCCGCATTATACATACATGATACTGAAGATGCCAGGACCGCAAGGGATCATAACTGTGCGCGCCGACTTCCAAGGCGCCGCAGAGTGTTTCCGAGTGGCTATTCAAGCAGCCCTCACCGCCAAGCCATCGACGTCTCCCTCCACACTGGCGAACTCTAAGCCTGAGGAGGACCTCGCAGTACCGGCGAGCGAAGCTCAGACCGCGACCTCTATGCGGCCGACTGAAGAAACCAAGAGAATCAACCTGGGGTTCGCTGATGAGCGCAAGACAGCCATCATCAGCTCCAGCTTGGATGACAAATAGGAAAGCGCGCTCGTCCGGTTTCTGCAAGATAACCGAGATGTATTCGCATGGCAACCTGCGGATATGCCGAGAGTCCCAAGAGAACTGGCCGAGCACAAACTGAAGGTTTATCCCCAGGCAAGGCCGATTCGGCAAAAACTACGTCGTTTCACGCCTGACAAAAGAGAGGCCATTCACACTGAGTTAGCTCGTTTAGTCGCAGCTGGATTCATTAGAGAAGTATTACATCCCGAGTGGTTAGCCAATCCTGTTCTTGTACTCAAAAAGAATAAAGTGGATTGGCGCATGTGTGTTGATTATACTGATCTCAACAAACACTGTCCGAAGGATCCTTTCGGGCTCCCGAGGATAGATCAGGTGGTGGACTCCACCGCTGGATGTTCTATGCTGTCTTTCCTGGATTGCTATTCTGGATACCATCAGATTAGTCTGGCAAAGGAAGATGAAGAAAAAACGGCGTTCATTACTCCGTTTGGTGCTTTCTGTTATACCTCCATGCCGTTTGGCCTCAAAAACGCTGGAGCAACTTACCAGAGAGCCATTCAAACATGCTTAGCCGATCACTGGGGCAAGCGTGTGGAAGCTTATGTGGATGATGTGGTAATCAAAACACAGGACTCAAAAGACTTCATCGAAGACTTGCAACTGGTTTTCAACAGTCTGAGGCGGTATAGATGGAAGCTTAATCCCGAGAAATGTGTTTTCGGGGTACCAGCCGGAAAGTTGCTCGGGTTTATTGTCAGCCACCGAGGAATTGAGGCTAATCCAGATAAGATTGAAGCTATCATGAAAATGGAAGCACCTCGATCGCAGAAGAAGGTTCAGCGGCTTACTGGATGTATGGCAGCTCTAAGCAGATTTATATCCAGGCTGGGAGAAAAAGGTCTGCCATTTTACAAGTTACTCAAAAAGGTGGATAAGTTTCAATGGACTTCAGAAGCGCAAGAAGCTCTAGATGCTCTGAAAAAATTCTTGACAACACCACCAGTACTGAAACCACCTCGGCGAGCCACGTCAACTCAACCGGCTGAAGATTTGCTACTGTATATCTCTTGCACGACTCACGTGGTAAGCACTGCGTTAGTAGTCGAGCGAGTAGAAGAAGGACATGCCTACCCAATACAACATCCTGTCTACTTCATTAGTGAAGTCCTAGGCCCCTCAAAGAAAAAGTACCCTCAAGTTCAGAAGCTATTGTACGCAGTACTTCTAACTACCCGCAAGCTGCGACACTACTTTGACGACCACAAAGTCATAGTAGTCACAAGTTTTCCGATAGGGGATATTCTTCACAACAAGGAAGCCATCGGTCGAATAGCCAAGTGGGCTTGTGAGCTGGGATCTCACGACATCGAGTTCCGACCTCGCACTGCCATCAAAACTCAAGCACTGGTTGATTTCGTATCGGAGTGGACTGAACAACAAGTACCAGACAACCCGGAGACTGCAGAAGTATGGCGAATGTATTTTGATGGCTCACTAAAGCTGCAGGGAGCAGGAGCAGGGATTCTCTTCACTGCGCCTGGAGGCGAACACCTCAAATACGCCCTCCAGTTGCTATTCCCAGCCTCCAACAATGCAGCCGAGTATGAAGCTTTGATCCATGGATTGAACATTGCCATATCATTGGGCGTCAAAAGATTAATGGTATACGGAGACTCTCTGGTAGTCATCAGCCAGATAAACAAGGAGTGGGATTGCTCAAACGATTCAATGGGAAAATACTGCACTGCCGTCCGAAAGCTGGAAGATAAATTCGAGGGTCTAGAATTTCATCATGTAGAAAGAGATTGGAACACAACAGCCGATGCACTGTCCAAACTGGGGTTCGGTCGGACTCAGGTCCCACCCGGGGTTTTCGTGCAAGAAATTCTGCGGCCAAGTATCTCAATGAATCAGACAGAAGAATGCAACATCATAGATCAACCCGAGTCAGACCCTGATGACTGGAGGAGGCCGATCATTAAGTATATAAAGAATGAAGAGGAACCAGACGACAAAAATTTGGCAGAACGCATTGCAAGACAGTCGGCTCACTATACACTTATTGGGGAGACATTATACAGAAGGTGTGCATCAGGCGTCTTCATGAGGTGCATTCTCCCATCCACTGGAAAGCAACTTCTGGAGGAAGTCCATGCCGGGCAATGTGGAATACATGCAGCCTCCAGAACACTAGTCGGGAAGGTCTTCAGGTCAGGATTCTATTGGCCAACAGCAAAGAACGATGCAGCCGAGTTAGTTCAGAGGTGCGAAGCCTGCCAATACTTGTCAAAACAACAACACATGCCAGCACAGCAACTGCAGACCATACCAGTAACTTGGCCTTTCGCATGCTGGGGATTGGATATGATTGGACCTTTCAAGAAAGCTCAAGGGGGATACACTCATGTATTGGTAGCAATTGACAAGTTCACTAAATGGATAGAATTCAAGCCCATTGCCTCTTTAACCTCTGCTAAGGCCGTGGAATTCATACAAGACATAATATTCAGATTCGGGATACCAAACAGCATCATAACTGATTTAGGATCCAACTTCACAAGTTCAGAATTCTTTGACTTCTGCGAGCAAAAGAGCATTCAGATCAAGTATGCATCTGTAGCCCATCCAAGAGCCAACGGGCAAGTTGAGCGAGCCAACGGGATGATATTGGATGCACTCAGGAAAAAGGTCTTCGATAAGAATGAGAAATTCGCAGGAAAGTGGATAAGGGAATTACCCTATGTCGTTTGGAGCCTAAGAACCCAACCTAGCCGAGCTTTGCATGGAAACACTCCTTTCTTCATGGTCTATGGGTCAGAGGCAGTGCTACCTGCTGATCTCAAGTTTGGGGCGCCAAGGCTGATCTTTGAAAGCATAGCAGAAGCTGAGACCACCAGGCTAGAGGACATAGATGTGCTTGAGGAAGAACGGTTAAATGCAGTAATCCAATCAGCAAGGTACCAGCAGACTCTAAGGCGCTATCACGACAAGGCTGTGCGACAACGATTCTTCTCAGTAGGAGATCTCGTCCTCCGCCGAATTCTAACGGGGGAGGGACGACACAAGTTATCACCCTTATGGGAAGGACCCTTTGTGGTAACAGAAGTCACTCGGCCCGGATCGTATCGCCTCACTCAAATGGATGGCACAGAAGTTGGGAACTCCTGGAACATAGAACACCTCAGAAAGTTTTATCCTTAGCTGTATCTCAAAACGGCTGGGATGATGATGTACTCTGTAAAGTGGAAATATGTCATCAATAAAAAAGAGGTTTCAAGGATACTCAATTCATTTACGATTGACTTGCATTCTTACTCAACTCAGGGTGACCACTATGCCCTGCTAACGGAGCAATCGACTTAAGTCGGCAACGACTTAAGGCGGTGCAACATGCTCACGCTTACTTAACTCAGGGTGACCTCTATGCCCTGCAAACGGGGCAATCGACTTAAGCCGGCAACGACTTAAGGCGGTGCAAGATGCCCACGCTTACTTAACTTAGGGTGACCACTATGCCCTACAAACGCAGCGATCGACTTAAGTTGGCAGCAACTTAAGACCGGTGCAACATGCTCGCGCCTATATAATTCAGGGGATGACTTCCATATCCCGCAAACAAATTTCATAATCATCATGCGACATTACTGCCAACTCATTAACTAATAAATTCTGATACAATGAGAGAGTAATTATGTCATTCGAATGGTAAACTGGTGTCCTCTAACAAATACTCGATCATGCAAACCGCGCGCTTGGAGCACGCAAAATGTTTTTCTATTTTGCAACGTCTTTCCCAGGAGCAACCGACGAAGAAGGGCGACTCGAGGAATCAGGGGCGGCGTTCACGTCAGCCCTTATGTCTTCAGGAACAACCACGCCGGGTCTCCTCATCAAGATTCGTCCCGCCCGAATAGCCTTGTCCAGGGCTTTGTCGCGTTGGGCCTTGAGAGTAACAGAAGTTTCTTCAGCAGTTTTAGCAGCCAGTCGAGCGCTCTCTAACTCCTGAGCAATGGATTTTTTGGAAGCTCGGAGTCCTTTGATAGTAGCATCCTTCGCTGATATCAACTGCTTAAGCCGGGTTACCTCCTCCATGGATTCCTGCAGCTTACGACGTTGAAGGTCTAATTCTTCCATGGTGAAGCGATGACTTCTTTCCAAGATAGTCAGCGAATTGCTAGAGTCTCGATACAACCTGTCAAGATTGTCACGAGAAGCAGCAAGGATACGCTTTTCTTCCTGCAAGCACAAGTCAGTTCCTTCAAAAAACCAAGCAAGTAATAGGAGCACAGCAAGGCAAAGCACAGTTTCGTATATCACCTTTTCAGAGTCGAGCTGAGCATGAAGAGAAGAGCTCAGTGCATTGGCATCATCTAAGGCAGCCGAGACCTGACTCAGCTCAATCTGACTTTGAGAGTACTTTTCCTCAAAATCAGTGCATCGCTGGGCCAATTCAGCCTGATCTCGAGAATGTTTTTCCTCAAGAATTGCAATCTGCCGAGTCATTCCTAGCAAGAGATAATCAAACAAAACGAGGTCAGAAGGTAAAACAGTCCACAACGAAGGCGAAGAAAAGAAAAAGGGCACTAACCAGCGTTAGTTGCCTCCAACTCGGATACACGACGATGAAGTGACACTGGATTCCAACACGAAAGAGACGAAGCCAATTCTGGGACGGAAGCACCCTGCAATCTCAGCTGGCTGGCCATCCCATCCACCAAAACCTGATGAAAAGAACAGATGAGCATAATGACAAAAGTTCATGCAATGTAAAGATCAAGCTAAAAAACAGCACAGTACCTGGAGGTTGGAGAAAAACGAAGGGATCCCCAAATCAGGAGAAATCAGCTGATAACCAGGCGCAAGGCCACCACCCGAAACAGCTGGCAACGGACCAGTAGGAATCAGCTCAGCGCCTTCAACAGAGCCGAACGCCCGATCAGCGGGGACGCTGCCCTCTAAAGCGACCCCCTGATCCAAAGTTTGAGCTACCACCATGCAGCCAAAGTGTGGAGGTGATCCCGCGTGAACGTCCATGGAAGTGCAGGAAGGAGACCCTGCTTGGGCACCCTCGGGGGCTGGGTCATAGTTGGCACTGCCCACTTGAGCCGGATCATCCCCGGCAGCACCCTCGGGGGCTGGGCAGTGGCTTACACTCTTCACCCGAGCTAAGTCATCCCCGGCGACATCCTCGGGGGCTGGGCATATGTCAGCACCATTCCTGAGGTCCAAACTCTCCGCAGTAACCACCTCTAAGGTTGACGGGCCTTCAGCCACTTCCATGGAACCAGGACAATCCAAGTTAGCATCCTGACCCTCGAGATCGCGCTCTATGGTCGACGAGGCACGGGATGACCTCAACCCAGCATCAGGCACGGCAGCGCAAGCCTCAATCGCATCATCATCCACTGGCTCTGATAACAAGTCCTCTGGGACCATATCCTCAAGAGTTTGATCAAAGTTGGCCAGGGACAGTTCTTGCAGACCAATGAGGGCAGACAAAGCAGGAGAGGGAACTCCACTACTTTCACCACTAGCAAGGAATTGCCGACTGTTCTTCCGAGTCAGAGGGACATCATTCTCTTCCTCCCTGTCGTCTTCATCGGCAACACAGGCAACACACCCATTGGGATCAGCGACAGATGGAGTACACCCATTGGGATCAACAACAGACAAACCACACCCAATGGGATCAGCATCAGTAAATTCAGGCACGGGAACCTCCTCAGCAGCAGGAACCGAGGGACCAGCGCCCCGATCCAAACTAGATACTTGCCGAAGATGTCTCTTTTTCTTTTTCTGCTCATCAGCAGAAAGATCAGTTTGATTGGCTTGGCAAGGACGTCTCGGGCGAACACGGACAGGTCTCTGAACATCCAAGGTTGTACCAGCTTCTGGGAGAGGCGCCACCGCCAATATCCCAGCAGGAGTAGCATCAGAAGAATCTTCAGCCAGCATATCAAGCATAGCACTTATTTCTGCATCATTAGGATCCAAAGGCACCTCAAAATGGATTTGTCGTTCGTCATCAGGAATCTCCCCAAGCGAGGCAACCAAAGCACTGACTTCTTCATCAGAGGGTCGCGCTCTAAGGCCCAAATTGCCATCAGTCGCAGGTGGATTTGACACGAAAAGAGTGAAGACTTTGGCAGGAGGCAAATTCCAGGCCGAGTACGCCACCGGAGCACCAACATTGGACACCTTGCCCCTGAGAATCATTTCCAGTCGGCTCACCAAGTCTGCAGAAGGGATTCTCCTGTTGGTAACCCGAGTTGAGTCGGCTAGCCCTCGATACAGATAAGCTGGGTGGACCCTATCTTTCAGTGGCTGAATGTTCCTGAAAACGAAGTCAGCAACCACAGCTTCAGCAGTTAGACCTCTCTCTTTCAGCAGTCCAACTTCAGCCAGCAACACACCCGCTTCAGCTACCTCCTCATCTGTGGGAGACTCGGTCCAGCTTGGGGTGCGAACGTCTGGCTGTCTTCCCGATCGGGGGGGGGGAGAGAATTTCCATAATTATCAACTATGAACCACTCTAGACGCCATCCCTTAATGCTGTCTTTAAGGGGAATCTCAAGATATTCAGTCTTCCGTCCCCGGCGCATCTCCAAACTGGCACCCCCGACCAACTGATGTTGTCCCCCGGCCATCCCAGGGCGACAATGATACAGGTATTTCCATAAGCCGAAATGCGGCAGCACGCCAAGAAAGGCTTCGCATAAGTAAACGAAGATGGAGATTTGCAGAATTGAGTTGGGGTTCAGATGGGTCAGGTTAATGTGGTAGAAATCAAGGAGACCACGGAAAAAGGGAGAGATGGGAAGGCCAAGGCCGCGGAGAAGAAAAGGAGCGTAAACTACAGACTCGTGGGTATCCTCGGTTGGGACAGTAGTCCCGTGGCAAATCCGCCAAGAACAGAGTTCCCGCGGAGGAAGAACCCCGATGGACACGAGGTGGAGGAGTTCAGCTTCGGAAATGATGGACATGTGGTTACCTGCAAAAGGCAACTAGCTGTTGGGATCGATTGGAGGAATCACCACAGCGGACGAGCTCGCGATTTTCCTCTTGGGCGCCATCTCGATTCTACCAGCGAGCAGATTGGAGGCGAGCGGCAGAGAGGATTCGGAAGCGGGAATGCAAGAACTAGGGCACGGAAAGCAAAGGCGGCTAAAAGCGCAGCTCTTATGGGATATTCTCGAGCCAGATACCGTCTCAAAAAGTGCCCAGTCATCACCCGACGGTTATTTTCAAAACCCCAACATGCCACGTGGTCATTCGGCAGTTATTTCCAAAAAGCCGATGGGCCACCTCATCACTCGGTTATCATCCTCAAAATAGCTCATGCGGCCTGCTATCACTCGGCGTTACCTCTAAAACGCTGATCTCGTGTTCAATCGCTCGGCATTACCTCTAAAATGCCGACGGCGACCTTTAATCACTCAGCGTTGACTCTAAAACGCTGATTTTATATTCAGTCGCTCGGCATTACCTCTAAAGTGCCGACATCACCATCCAGTCACTCGACGTTGCCTCTAAAACGCTGATCTCGTGTTCAATCGCTCGGCATTTCTTCTAAAATGCCGATGGCGACCTTCAATCACTCGGCGTTGCCTCTAAAGCGCTGATCTCGTGTTCAATCGCTCGGCATTACTTCTAAAATGCCGACGGCGACCTTTAATCACTCAGCGTTGACTCTAAAACGCTGATTTCATATTCAGTCGCTCGGCATTACCTCTAAAGTGCCGACGTCACCATCCAGTCACTCGGCGTTGCCTCTAAAACGCTGATCTCGTGTTCAATCGCACGGCATTACTTCTAAAATGCCGACGGCGACCTTTAATCACTCAGCGTTGACTCTAAAACGCTGATTTCATATTCAGTCGCTCGGCATTACCTCTAAAGTGCCGACGTCACCATCCAGTCACTCGGCGTTGCTTCTAAAACGCTGATCTCGTGTTCAATCGCTCGGCATTTTTTCTAAAATGCCGACGGCGACCTTTAATCACTCGGTGTTGCCTCTAAAACGCTGATCTCGTGTTCAATCGCTCGGCTTTACTTCCAAAATGCCGACGGCAACCTTCAATCACTCGGCGTTGCCTCTAAAACGCTGATCTCATTTTCAATCGCTCGGCATTACTTCTAAAACGTCGATACAGACTACAAGATTACTCGGCGGCTACTTCTGGAAGCGTCAGTATGATGTCCAAGTTATTCGTCTACTGTCTCAAAAGAATCAGTTTTATAATGAAGCAAAGCAAGTCATCAAGAAGAAGCCAACGTTATTTTTTCATTAAGGGAAGACAATAAGCTTACAAATCAACTCTTTGCGAGTTGATGCTTCCCTACTATTACTACATTACATTACTACTACTACTATACTACGCTATACTACTCTACATTACTACTACATTATTCTAACTACACTATACTAATATCTAAAGACCAGTGGCGTTTAGCCACTGGCCTTGCTGTTGTTGCCGCCGCCGCCACCCTTGGTGCTGCCCTTGCTGCTGCCGCCTTTGGTGCTGCCCCTGCTGCCGCCACCGTCACCGTCCCTGCCGCCGTCGCCGCTGCCCCTGCCACTGCCGCTGCCGTCGCCGTCGCCACCGTCGTCGCCGTCGCCGTCGTCGTCGTCCTCATCCTCGCCGCCGCCGTCCGAGTCCTCCTCATCCGAGGAGTACTCCGACTCATCCGAGCCCTCGAGCCCGGAGCGCTCGACGGCCCGGATGTATGTCCAGACTTCCGCGGCTATCCCCTGGGAGTCGTCCGAGTCATCGGACGACGCCGGGGGAGAGACGGGAGCTGGAGATCCCTCGGACTCGGAGGAGAACTCCTCCTCCGAGTATTCCGAGTCACCGAAGTCCTCCGATGGAGGAGTCGGTTCGCGCTTGCGCTTGTTGCTCTTGCCCATGGCGGAAGCAGACGGGAGAGAAGAGAAGGAAGCAGTAAAGAACAGCGAAGAGATGTGAAAAAACCAGAGGGGCAACAGCGTTATTTATAGAAGGGAAAGGCAACCGCTCACCTCCAACCGCGGTCACTGAACAGTCGCAAAGCATTCATTAAGCACTTCCACCCGTCTGGAGACACGTCAGGCGGCTGACGCCGTTTCATGCAACACTACACCCATTGGGACTCCAGTCAACAGCGCAAAGGATATGATTACACTCGCCGTCCCATCACATTACTTCTCAGAAGCAGCCGGCTAAAACACTCAGCGTACCAAGCCGTCCCTTGCCCACACCCATTGGGGGGGGACACCCAGGAATTATCAGTATATTTTTCAAAATGGTCACATCTGTGCAGGGCATGCAGTGAATGCCTCAAGACAAAAACGAGATATCAACAAGAGTTAGAGGGAAGCCAAATATAGCCAGTAGAGTGCAAAATATGGACGACAGACACGACTTGAAGACTAGACAGAGAACGTCCATCAAATGTCCAATCAGTCACAGAACAAATAAATTACACTACCTAGCAAGATACGGATGGATTGCGAACTCGGCTGCAAAAGACAAAATACATGCTGACCTCTGAAGCATAGTATTGATGACATAGCGCGGATGACATCACGCCAACTTTTTTACAAGCAGAAAGGATAATCTTCAGCAAAAGGACATAAAAAGAAGACCTTCGAGTGAATTATCGTCAAAAATCCACTTGAAGGTCGGGGGCTACACCCATTGGGTGCACCTCCGGTGCACCCCATGGATTATCATACCAAGTCAAGATAGAGCTGATTTCTAAAGCGTGGGACTAGATTAAAGAAGCCAACCCTCAACCAAAATGAAGGAACACAAATGGAAATAATCCATATTGAAGACCTTCGAGTAGATTATTTTCTAAAATCTACTCGAAGCTCGGGGGCTACATCCATTGGGTGCACCTCTGGTGCACTCAATGAAGTTCAGAATCCTGCAAATCGGAATGCCAACCTCTAAGGCACAGACACGAAACTAGGCTTTGGTCAACGAGTGATCGGAGCAGGAGAAGACAACAGGAAACCATCTTTCTTCAAATCACCCGCAATCTGGACCTGGGATCTTCGGGTTAATTACCTCTAAATTAACCCAAAGATCGGGGGCTTGTGGGGGATAGATATCCCCCGGGTCCACTAAAAGAGTAAAGGACCTCACGAAAGGCCCAAGGGCCCAATAAATCGTAAGGTCATTCTTTCGTGGGCCTGGGGAGAAACAACCAGCAAAACAGAACGACATGAGGCCGGATTGGTGTAAACCCGGACGGCCCACAGCATCGAGCGAATGACCGCAACAGAGATCCGACTCTCCCGCGCTGGAGCCTCCATGCAACGAAGCCATGCGAGGATAAGTCGGCGAGGGTTACGTAGGGATAATCTCAAGAGGTTCACTATCTTTTAGCTACTTGTTGTTATCTTATCCACGTGTACTGCCCCACGGTCGAGTATATAAGGCCTAGGGGGCACCCCTTCAGAATGATCGGACCTCTACTTAGCCACCCACATCAACTCTCTGTATTCTCGATCCAGAGAGCTCTCTTGTAACCACATCCACCAAGCATACCCATCAGGACGTAGGGTGTTACGCATCTCTAAGCGGCCCGAACCTGTAAACCTTGTCCACTGTCCCTCGTGCGATCGGCGCGAACCATTCTGCTACAGTTGTTGACACCGTCCTACTCCTAAAACACCTTGAGGGGCAACCCCGGGTGTGCGGTCGGACCCAAAACACCGACAGAACCCTCGACTCAACTGGTGTCTACCTAGAGAGAAAACTAAGAGCTCTAGAATGAGTGCTCAAAACAAATGGTAGCCAAGGGATACTGAACTAACCAGCCCTCCCCTCTATTTATAGAGGGTTATTCTCACTTCCTAAACTGCCCCTATTTACATGGAGCCTATCCACTTTACCGGGGGCGAAATGGACCAACTCCTATGTTTTCGATCCAACGGCCACATCCTTCACACGGAGTTGCTTCGCCTTAACGCACCCTCCGCGATCACATCGCGTGCCGCCACCGGTTCCCTCCGAAACCACCACCGCCGAGTTTTGAGGCCCAAACTCAGCAAAATCAGCCATCCGTAGCGCTGGGTGGTTTTGAGGCCCAAACCAATAAACCTATCGTAAGCACCGCACCTCGTGCACGTCCTCCAAGATCAGACGCGTGTCCCGCCAGTCCTCGACCACGCCGACAACACGGTCCACTCCACCACGTCCTCACACAAGTGCGTGTCCCAGGTGTCAGCCACCGTGGTTGGTCACCTGGCTGCTCTGATCCGTCAATCAAGACTCAGCACTCGCCCTTCACTGCTCCCAGTCCATCAGCACGAGCTCGCATGACCTTCACCTCAGCCATCGACCACCGTTCCTATGCTCCACACCTGCACACCTAAGTCAATCGACATGGTTGCATAAACGTAATCTCACACTCTGGTCAGTCCACTGATTACCCCAGAGTGCTACCCATTGACAATCACTTATCATCAACCCGAACCATATGGGATAAGTCAACCTTATGTTCGCACAGAAGCTTCCATTCTAAAAACTCACGAACCCTCAACTACTTGGCCAAATAACCAGCACTAAAACAAAAGGAAATAATAAGGCTCCAGAGGCAGCAACTATGCTCGAATTCGGTAGTGTCCATTGAAAAGTTGCAAGAATTTCAATTAGCCCATCCTGCGATGAAGATGTATACATATCATCAGCCAAACTATAGTTTTATGAAACATTCATATCACATTTATAAGCTCTGAAGAAATATGCAGATTTAGTCACAGCTACATGACGTTCACATTTCAATTGACTAGTCTTTATCCAGTCTTTATTTGCACAATGGGACGAATAACGCTTGACTCAATATGCATTGTTGACAGAACTTCAGATAAATTTTACTGGGATAATGGGCCAAAGATCAGAGAAGTAAAGTAGAAGTATTTCTCCATCGTCATCAATGAAGAAGAGCAACCAGAGTGAATGGGGAAGTGGATATAGCTTCCCTCAAAAAAAACATGTTGAGAGTCTCAATCATCTTTCCTATAAGGAAAGGAGAATCTTCATGATCTATATTGGAAGAGTGGCCATAAATCAAACTGAATTGGATCATGTCCTTTGAAAATAATAGTTCACCAATGATTTCATAGCACAGACAAAATAGCAAGGAAAGAAAACAATGCATGGACAAATAACTTCATAAAATGACTGTTGAATGATTGCAACGGAGGTGGTGCATACTTCCTTTTTCTATTGTCCATAGCATTTCTCATGTCATTCTTTGGCATATTAGTGCCTGGAGTTCCTACAAACTACATAGGAGACATTGTAGATGCACCACCTGCTACCACAGGTGGCATAGACGATGTTGGTGCAGGAACAGGTGGAGCTACAGGATATGGGCATAGAAGGGAGTCACAATCTGCACTGATGGTTGGTTGGATCCACAGAGGTGACCAATCATTAATTTTATTGCTGTTTCTGAGAAGGCATCATTGTTCTTGAGGGCTGATAATTGTCAAGGTGAGTAAATACAAATCAAAAGAATACATTGCTGATAAGTTGGGGGGTGTTATTGAAGTAGGTCAACAATGCGGTACAAATCATTACAGACAACACCGCAAACTGCAAAGGTGCTGAGGTCGTAATAGAAGCTGAATATGATAACATATTTTGGACACCACATGTTGTGCATACCCTCGATCTTGCTATTTTAAAACTGAGGCTGCTATGATAAATAATTGGCATGCAGCTTTCAATGTTCAATGAGTTTAGCCTTTTGAAGTTACTTTCGATTCCTAAAACAAGATTTGCCTCAATTGTATGTATGTTGAAACGGTTTGTTGAAGTAAAAACAACCCTCCAACAATCAGCATCTACAGTCTACAGAGATGATGCTCCAACTGCCCAACTTGTGAAGGACAAGATACTTAGTGATGTACGGTGGGACAAGGTGAACTACATTATTAGGATTACTACTATATATGAAATGATAGGTATGGCGGGCACCAACACACCATGTATTCACTTAATGTATGAAATGTGGGATTCGATGGTCAATATGAGAGGGAGGAAGAAGATGAAGTGCATGGATTTCAAGTCGCCTGGTCGCCAGATCGTTGATGGTGACCGATTAGGCGAGTAATCACGATTAGGACTTCGACTAGGACGATTAATCGGTGACTGATCGTCCTAAACGCTCTGTACTAATCAGGACATATATAATTATATATAGTTATATACACTATACTTCAAACAACGTCCTAGAACTACAACACTACAACAGTAGGTAATCAAAGTATCAATTAGCAGACTCAAAGTCTCAATTCTCAAACAGCAGTAGCTTCAGATGAGGTACTCTAAACTGAAACCAAAGTACCAAACTAAAACCAATTCTTGATCTAACAATTCTAAACTAAAACCAATGCTTGATCAGTATGATCATAGTACCTTTAGATGAGGTACTCATTGCTAAGGCCCATTAGACCCAGGCCTACTACATATATATATAACATATAGTCTTTAGGGACTAATCATCTAGTGTCAATCCCAAGGTTAGTAACATGGTAACAAAGTAGGTTACGATTAGGCATTTCACTAATTTTCTAGACGCCGTCGCGACCCTCCCCCACCCCCAGCCGCCGTCATGGCCATCCCTGGTCGGCTGCCATCGCGGACCTCCCCCACCCAGCCGCCGTCGTGGCCCTCATCTCCTGCGCGATTCTTCTGCGCGCGCCTATGTTGAGCCCCAAAAGAGATGGCCAAACGGTCCACGGTCCAGACGGTCCGCACTGGTGGTCCAGACAGTCCGCGCGTGCGTAGAGCCAATTAGGGTTCCGAGTTTCTCGCTATTGTTGTTGGCTACATTCACGGAATTAACTCGGGAGATTTGTTTGTAACGGGTCCAGCCCCCCTCCTCTATAACTTGGGAGATTTGTTTGTAAACATCATCAATCGAATTAATAATCAATTTATCTCGCATTTATTTCTTGTACATTTAGGAGTAGTTCTAGTCTAGTTCTAGTTTAGTCTCCCAATCCCCAAATCCTCTGCTTCTCCTCGACTCTACGTCGATCAGAGGAGTCTAGGTCGGCCTGCTGAGCCTAGACAACACCTAGGATCTCTCCTCCCCGACGGGGTCCCTCCCGGGAGTGAGATCCAGGCGCCGCCGGTAACCTTCGCCGCCCCTGCGCACGCGCTAACCGTTCGGCCGCAGGGCGCGGACTGTCCGGCACATCAGACAGGGAACCCTAGCCCTGCGCCAGTGTAACACCCTGAATTTGGGGTATAAAATTTCTTTCTAATTATCACCCAAATTTAGGTGTTACTCTTCTTCTCTCTCTATAGTTTCCATCTATCTCTAGATTCTCTCTCTCTCTTTCCCTTTTGAGTAGAGTTAGCTTAATTAGGAGAGATTAATTATTTATTTTTGCTAAAATATTGTGAGTCATGACATGTTGCATCATGCTGAGCTTAAATATTCTTTGAATTGTTGCACATGTTTGAATTTGAATCTTGATTCGAATTTGAATTGAAAACCCTAGAGAAAAAGAAATGAAAAAGCAAATAGAAATTCCAGGAAAAATGAAAAGGCCAAAGCAGCCCAGCCGACCCAGCTCGGCCCAGCCAGGCCACACGCCCGCGCGCCCACGCCGCCTGACAGGTGGGCTCCACCTGTCAGCGGCGGTTCCCTTCCCCGCGTGCTCTCTCTCTCCCTCTCTCTACCCAGTGGGGCCAGGCTGTCGACGCCAGTTGCCTTCGCCCGCGCGCCCCTCTCCCCCTCTGCCTCGTGGGCCTGCCTCGTAAGTGCACCGAACCGTTACCCCCGCGCGCCCGCTCTCTCTTGCTCAGCCGTAGGACTGCCCTGTCAGCTCCGCCTTCCCCGCGCCCACCATGGACCAGCACGCGTGCACTCGCGCACGCACGCTGAGATCCCTGGCCACGTCGCCCGCCCACACACCCCAGCTCCCTTTTGAGCACCGCCCGCACCCACACTCGCTCCCTCGTCCCATTTCGCACAACCTCGCCCTCTCTCACGCTCTGCCCACGCCGTTCGACCTCGCTGGAGACCCGCGCCCGCCATGCCAGTCGTCCAGTCCGCCGGAAGCTACGCCAGGCCACCCCGAGCTCTGCCCCGAGGTGAGACACCCGTTCCCATGTTTGGTTTTCCCAATTGCGCTTCGCTGTTGGCCAATTTCGGCTTCGCCGGAGGTTGGCCGTCGCGGAGCGCCGCACCCGCGCGGTGGCTGGCTAAATTGGCCCGGTCCAGTGCCCCCGCGCCGGCCCCTAGTGTTCCCCTTGCCCTGCTGATGTTAGTTCAGGCCTTAGCGCGCCTTAGACCCCCTCCCTGTGGCCGGAATACCTCACCAGAGTTACCCCGACCCGCCCGGAGTCCTCCTTCAGCCATTCTCCCCTCTCTGACCCCGGTCTCGCGACCACAACCCTACCAGTGAGTTCGTCGTGCCTTCCCCTTCGTTTTGTGGCCAGCTCCGGTGACCTCGGAGCCGCCATAGCTCGCACCCGCCCAAACTCCGGTGACCTCACCACCACGAGAAGGAGCGGCGCCGCCGTAGCCGTTAACCCCTCCCTGGCTTTGATCTCCCCCGTTCGATCTCTATCGCATGGCCCAGACCACGGGATACCGCTTCGCGCACGCGTGCCCCGCGTCCGGACCCACATGTCAGCGCCTGTGCCCCCTGGCGCTGTGCCCAACCGGTTAGTCCGCCCCCTTCTCGGTCGCTGACACCGCCGGCCCGCCTGTCAACGCTCGCTCGCCAATCTAATCTCGGCCGTTGGTTTTAGATCTGACGGTAGAGTGGATCCCGTACCCCTTCGCATGGTTATTTTGCGTAAGAAGCCATCAGTTTGTTGGGAATCAACCCGCCATCCCTGGTTTTCATGCGTAGACCCCTGTAATCTTGCAGGTTGAACCCCGGACTTTTAAATAATTACAGAATTAGACCTATTTTCATATTTTAAATTTCCAAACTTGTTTATTTCAAATATTTTGCATATGAACTCCAAATTTAGTGATTTAAATTGCAAAATATTCATAGGAATATTCTCTGTTTAAATAAATTAGTTCCATTTACTACCTGCACACTCTAATTTTTATGGTTAACTATGAACTAGTATATGTGTAGATTTATTCATTTAATAAAATAAATAAAAGGGAAACCCTAGAGATTAAAGTATACTTAATCTTGTAGGATTAATAGTGTGTAGTACATGAATTTATCTTTGGTTTAATTTTTATGTCTCATTGAAAGTAATTAAATTAGATTATGTAATCATGGACAGTACTTAGGGAATAATTAACTACTAAATGAGAATTAGTTCACCCTATAATTTGATTTCCCTTTTGGGTTTATGATTTTCTTTTGAGATGTGTTCCCATGTTTGTACATGATTGTTGTGTTGTTTATTTGTCATTTACCAAATGTATTGAATGCACGATCGCTTTATTTAGACAACGAGCATTCCGTGGTTCCTGAGTGTGTTGCTGAAGATCTTTCTGAGCAACAACATGGTGAAGGCAAGTGTCCTCTGACCTATTATGTCCTACATACTTATAATTCATCGTCCCGCATTACATTATTGAAACCTAAGGATTGACTAGTCTGTATTTACCTTACCCTTGTTTACCTTTTGGGTTATCATCATTAGCTTTATGCTATTGCTTTACTTTAATCAATGAACATGATGTGAATATTATGATACGATGATGTTATCCCGATGATGTTCTTGTGTGATACTTTAGGCGACTCAGGCTGTTTCCTGAGTACCTCTCCATAAGGACCTGTTTGGGGAGTGACAACCCGGGATAGTAGTGCAACCATGAGGGTGGAATGGGACGCCATTAGCTGATTAATTAGAGGAACCAGAGGAGTAGTTGGCTTCACCGTAGGGCCGTCAATGGGGTTCGGGCACAGTACTTGCTCTGCCGAGGATGGTTGCAGAGGTTCTTGATTTGGTTTTGTTAGTCACCCTTCCTTTGGGGAGATGTATTGTGTTTATCAAACTAGAGAAACCTACGAGCGACTATGACCTCTGGGTAATCTTTGTAAAGGCTATATAGTGAGACCCTGCTAGGTCACCTTGGTAGTGATCAATGGGGAGGCTAGAACCCCGGGCAGAATGGGAATCACGACTTGAGGATAAAGTGTGCGACCTCTACAGAGTGTTAGAAACTGGTATATCAGCCATGCTCACAGTTAAGAGCGGCCTTGGGATCCTCTTTGATTAGAAGAACTTTTGTTACTTTTATGATGATGGTTGGCAATGATGGTTATAATTTTGATCTCTGGTATTTCCTCTCGGAGGGAGTGCTTCTAGGTAATAACTAGGTTTATTACTAAAATATGGCTCTACTTATTGTAATAAAAACTTGACCTACTAAAAGCAACTTCTTAACCTTAACTCTACATACAGCTAGTCCACTTTAGCCAAACGGGACATTTGCTGAGTATGTTGATGTGTACTCACCCTTGCTTTACAAACCACCCCACCCCAGGTTGTCCTCACTGTACTCAGTGCTCAGGAGGAGATGCTAGCAACATGGAGGACTTTGTGGAGTTCCAGGACTACGATGAGTTCTAGTTTATCTTAGTGGCAAACCCCCAGTCAGCTACCTGTGTAGGATTATCTTCTACGTTTCGTATTTCTGCACTTTGATATTAATGTTGAAGACTATGGCTATGTACTAGACTCTGTGGATGTCTTGGACATCTTGATGTAAATAAAGTATCTTTCTGCTATTTACTTTGAGCATTGTGTGATGATGTCCAATTATGTAATCGTTGTATACGTGAGTTCTGATCCTGGCACGTACATGGTTCGCATTCGGTTTGCCTTCCAAAACTAGGTGTGACATAAGTGGTATCAAAGCCTTATCGACTGTAGGTCGCTAATCTAGACTAGGATGGTCGCCCTAAGGACTATAGACCCCTACTCTTACCTTGACCTTAGTGTCCTTTCAAAAGTTGGTCATCTGACCAACTCTATGTTATTTACTTATCTCAAAAGTTTTGTCTCACTTTTCTTTCTGTTTACTTTCTGGTCTTATAGTTCTACTCTCACTCTTGTGCTTACGATGTCTTTTGTAGGTGGCTCGTATTAGATGCACGTCACGTAAGTCAGTGATCCCCTTTTTGCCTTCTCGCCTGGTGGAGCGTCCACTGTGTCGCACGATGCCAGGCCAGTCCAGTCACCTGGAGAGACTGCATTGTCGCCTGCACGAGGAGCAGGAGCGCCGACGCTAGGAGCAAGAGCAGGAGCAGCAGGACTCTTCCCCCTCACCTCAGAAGGAGGTGGAGTCTGAGAGGCCGCCTTCCCCTACACCTCAGCCAGAGATGTCCCCTACACCACCACCACAGGCATCCCGGCTGCTGGAGGAGACCCTGACGGAGATGGAGACGACGACGACGCTGGTGGCAGTTCGAGCCATGGCACGGAGCTCTCGAAGGAGCAGGAGCCAGAAGGATGGATCGCTAGACCCATCACTCGTGACGCCGCTCACGGGTGTCACTTCCACGACGCTCTCGACACCTTGCTGCGTCGGGCCTTCGACCAACACAATTGGTCTATCGAGTACCATTGTGTAGTCTACCAACACCGTCGCGGGTTATACTCGGACCAGTGGGAGGCTACTTGCTTGGTGCGCCATCCGAACGATGATCTCCGGGTGCAGAGGCCTTCTCAAAGCACTATTCTATTATTCAGAGGGATACTACCGAGGCAGCCATGCAAGATGCAGCACGACGAGCACTTTCTCAATATTGCTCGTTGTTCAGTGGGGTAGCTGACGGCCTTGACCTGAAGTACTACCCTCGCCGTTTGACCGACAGTGCTGGAGGTGTGATTATCTCGCTAGTTGGTGAGGGCAATCCCAGGCTGAACAGCATGGTCAACCTGGCCGTCGTGCTCAACACCAAGCTAGACCACACCCTTGACGAGTTGGGCAAGGTTTGGGCGGAGGTTGCGAAATTGCGTGCTGAGTGCGCAGCACGCCACTATCTGGATGGTGGTTCTCTCGCCCCTATCGGGATTCAGCACCCTTACCGCTCACCACCCCGTGGTCGCTTCGACTATGGTACCCTAGACTGCAGGACCCGGATAGATTTGGATCCATAGATCGATGGAGTTGGAGTCTATAATAATGCTTAATTCAGTGTCTTAGTCTAGTTAGTCTTAGTTGGAGTTAGTTTTCTTATCATAAGTTGGATGCTTGTCGTGATGAACATGTAAGAAGTTGGCTCTTTGTAATGGTTATCATCAAGGTGTGGGTATCCCCTGCAACTTGGTGTAGTTATTAATGAAGTTAGTTATTTAGTTGGGTAATCCATTTATTTCCACTTTCCTCTTTATCTGAGAAGCTGTCAGTGAAGATGATCATTTGTTTAGTGCTATGAAGATTTTTATATATCCTTTTTATGCTAAAAGACTGCAGAGTCAGATCTGATGTGTGTCTACTTTCTAAAGATGTCTGAGAACAGGCTCAGAGGTGCAAGGCGTGCTCAGCCGGAACAGCAGGCACCCCAGGAAGATGTAGCTCAACAGCAGTTGCCACCACCACCCCCGATGACCATTGAGCAGATGTTCCTGATGCAGACTGAAAGTCGCCTAGAGGGGGGTGAATAGGCAGAATCTGAAATTTATAACTTTAAATCACAACTACAAGCTAGGGTTAGCATTAGAATAAAATCCGAGTCCGAAAGAGAGGGCGAAAACAAATCAACCAAGAAATGAAGCGAGTGACACGGTGATTTGTTTTACCGAGGTTCGGTTCTTACAAACCTAGTCCCCATTGAGGTGGTCACAAAGACCGAGTCTCTTTCAACCCTTTCCCTCTCTCAAACGGTCACCTAGACCGAGTGAGCTTTCTCCTCAATCAAATGGGTCACTTAGACCCCTACAAGGACCACCACAACTTGGTGTCTCTTGCTTTGATTACAAATGTCTTGAGAACAAGAATGGGGAAGAAGAAAGCCAACCAAGCAACAAGAGCAACAAGAAAACACAAGCGATCCTCTCTCAAGTCCTAGAGTACTAGAATTGAATTTAGGGACTTTGATTGGATCGGTGGATTTGATTTGTGTCTTGGAGTGTTGCACTTTGCTCTTGTATTGAATGCACTGTTGTGATGCTTGGATGGTTGGAGTGGAGGTGGTTGTGGGGTATTTGTAGCCCCCAACCACCAATTCAACCGTTGGGGAGGCCTAATGTCGATGGGCGCACCGGATAGTCCGGTGCGCCAGCCACGTCACCCAACCGTTAGGGTTCTGACGGTTTTGACTGTTGGAGCTTTGACATCTTGGGGCACTAGACAATCCGGTGCCACACCAGACATGCATTGTTCACTGTCCGGTGCGCCTTCTGGCGCTGCTCTGACTCTGCGTGAACTGTCCGCGCACTGTTCACGTTGCAGGCGACCGTTGGAGTCGACCGTTGCGCTCGCCAGCCGTTGCTCCGCTGGCACACTGGACAGTCCAGTGGCACACCGGACAGTCCGGTGAATTATAGCAAAGTGCGGTCCCAAAAACCCGAAGGAGAAGAGTTTGAAGTCGTTCTCCCCTGGTGCACCGGACACTGTCCGATGGCACACCGAACAGTCGGTGCGCCAGACCAGGGTGCTCTTCGGTTTCTTTTGCTCCTTTCTTTTTGAACCTAACTTGTTCCTTTTATTGGTTTCTGTTGAACCTTTGGCACCTGTAGAGCATACAATCTAGAGCAAACTAGTTAGTCTAATTATTTGTGTTGGGCATTCAACCACCAAAATTATATTTAGGAAAAGGTTTGACCCTATTTCCCGTTCAATCTCCCCCTTTTCGGTGATTGATGCCAACACAAACCAAAGCAAATATGTAAGTGCTGAATTGAACTAGTTTGCATAAAGTAAGTGCATAAGTTTTTTGGAATGAAACCAATTTATAATTCCACTAGATATGCATGGATACCTTTCTTTTAATTAACATTTTGGACCACGCATGCACCACAGTTTTGTTTTTGCAAATTCTTTTGAAAAGTCTTTTCAAAATCCTTTTTGCAAATAGTCAAAAACATATGAATAAGATTGCAAGAAGCATTTTCAAGATTTTGAAATTTCTCCCCCTGTTTCAAATGCTTTTCCCTTGACTAAACAAAACTCCCCCTTAATGAAATTCTCCTCTTAGCTTTCAAGAGGGTTTTGAGATATATATCAATTTGAAATATAGATACCAATTGAGATATAATTTTTAGAGGAATACCAATTTGAAAGATACTAATTGAAAACTTTATTTCAAAAATTTTGAAATTGGTGGTGGTGCGGTCCTTTTGCTTTGGGCTAATACTCTCTCCCCCTTTGGCATGAATCACCAAAAACGGAGATATTGAGAGCCCTTTAAATTCTCTCCCCCTTTGGCAAACAATATGTGAGTGAAAGATTAGACCAATGTGGGGAGATGACGGAATACCGACAA
This sequence comes from Zea luxurians, assembly GCA_029449295.1. Taxonomy (NCBI): domain Eukaryota; kingdom Viridiplantae; phylum Streptophyta; class Magnoliopsida; order Poales; family Poaceae; genus Zea; species Zea luxurians. The sequence goes on along the minus strand of JAOPSE010000002.1, from coordinate 80,790,735 downwards.
AGAGTAAATGAAATCAATGGAGTTGAGTGGAAGCGTTGTCTTTGCCGAATACTCTATTTCCCTTTCAATCTACAACTTAGCATAAAAATACACTTGGAAACACATTAGTCGTAGCAAATGAAAGAGAGAAGATCAAAGGTATGTAAATGAGCTATGTGTGCAAAGTGTCAATCAAAGTTCCGAGAATCAAGTATATTTAGCTCATTCCTAAGTTTGGTAAAGGTTTTCTCATCTAAAGGCTTGGTGAAGATATCGGCTAATTGATCTTTGGTGTTAATATAGGCTATCTCGATATCCCCCTTTGTTGGTGATCCCTCAAAAAGTGATACCAAATGTCTATGAGCTTAGTGCGGCTATGTTCAACTGGATTCTCCGCCATGCGGATAGCACTCTCATTGTCACATAGGAGAGGGACTTTGCTCAATTTGTAGTCATAGTCCCTAAGGGTTTGCCTCATCCAAAGTATTTGCGCACAACAATGGCCTGCGACAATGTACTCGGCTTTGGCGGTAGAAAGAGCTACTGAATTTTGTTTCTTTGAAGCCCAAGACACCAGGGATCTCGCCAGAAACTGACAAGTCCCTGATGTGCTCTTCCTATCAATTTTACACCCTGCCCAATCAGCATCTGAATATCCTATTAAATCAAAAGTGGATCCCTTGGGGTACCAAAGCCCAAACTTAGGAGTATAAACTAAATATCTCATGATTCTTTTTATGGCCCTAAGGTGAACTTCCTTAGGATCGGCCTGGAACCTTGCACACATGCATATGGAAAGCATAATATCCGGTCGAGATGCACATAAATAGAGTAAAGATCGTATCATCGACCGATATACCTTTTGATCTACGGATTTACCTCCTGTGTCGAGGTCGAGATGCCCATTGGTTCCCATGGGTGTCTTGATGGTTTTGGCATCCTTCATTCCAAACTTTGTGAGTATGTCTTGAATATACTTGGTTTGGATGATGAAGGTGCCCTCTTGGAGTTGCTTGATTTGAAATCCTAAGAAGTATCTCAACTCCCCCATCATAGACATCTCGAATTTTTGTACCATAATCCTACTAAATTCTTCACAAGTAGATTTTTTAGTAGACCCAAATATAATATCATCAACATAAATTTGGCATACGAACAAATCATTTGCAATAGTTTTAGTGAAGAGAGTAGGATCGGCTTTTTCGACTTTAAAGCCATTAGTGATAAGAAAATCTCTTAGGCATTCATACCATGCTCTTGGGGCTTGCTTGAGCCCATAAAGCGCATTTGAGAGTTTATACACATGGTTAGGATACTCACTATCTTCAAAGCCAGGAGGTTCCTCAACATAGACCTCTTCATTGATGGGTCCATTGAGGAAGGCACTCTTCACGTCCATTTGATAAAGCTTGAAGCCATGGTAAGTAGAATAGGCAAGTAATATGCGAATTGACTCAAGCCTAGCTACAGGTGCATAAGTTTCACCGAAATCCAAACCTTCGACTTGTGAATATCCTTTGACCACAATTCGGGCTTTGTTCCTTATGACCACACCATGCTCGTCTTGCTTATTGCGGAATACCCATTTGGTACCTACAACATTTTGATTAGGACGTGGCACCAAATGCCATACCTCATTCCTCGTGAAGTTGTTGAGCTCCTCTTGCATTGCCAGCACCCAATCCAAATCTCTTAGTGCATCCTCCACCCTGTATGGCTCAATAGAGGACACAAAAGAGTAATGTTCACAAAAATGAGCGACTCGAGATCGAGTAGTTACCCCCTTCTGGATATCACCGAGAATGAAGTTCATGGGGTGATCTCTTTGAATCGCCTGGTGGACTCTTGGGTGTGGTGGTCTTTGATCCTGTATTTCTTGATCATCTTCCTTGTCTTGATTTTCTTCATCTCCCCCTTGATTATTGCCTTCTTCTTGAGGTGGCTCATCTTCTTAATCTTCTTCTTCATCATCTTGAGCCTGTTCCTCATCTTGAGTTGGTGGAGATGGTTGTATGGAAGATGATGGTTTATCTTGTGCTTGAATTGGCTCTTTGGATTCCTTAGGATACACATCCCCAATGGACATGTTCCTTAGCACAACAGATGGAGCCTCTTCATCATCTAGTTCATCAAATCAACTTGCTCCACTTAGGAGCCATTAGTCTCATCAAACACAATGTCACAAGAAACTTCAACTAGTCTAGTGGACTTGTTAAAGACTCTATATGCCCTTGTGTTTGAATCATATCCTAGTAAAAAGCCTTCTATAGCCTTAGGGGCAAATTTAGATTTTCTACCTATTTTAACAAGAATAAAACATTTGCTACCAAAGACTCTAAAATATGAAACATTAAGCTTTTTACCGGTGAGGAGTTCGTAGGATGTCTTCTTGAGGATTCGGTGTAGGTAGAGCCGGTTGATGGAGTAGCAGGCGGTGTTAATCGCCTCTGCGACGGAACCTCCCAAGTTATTAGGCCCACCTATAGTTGTCCTTGTCCAACGGACCTCAGACAACCCTGTAGGTGTCCCTGAATTACTTGAAAAGTTCGGTATCTGCTTTTCTTACCTTTCCCAAGAGCGTTTCACCCGTCACGCAGACATTATAGACCATCGGAGATACGGAAATGCGGAAGCGATTACATAACTTACATTTATTTGAAAGTAAGATAATGTTAGTTATTACAGACCAGCATATAAACACGAGTGCAGAGTACTTATTATTACAATACCAAGGGAGGTAAAAATCCTCCCGATAAGTTCTTACATAAAAGTTTTTATGGAGGACTAGGTCCTCCCATAGCTTCACTCTTGTTTTTCTTCATTTGGAACCACCTTGGTACAAAAGCAACAAAAATTTGCTGCTTCCTCACCTAAAAACAATAGGGAATAAACCCTAAGTATGGAATTACTCAGCAAGTCTTACCCGACTAAAAAAAGACTCTCAAGGGTATGCTGGTTATAAGGGAGTCAAGGTAAGGTATCTCAAAGATCAAAGACTCTATTTTGCATAAATGCTTACTAAAAGTGGATCCTTAAAAATCCAGTTTTATTTTTAGGTTAGGTAAAATTACCTGCATCTAGAGTTCTTTCTAACCTAGTTCAATCACTTCACCTGTACTAGCCAATTTCTTAACAAGTCCTTCCTCTTTACTGGAATTCTACGTATAGGTCAGTGGCCAAGTCTCCATAACCGCGGAGGTACGGCGATCCGAATCGATTATACTCAGCTGAGGATCTCCGATCACACGACATATGTATCACTTAACCCTTGCATATGTCAACCCGCCACCGGGGTTCTTAAGACCAGATCAGGTTCACGCGAACCGAGAGCACAGATACACCACCGTCCAGCCTCTTGCCACGGGGGGTACACGCTACTCTCGCCTCCGCTCCACGCCCATTCCGTGTTATCTTATTCTAGCCTTAGTCTGCCCGAGGCAAGGCTTACCCATGATGAGGCATGTGACCAGTTAAAGGGTCCTCGGTCAGCAGGCCTACATCGAGACGATCCTTAATCGACTCAGACGGAGACACTACACCGAGACTCCTTTCTCGTGCAAGTCACCCGCCTAGTCTCAGCTTAATCATTTCAAACCCAACGTTTGGTACCTAGCAGAGGTACATCTTTTCCGATGTTGAACCCATCACGGCCATGATGGATCCACCATCAAGTTTTATTTTCGAAAACATCCCACCCACTTTTTGACACATCATATTTTGTAAAAACAAAACATTTTGTTTTTCTAAAGCAAGGCTAAGCATCAAAAACCTTTTGTAAAATGGTGATCAAGGAAGGTAATCAAATTCAAGGAAGGTAATGCAGGAATTGTTTAAACAATCAACTCCTATTACCTAATGCATCAAGCAAGTGAAAAAGATCTTTAAATCACAAGGTGGTGGCAAATGCACCAGGGCTTGCCTTCATTGATAGGTGAGTCAGGCTCGGACCCATAGATATCAAGGTAGAAACAGTTTTCTGCCTGAGATTCCGAAGGTGGTGGTGATGTCTTCTCTTCAGTTACTTCGTTTTCTTCTTCGTTTTCTAAAGATAACCATATATATGTATATAAGAATGTATGCCATGAAATGCTCATGAGAGTGCAAAGATAATAAAAATTTATTATCTAAGGTTCTTGAATACAATTTTCCTTCACGGTTCTCAGAGAACTTAGGGTTTCCGGAGTCAGTAAAGGAATTCAAAGGGCAGGGTGGGGGTTTTGGGTTCTAGTTATCAAACAAGGTCCAAATTAAACCAAACTCTACCCAAGGCTTCTAAATAATGTGTAGAGCTCATATAAAAAGTTTGTGAATTTTTGGAATGATTATCTATTTTCTAAAAAATCCAGAACTAATGTTTTAAGCTACTTTAAATACTCCAAAATTCCTTATTTAATCTAAAAATCAGAAAACTATTTTTATTAAATACTACAGGAAATTAGGGATCTAAGAAAATTGGTCTCATATTTTTAGGATTTTTCTACAATTTATGACAGATTTCTAAAGCTTGCTAGTAAAAGAAAAAGAAAATTAATGAACAGTCTTGGGCCGAAAGCAGCACGAGCCGGCCCAACTAAGACAGAAACACACGTGCGACCGCGCGCGCTGGCGGCTTTACAGAAAGGTCCCCGGCTTACTGACCAATCCGAAGTGGGTTCAATCACTATTGCATGAGTCGCTGACGGTTTGCAGAAACGCCCCCGAACTTCTATTTCTTCGCAGAATGGGGTCCCCGACGACGGCGAACGCGGCCGAGCTCCGGTGAGCTCCTGGACCAGCTGAATGGGGCAACGACTGGGATTCCCGAGCGGCTAACACTGAATTGGACCTTCCCCGAACCATTCCCCTAACCTAATTTCATCAAGGACCACATGGCTTGCTCTGGCCACGGTGACCGAGGATGTTGCGGACAGATGAGTGCGTTCCCGGTGATCTAAGGCTACTCAGTGCAATTGAGTGGGTCGATGGGCATCACGGGTATATGAGAGCACTCAAACGAGGGAGAAGGCGGCATGAACTGACCTGAACGATGCTGGCCACGACGAGCTCGGTTCTTGCGGTGCGGCGGACCGATTTGGGGGAAAACAGCGATTCTCCGGCTGGGGGGGCTAATTGGGGACGGGAGTGGTTGCTATGGCTTCGCGATGACCGAAGCCTAAGAGACTATTTTCACGGATTAAGCTCGTTACGAGAAACGATCTAGCACCGTGAAGGGGCTACTGTTGGGACTATGCTTCGTCGCCGAAGGTCTTGAAGGGAGAAACAGCTTCGGCTGAAGTTGTCCGCATGTAATGACCGAAGGTTCCTTTTCAAGAAGCTTCGGTATTACAAACCGACTTAAGAGTAGAATGACCTTTTAGTCTATAAATGTTTGAGTCGCTGTTGCAATCCCTTACGAAGGGCATAATTGTAATTCCTCACAGGCTGTGTACCGAGCCTATAAATAGTGAACAGTACTCCTCTACTGTTCACGCATTCTTGTATTGACAATCGCATCATTCGGGAATCAATCTTTGTCGAGGCAAAGCATTTGAGAACAAGTCCCCAACATTACTGTTGGGACTATGCTTCGTCGCCGAAGGTCTTGAAGGGAGAAACAGCTTCGGCTGAAGTTGTCCGCATGTAATGACCGAAGGTTCCTTTTCAAGAAGCTTCGGTATTACAAACCGACTTAGAGTAGAATGACCTTTTAGTCTATAAATGTTTGAGTCGCTGTTGCAATCCCTTACGAAGGGCATAATTGTAATTCCTCACAGGCTGTGTCCCGAGCCTATAAATAGTGAACAGTACTCCTCTACTGTTCACGCATTCTTGTATTGACAATCGCATCATTCGGGAATCAATCTTTGTCGAGGCAAAGCATTTGAGAACAAGTCCCCAACATTGGCGCCCACCATGGGGCAACTCACTTCCACTTTTTGAGCTGATGGCTTCGTTCAACGATCAAATTGGAGCTGCTTCGGCCCCGAAGCTAGTGCTCCCGATAACAGGAGGTTCATGCTCAGAACCAGCCAACAAAAAGCAGAAGAAAGAAGCACAGAGAAGGGTACAGCATGTTGGGGTGCAAGGACCCTTCATCAAGTCAAGATGGTCCCACATTCCAATTACCTTCTCCCAAGAGGATCTTCAACTCAAGGATTACCCACACAATGATGCTATGGTTATCTCTTGTGTGATCAAAGGATTTCTGGTCCATAATGTCTTGGTTGACATAGGCAGCGCAGCTGATATCATATTTGCTAAAGCTTTCAGACAAATGCAAGAGTCCGAAGACAAGATCCATGATGCTACACACCCTCTCTGTGGCTTTGGAGGAAGACAGATTGTAGCACTAGGCAAGATCACCATGCCAGTGACCTTCGGATTCATCAACAACACTAGAACTGAGCAAGTTGTGTTTGACATTGTTGATATGGAATATCCTTACAATGCAATTATTGGTCGTGGCACCCTCAATGCTTTCGAAGCAATTCTTCACCCTGCTTATCTTTGCATGAAAATACCTTCGGATCAAGGACCCATTGCTATTCATGGAAGTCAGGAAGCTACCAGAAGGGCCGAAGGAAATTGGACTGACTCAAAAGCAATCCATAATATAGATGGAGCTGAAGCTTGTGAACAGTACAAATTCAGAAGGGAGAAAGCAGCTTCGGCAGATCAGCCGAAGCCCATGCTCTTATGTGAGGACATAGCAGAGCAGAAGGTGCTGTTGGGCTCCCAATTATCCGAAGAGCAGGAGAAAACCTTGATAAGGTTTTTGTTCAACAACAAAGATGTTTTTGCATGGTCAGCTAATGATCTTTGCGGAGTTAACAGGGATGTTATTGAACACTCGCTCAATGTTGACCCATCCTTCAGACCCAGAAAGCAGAGGCTTCGGAAAATGTCTGATGACAAGGCTGAAGGGGCTCGGAATGAAGTCAAAAGACTCCTCAGTGCAGGAGTTATCAGAGAAGTAAAGTACCCAGAATGGCTAGCCAACACTGTTATGGTAAAGAAGGCCAATGGCAAGTGGCGAATGTGTATTGATTTTACGGATCTCAACAAGGCCTGTCCGAAGGACGAATTCCCATTGCCAAGAATAGACTCCTTAGTTGATGCAGCAGCTTCATCAGAGCTTATGAGTCTTTTAGATTGTTATTCAGGCTATCATCAAATTTGGATGAAGAAGGAGGATGAACCGAAGACCAGTTTCATAACCCCTAGTGGAACATATTGTTATCTTCGGATGCCTGAGGGGCTCAAGAACGCTGGAGGAAGTTTCAGCAGAATGACTTTGAAGGTTCTTCAGTCTCAGAAAGGCAGAAATGTGCTAACTTACGTTGATGATATCATTGTGAAAAGCACGAAACAAGAAAATCACATTGCTGATTTACAGGAGACCTTCTCCAGTTTTAGACAAGCTGGTCTAAAGCTGAATCCAGAAAAATGTGTCTTCGGAGTAAAGAAGGGGAAATTTCTTGGATGCTTGGTTTCAACAAAGGGAATTGAAGCTAACCCAAGTAAAATTGAAGCTATACTTCGAATGGAGCCACCAAATACAAAAAAGGGAGCCCAAAGATTGACGGGGAGGCTGGCATCTCTCAATAGATTCATATCCAGATCAGCAGAGAGAAATTTACCGTTCTTCGAAGTGCTGAAATCAGCCGAAGTCTTTCAATGGGGACCAAGTCAACAGAAAGCCTTCGAGGAACTGAAGCAATATTTGATAGATCTAACAACATTAACTCCACCAACACCAGGGGCTCCTTTGTTATTATATGTGGCAGCTTCGCACTCAGCGGTAAGTGCAGTACTTGTCTAGGAAAAGCTTGATGGCCAAGTCAAGAAGCAGGTCCCAGTATATTTTGTATCTGAGGTTCTTAGTGTATCAAAGAAAAACTACATAGAATTGGAGAAGGTGTTATATGCTGTTTTGATGGCATCCAGGAAGCTTCGGCATTATTTTCAAGCATACAATATTGTTGTTCCTTCTTCGCAACCGTTGAAGGATATTATGAGAAATAGAGAAGCTACTAGACGAATTGGAAAATGGGCTGCAGAGCTCAATGAATTTTGCATTGATTATGTGCATAGATCTTCGATCCAGTCTCAAGCATTAGCAGACTTCATTGCCGACTGGACGCCAGGGGCTCAGGATGAAGAAACAAATAAAGATGCCGAAGTATGGACAGTGTTTTGCGATGGGTCTTGGGGAACCTTCGGAGCAGGAGCAGCCGCTGTATTGGTCTCACCATCCAAAGTTAAAACTTGTTATGCGGCAAGACTTGATTTTAGTTGCACAAACAATATTACTGAGTACGAAGCCTTGCTTTTGGGTCTTCGGAAGTTAAAAGCAATGGGAATCAGAAGGGCCATTCTCAAAACTGATTCCCAGGTTGTTTCGGGTCATATCGACAAGAGTTGTAAGGCTAAAGATCCGAAGCTCGAAAAATATCTAGACACGGTCCGAAGGATTGAAGCTTCCTTTGAAGGATTTTCTGTTCAAAATATTCCTCGAGGAAAAAATGAGTATGCTGATTTGCTAGCTAAGTCAGCAGCACAGGGGTTGCCTTTACCTTCAGATGTGTTCTTCGAAACAATAAAAGCACCTTCAGTGGAGCTTCTTGAAAGAGCAGTCCTCAATATATCTCCTGTTTATAGTGAAGACTGGAGAACTGAGATCATCTCTTACCTTCAGGGTAACATCCTTTCAGATGACGAAACTTATAACAGGAGGATAGAGGCAAGAGCACGTCCATATGTCATGATAAAAGGGGAGTTGTACAAGCATGGAGTTTGTGCTCCATTACTCAAGTGTTTATCCAGAGCCGAAGGCATAGAATTGATGAAAGAAATACATGCAGGCCTGTGTGGATCTCACATTGGATCTAGGCCGTTACTTGGAAAAGTTTTTCGTCAAGGGTTTTACTGGCCGAAGGCAGCTTCGGATGCAGCGGAATTAGTTCAAAAGTGCGAAGGTTGTCAGAAATGTGCAAGAGATCAAAAACAACCTTCGTCTCTAACTCAGCTGATACAACCCACCTGGCCATTGCAAAGGTGGGGCCTTGACTTGTTAGGTTCGTTACCACCGGCCCAAGGAAACTTAAGATATGTTGTAGTGGCCGTGGAATATTTTTCTAAATGGATTGAGGCAAAGCCTTTAGCCACAATAACTTCGGCCACCATTCAAAAGTTTTTCTGGCAGAATATTGTTTGTCGTTTCGGAGTACCAAAGGCCATCACTGTAGATAATGGAACACAGTTCGACTCCGAAGATTTCGGACAATTTTGTGATCAAATTGGCACGAAGATCCATTTTGCGTCAGTTAGACATCCGGAGTCAAATGGACTTGTTGAAAGAGCCAATGGCATTATAATGACAGGAATAATGAAGTTAATCTTCAATCAACCCAGGGGAAAGTGGCTAGATCAATTAATCAAAGTGGTGTGGAGTCACAATACAACAACATCATGGTCAACAGGCTTTACTCCATTCAAATTATTGTTTGGTGACGAAGCAATAACTCCGGAGGAAGCTAAAACCGGATCAATAAGAGTAGTAGCTTCGGCAGAATCAGATTTCGAAGCTGATCACTCTGTAGAAAAAGATGCTATAGAAGGGGTCAGGCTTCAAGCTGTCGAGAACATCAATAAATATCAAGCCGAAACAATCAAATGGCGTGATAGAAAGGTTCGGCTAAAGAATATTGAGCCAGGACATTTGGTACTTCGGAGAGTGGCGAACCCAGATACAGTAGGCAAGTTGCAGTTGAAATGGGAGGGACCTTTTTTGGTAGCATCTTCGTCAAGACCCGGTTCATACAGATTGAAGGATATGGACGGCAACGACATTCCTAGATCTTGGAATGCGGATGAGCTTCGGCGATTTTATGTATAACTTGATGTAATTTTTTATATTTTTTATTTTTCTTTTATGGCACCCTTTTCCTTTCTAAAGGGGGAGAAAGGTTTTTAATGGGGCCATCACATGTAATTTCTTTTTTATTTTTACCTCTATAAGAGCAAAATCCCCCAGAGATGTAAGTGTAGCAACTGAGAACGCACCATCGAGTGCCGAAAAAGGAAAAAAAAGGAAACAGGGAAGAAGCTCGAAAGTCGTCCCTAAGGGGATGCGGAGCACGACGAAGCTACTAAAGAAGTCGCTCCAAAGGGGGCGCAGTGTAAGTTTTCTGCTCAGAAGTCGTTCCAAAGGGAATGCAGATCTTACAGCGAAAAATCAACGCTGATACCGCCGAAAGTAAAAGGCGAAGAAGCTCCTAAGGGAGGCTTACAGCGAAAAATCAACGCTGATACCGCCGAAAGTAAAAGGCGAAGAAGCTCCTAAGGGAGGCTTACAGCGAAAAATCAACGCTGATATGTGATTGTTTTTAAGGAAATAACGGTTGTGATTGCGGCTTCGGATATGTGTTTGAACATTCATTTGCACACTACATTACATCATAACATTTGCATTCATAAACATTCATCCAGGCATATGTAGGTTAACCATCATCATAGCATAAGTGGCGGCTTCGGCAAAAAGAAAAAAAACTGTCTTTTGTACTTCGTCGTATACGAAAAGAAGAGCTTCGGCAGAAAGGGAAACCTGTTTTTATGCTTCGCTGTGTACGAAAAGAAGGGAAGGTGTTTTTTTCGCCTTGGGCTCAAAAAGATAATTTCGTCCACATCAAAGCACCTCATACATTAATGGAAGGGTAAGAGCATATTACAAGGTATGAACAAAACTCATTAAGAACATTTTAGCCATATTTACAAAAGTTATTTCAAAAGTTTCTTGAGTTTTTCTACAGTCTATTCCTACTGATCTTCATGAGGCCTCAGCTTCGGCGTCATACTCTTCAAGCATCGGTCTCGGCGGCTTCGTCACCCTACATGAATTAAGTTGTGAGTCAAAACCAAGTTTGAAGGAAAAGGTAAACACAAGGTATGATTTCATACTGGTTCAAGATGACTCCGAGCTTCGTCTCTAGCCTTTTCTCGGCCGCCTTTTGTCCATATCATCTTTACAAATCTATTAGAAATGCTTCGGGCGAGGTCAGGAATGTCATCTAAAATTGATGGTGACAGGGTGAAATTGGGCCTGTTAACAATTTTTCCATGGTCGCAGCCAGCTTTCAGAAAAGCTGCAGCAGTGCCCCGAGAAGCTACCCAGGCACAGAAGTCACCGTGCCCGGCTATAACTTCGTCAAGCTCATCAATTTCACCCTCAATATGTTCGAAGGTCTTTTGTAAATCTTCAGTTGACGGAGTGAATTTCTCGCTGCTAGACCCAACTGAGTGGAAGATCTTTCTCAGTCGCTCAATACATTTATTGCTAAACTCCAAACATTTGTCTTGAAGGCTTGTCAATGATTTTTTCAAATTTGAATTTTGTTGGACTTCGGCTTCAAGTTTCGCATTAAGTTCTTGCTTTTCTTGTTCAAACTGTTCAGATTGGCAGAGAAGCTTCGTATTCAATTCTGCTATTTTAGCTTCGGCTTCTGCCAATAAGCCTTCAGTTGACTGAAGCTCGAAGTTTTTCTTTTCAATAGCAGCTGATTGCTCTTTTATTTTGTTCTCTAAATTTCCAATCATAACCTCATGTTTTTTGTCTTCCAGATCCTGCTGCATTTTCAAAGCTGTCGGGGACCATAATTAGGGGTACCCTCAAGACGCCTAATTCTCAGCTGGTAACCCCCATCAGCATAAAGCTGCAGAGGCCTGATGGGTTTGATTAAGTCAGGGATCAGTCCATACGAGCGACTCGATCACGCCACGCCCGAGCCTAGCCTCGGGCAAGGGCAGCCGACCCTAAGATGACTCCGTCTCGCCTGAGGCCTCCTCTTTCACGGCAGACGCATCTCCGGCTCGCCCGAGGCCTTGCCTTCGATAAGAAGTAACCCTGACTAAATCACCTCGCCAACCGACCAAGTCATCGGGGCATTTAACGCAAAAGGTAAGACCGACGGGCAACCAGGCTTCGCCAGAGGTGCCATAGGAGGCTCCGCCCGACCCAGGGCTCGGACTCGGGCTAAGGCCCCGGAAGACGGCGAACTCCGCTCCGCCCGAACCAGGGCTCGGACTCGGGCTAAGGCCCCGGAAGACGGCGAACTCCGCTCCGCCCGACCCAGGGCTCGGACCCGGGCTAAGGCCCCGGAAGACGGCGAACTCCGCTCCGCCCGACCCAGGGCTCGGACTCGGGCTAAGGCCCCGGAAGACGACGAACTCCGCCTCGCCCGACCCAAGGCTCGGACTCCGCCCTGGCCTCTGCCGAACGGCCTCCGCCTCGCTCGACCCAGGAGCTCAGGTTCGGCCTCGGCCATGCAGGACAGACTCGACCTCGACGTCGGAGGAGCCTCCACGTCGCCCGACCTAGGACACAAGACCGCCACGTCAACAGGAAGCGTCATCATCACCCTGCCCTGAGCCGACTTGGGTCGCAGAGAACAAGACCGGCGTCCCATCTGGCTAGCTCCGCCAGATAGGCAATGATGGCGCCCCGCTGGACCATGACGACGGCGGCTCCCAGCTCTCTTACGAAAGCAGGAGGACGTCAGCAAGGGCACAGCTGTTCCAACAGCTGTCCCTCCATCAAGCTCCACTGCTTCTCCGACAGACACGACGCCACACTAACAGGATGCCAAGACCTCTCCGGCTGCCACCTTGGCATGTACTTAGGGCACTAGCTCTCCCCCGCTAGACACGTAGCACCTTGCTACACCCCCATTTGTACACCTGGATCCTCTCCTTACGCCTATAAAAGGAAGGACCAGGGCCTTCTTAGAGGAGGTTGGCCTCGCGGGGACGAAGGGCAGGTGCAGGCGCTCTCTTGGGGCCGCTCGCTCCCTTCACCCGCGCGGACGCTTGTAACCCCCTACTGCAAGCGCACCCGACCTGGGCGCGGGGCGAACACGAAAGGCCGCGGGAATCTCCGTCTCCCTCGTCACGACCCGGCTCCGGCCATCGGCCTCTCGCTCTCTTTCCCCCCTTCGCGCTCGCCCACGCGCTCAACCCATCTGGGCTGGGGCACGCGGCACTCTCACTCGTCGGCTCGGGGACCCCCCGGTCTCGAAACGCCGACAGTTGGCGCGCCAGGTAGGGGCACGCTGCGTGTTGACGAGCAGTTTCCCGTCAAGCTCCAGATGGGTAGTCTCCAACGACCTCTCCAACCCGGGACGGTGCTCCGTTTCGGGAGTCTCGAGTTCATGTCTTTCGACGGCAGCTACGACATGATACTCCTTCCACCGCCGCGCGACAGCGACAACGGTGGCGGACAGCCCGCCCGCCGGCGGCGGAATCGACGACGTCTTTCCCGCGTGGGGGAAGGACAACTTTCGAGCTCGCCCCATCCTCTCCCTCGCCATCGGAGGAGGAGGCGGGGCAACCAAGGCAGAGCGGGAGGCTGCGCTCCGACGGCTGTCGAGCAAATCGACATCCCCAGTACCCCAACGGAGGACACGCTAAGCGTCACCCTCGCGTTCGAGGCAAAGGCGAGCGCCATCCCCCCGCAGCACGTCGACTCCGAGCAGGTGGACGACGCCAGCGCGCTCACGAAGGGCCTGCAGGACGTCGCCCTCGTACCCAAGACGACGGCGCGATCAGCCCCCGACGTGACTCCGTCGCTCCTCGTCGACAAAAAGGTACCGACTGCTTCCCATCTTTCGTCATTTCGACTCGACCTCAACCCGTCTGGCGACCTCGCTTTGGCGGACACTCACGTTGAGGCGAGTGCAACCCCTCTGGGGTTTCGTGTGCGGTCGCCCTGGGACCGATTGACGGGCGTCTCGACCTATGGACCCTCTGGGCCCGAGGAAGATGACGACCCCAGCATCTGCTGGGATTTCTCCGGATCTGGCAACCCCAGTGCCATGCGGGACTTCATGACCGCATGCGACTACTGCCTCTCCGACTGTTCCGACGGCAGCCGCAGCCTTGACGACAAGGACTGCGGCCCGAGCCGTGAATGTTTCCACGTCGAGCTAGGGGATCCCTCCGGAGGCAGCCGTCTCGGCATGCCGGAGGATGGCGATCTCCCTAGGCCAGCGCCTCGCGCCGACATCCCGCGGGAGCTAGCTGTGGTCCCCGTTCCAGCGGGGGGTCACGACCCACAGCTCGAGCAAGTCCGCGGGGCGCAGGCCGGGCTCGATGAGGAAGCAGGAGCGCTCGAGGCAATCCGCCGGGACGTCGGGCAGGTATGGGCAAGCCAGCCCCCGGCCGGAGAAATACGTCACCTGCCCCAGGGTCTCCAGCACCGCATCGCCAACGAGGCCAGGGACAGGCCACCGCCCGCATCCGGCGGGACCGGTCATGACCTGGCAGCCGCGGCGATGCTCCTCCGCGCGATGCCGGAGTCATCAACCACCGAGGGTCGGCGAATCCAGGGAGAGCTCAAGCATCTCCTGGAAGGCGCTGCGGCCCGGCGGGCCGAGAGCTCCGCCTCCCGAAGGCAGGGGTACCCCTCGGAACCTCGTGCCGCGACTTCCCGACTCATGCGGGAAGCCTCGGTCTACACCGGGCGCACGCGCAACACCGCGCCTGCGGCCCCGGGCCACCTCGGCGACGAGCACCCTCATCGCGACCGTCGGGCACGCCTCGACAAAAGGGTGCGCCGAGGCTATCACCCCAGGCGTGGGGGACGCTACGACAGCGGGGAGGATCGGAGTCCCTCGCCCGAACCACCCGGTCCGCAGGTCTTCAGCCGAGCCATTCGGCGGGCGCCGTTTCCGCCCCGATTCCGACCCCCGACTACTATCACAAAGTACTCGGGGGAAACAAGGCCGGAATTGTGGCTCGCGGACTACCGCCTGGCCTGTCAACTGGGAGGAACGGACGACGATAACCTCATCATCCGCAACCTCCCCCTGTTCCTCTCCGACACTGCTCGCGCTTGGTTGGAGCACCTGCCTCCGGGGCAGATTTCCAACTGGGAGGATTTGGTCCAAGCTTTCGCCGGCAACTTCCAGGGCACGTACGTGCGCCCCGAGAATTCCTGGGACCTCCGAAGCTGTCGGCAACTGCCGGGAGAATCTCTTCGGGACTACATCCGGCGATTCTCGAAGCAGCGCACCGAGCTGCCCAACATCACCGACTCCGATGTCATCGGCGCGTTCCTCGCCGGCACCACCTGCCGTGACCTGGTGAGCAAGTTGGGTCGCAAGACCCCCACCAGGGCGAGCGAGCTGATGGACATCGCCACCAAGTTCGCCTCCGGCCAGGAGGCGGTCGAGGCCATCTTCCGAAAAGACAAGCAGCCCCAGGGCCGCCCGTCGGAAGATGC
Organism: Zea luxurians; assembly: GCA_029449295.1. NCBI lineage: Eukaryota > Viridiplantae > Streptophyta > Magnoliopsida > Poales > Poaceae > Zea > Zea luxurians. The sequence goes on along the minus strand of JAOPSE010000002.1, from coordinate 80,775,500 downwards.
TCCCGAGGCGTCTGCTCCGCGCGGCGCCAAGAAGAAAGGCAGGAGGAAGTCGCAAGCGAAACGCGACGCTCCCGACGCAGACCTTGTCGCCGCCACCGAGCATAAGAACCCTCGGAAGCCCCCCGGAGGTGCTAACCTCTTCGACAAGGCACTCAAGGAGACGTGCCCCTACCATCAGGGGCCCGTCAAGCACACCCTCGAAGAGTGCGTCATGCTTCGGCGCCACTTCCATCGGGCCGGGCCACCCGCGGAGGGTGGCAAGGCCCGCAACGACGACAAAAGGGAAGATCGCCAAGCGGGAGAGTTCCCCGAGGTCCGCGACTGCTTCATGATCTACGGAGGGCATGCGGCGAACGCCTCGGCTCGGCATCGTAAGCAAGAGCGTCGGGAGGTCTGCTCGGTGAAGGTGGCGGCACCAGTATACCTAGACTGGTCCGACAAGCCCATCACCTTCGACCGGGACGACCACCCCGACCACGTGCCGAGCCCGGGGAAGTACCTGCTCGTCGTCGACCCCGTCATCGGCGACGTCAGGCTCACCAAGGTCCTGATGGATGGGGGCAGCTGCCTCAATATCATCTACGCCGAGACCCTCAGGCTCCTGCGCGTCGACCTGTCGTCCGTCCGAGCAGGCGCTGCGCCCTTCCACGGGATCGTTCCTGGGAAGCGCGTCCAGCCCCTCGGACAGATCGACCTTCCTGTCTGCTTCGGAACACCCTCCAACTTCCGAAGGGAGACTTTGACGTTCGAGGTGGTCGGGTTCCGAGGAACCTACCACGCAGTGCTGGGAAGACCATGCTACGCGAAGTTCATGGCCATCCCCAACTACACCTACCTGAAGCTCAAGATGCCGGGCCCCAACGGGGTCATCACCGTCGGCCCCACGTACAAACACGCGTTCGAATGCGATGTGGAGTGCGTGGAGTACGCCGAGGTCCTCGCCGAGTCCGAGGCCCTCATCGCCGACCTGGAAAGCCTCACCCGAGAGGTGCCAGACGTGAAGCGACACGCCGGCAACTTCGAGCCAGCGGAGACAGTCAAGGCCGTCCCACTCGACCCCAGTGGTGACACCTCCAAGCAGATCCGGATCGGTTCCGGGCTCGACCCCAAATAGGAAGCAGTGCTCGTCGACTTTCTCCGCGCAAATGCCGTCGTCTTTGCGTGGAGTCCCTCGGACATGCCCGGCATACCGAGGGATGTCGCCGAGCACTCGCTGGATATTCGGGCCGGGGCCCGGCCGGTCAGACAGCCTCTGCGCCGATTCGACGAGGAGAGGCGTAGGGTGATAGGCGAGGAGATCCACAAGCTGATGACGGCAGGGTTCATCAAAGAGGTATTCCATCCCGAATGGCTTGCCAACCCTGTAGTTGTGAGGAAGAAAGGGGGGAAATGGCGGATGTGTGTAGATTACACCGGTCTCAACAAAGCATGTCCGAAGGTCCCCTACCCTCTACCTCGCATCGATCAGATCGTGGACTCCACTGCAGGGTGTGAAACCTTGTCTTTCCTCGATGCCTACTCAGGGTATCATTAGATCAAGATGAAAGAGTCCGACCAGCTCGCGACTTCTTTCATCATGCCCTTCGGCATGTACTGTTATGTCACCATGTCGTTCGGTTTGAGGAACGCGGGTGCAACGTACCAGCGGTGCATGAACCATGTGTTCGGCGAACACATCGGTCGCACGGTCGAGGCCTACGTCGATGACATCGTAGTCAAGACGAGGAAAGCCTCTGACCTTCTCTCCGACCTCGAACTGACATTCCGGTGTCTCAAGGTGAAGGGCGTCAAGCTCAATCCCGAGAAGTGCGTCTTCGGGGTGCCCCGAGGCATGCTCTTGGGATTCATCGTCTCCGAGCGGGGCATCGAAGCCAACCCGGAGAAGATCGCAGCCATCACAAACATGGGGCCCATCAAGGACTTAAAAGGCGTACAGAGGGTCATGGGATGTCTCGCGGCCTTGAGCCGTTTCATCTCACGCCTCGGCGAAAGAGGCCTGCCCCTGTACCGTCTCTTAAGGAAGGCCGAGTGCTTCACTTGGACACCCGAGGCCGAGGAAGCTCTCGGGAACCTGAAGGCGCTCCTCACCCAGGCGCCCATCTTGGTACCCCCAGCTGATGGAGAAGCCCTCCTGGTCTACGTCGCCGCTACCACTCAGGTGGTCAGCGCCGCGATCGTGGTCGAAAGGCAGGAAGAGGGGCATGCTTTGCCCATTCAGAGGCCAGTTTACTTCGTCAGCGAGGTACTGTCCGAGACCAAGACCCGCTACCCACAAGTCCAGAAGCTGCTGTATGCTGTGATCCTGACGAGGCAAAAGCTGCGACATTATTTCGAGTCTCATCCGGTGACTGTGGTGTCATCCTTCCCCCTGGGGGAGATCATCCAGTGCCGAGAAGCCTCGGGACGGATCGCAAAGTGGGCGGCGGAAATCATGGGCGAGGCAATCTCGTTCGCCCCTCGGAAGGCCATCAAGTCCTAGGTACTGGCGGATTTCATAGCCGAATGGGTCGACACCCAGTTGCCAACGGCTCCGATCCAACCAGAGCTCTGGACCATGTTTTTCGACGGGTCACTGATGAAGACGGGAGCCGGCGTGGGCCTGCTCTTCGTCTCGCCCCTCGGGAAGCACCTGCGCTACGCGCTCCGCCTACATTTCCAGGCGTCCAACAATGTGGCTGAGTACGAGGCTCTGGTCAACGGATTGCGAATCGCCATCGAGCTAGGGGTCCGACGCCTCGATGCACGCGGCGACTCGCAGCTCGTCATCGACCAAGTCATGAAGAACTCCCACTGCCGCGACCCGAAGATGGAGGCCTACTGTGAGGAGGTTCGACGCCTGGAAGACAAGTTCTACGGGCTCGAGCTTAACCACATCGCCCGGCGCTACAACGAGACTGCGGATGAGCTGGCGAAGATAGCCTCGGGGCGAACGACGATTCCCCCGGACGTCTTCTCCCGGGATCTGCACCAACCCTCCGTCAAGATAGGCGACGCGCCCGAGCCCGAGGTGCCCTCGGTCCCGTCCGAGGTGACCTCGGCCCAGCCCGAGCCATCCTCGGCTCAACCCGAGGAACCCTCGGAGCCCGAGGGCGAAGCACTGCGCATCGAGGAGGAGCAGAACGGGGTCATGCCAGATCAAGATTGGCAAACCCCGTACCTGCAATATCTCCGCCAAGGGGAACTGCCCCTCGACCGAGCCGAGGCTCGGCGGGTAGCGCGACGCGCCAAGTCGTTCGTCTTGCTGGGCGATGAGAAGGAGCTCTACCACCGAAGCCCCTCGGGCATCCTCCAGCGATGCATCTCCACCGCCGAAGGTCAGGAACTCCTGCGGGAGATACACTCGGGGGCTTGCGGCCATCATGCAGCACCTCGAACCCTCGTCGGGAACGCTTTCCGCCAAGGCTTCTATTGGCCGACGGCGGTGGCTGACGCCACTAGAATTGTTCGCGCCTGCGAAGGGTGCCAATTCTATGCGAAGCAGACCCACCTTCCCGCTCAGGCTCTGCAGACGATACCCATCACCTGGCCCTTCGCTGTGTGGGGTCTGGACCTCGTCGGCCCTCTGCAGAAGGCGCCCGGGGGCTACACGCACCTGCTGGTCGCTGTCGACAAATTCTCCAAGTGGATCGAGGTCCGACCCCTGAACAGCATCAGATCCGAGCAGGCGGTGGCGTTCTTCACCAACATCATCCACCGCTTCAGGGTCCCGAACTCCATCATCACCGACAATGGCACCCAGTTCACCGGCAAAAAATTCTTGGGTTTTTGCGACGATCACAGCATCCGGGTGGACTGGGCCGCCGTAGCTCATCCCATGTCGAATGGGCAAGTGGAACGTGCCAATGGCATGATCCTACAAGGGCTCAAGCCTCGGATTTACAACGACCTCAACAAGTTCGGCAAGCGGTGGATGAAGGAACTCCCCTCGGTGGTCTGGAGCCTGAGGATGACGCCGAGCCGAGCCACGGGTTTCACGCCGTTCTTCCTGGTCTACGGGGCCGAAGCCGTCCTGCCCACGGACCTGGAATACGGCTCCCCAAGGACGAGGGCCTACGACGACGAAAGTAACCAAGCTAGCCGAGAAGACTCGCTGGACCAGCTGGACGAGGCTCGGGACAGGGCCTTACTACACTCGGCGCGGTACCAGCAGTCCCTGCGACGCTACCACGCCCGAGGGGTCCGACCCCGAGATCTCCAGGTGGGCGACCTGGTGCTACGGCTGCGGCAGGACGCCCGAGGGAGGCACAAGCTCACGCCCCCCTGGGAGGGGCCGTTCATCATCGCCAAAGTTCTGAAGCCCGGGACGTACAAGCTGGCCAACAGTCAAGGCGAGGTCTACAGCAACGCTTGGAACATCCAACAGCTACGTCGCTTCTACCCTTAAGATGTTTCCAAGTTGTTCACATACCTCGCACCCACGCAAAGTTTAGTCAACAAGGAAGGGTCGGCCTCGCCTCGGCAAAGCCCGACCCTCCCTCGGGGGCTAAAAGGGGGGAAACCCCCTCTGCGTCAAAATTTTCCTCAAACAGAAAATCTCTTTTACCAGAATATCTTCCGTGCTTTTTGACTACTTCGAAAAGTGGGTCCTGGAAACGACGGGGTGCGCGTAAGCAGTCAAGGCTGACCGAGCCGAGGGACTCCTACGCCTCCGGGATACGGATACCTCACTCATCACCTTCTGCGATAAGTAACTCACGTTCGGATAAGGTGACTCTGCGGATCGAATAAGTTTCTACGTTCGGAAGCCCTTCTGTCGAAGCGATTTTTCGAGCCTTCTCGACCGAGTCGGTGACAGGGCCTCATGGACGGGTGAAAGTACGCGTAAGCGGCGAGGCCGACCGAGCCGAGGGATTCCTATGCCTCCAGGATACGGATACCTCACTCATCACCTTCCGCGAGAAGCAACTCTCGCTCGCACTAACATCCCTGCCACCGACAAAAAGTCCAGATACTCGAAACAAGAGGAAAAGAGACGCAGCTTTATAACGCAACAAGGGTGTGTGTTCTGGCCTCGACGGCCGCACAAGGCCCACGCTACAAGACGATTTGACCCTGCAGACTCGGGTCTTGACGCTGGAGGGGGGCGGCGACGCCCTCGGCATCGACGGCATCTTCGGCGAGGCCCGACCTAGCCTCGGACGGCGACACGGTCCGAGGGCCTCCGCTCCGAAGGACGACGTCACCACGCCCGAGCGATCGCCGTCAGGGACTTTTCCGGATCTGACCCGAGCGGGCGGCTCGGCCGACCACCTCCGAGGCCTCGGCCGACCACCTTCCGAGGGCGCCAGCCCGGTCCGAAGCCTCGGCTGATCAACTCCGACATCGATCCAGCCGACGGACAACCTGGCTAGGCTCCGGCCAACCAGGTTTTATTTCTCGAGCCAACTCTGCCTCTGCTCATGCTGATATCGCTACCCCTGGCCTCGGCTCGTCGAAGAGCGGCCGAGGGGTCTCTTTAACTAAGCCAGAGGAGCCTCGGACAACAGGTCCGACCGAGCCGAGGGACTCCTACGCCTCCGGGATACGGATACCTCACTCGTCACCTTGACACGGGGCAACTCACGCTTGGTGAAGCGGTTCAGATAATCAGCAGGCGAGTCTTAGTGCTCGAAAATGAGGAAAAAACACGGGTCGCGCGGCGGGATGATGGTCACCCGGTCAGCTATCGCCAAGGCAGAAAGGGTGGCGGCGCGAAGGACAGGGGAGGGCGGTTTTCTTTTCCTGGCTAGATCTCTCAGGCTGCAAAAAACCTGGGAGGGAGGCAAGAAGCGGAGTCGAGAACCGTCACCGGGCCCTCTCCGGGGTATATAAAGACCCAGGTGAAGACGGTTCCAACGCACCGCCCGAACCGGACGCGGGGTTCAAAAAACGCAAAGCAAAACAGCCGTTCCTCGAACGGCCCGCGCACGCAACGGCAGCCTCGCCAACCGCTCACCCCGGCGCATTAACTCCGCGGCTCGACGGGCAGCGCTACTGGCGAGAGCAGCTGACGACGTTTCGCCTTCACCAAAACGACCACACCAAAAAAGGTACGCCACGTCGTTCAATTTCGTATCCTTTTTCCCTTTTTCCTCTTTCTCTATCTCTTGCAACAGGGACCGGGAAGGGGGATACCCCCAAAGGGATCCTTCCCCATGAAGGAACTAGGCTCCAAGCCTCCTTACTGATCAGGGGTTCGAAGGCTGGCCCCCGAAGGGTTCAACGGCCGCCTCAGATCGCGTGGGCCCGACACCCACTACTGGTCAGGGGTTCGAAGGTCGGCCCCCCAAAAGGTTCCACGACCGCCTCAGGCTACTCGGGCTCCGCGCCCATTACTGATCAGGGGTTCGAAGGCTGGCCCTCCGAAGGGTTCACAGTCGCCTCAAACACCGAGCGAGGGATGACCAGGGGTACGTTCGATACATAACCAAGGCTCGGGCTGCGCTCCCGAGGTACCCTAGGACATTTCCGAGACCAGCGGGAACGACTCTGTAACGGAATCCCATCGGAGGGAGGCAACGAGCCCTCGGACCCCGTCGCCAGGGGACCGGGTCCGGCAGATCACCCGCAGGTACTTTTGGGCGTGCCTCCGGGCCCCTAGCCGACCCCCAACGAACGGGGCACGGACGTCCACTCGGATTACCCGATTGCAGCTCACCGGAGACACCATGTTCGGTGCCCATCGAGGGTAACATGGCGCTCTCCCCCCCTCCTCCTTGCGGAAAGGCGACGTAGGGGCGTATATAAAAAAGCCGAGTCTGTCCCTGATCGTCCTCTCGCTCTGTGCGGAGGCTCGGGGGCTGCTCTCGCAAACCCGGCTCCGGCCGAACCGTTGACAGCGTCAACATACCAGCCCGAGAACTTGGGCCCCGACAGAGCATCTGGGCTACGGCCTGTTCGCATGAGGGAACCGCCAGACCAGCCGAAGCATTACGCAAGGCATTAAGACCTCGAAGGAGTGAAACCACTCCTCCGAGGCCTCGGGGGCTACACCCGGCGGGTGCGCTCGCGCGCACCCACCGGAACAAAGTACAACCGAGAAAGGCTGGTCCCCTTGCAAAAAAGTGCGACGCAAGCCTCCAAGCAAGTGTTAACACTCCCTTCGAGGCTCGGGGGCTACTGTCGGGGACCATAATTAGGGGTACCCTCAAGACGCCTAATTCTCAGCTGGTAACCCCCATCAGCATAAAGCTGCAGAGGCCTGATGGGTTTGATTAAGTCAGGGATCAGTCCATACGAGCGACTCGATCACGCCACGCCCGAGCCTAGCCTCGGGCAAGGGCAGCCGACCCTAAGATGACTCTGTCTCGCCTGAGGCCTCCTCTTTCACGGCAGACGCATCTCCGGCTTGCCCGAGGCCTTGCCTTCGATAAGAAGTAACCCTGACTAAATCACCGCGCCAACCGACCAAGTCATCGGGGCATTTAACGCAAAAGGTAAGACCGACGGGCAACCAGGCTTCGCCAGAGGTGCCATAGGAGGCTCCGCCCGACCCAGGGCTCGGACTCGGGCTAAGGCCCTGGAAGACGGCGAACTCCGCTCCGCCCGAACCAGGGCTCGGACTCGGGCTAAGGCCCCGGAAGATGGCGAACTCCGCTCCGCCCGACCCAGGGCTCAGACCCGGGCTAAGGCCCCGGAAGACGGCGAACTCCGCTCCGCCCGACCCAGGGCTCGGACTCGGGCTAAGGCCCCGGAAGACGACGAACTCCGCCTCGCCCGACCCAGGGCTCGGACTCCGCCCTGGCCTCTGCCGAACGGCCTCCGCCTCGCCCGACCCAGGAGCTCAGGTTCGGCCTCGGCCATGCAGGACAGACTCGACCTCGACGTCGGAGGAGCCTCCACGTCGCCCGACCTAGGACACAAGACCGCCACGTCAACTGGAAGCGTCATCATCACCCTGCCCTGAGCCGACTTGGGTCGCAGAGAACAAGACCGGCGTCCCATCTGGCTAGCTCCGCCAGATAGGCAATGATGGCGCCCCGCTGGACCATGACGACGGCGGCTCCCAGCTCTCTTACGAAAGCAGGAGGACGTCAGCAAGGGCACAGCTGTTCCAACAGCTGTCCCTCCATCAAGCTCCACTGCTTCTCCGACAGACACGACGCCACACTAACAGGATGCCAAGACCTCTCCGGCTGCCACCTTGGCATGTACTTAGGGCACTAGCTCTCCCCCGCTAGACACGTAGCACCTTGCTACACCCCCATTTGTACACCTGGATCCTCTCCTTACGCCTATAAAAGGAAGGACCAGGGCCTTCTTAGAGGAGGTTGGCCTCGCGGGGACGAAGGGCAGGGGCAGGCGCTCTCTTGGGGCCGCTCGCTCCCTTCACCCGCGCGGACGCTTGTAACCCCCTACTGCAAGCGCACCCGACCTGGGCGCGGGGCGAACACGAAAGGCCGCGGGAATCTCTGTCTCCCTCGTCACGACCCGGCTCCGGCCACCGGCCTCTCGCTCTCTTTCCCCCCTTCGCGCTCGCCCACGCGCTTGACCCATCTGGGCTGGGGCACGCGGCACTCTCACTCGTCGGCTCGGGGACCCCCCGGTCTCGAAACGCCGACAAAAGCCTTACTCAACAACATACTCTGCACATAAACAACCTTCGTTAGAAATGTTTTCATTATTAAAAAACAATAAATGTCAAGGGGAAAAGTAGTTCACCTTGAAATTGGAGTAAAATAAACTACCAACGATATGTTGTCGTCGGTAGCGGCTAGACGACTAGGTGTCGCTTGTGAGTCTCCAAATCTTGTGGAAGACCACAAGAAAGTTTGTATTACTTGCTCGTTTGAGCAAAGATTAGTGTGTGGGCTTGACCTTTGTGGTCGGCAAAGGGAGGATTAGGGTTGAAAGAGACCTGACTCTTTGTGGGCGCCTCAACGAGGAAGTAGGGCACCTTGGTGGTGTGACCGAACCTCAGGATAAATCTTGTGTCTCTTGTGTTCTTACTCATTGTGTTGGTTTGTGTTCTTTGTTCTCTCACCATTCCATGAAAGATTTGTTTATATCTTTTTGGTGTGTGGATTTTTTGAGAAGTGCACTTCTCAGATCTACTACTTTGAACCCTGTGGATCACTTAGAACATCTCATTTCCAAAGTTAACTGGGTGAATTTTGAGATCAATTCAGTTTTACCTAGTTTGCTTCTAGTTTTTGTTGAAAAAGTTTTAACTTGCCTATTCACCCCCCTCTAGGCAACTTTCAGAAATTAGTTCATATGGTCTATTCCTGTTGGTGTTTGCTTCAAGTGGTGGAAGATCGTCGTCTTCATCAGAACCTGGCTCCTCATCAATCTGGACAGTAGTTTGTGCTTGTGTTCCCGCCTCTAAAGCTTCATTCAGAGTTGAGTTGAAAATAGCTGGCCTAATATAAGAAGGGACGAACCGGTTTCCGGATGCCAAGCTAAGCAAAATTCAGCAACACTGAGACAAATGTACACGGACAAATATTTTATAAGATTAGTTAGTAGCTTAGGATCTCTAATCCTAGTATTGTTTTCCCTCTGTCATCACTACAAAGTAGAAAATTCAACACAAAATTCAGTTATATAAAAATAATTCTTTCGTGGATAGTTGATCAGGTAAAAGTATATGTGATGTTCAAGTCTATTACTCAGTGACCCTTTCTTTTTGTTATGAGGCAAGTGAACTGTAAATCCCAGATACAAAGAATCAGATAATCAATGTCGAGAGCTTGTTGTGAAAACAAATTTTTGGTTGAATGCCGATGACATGACACCGGACCCATTGCGCGTAGTACAGAAGTAATTAAACCGTCACTCAACAACGCAATGCCATATGGTGATATAGTTGCATACTCAACCTAGATGGGTCTTCCATTGATTTTGCCTAACATTGGCCACTCAACGGAACCTTTCAAAACAGGTGGCAACCAAAGCAATGGGTGCAAATTGTCCCATATTGATTATTCCTTTTATTTTTCACGAGACTCAGAACAATTAACATGAAGGAAACCATTCACCATGTGCATAAAAAGAAATGCATTTGGTTACCCTTTCTTGAGGCATGAGGTAGACAAATTGGTCTCTGCTAAAACAAATTGTGTTGAGGTTCTTCGCAATTTCAAACATCTTAGGCCATGGGTCCGAGTCAAAATCAATATACCCCTTTAGGCGTCAAATACACTGCCTTGTGTCTCTGCTAAAACAAATTGTGTTGATTAGCTACTGAGACATATAGTTGCCATGAATTGCTGAATATAACAATTGAGAATAGAAGTAACATGGCCAAAGAGCAAAACATGTAGTATCACTGCAGTTGTCCACACATCCGCTTCTGTTCCGTAATGTTTGTGTAGCACCTCAGGAGCAACATAGTATGGACTTCCAACTAGCTCAGTGAAAACCTAACCTGCAGTTTTGGATATGAAAAATAAGATCAAGGTTTAATCCATAAACCCATCAGAACACACACGTAGAAGATAAAGCTGATCAATATGAACTGAGTCAGATAAACAACAATAAGCCCTGATGAACGTGGGTATAGCCGCATAGTACACTGTAACTCATTTAGTCATCAGATTCATATAATAAGCTATGTATACTCTGCGCAATTGATGAGGACATGTTGTATTGGTTTTGACCGGCCACTGCATGTTGCAGGGGTGCATTGTGTTTGTTATGTATTACCGGCCTATGTTTTTTTGTTGCAATTTTTTTGAATCCATTTTCTATGCAAGACCTAATCCATTTTTTATTCATAAGCCCAGTTACTTTAGTACCTACCAAATGCTGCAAATTGCCAATTTTCAAACATATATTCCTACCTAGCTAATGAAAATAAAAGGAAAAAATAGAGAATACCTTGTTAAAACCATGTCGAGCCTCTATAACAAAAGTTGAATAAAGAGATAACATCAAGTCTACAGTCTGTAATTCACGAAGCATGCATAACTACTAAGTGACATTCAGTCTCTAGAAATATGAATAAAATTGAGACAACAAAGAAACACACATTTCATACGTGCTTGCAAATATTTGGTTAGTGTCATGAAGCCAAAAAAACAGCAATCATTGCAAATGCACACCTGTTGACAAGAGAATATAAATTAGTTCATAAGCCCTCCTTAAAATGGTAACCAACACATGAGACAAAGAAAAATGGTGATCAGAAGTTGAGTTTAGAACCAAGAGAGATTTATAAAAAATATAGCTGCAAGAAAAGAAATAGAAAATGACCAATCATTACAAACACTGTTGGGGACTTGTTCTCAAATGCTATAAGTTAAGAACAAGGCAACACAAAATGTTAAACATTAAAGACCTTCGTCCTTCGAAGCATTATTTCCTTTGGGACATAATGGTTTTCGGACGAAGGTTATGAAAGACAGACCTTCATCAATACGATACATAATAATGAAGAATGAATCATATGAAATATGAAGGATAACGTAAACAATTATGTATCATTGCCAACTCCTTTCTATATTATTATTATGGAAAGATAGAAATGATATCAAGTTACAAATGTACCTTCGGCTTGAAAGAAGGTAAAAATACAGGCGTGACGCAAAAGTAAATGCCAAGTCAGCGTGAACAGTACGGGGGCACTGTTCACCTGTTTATAGGCACGGGACACAGCCCATGTAAAATTACATCCATGCCCTTTACATTTGGTAGTGATTCTATAGTAATCCACCGAGGCCTAAATAGCATTTTCATCTTTAAGTCGGTTTCCTTTTCTGCTATCATGTCGAAGCTTTCCTGCTTACAGCTTCGGCGCTGTATCAACCTTCGTATTCTTATCTCACTTGGTGCTGATTCGAGTCCGAAGATACCTGTTCACACATTATACTCCAGAAATACTGTTAAATCATATTTTTGAGGACCTTCGGAAGCCGAAGGCCCCCAACAGTAGCCCCTCTCAATATTAATTTGTTAGAATGATAAATTTAGATTGCGACATGGACGAAGGCCTTAAGCCGAAGGTCCGAAAAAACACCTCCCTTTGCTAGAACAGCAACATTCACTGACAAGTAAGGTCTCCCAATTTTCAATGTACTGGGCATATAAATAAGAGCATACCACAAACTTATTTGGTACGCTTTCTTGCCGTCTGCTCTTGCTTACTCAATTTTTTAGCTCTTGCGCACCAACTGCTTAGCTTTTTAAGTTTTTAAGCTTCGGCTTTGAAAACAGTTTTTAGCATTTTCAAAGATGTCCGAAGATAAAAAGGCCGCTGCCGAGATGAAGCTAAGTCTCTCTGAAGAGAAAAACCTGGGGTTTCTTGAAGCAATGTCGAAGACCAATACAGAAAAGATCACCAAAGAGATTTTAGAAGGTTTATCTGAAGATACTGATGACAGCGACAGCTATGATGTGGATAGTGGTGGTGAAGACTCCGAAGATCGCCCTTGGCGACCAAGCCATGGGGTTTTCGGCAAATCAAGTATCAAAGAAAATCATCTTGTCAACATGAGAGGAAGATATTTCCGGGATCTATCCATTGTGAGGGCCGACGAAGGAGAGAAGACTTGCCCGACTCCTGAGGAAAATGAAGTCGTAGTGTTCCGAAGCTTTTTGAAAGCTGGACTACGATTTCCCCTGAGCAGCTTTGTCGTAGAAGTACTGAAAATGTTTGAAATCTATCTTCACCAACTCACCCCCGAAGCAATCATAAGGATGAATATCTTCGTGTGGGCCGTGAGAAGCCAAGGTCTGGAACCTGATGCGAAAAGTTTCTGCAACATACACGAATTGTTATACGAGACAAAACCCTGGGGTAAGGAGCAGTATCATAATAATTTCGGCTGCTACAGCTTCGTCGCTCGGACTGGGTCAAGCTGTCCCGTGCCAACCTTTCAGAAGAAATGGCCCGACAACTGGATGACAGAATGGTTTTATGTGAAGAATGACCTGAAAACACGGGAAGATATTAAAGGTATAATTATGCGCCCTATTTGACAACGCTTCGGCCTGCGGAAGCTGAAGGTTGAAATGAATGAAGCTGCCGAAGAATGCCAGAGAGCCTTCGGAGTTATTTGCTCTTTTATTGGAACGAGGGATTTGGTCCAAGAGCATATTGCCTTCAGAGTATGGCCGCTCGCGGAAAAATGGGAAATGCCACAAGAGACCATAAAGGAGGATGACGAAGGTGGCCTTATTAGGCTGAAGTATACTTTCAAGTTTGGAGATAAATTCGTTGAGCCAGATGATGACTGGCTAAAAAGCATTGAAAATTTAAGTGATGAACTACTCGGGGTTTATTCAAAGGCCGAAGATACTGCATTGTCAGCAGCCTTCGGAGGCCGGAAAAAGAAAAGACTGAACCGAGTTTTTGACGCAATTGGGTTCATGTACCCCGACTACCACTATCCAGCGCGGGGCCAAAAAAGAAAAAGCGCAACTTCTGCACAAGAAACTGCTTCAGCCGCTCCCAGCGAGCCATCGCCAAAGAGACGAAGGGTAAAGGTTCTCACACACCGGCCACGCTACATTGAACCAGCTACAGTACCTGAATTCGCCGGTGAAACCTCTTCGGCCACCGAAAAAGAACCAACTTCATTGTCGAAGATCGAAGAAAAAACTGAAGCACCCTCAGTAGAGAAAACAGAAAAACCGAGAACTGAAGGAACGAAGGTATTGGAAATTTTAAGTCCTTCAGCAAGTGTTGAGACAGTAAAAAACCAAAAGGGCCCAGTAGTAACCCCGAAAAGAAAAAGAATGGTCAATGTGCTAGATGTACTGGAGACAATTATGTCCTCAAGCACTACCCCGAAGAAGACTATTGAAACTTCCGAAGCGGAAACTGAAATCTTTGATACTAAAGCTCCACAGCAACAAATTGAGACTGAAGCTGGGCCTCCAGATCCCACAAAGGTAAAATCCTTGGAAACCGAGGAAGAAAAAATGACGGAGCCAATTCTTGCTGAAGAAATTAGTGCTGTTGCCCCCGAAGCATCCCCCAAAGTCCTTGATTACATTGTTCGACATGCTTCGGGGAAAAAGTTATCATAAGAAGAAGTTTTTGAAGCTAATCACTATGCTAAAGAATTGAAATATCCGAAGGGGGCACTAGTGTTCAATGGTACAAATGAAGAAGATTTCTTATACTACCTCCCGGATAACAAAGAATTACTCGTCTGTCGGGAAATGGCCCGAAGCATGGGGTTTCCAAAGCTGGAGGCTGGCCTCTGCGCGATGACAAAGGACGATCTTGCGGACAGCCTTGCGTATAATAGCCTGAAGGTACGAGATCTGCGCATTTGGAAACTTTATGATTTGAAATCTATTCTTTTATTTCTTATACTAACTCCTTTACATATAGGGTTTAATACTAAGCAACGCGTTGAGAGCGCAAAAGAATGCCGAAGACGAGAGCTACGAAATTGCTTTCAACAACCTTTGAACAGAGGTTATCAAACTAAGGAACGAAGCCTTAGAAAAGGACAAAATTCTAGTTACATTGGTGGATAAAATAAAGGAGGACGAAGCTGCATCTAAAGCACAAGCTGCAGCTCAAAAGCACGAGATTGACGATCTTCGGAAGCAATTAGCCCGGGCTAAAGAGGAACGCATACTTGAAGAAATGAAGCGAGAACTTAGCGACCAATGGGCAAATCATTTAGAAGGAACTGTTGAAGAGCTTCGTTCGTCCAAGAAAAGGTGCTATGACAAATCTATGGAGTGTGTTAAGAAAATGAAAGCTAGCTTCGCCAGCGTTGGCGCATTCTCGAGTGAAGAAAACTTTACAAGAGGCAACCTCGAAGGTCCCATCGAATGGATTAATCACGAAGCTGAGGCCTTTGAGGAAATTTTAAATAGCCGCGGAGACATATGCGCTTTTTCGGGTGCCAGGGGGATTGCCACCATTTTGGAGAGAAAGGGCTGCGAGCATATAAAGATTTTAGCGCAATCCGAAGCTACCTTGTCCTTCGAAGATGCAAAAGATCCTTCAGCTGAAGCTAGCATGGTCGGTGGAAAATTTTTCACCGATATCTGGGACAATGGTGGTCGAGAAATGGCTCGAGAAATTATCCAAAAAAGCGAAAAAGGCATCCACGAAGCTAGAAAAGTAGCAGAGGCTGTTGAGAAAAGCGCAGAGCCCGAAGGGCAAATAGGTATTAACTAATGGTTTTTATTGTGTTGTAATTTTTGATTTTAAACTTCGTTCGTAACTTGTAATAGCAATGTAGCCGTATCCTGTCCTCCCTCAGATCCTACTAAAGCGCCTCCGGGCCCTCACCCGAAAGATGACGATGAGATCAAAAAGATGGCCGAAGCTATCATGGATCAAGTTGTCAATCAACTCCTGAACGAAGCTGCGGAAGTAGTACTTAGGGAAGACTAGGTGCTATATAAAAACATCTGAGATGTAATATGTGTAATATCTTGTAACCATGAATGTAATATACTTGTTTTTTATGGTTCAATTCTTTACGTTGCATGAAATTTTACATGCGTACCGTTTTTGAGTCTTCGACGAAAAAACACCTTCCCTTCTTTTCATGCTTCGTAAAGAAGAATTTTCATTTATCACAACGATATCCATAGTGTTCTGATGAAGAAGATCCAAGCTTCGTGAAAATATTTTCTGAAGCTATACTCCGAAGATCAATATTGTATCTCCTTGTGACAGCATGATTTTCCCTTTTTCAAAGCATTCTTCCGAAGATCAATATTGTGTCCCCTTCTTGTGCCATATGCAGCATGATGTATGATGCTTATGCTATGCGAAATGATGTGATGATGTTATGCTATGTAAAATGATATTTATTCCGAAGATACACGCACATCCCTACAATAAAACACAATCTTTTTAAATCAGCGTTGACTTTTCACTGTAAGCCTCCCTTAGGAGCTTCTTCGCCTTTTACTTCAGCGGAATCAGCGTTTATTTTTCGCTGTAAGCCTCCCTTAGGGGCTTCTTCGCCTTTTACTTTCAGCGGTATTCGCGTTGACTTTTCGCGCTTCACCTTTTACTTAGGCGGTATCAGCGTTTATTTTTCGCTGTAAGCTCTGCATTCCCTTTGGAACGACTTCTGAGCAGAAAACTTACACTGCGCTCCCTTTGGAACGGCTTTTTGTAACTTCAGCAAACTTACTCTGCGTTCCTTAGAACGACTTTTTGATGCTTCGAAGAATTCATGCTGTGCCTTTTAAAATAAATTTTTGATAATTCGAAAATCCTCCTTGCTATCGCAAATCTTTAAACTTCAACAACTTAAGCCTGTGGAGAAGATATACTTTCCTTGTGGCAATCAACGAAACTATTACATGAGATTTAAAAATTGTCCTTTATTACACAGAAAATAAAACTGAATGGAAAAGACTACTATCAAAGTAGGATATTTGTCAATAAATGTGCTTTGACTCTGGCACAGTGCTATTGACTGTGCGAGCTTCGGACTGTTCTCTGAAGTCCCTTTGCTGTTGAACATATTGGCCCCCTTCTGGCTGTTGGCCTTGTTGCAGTGGTGGTGGAGGCGGAGGCTGTTGCCAGGAAGCTTGTGGTTGACTCGCCGAAGCAACAGATACTGCAGGGTGATTGCCTACATATTCTGGGATATAAGGCGAGTGATACGAAGTAGTGTGCATGATCTGCTTCGGCTGACCCTGTTGTGCTGCAGCTTCGGCTATCTCCTTTTGCTTCTGGATGGTAACATGGCACATCTTGGTGGTATGGCCCTTGTTTTCACCACAGAACAAGCAAAATGTTCTCCTTGGTTGATCTCCAAATCTTCCGCCGAAGCCCCTGGCGCCTCTGCCTCTTGGAGCTGGCGGCCGAAAGGAGCTTTGCTGTTGCCCCGAAGCCTGTGAAGAGCACTGTGGCCTTTGCTGCTGACTTCCCTTATCATCATTTTGAGTAGAGTTGTGAATTGACCTGACGTGCCTTGGATAAAATCTTCCTCCAAAGCCCATGGTCATTTCAGAAAACCTGAAAGCCTCCTCCCTTCTCTGACGAAAATCATTGTCGGCCCGAATATACTCGTCCATCTTCTGGAGCAGCTTGTCCAAAGTTTGAGGAGGCTTCCTAGCAAAGTACTGAGCCGAAGGTCCTGGCCGAAGTCCCTTGATCATGGCCTCAATAACAATTTCGTTGGGCACTGTTGGCGCCTGTGCCCTCAAACGCAAGAACCTCCGGACATACGCCTGAAGGTATTCTTCGTGATCCTGGGTGCACTGGAATAGAGCTTGAGCAGTGACCGGTTTCGTCTGAAACCCCTGAAAGCTGGTTAACAACATGTCCTTCAGCTTTTGCCATGAAGTGATCGTTCCTGGTCGAAAGGAGGAATACCAGGTTTGAGCAACACTCCTGACAGCCATAACAAAAGATTTTGCCATGACTGCAGTATTGCCACCATACGAAGATACTGTTGCTTCGTAACTCATCAAAAACTGCTTCGGGTCTGAATGGCCGTCGAATATGGGAAGCTGGGGCGGCTCGTAGGACGTAGGCCAAGGTGTAGCCTGGAGCTCAGCGGAAAGAGGAGAAGCATCATCAAAAGCAAAATTTCCATGATGGAAATTCTCATACCAGTCATCTTCGTTGAAGAAATCCTCCTGATGAAGGTCTTTATGCTAAGGCCTTCGGTTCTGCTCATCCTGAGTAAGATGACGAACTTCTTCAGAGGCTTCGTCTATCTGCCTTTGCAGTTCAGCTAGCCTGGCCATCTTTTCCTTCTTCCTCTGCACCTATTGATGAAGCATCTCCATGTCTCTGATTTCTTGATCTAGCTCATCCTCTTGCAGTGTCGGGCTGACAACCTTCCTCTTCTGGCTTCGGGCCTCTCGAAGGGAGAGAGTCTCCTGATTGGGGTCCAGTGGTTGCAGAGCTGCAGCCCCAGTTGCTGAAGCTTTCTTGGGCGCCATAGCGAAGGTTTATGATTGCCGAAGGTGTTCAAAAACTCCAAGAGTGGAAGTGAGTTCACCGGAGGTGGGCGCCAATGTTGGAGACTTGTTCTCAAATGCTATAAGTTAAGAACAAGGCAACACAAAATGTTAAACATTAAAGACCTTCGTCCTTCGAAGCATTATTTCCCTTGGGACATAATGGTTTTCAGACGAAGGTTATGAAAGACAGACCTTCATCAATACGGCACATAATAATGAAGAAGGAATCATATGAAATATGAAGGATAACGTAAACAATTATGTATCATTGCCAACTCCTTTCTATATTATTATTATGGAAAGATAGAAATGATATCAAGTTACAAATGTACCTTCGGCTTGAAAGAAGGTAAAAATACAGGCGTGACGCAAAAGTAAATGCCAAGTCAGCGTGAACAGTACGGGGGCACTGTTCACCTATTTATAGGCACGGGACACAGCCCATGTAAAATTACATCCATGCCCTTTACATTTGGTAGTGATTCTATATTAATCCACCGAGGCCTAAATAGCATTTTCATCTTTAAGTCGGTTTCCTTTTCTGCTATCATGCCGAAGCTTTCCTGCTTACAGCTTCGGCGCTGTATCAACCTTCGTATTCTTCTCTCACTGTGGTGCTGATTCGAGTCCGAAGATACCTGTTCACACATTATACTCCAGAAATACTGTTAAATCATATTTTTGAGGACCTTCGGAAGCCGAAGGCCCCCAACAGTTGTTGGGGACTTGTTCTCAAATGCTATGAGTTAAGAACAAGGCAACACAAAGTGTTAAATGTTGATGCCCTTCGTCCAATGAAGCATTATTCCCTTAAGTATTAATGGACTTTGGACGAAGGTTAAAGGCAATAAAATTACAAAGGTTGAATCTTCGTATAGATTGAATAAAATAATATCAAATATGAAGCGTCAAAGGTGAATAAATTACAAATGAATAGCATTATTTTTACATTAAATTGATTTGATATATTTAAGTATAGAATACAATTGTACCTTTGCCTCGACAAAGATTGATTCTCGAATGATGCAATTGTCAATACAAGAATGCGTGAACAGTAGAGGAGTACTGTTCACTATTTATAGGCTCGGGACACAGCCTGTGAGGAATTACAATTATGCCCTTCGTAAGGGATTGCAACAGCGACTCAAACATTTATAGACTAAAAGGTCATTCTACTCTTAAGTCAGTTTGTAATACCGAAGCTTCTTGAAAAGGAACCTTCGGTCATTACATGCGGACAACTTCAGCCGAAGCTATTTCTCCCTTCAAGACCTTCGGCGACGAAGCATAGTCCCAACAGTAGCCCCTTCACGGTGCTAGATCGTTTCTCGTAACGAGCTTAATCCGTGAAAAAAGTCTCTTAGGCTTCGGGAAGCCGAAGGTCCGAAAAACACCATCCCTGAGCTCGTTGTCGATAAAATATTTAGTTTCTGGGCGCGTAGCGGTCCCACCTTGCAGCGGGTGCAAGCAGCCGCTCGCCTAGTGTAAAAATCCTGGCGATTCACCTCCTTACCTGCATCACTATATAAACAGATGGGTAGATGTGAAGTTACCACAGCATTCATTGCTATTTGCACTGTTTTGCTGCCAAAATTTTTAACCATAGCCGAAGGTTAACTCTCGGAATCAAACGAAGCTCCAGTTTGAAGCCTACTTCGTCAGAAGAAAAAGCTTCGGAAGAAAAAGTATTTAGTTCCCACAAAATTCAGAATTAAATGGCCAGAGTGCGCTCTACCGCTAGAGTTGAGCGTGAGGGAGGCGAAACTGAAGGATCGGAGACTGTTCCCATCTCCGAAGCGATGCAACGATCCGGACTGGTAACCTCGAAAAGAATCCATACCGCCGAGACAGAACAAACTATTCCCATCCCCGAAGTTACTGCCGAAGCGGAAGAAGGAAATATTGAAGAAACTGATCCCGAAGATGATTATCATATTGCCGTGCCAAGTAAGCCCAGTCACTTGGACTTCGGCAAGTCGACTGTCTCTAAGGCTGATCTCTCCAAGATGGTGAAGTCGGGTTATTTCAGCGAGAGTCAGAAGAAGCTACTTCGCTTCGGGGGGGAAGAAACCACCCCGAAGCCAGAGAAGGATGAAATAGTCATTTTCAAGAGTTTTCTAAAGGCTGGGTTGAGATTCCCCCTCCATGGTATTATTGCAGATGTATTGAAGGAGTTTGGGATCTACTTTCATCAGCTGACTCCTAACGCTATCGTTAGGCTTAGTGTTTATATCTGGGCCCTCCGAAGCCAGGCGGTTGAGCCATTTGCTGACAGCTTTTGTCGAGTTCATGAACTACACTACCAGACGAAGGCTAGAAAAGATGGATTACATGATAACTTTGGTTGCTATAATTTTGCCTATCGGAAAACCACAAAGTTTCCTGTAATTAGCTACCGAAGCAAATGGCCGGCAGGCTGGAAGTCAGAGTGGTTTTATGTGAAAGTTGACGAAGATAAAGAGAAGCTGGTACAAAGCCCACTTGAATTGATCTTCGGAGAAACAAGACCGCGATGCCACATGACATTAGAAGGTCCCACTTGGGCTGCACTGGGTGAATTTAAAATTATTTCAGAGCATATCAGTACTAGGGACCTGGTTCAAGAGTTCTTGGCCTTCAGGGTTTTCCCTACTTTAAAAGAATGGGAGATGCCGAAGCTAGAGGGGGAGAAGAAGAAAGGGGAGCTTGTGCGGTTACCTTACTATTACAAGTTTAAGAAATACTTTAAAACACCTTGCCAAGAGTGGCTGGACACAATTGAAGTAATGTGCAATGAGATACTCGGTAATTACTCCAAAAAAGAAGATCAGTTGATGACTGCGGCCTTCGGTACCCGTCCGAAGCGAAGACTGAATCGAGTGCTGGACGCCTTGGGTTTTGAATACCCTGACTACGAACAACTGAATAAAATTGTCGAAGGCCGAAAAAGGAAAAGGGTAGCCGAAGCTTTAAATGAAGATGAGAAAGATCCGCCAAAAGGGAAGAGTATTCTGAAGAAAAGAAAAGTATCATCTCCGAAGCGAAAAGTATCTGACGAAGAAGAGACTCCCGCATCACGCTCTGCCACTGACGTGGAAGAGATTTTGAAGGTAATGACTGAATCCCTGCCTATGAAGCTAAGTCCATTAGGGCCTCAACTGACGAAATTTTTTCAGAAGGAAAAGGAGCCCGAAAAAACGAAGAAAACAGCTAAAACAAAGAGACAAAGAATCATCGCAGTGACCGAAGTCATTGACAAGACACCACCGAGAGCTTCAGCTCGGAAGACATCAGCAGCTGAGGAAATTTCAAATGTTGAAGTCGCACCTTCGGAAATCGCGGCTACCGAAGCTACCTCAGCCGAAAATTTGAACTTGGAAACCACAATCGAACATATCGACAAAATACTACTAGACATGGCCACAGAAGAAGCTACTACTGCCGCCGAAGAGACCATGGCCGCAGTGTCTGGGAAAGGAAAAGAAATAGCTGACGACACTTCGGAGGACGAAACCTTCATGTTTCAAAATTTAGCCGGACAAGAATTGTCAAAAACCGAAATAGAAGAGCTTAAAGAATATGCCAAATCTTGCGGATATAAACCAGGAGCACTCCTCTTCGGAGGTATTGACGATGTAAAATTAGGCTGTATCCGGGATCAGACTGGAGCTAAGATTATCGGTACTCTATCAAAGAGTATCGGTTTTCCGAAGCTAGAAACAGATATTAGCCGCTACCGACGACAACATATCGTTGGTAGTTTATTTTACTCCAATTTCAAGGTGAACTACTTTTCCCCTTGACATTTATTGTTTTTTAATAATGAAAACATTTCTAACAAAGGTTGTTTATGTGCAGAGTATGTTGTTAAGTAAGGCTTTGAAAATATAGCAGGATCTGGAAGACAAAAAACACGAGGTTATGATTGGAAATTTAGAGAACAAAATAAAAGAGCAATCAGCTGGTATTGAAAAGAAAGACTTCGAGCTTCAGTCAACTGAAGGCTTATTGGCAGAAGCCGAAGCTAAAATAGCAGAATTGAATACGAAGCTTCTCTGCCAATCTGAACAGTTTGAACAAGAAAAGCAAGAAATTATCTTACCCTTCCATTAATGTATGAGGTGCTTTGATGTGGATGAAATTATCTTTTTGAGCCCAAGGCGAAAAAAACACCTTCCCTTCTTTTCGTACACAGCGAAGCATAAAAACAGGTTTCCCTTTCTGCCGAAGCTCTTCTTTTCGTATACGACGAAGTACAAAAGACAGTTTTTTTTCTTTTTGCCGAAGCCGCCACTTATGCTATGATGATGGTTAACCTACATATGCCTGGATGAATGTTTATGAATGCAAATGTTATGATGTAATGTAGTGTGCAAATGAATGTTCAAACACATATCCGAAGCCGCAATCACAACCGTTATTTCCTTAAAAACAATCACATATCAGCGTTGACTTTTCGCTGTAAGCCTCCCTTAGGAGCTTCTTCGCCTTTTACTTTCGGCGGTATCAGCGTTGATTTTTCGCTGTAAGCCTCCCTTAGGAGCTTCTTCGCCTTTTACTTTCGGCGGTATCAGCGTTGATTTTTCGCTGTAAGCCTCCCTTAGGAGCTTCTTCGCCTTTTACTTTCGGCGGTATCAGCGTTGATTTTTCGCTGTAAGCTCTGCATTCCCTTTGGAACGACTTCTAAGCAGAAAACTTACACTGCGCCCCCTTTGGAGCGACTTCTTTAGTAGCTTCGTCGTGCTCCGCATCCCCTTAGGGACGGCTTTCGAGCTTCTTCCCTGTTTCCTTTTTTTTCCTTTTTCGGCACTCGATGGTGCGTTCTCAGTTGCTACACTTACATCTCTGGGGGATTTTTCTCTTATAGAGGTAAAAATAAAAAAGAAATTACATGTGATGGCCCCATTAAAAACCTTTCTCCCCCTTTAGAAAGGAAAAGGGTGCCATAAAAGAAAAATAAAAAATATAAAAAATTACATCAAGTTATACATAAAATCGCCGAAGCTCATCCGCATTCCAGGATCTAGGAATGTCGTTGCCGTCCATATCCTTCAATCTGTATGAACCGGGTCTTGACGAAGATGCTACCAAAAAAGGTCCCTCCCATTTCAACTGCAACTTGCCTACTGTATCTGGGTTCGCCACTCTCCGAAGTACCAAATGTCTTGGCTCAATATTCTTTAGCCGAACCTTTCTATCACGCCATTTGATTGT
Source organism: Zea luxurians (assembly GCA_029449295.1). Taxonomy (NCBI): domain Eukaryota; kingdom Viridiplantae; phylum Streptophyta; class Magnoliopsida; order Poales; family Poaceae; genus Zea; species Zea luxurians. The sequence goes on along the minus strand of JAOPSE010000002.1, from coordinate 80,752,478 downwards.
TTCGGCTTGATATTTATTGATGTTCTCGACAGCTTGAAGCCTGACCCCTTCTATAGCATCTTTTTCTACAGAGTGATCAGCTTCGAAATCTGATTCTGCCGAAGCTACTACTCTTATTGATCCGGTTTTAGCTTCCTCCGGAGTTATTGCTTCGTCACCAAACAATAATTGGAATGGAGTAAAGCCTGTTGACCTTGATGTTGTTGTATTGTGACTCCACACCACTTTGATTAATTGATCTGGCCACTTTCCCCTGGGTTGATTGAAGATTAACTTCATTATTCCTGTCATTATAATGCCATTGGCTCTTTCAACAAGTCCATTTGACTCCGGATGTCTAACTGACGCAAAATGGATCTTCGTGCCAATTTGATCACAAAATTGTCTGAAATCTTCGGAGTCGAACTGTGTTCCATTATCTACAGTGATGGCCTTTGGTACTCCGAAACGACAAACAATATTCTGCCAGAAAAACTTTTGAATGGTGGCCGAAGTTATTGTGGCTAAAGGCTTTGCCTCAATCCATTTAGAAAAATATTCCACGGCCACTACAACATATCTTAAGTTTCCTTGGGCCGGTGGTAACGGACCTAACAAGTCAAGGCCCCACCTTTGCAATGGCCAGGTGGGTTGTATCAGCTGAGTTAGAGACGAAGGTTGTTTTTGATCTCTTGCACATTTCTGACAACCTTCACACTTTTGAACTAATTCCGCTGCATCCGAAGCTGCATTCGGCCAGTAAAACCCTTGACGAAAAACTTTTCCAAGTAACGGCCTAGATCCAATGTGAGATCCACACAGGCCTGCATGTATTTCTTTCATCAATTCTATGCCTTCGGCTCTGGATAAACACTTGAGTAATGGAGCATAAACTCCATGCTTGTACAACTCCCCTTTTATCATGACATATGGACGTGCTCTTGCCTCTATCCTCCTGTTATAAGTTTCGTCATCTGAAAGGAAGTTACCCTGAAGGTAAGAGATGATCTCAGTTCTCCAGTCTTCACTATAAACAGGAGATATATTGAGGACTGCTCTTTCAAGAAGCTCCACTGAAGGTGCTTTTATTGTTTCGAAGAACACATCCGAAGGTAAAGGCAGCCCCTGTGCTGCTGACTTAGCTAGCAAATCAGCATACTCATTTTTTCCTCGAGGAATATTTTGAACAGAAAATCCTTCGAAGGAAGCTTCAATCCTTCGGACCGTGTCTAGATATTTTTCGAGCTTCGGATCTTTAGCCTTACAACTCTTGTCGATATGACCCGAAACAACCTAGGAATCAGTTTTGAGAATGGCCCTTCTGATTCTCATTGCTTTTAACTTCCGAAGACCCAAAAGCAAGGCTTCGTACTCAGTAATATTGTTTGTGCAACTAAAATCAAGTCTTGCCGCATAACAAGTTTTAACTTTGGATGTTGAGACCAATACAGCAGCTGCTCCTGCTCCGAAGGTTCCCCAAGACCCAATGCAAAACACTGTCCATACTTCGGCATCTTTATTTGTTTCTTCATCCTGAGCCCCTGGCGTCCAGTCGGCAATGAAGTCTGCCAACGCTTGAGACTGGATCGAAGATCTATGCACATAATCAATGCAAAATTCATTGAGCTCTGCAGCCCATTTTCCAATTCGTCCAGTAGCTTCTCTATTTCTCATAATATCCTTCAACGGTTGCGAAGAAGGAACAACAATATTGTATGCTTGAAAATAATGCCGAAGCTTCCTGGATGCCATCAAAACAGCATATAACACCTTCTCCAATTCTGTGTAGTTTTTCTTTGATACACTAAGAACCTCAGATACAAAATATTCTGGGACCTGCTTCTTGACTTGGCCATCAAGCTTTTCCTGGACAAGTGCTGCACTTACCGATGAGTGCGAAGCTGCCACATATAATAACAAAGGAGCCCCTGGTGTTGGTGGAGTTAATGTTGTTAGATCTATCAAATATTGCTTCAGTTCCTCGAAGGCTTTCTGTTGACTTGGTCCCCATTGAAAGACTTCGGCTGATTTCAGCACTTCGAAGAACGGTAAATTTCTCTCTGCTGATCTGGATATGAATCTATTGAGAGATGCCAGCCTCCCCATCAATCTTTGGGCTCCCTTTTTTGTATTCGGTGGCTCCATTCGAAGTATAGCTTCAATTTTACTTGGGTTAGCTTCAATTCCCTTTGTTGAAACCAAGCATCCAAGAAATTTCCCCTTCTTTACTCCGAAGACACATTTTTCTGGATTCAGCTTTAGACCAGCTTGTCTAAAACTGGCGAAGGTCTCCTGTAAATCAGCAATGTGATTTTCTTGTTTCGTGCTTTTCACAATGATATCATCAACGTAAGTTAGCACATTTCTGCCTATCTGAGACTGAAGAACCTTCGAAGTCATTCTGCTGAAACTTCCTCCAGCGTTCTTGAGCCCCTCAGGCATCCGAAGATAACAATATGTTCCACTAGGGGTTATGAAACTGGTCTTCGGTTGATCCTCCTTCTTCATCCAAATTTGATGATAGCCTGAATAACAATCTAAAAGACTCATAAGCTCTGATGAAGCTGCTGCATCAACTAAGGAGTCTATTCTTGGCAATGGGAATTCGTCCTTCGGACAGGCCTTGTTGAGATCCGTAAAATCAATACACATTTGCCACTTGCCATTGGCCTTCTTTACCATAACAGTGTTGGCTAGCCATTCTGGGTACTTTACTTCTCTGATAACTCCTGCACTGAGGAGTCTTTTGACTTCATTCCGAGCCCCTTCGGCCTTGTCATCAGACATTTTCTGAAGCCTCTGCTTTCTGGGTCTGAAGGATGGGTCAACATTGAGCGAGTGTTCAATAACATCCCTGTTAACTCCGCAAAGATCATTAGCTGACCATGCAAAAACATCTTTGTTGTTGAACAAAAACCTTATCAAGGTTTTCTCCTGCTCTTCGGATAATTGGGAGCCCAACAGCACCTTCTGCTCTGCTATGTCCTCACATAAGAGCATGGGCTTCGGCTGATCTGCCGAAGCTGCTTTGTCCCTTCTGAATTTGTACTGTTCACAAGCTTCAGCTCCATCTATATTATGGATTGCTTTTGAGTCAGTCCAATTTCCTTCGGCCCTTCTGGCAGCTTCCTGACTTCCATGAATAGCAATGGGTCCTTGATCCGAAGGTATTTTCATGCAAAGATAAGCAGGGTGAAGAATTGCTTCGAAAGCATTGAGGGTGCCACGACCAATAATTGCATTGTAAGGATATTCCATATCAACAATGTCAAACACAACTTGCTCAGTTCTGGTGTTGTTGATGAATCCGAAGGTCACTGGCATGGTGATCTTGCCCAGTGCTACAATCTGTCTTCCTCCAAAGCCACAGAGAGGGTGTGTAGCATCATGGATCTTGTCTTCGGGCTCTTGCATTTGTCTGAAAGCTTTAGCAAATATGATATCAGCTGCGCTGCCTGTGTCAACCAAGACATTATGGACCAGAAATCCTTTGATCACACAAGAGATAACCATAGCATCATTGTGTGGGTAATCCTTGAGTTGAAGATCCTCTTGGGAGAAGGTAATTGGAATGTGGGACCATCTTGACTTGATGAAGGGTCCTTGCACCCCAACATGCTGTACCCTTCTCTGTGCTTCTTTCTTCTGCTTTTTGTTGGCTGGTTCTGAGCATGAACCTCCTGTTATCGGGAGCACCAGCTTCGGGGCCGAAGCAGCTCCAATTTGATCGTTGAACGAAGCCATCAGCTCAAAAAGTGGAAGTGAGTTGACCGGCGGTGGGCGCCAATGTTGGGGACTTGTTCTCAAATGCTATGAGTTAAGAACAAGGCAACACAAAGTGTTAAATGTTGATGCCCTTCGTCCAATGAAGCATTATTCCCTTAAGGATTAATGGACTTTGGACGAAGGTTAAAGGCAATAAAATTACGAAGGTTGAATCTTCGTATAGATTGAATAAAATAATATCAAATATGAAGCGTCAAAGGTGAATAAATTACAAATGAATAGCATTATTTTTACATTAAATTGATTTGATATATTTAAGTATAGAATACAATTGTACCTTTGCCTCGACAAAGATTGATTCCCGAATGATGCGATTGTCAATACAAGAATGCGTGAACAGTAGAGGAGTACTGTTCACTATTTATAGGCTCGGGACACAGCCTGTGAGGAATTACAATTATGCCCTTCGTAAGGGATTGCAACAGCGACTCAAACATTTATAGACTAAAAGGTCATTCTACTCTTAAGTCGGTTTGTAATACCGAAGCTTCTTGAAAAGGAACCTTCGGTCATTACATGCGGACAACTTCAGCCGAAGCTGTTTCTCCCTTCAAGACCTTCGGCGACGAAGCATAGTCCCAACAGCAGCAGGTTCAGCCATCAATTTATAGAGAGCTTCGACGGTGGCGCGCAATTTGGCCGAGCAACGCAGGCGTCCGGAGATAAGGAAGAATACCGACGTAGTGAATACGTGTTTAACGCCGTGGCAGCTATTCCGGTGATCAACGGGGAGCTAAAGTGAATCATGGCGGTGCGGTGGCGAGGCTCGGACACGCGGCGCATGGCCGAGAGGCGGTTATCACCGGCGTGCCCACCGAATCTCCACCGCGGCGTGTGCGGTACAGTGGCTGGATTTGTTTATGGCCGGAGTTATCCACGGTGGTGATATTTGTGTGACCCTGAGCGCTATCCAAACCATCCGAGCACCAATCGCGGCGACGACGGCACGAACCGCGGCAGAGGGTCGGTCGTCGGTGGTGAGGTTGCCGTGCTGGCGGTCTGATCATCTCGGGACACTGTACCATGGCGAGAACCCATCAGAGCACCTAACAGATCATCTTGGAGCTCCATTTTCTCCCAAATTCAAATGGCAACTCGTCCAGATCTCTGCAGCAATATTGTAGTGTTATAAACCAGCTACAACTCGACTATAGGGATTAAACTTAGTTGAGCACTGGATCAAGGTTGAATCCGGGTCCAAAGTTAGCTCTGTTACACTGCAATTCTGAATTTCAGAGTTCCATCAGCCTGACAGTCCAACTTTGGGCTTAATTATCTCCAATATCTTCTTAACAACTATGCTTACGCTCTTAAGCAAAGTTGTTCTACAAGTTTGATGTGGTGACCTAGGGCAGAAACCCTAGAATTTGAAAGATACAAAGCTCCATAGTTGAGCCAACCACACTGGATTTCAGACTTAGAGTGAAATCACAATTAGGGTCTTTTTGCAATTTAGTCCAAAACCTAGGGTTTAGCTTGCAAATCTTCATGAATGTGAACCATATGACTTTATATGCCTTAACATTGTAGTTTTTACACTTTAGTCCAAATGTGCACTACTTTTGCACATAGGCCCCTAGGGTTTGAATTTAGGGTTTTCCAGGGTTTCAATTAGGGTTCCTAGTATCTCAGGGGTGTAAATGTAATGTAGATCCATCTTTAGTAACATTTTATGATTGTTTTACTTAAACCTTAGAGTTTTCTCAATTTGGGTCATGTTTTACCCCTTTAAACCCCATTTAGGGTTAAGTCCCCTATTCTAGGGTTCTATTTGCAAACCACTAGAACAATACAACTTGTTGGAAATTTTTACCTAGTGAATGCACTCTAGTTGTGTCAAACATATGCAATGCCAATGTTTATGATGTCATGCTCAAGTTTTAGTAGCAGTAACAACAGGGGTGTTACATCCTTTCCCCCATAAAAGAATCTCGTCCCAAGATTAAAAGTCCTAGGGTAAGTAATGGAAAAGGAAATGCTTCACATTTTTATTTCCTTATTTTTGGTACAAGGCAGGGGTGGGTTGGGACTCACTCCATTATTATAGTAATTTTGTACACTTTACAGATTACAAGAGGCTAAAAAGCATGGGAAATTCTTATCTAAAAAGTCTTGAGTTTCTTATGTAGCCTCATCTTCGAAATGTTCGTTCCACTGTATTTTGTAAAACTTGAGAGTTTTTCTTCGGGTAATCCTGTCCTTTTGATCCAAGACTTGAATAGGGTGCTCTGAATATGTTAAGTCCGGCTCAAGGACAACATCTGTTACTTCAACGGTTCGATCTGGTACCCGAAGACACTTCTTCAATTGGGACACGTGGAACACATTATGTACAGCAGACAAAGTTTTGGGTAGTTGAATTCGATATGCCACTGGCCCATATCTTTCAAGAATGAGAAAAGGACCAATATATCGTGGTGCAAGTTTCCCTTTGACCCCAAAACGCGATACACCCTTCATTGGCGAAACCTTCAGGTAGACATAGTCACCCTCAAGAAAATATAAGGGCATTCGTCGTTTGTCTGCATAACTCTTCTGACGCACTTGGGCTTTCTTCATATTATGAACTATTTTCTGAACCTTTTCTTCGGTTTCTTTTACCAGGTCAGGCCTGAAGAAGTACCTTTCACCTAGTTCAGACCAACTTAGCGGAGTACGACATTGTCGTCCATATAAAGCTTCAAAGGGTGCCATCTTGATGCTTTCTTGATAGCTATTATTATATGAGAATTCCGCTAACGGCAAACATTCATCCCATTTCTATGAGAAGTCTAGCACACATGCCCGTAGCATATCTTCAAGTATTTGATTAACCCTCTCAGTCTGCCCACTTGTTTGAGGATGATAGGCCGAACTGTGGAGCGATTTAGTACCCAGGGACTTATGAAGTTCTTCCCAGAATTTGGATACGAATTGAGGTCCACGATCCGACACTATAGTCTTTGGAACCCCGTGCAAACTGAGAATACAAGCAATATACAATTGTGCATAAATAGCAACTGGGTGCACTGTCTTGACGGGTAGAAAATGAGCAATTTTCGTAAGCCGATCAACAATAACCCAGATATAGTCATACCCTTTTGCGGTCCTGGGCAATCCCACAATAAAGTCCATACTTATGTCTTCACATTTCCATGTTGGTATTGGTAGAGACTGTAATGGACCGGTAGCTTTTAGGTGTATGGCCTTGACACGTCTGCAGATGTCGCATCTAGCCACATAGCGTGCAATCTCGATCTTCATTTTCGTCCACCAATAATGTTGTTTTAGATCTTGATACATCTTAGTGCTTCCGGGATGAATAGAATAGTGACTAAGATGTGCCTCATCAAGAATTTGCTGGCGGACTTCTTCATTCTTCGGCACCACTATGCGGTTATTAAACCATACCACACCTTGATTATCTTCTTGGAAACAATTGACTTTTCCAGCCTTTATCTTTTCCCGTATGTGTTTCATACCCTCATTATTTTTCTGTGCATCAATTATCCTTTGTAAGATGACTGACTCCAGCTTCAAGTGATTGGAAGTCCCATGTTGAATCATACCCAGGTTTAGATTCTCCATCTCTTGGCACAACGTAATGTCAGAAGTCCCCATAGTTAGACAATGGCAGGAAGCCTTGCGACTGAGTGCATCTGCCACTACATTAGCCTTGCCTGGGTGATAATGGATCTCCAGTTCATAATATTTAATAAGCTCAGGCCATCTCCTTTGTCTCATGTTGAGTTCAGACTGGGTAAAGATATATTTCAAGCTTTTGTGGTCTGTATACATATGACAGACATTTCCCAGTAGATAATGATGCCATATCTTTGGAGCATGAACCACTGCAGCTAGCTCCAGATCATGAGTAGGATAATGCTCCTCATGCCGGCGTAACTGCCTTGAAGCATACGCAATTACTCGGCCTTCTTGCATTAATACACAGCCGAGACCACTGCCAGATGCGTCACAATACACATCAAATGGCTTGTTAATATCCGGTTGAGCCAATACCGGAGCAGTGGTTAATAATGTCTTCAATTTCTCAAAAGCTTCATTACAACTTGAAGACTAATTGAATTTAGTATCATTCTTCAATAGACTTGTGATTGGCTTCACAAGTTTGGAAAAATCTGGTATAAATCGACGGTAATAACCAGCCAGTCCAAGGAAACTTCGGACTTGGTGAACAGTGGTTGGGGGTTTCCACTCCAAAATGTCCTTGACTTTGCTGGGATCTACCGCAATCCCCCTAGCAGATAGAATATGTCCCAGAAATTGAATTTCTTCTAGCCAAAATGCGCACTTACTGAACTTGGCATATAATTGATGTTCTCTCAAGCGCGTTAATACGACCCGTAAATGTTGAGCATGCTCCTCTTCATTCTTTGAATATATCAAAATATCATCTATGAAGACCACCACAAATTTGTCCAACTCGGGCATGAATACCGAGTTCATCAGATAAGTGAAGTGGGCAGGAGCATTCGTCAGTCCGAAAGACATTACCAAGTACTCAAATAACCCATACCGCGTATTGAATGCGGTCTTTGGTATATCCTCGGGCCGAATGCGGATCTGATGATAGCACGATCTGAGATCAATCTTGGAGAATACCCTCGCCCCAGTCAGTTGATCAAATAAAATGTCAATCCGCGGAAGAGGGTACTTATTCTTGATAGTGACCTCATTCAGGGGTCGATAATCCACACACATCCGTAAAGTTTGATCCTTCTTCTTGACGAATATGGCCGAACAACCCCATGGTGACGAGCTTGGCTGGATGAATCCTTTTGATAGTAGATCTTGTAACTGAATTTTCAGTTCTGCCAGCTCATTTGGAGGCATACGGTACGATCTTCGAGAAATGGGAGTCGTACCGGGCTTCAATTCAATTACAAACTCTACATCTCTCTCGGGTGGCAATCCAGGAAAATCCTCTGGAAAGACATCTGGGAACTCGCATACCACCGGAATATCTTTGACTTCCAGTATAATGGCTTCATAAACTCTGCTAGTAATTTTGGTTGGAATGGGGATAGACAAGAGAATTTCTTCTTGATTATGACTCAACCTGATGGTTCTCTGATCAGTGTTGAGGGTTGCTTTATGTCGGGCCAGCCAATTCATGCCCAAAATCACATCTATGTTTTGGCCTTTCAGAACTATCATATTAGTAGGAAAGTCCCGTCCGGCCAGTGTTATAGGCACTTGATAGGCCACTTCTCTAGTAAAAATTTGTCCCCCAGGTGACTGAATTTTAAACCCCTCTTTTGATTCATGGTATGAAATGCAATGTTGCTCCACAAATTTCTTGCTGATGAATGTATGGGAAGCACCAGAATCAAAGAGAATAATTGTGGGATGATTGGCCACAAGGAACATACCCATCATGACCGGTTCACCATCCGGTGTAGTGGCCACTTGCGTATAATATATGCGTCCCGTCTTCTTTGTATTTCTGCCCATAGTATTTCCCTTGGCTTGAGATGAATTCCCAGATCCTTGTGGATTGTTTGACTTATTTTTCTTTGGATAAGGGCAATCCTTGATAAAATGCCCAGATTTTCCACAATTGAAACATCCTGTCGATGAACTGGGAAGAGCAGGGAATCGAGTGCCAGGGGCACCCGGCTGACTTGTTGTTGTAGGGGCAGTGTTGGGACAGATGAATACTGGCTGTTTAAATGGGAAGGAGGGTGGACGTGCTGAAGAACGACCCTGATTAACAGGCTGGATAACAAACCGTTGCCTCTTCTCAGGGCCCTGTGTAGGCCTGTTTCCTCCACTCCCCTTGATCTTTCCAGAACTTGCATATTTGGATTCGACTGCCAGCGCTGTGCTGACAGCCCTTCCATAGGTAAGGTCAATGCAAGTAGCCATTTTTCTTTGCATCCTGTCATTCAGTCCTCGCATGAAACAATTCTTCTTCTTCAGATCGGCGTTCACTTGATCGATTGCATACTGTGACAAATGATTGAATTTATTGAGATACTGATTAACAGTATCCCCTCCTTGCTTCAGCTTCATAAATTCTTCTTGTTTCATGTGAAGTACACCTTCTGGTATGTAATGTTCGTGGAAGGCCAACTTAAATTCTTCCCATGTTATCTGATGATTGGCCGGTTGATCGGCCATAAAATTTCCCCACCAAGTGCTGGCAGGGCCGCGCAGTTGCTGGGCTGCGAACAAGGGCTTCTGGGTTTCAGAACATCGCAGAAGTCCAAACTTTTGCTCGATGACACGAATCCATTCGTCTGCCTCTAAAGGGCCTTTGGCTTTGACAAACAGTGGTGGACGCGTTTCAGAGAAGTCTAAATAGGATGTCTTACGGGGTCTTTGCGGATAACCCCGTCCGCCTTATTGCTGAAATTGCTAACCCGCTATTTCCCATAGGAAACGGGTATTATCCGCGGTTGCATTTACCAAGGCAGCGATAGCCTCGGCAAGTGTGGGAGGGACTGGAGATGGATTCGGGGTGGACTCCCTCCCACTGGAGGTTTCGGCTGCATCCTGCGATAGAATCTTGGACGACATCTGTGGCAACAAACATTTGGAAACAAATATAATATGCCAAAGAAAAACCATCCAATTTACATTACTAAAAAGAGTAATGTTACAGACTCGATTTTACACAACAGGAGTACAGTACCCATTATACAATAACACTACTAATTTTACAACTATACTATTCCTACTTCCTATCACTCTTAGTAGCTTCACTGTCGAGCGTGGGAGACCATTCGTCAACCAACTTCATGGAGGGAGGGGGCCTGAAAAGGTCCAGTTCACCACCAAAAGCTTCTCCGGCTTCATGAGATGGTCCGGCTTCTGTCTCGACAGGGTTTGCAGGTACGCTGGGGTGCAATTGCGAATACAGTACATGAACTTGTTCATTTAGGGTATTGCAATATGCCTGCAGATTATCAATAGCTGAGCTTAGTTCTTCGACTCAGGCTCTCGCCTTTGCCTCCTTAGCCCAGGTAAGCGAACGAGACTGAACCGCCCAGTCAAGCGCTAAGTCTCGATCAGCGAGCTGATCTTGCAGGCGGCGGATGTGGCTTCTTAATTCATTTATTCTGTCGCCATCCGCGACCCATATGTTTGTCCTGCGTTGAAGCTCTACTTGAAGCTGATTTACTTGGGCTTCAAGATCCCCAATCGGATCGTTACTCCCACTACTACTATCGTCATGTCTGGGAGCGAGTTGATGACGGGGTACACCAATTGGGCCAGTTGACTTGCGCGCGGTTTTCCTCGTGCGCGGCGGCATTTCTCTAAGGGGAAAATTTTATTAGTATAGTTCTTAGCATGATGCATGTATAATTACAGAACCAACCTTAGTTGATTCATACCTTCTATACATTGCACTCCTCCTATCTAGTTTTTCATATAGATTCTTCAGATATAAGGGGTAAGAATGGAAGAAATCTTTTTGTAGATAAGTCGGTAGAAAATCCTTTTGAAGATGCCTCATAATATCTGCAGAGAAGGGCTTCGCTCCGATACCAGCTGTGATGGAACCTCCCAAGTTATTAGGCCCACCTATAGTTGTCCTTGTCCAACGGACCTTAGACAACCCTGTAGATGTCCCTGAATTACTTGAAAAGTTCGGTATCTGCTTTTCTTACCTTTCCCAAGAGCGTTTCACCCGTCATGCAGACATTATAGACCATCGGAGATACGGAAATGTGGAAGCGATTACATAACTTACATTTATTTGAAAGTAAGATAAAGTTAGTTATTACAAACCAGCATATAAACACGAGTGCAGAGTACTTATTATTACAATACCAAGGGAGGTAAAAATCCTCTCGATAAGTTCTTACATAAAAGTTTTTATGGAGGACTAGGTCCTCCCGCAGCTTCACTCTTGTTTTTCTTCATTTGGCACCACCTTGGTACAAAAGCAACAAAAATTTGCTGCTTCCTCACCTAAAGACAATAGGGAATAAACCCTGAGTATGGAATTACTCAGCAAGTCTTAGCCGACTAAAGAAAAGACTCTCAAGGGTATGCTGGTTATAAGGGAGTCAAGGTAAGTTATCTCAAAGATCAAAGACTCTATTTTGTGTAAATGCTTACTAAAAGTGGATCCTTAAAAATCCAGTTTTATTTTCAGGTTAGGTAAAATTACCTGCATCTAGAGTTCTTTCTAACCTAGTTCAATCACTTCACTTGTACTAGCCAATTTCTTAACAAGTCCTTCCTCTTTACTGGAATTCTACGTATAGGTCAGTGGCCAAGTCTCCATAACCGCGGAGGTACGGCGATCTGAATCGATTATACTCAGCTGAGGATCTCCGATCACACGACATATGTAGCACTTAACCCTTGCATATGTCAACCCACCACCGGGGTTCTTAAGACCAGATCAGGTTCACGCGAGCCGAGAGCACAGATACACCACCGTCCAGCCTCTTGCCACGAGGGGTACACGCTACTCTCGCCTCCACTCCACGCCCATTCCGTGTTATCTTATTCTGGCCTTAGTCTGCCTGAGGCAAGGCTTACCCATGACGAGGCATGTGACCAGTTAAAGGGTCCTCGGTTAATAGGCCTACATCGAGATGGTCCTTAATCGACTCAGACGGAGACACTACACCGAGACTCCTTTCTCGTGCAAGTCACCCGCCCGGTCTTAGCTTAATCATTTCAAACCCTACGTTTGGTACCTGGCAGAGGTACATCTTTTCCGATGTTGAACCCATCACGGCCATGATGGATCCACCATCAAGTTTTATTTTCGAAAACATCCCACCCACTTTTTGCCACATCATATTTTGTAAAAACAAAACATTTTGTTTTTCTAAAGCAAGGCTAAGCATCAAAAACCTTTTGTAAAACGGTGATCAAGGAAGGTAATCAAATTCAAGGAAGGTAATGCAGGAATTGTTTAAACAATCAACTCCTATTACCTAATGCATCAAGCAAGTGAAAAAGATCTTTAAATCACAAGGTGGTGGCAAATGCACCGGGGCTTGCCTTCATTGATAGGTGAGTCAGGCTCGGACCCACAGATATCAAGGTAGAAACATTTTCCTGCCTAAGATTCCGAAGGTGGTGGTGATGTCTTCTCTTCAGTTACTTCGATTTCTTCTTCGTTTTCTAAAGATAACCATATATATGTATATAAGAATGTATGCCATGAAATGCTCATGAGAGTGCAAAGATAATAAAAATTTATTATCTAAGGTTCTTGAATACAATTTTCCTTCACGGTTCTCCGAGAACTTAGGGTTTCCAGAGTCAGTAAAGGAATTCAAAGGGCAAGGTGGGGGTTTTGGGTTCTAGTTATCAAACAAGGTCCAAATCAAACCAAACTCTACCCAAGGCTTCTAAATAATGTGTAGAGCTCATATAAAAAGTTTGGGCATTTTTGGAATGATTATCTATTTTCTAAAAAATCTAGAACTAATGTTTTAAGCTACTTTAAATACTCCAAAATTCCTTATTTAATCTAAAAATCAGAAAACTATTTTTATTAAATACTACAAGAAATTAGGGATCTAAGAAAATTGGCCTCATATTTTTATGATTTTTCTACAATTTATGACAGATTTCTAAAGCTTGCTAGTAAAAGAAAAACAAAATTAATGAACAGTCTCGGGCCGAAAGCAGCCCGAGCCGGCCCAACTAAGACAGAAACGCGCGTGCGACCGCACGCGCGCTGGCGGCTTTACAGAAAGGTCCTCGGCTTACTTACTAATCCGAAGTGGGTTCAATCACTATTGCATGTGTCGTTGACGGTTTGTAGAAACGCCCCCGAACTTCTATTTCTTCGCAGAATGGGGTCCCCGACGACGGCGAACGCGGTCGAGCGCCGGTGAGCTCCTGGACCGGCTGAATGGGGCAACGACTAGGGTTCCCGAGTGGCTAACACTGAATTGGACCTTCCCCGAACGATTCCCCTAACCTAATTTCATCAAGGACCACATGGCTTGCTCTGGCCACGGTGACCGAGGATGTTGCAGACAGATGAGTGCGTTCCCGGTGATCTAAGGCTACTCAGTGCAATTGAGTGGGTCGATGGGCATCACGGGTATATGAGAGCACTCAAACGAGGGAGAAGGCGGCATGAACTGACCTGAATGGTGATGGCCACGACGAGCTCGGTTCTTGCGGTGCGGTGGACCGATTTGGGGGAAAACAGCGATTCTCCGGCTGGGGGGGCTAATCGGGGACGGGAGTGGTTGCTATGGCTTCGTGATGACCTAGCGCAGCAGGTTCGGCCATCAATTTATAGAGAGCTTCGACGGTGGCGCGCAATTTGGCCGAGCAACACAGGCGGCCGGAGATAAGGAAGAATACCGATGCAGTGAATACGTGTTTAACGCCGTGGCAGCTATTCCGGTGATCAACGGGGAGCTAAAGTGAATCGTGGCGGTGCGGTGGCAAGGCTCGGACACACGGCGCAAGGCCGAGAGGCGGTGATCACCGGCGTGCCCACCGAATCTCCACCGCGGCCTGTGCGGTACGGTGGCCGGATTTGTTTATGGCCGGAGTTATCCACGGCGGTGATATTTGTGTGACCCTGAGCGCTATCCAAACCATCCGAGCACCAATCGCATCGACGACGGCACGAATCGTGGTGGAGGGTCGGTCATCGGCGGTGAGGTTGCCGTGCTGGCGGTCTGATCATCTCGGGACACTGTACCATGGCGAGAAACCATTAGAGCACCTGACAGATCATCTTGGAGCTCCATTTTCTCCCAAATTCAAATGGCAACTCGTCCAGATCTCTGTAGCAATATTGTAGTGTTATAAACCAGCTACAACTCGACTAAAGGGATTAAATTTAGTTGAGCACTGGATCAAGGTTGAATCCAGGTCCAAAGTTAGCTCTGTTACACTGCAATTCTGAATTTCAGAGTTCCATCACCCTGACAGTCCAACTTTGGGCTTAATTATCTCCAATATCTTCTTAACAACTATGCTTACACTCTTAAGCAAAGTTGTTCTCCTTTGTTTGATCTACAAGTTTGATGTGGTGACCTAGGGCAGAAACCCTAGAATTTGAAAGATACAAAGCTCCAAAGTTGAGCCAACCACACTGGATTTCAGACTTAGAGTGAAATCACAATTAGGGTCTTTTTGCAATTTAGTCCAAAACCTAGGGTTTAGCTTGCAAATCTTCATGAATGTGAACCATATGACTTTATATGCCTTAACATTGTAGTTTTTTACACTTTAGTCCAAATGTGCACTACTTTTGCACATAGGCCCCTAGGGTTTGAATTTAGGGTTTTCCAGGGTTTCAATTAGGGTTCCTGGTATCTCAGGGGTGTAAATGTAATGTAGATCCATCTTTAGTAACATTTTATGATTGTTTTACTTAAACCTTAGGGTTTTCTCAATTTGGGTCATGTTTTACCCCTTTAAACCCCATTTAGGGTTAAGTCGCCTATTCCAGAGTTCTATTTGCAAACCACTAGAACAATACAACTTGTTGGAAATTTTTACCTAGTGAATGCACTCAAGGTGTGTCAAACATATGCAATACCAATGTTTATGATGTCATGCTCAAGTTTTAGTAGCAGTAACACCAGGGGTGTTATAGCCTCGGCCCAAAACCGGTCCGGTGTCTTGTACTCATCAAGCATGGTCCTCGCCATGTCAAGTAGAGTTCTATTCTTCCTCTCCACTACACCATTTTGTTGAGGCGTGTAGGGAGAAGAGAACTCATGCTTGATGCCCTCCTCCTCAAGGAAGCCTTCAATTTGTGAGTTCTTGAACTCCGTCCCATTGTCGCTTCTAATCTTTTTGATCCTTAAGTCGAACTCATTTTGAGCTCGTCTCAAGAATCCTTTTAAGGTCTCTTGGGTTTGTGATTTATCCTGCAAAAAGAATACCCAAGTGAAGCGAGAATAATCATCCACAATTACTAGACAGTACTTACTCTCGCCGATGCTTATGTAAGCGATCGGGCCAAATAGGTCCATGTGGAGTAGCTCAAGCGGCCTATCGGTCGTCATGATGTTTTTGTGTGGATGATGGATACCAACTTGCTTTCCTGCTTGGCTTGCGCTACAAACCCTGTCTTTCTCAAAATGAACATTGATTAGTCCTAAAATGTGCTCTCCCTTTAGAACCTTGTGAAGATTCTTCATCCCAACATGGGCTAGAAGGCGATGCGAGAGCCAACCCATATTAGTCTTAGAAATTAAGCGAGTGTCGAGTTTAGCTCTTTTGAAATCAACTAAGTATAGCTGACCCTCTAACACTCCCTTAAATGCTACTGAATCGTCACTTCTTCTAAAGACAATAACACCTGTATCCGTAAAAAGATAGTTGTAGCCCATATTGCATAATTGAGAAACTGAAAGCAAATTGTAATCTAAAGAGTCTACAAGAAAAACATTGGAAATGGAATGGTCAGGAGATATAGCAATTTTACCAAGTCCTTTGACCAAACCTTGATTTCCATCCCCGAATGTGATGGCTCTTTGGGAATCTTGGTTTTTCTCATAGGAGGAGAACATTCTTTTCTCCGCTATCATGTGGTTTGTGCATCCGCTATCAATGATCCAACTTGAGCCCCCGGATGCATAAACCTACAAAACAATTTTAGGCCTTGTTCTTAGGTACCCAAACAGTCTTGGGTCCTTTTACGCTAGAAACAAGCACATTGGGTACCCAAACACAAGTCTTTGACCCCTTGTGTTTGGCCCCAACATATTTGGCAACTACTTTGCCTGATTTGTTAGTCAGCACATAAGAAGCATCAAAAGTCTTAAATGAAATAATAGGCTCATTTGATGCAGTAGGAGTTTTCTTTTTAAGCAATTTAACATGGATTGATTGCCTAGAGCTAGAAGCCTCATTTTTATACATAAAAGCATGATGTGAAACAGAATGAGACTTCCTAGAATGAATTCTCCTAATTTTATGCTTAGGATAACCAGCAGGATATAAAATGTAACCCTCGTTATCCTGAATCATGGGAGCTTTGCCCTTAACAAAGTTAGACAATTTTTAGGAGCATTAAGTTTGATATTGCTTCCCTATTGGAAACCAATGCCATCTTTAATGCCAGGGCGTCTCCCACTATAGAGCATGCTCCTAGCAAATTTAAATTTTTCATTTTCTATCTCACGCTCATTAATTTTAGCAATAAGTTGAGCTATGTGATCATTTTGTTGTTTAATTAAAGCTAGGTGATCATGGATAGCATCAACATTAATATCTCTACATCTAGTACAAATAGTGACATGATCAACAGAAGATGTAGAGGGTTTGCAAGCATTTAATTCATCAATCTTAGCATGTAGAATAACATTCTCATTTCTAAGATTGGAAATGGCATCATTGCAAACAGTTAAATCTTTAGCCTTAGAAATTAATTCATCATTTTCAATCTTAAGGCTAGAAATAGATTCATTCAATTTATCAATCTTAGCAATTAAACTGGCATTTTCATTTCTAAGATTGGCAATTGAATCATCACAAGCATTTAATTTTTCAACCTTAGTAATCAAATTAGCATTCTCATTTCTAAGGTTGGAGATAGTGTCATGGCATATGCTAAGCTCATTAGTCAAATTTTCACATTTTTCAACCTCCTAAGCATAAGCATTCTTTATCTTAACATGCCTTTTATTTTCCTTAATAAGGAATTCCTCTTGGCTATCCAAGAGTTCATCCTTCTCATGAATGGCTCCTATCAATTCATTCAATTTTTCTTTTTGTTGCATGTTAAGGTTGGCAAAAAGAGTAAGCAGGTTATCTTCATCATCACTAGAGCTAGCCTCATCACTAGATGTGGTATATTTTGTGGAGGCTCTAGATTTTTACCTTCTTCCTTTTGCCGTCCTTTGCCATGAAGCATTTGTGGCCGACGTTGGGGAAGAGGAGGCCTTTGTTGATGGCGATGTCGGTGGAGCTCTCATCGGAGTCCCATTCCCGACACACGTGGGCATCGCCGCCCTTCTTCTTGTAGTATCTCTTCTTTTCCTTCCTCTTTCCCTTCTTGTCTTCGCCCCTATCACTATCACTAGATAATGGACATTTAGCAATGAAATGACCGAGCTTACCACATTTGTAGCACACCCTTTTGGAATGGGGCTTGTAGTCCTTTCCCTTCCTTTGTTTGAGGATTTGATAGAAGCTCTTGATGATGAGCGCCATCTCCTCATTGTCAAGCCTGGAGGCGTCAATGGGGATCCTACTTGGTGTAGAATCCTTCTTTTCTTCTTCCGTCTCCTTGAATGCGATGGGTTGCACCTCAGGTGTGGATGTGCCGCCTTGCTCCAAGTTGATGATTTGTTTGGAGCCTTTGATCATCAATTCAATGCTCACAAACTTTCCTATAACTTTCTCGGGAGACATTAGCTTGTATCTAGGATCACCACGAATTAATTGAACTTGAGTGGGATTACAAAAAACAAGTGATCTAAGAATAACCTTGACCATTTCATGGTCATCCCACTTGGTGCTCCCGAGGTTGCGCACTTGGTTCACCAAGGTCTTGAGCCGGTTGTACATTGCTTGTGGCTCCTCTCCTTGATTGAGGACGAATCGACTGAGCTCCCCCTCGATCGTCTCCCACTTGGTGATCTTGGTAACCTCATCTCCCTCGTGCGCGGTTTTTAGTACATCCTAAATCTCTTTGGCACTCTTCAACCCTTGCACCTTATTATACTCCTCTCGACATAGAGAGGCGAGGAGTATAGTAGTTGCTTGGGAATCAAAGTGCTTGATTTGGGCAACTTCGTCCGAATCGTAGCCCTCATCCCCCACGGATGGTACCTGCGCTCCAAACTCAACAATGTCCCATATGCTAGCGTGGAGTGAGGTTAGGTGATGCCTCATTTTATCACTCCACATACAATAATCTTCACCATCAAAAATCGGTTGTTTGCCTAGTGGGATGGAAAGTAAAGGAGTGTGTTTATAAATACGAGGGTAGCATAGGGGGATCTTACTAAACTTCTTGCGCTCATGGCGCTTAGAAGTGACGAACGACGCGTCGGAGCCGGAGGTGGATGGCGACGAAGTGTCAGTCTCGTAGTAGACCACCTTCTTCATCTTCTTTTTCTTGTCACCACTCCGATGCGACTTGTGAGGAGGTGATTCCTCCTTTAGCTTGTTGTCGGACTCCCTTGATGGAGCCTTCCCGTGGCTTGTGGCCTTCTCGCCGGTCAGGGTCTCCTTCTTGGCGTGATCTCCCGACATCACTTCGAGTGGTTAAACTCTAATGAAGTACCGGGTTCTGATACCAATTGAAAATCGCCTAGAGGGGGGTGAATAGGCAGAGTCTAAAATTTATAACTTTAAATCACAACTACAAGCCGGGGTTAGCGTTAGAATAAAATCCGAGTCCAAAAGAGAGGGCGAAAACAAATCAACCAAGAAATGAAGCGAGTGACACGATGATTTGTTTTATCGAGGTTCGATTCTTGCAAACCTAGTCCCCATTGAGGTGGTCACAAAGACCGGGTCTCTTTCAACCCTTTCCCTCTCTCAAACAGTCACCTAGACTGAGTGAGCTTTCTCCTCAATCAAACGGGTCACTTAGACCCCTACAAGGACCACCACAACTTGGTGTCCCTTGCTTTGATTACAAATGTCTTGAGAACAAGAATGGGGAAGAAGAAAGCCAACCAAGCAATAAGAGCAACAAGAAAACACAAGCGATCCTCTCTCAAGTCCTAGAGTACTAGAATTGAATTTAGGGAATTCGATTGGATCGGAGGCTTTGATTTGTGTCTTGGAGTGTTGCACTTTGCTCTTGTATTGAATGCACTATTGTGAATGCTTGGATGGTGGGAGTGGAGGTGGTTGTGGGGTATTTATAGCCCCCAACCACCAATTCAACCGTTGGGGAGGGCTGTTGTTGATGGGCGCACCGAACAGTCCGGTGCGTCACGGGACACTGTCCGGTGCGCCAGCCATGTCACCCAACTGTTAGGGTTCTGACGGTTTTGACCGTTGGAGCTCTGACATCTTGGGGCACCAGACAATCCGATGCCACATCGGACAGGCACTGTTCATTGTCCGGTACGCCTTCTGGCGCTGCTCTTACTCTGCGCGAACTGTCTGCGCACTGTTCATGTTGCAGGCGACTGTTGGAGTCGACTTTTGCGCTCGCTAGCCGTTGCTCCGCTGGCACATCGGACAGTCCGGTGGCACACTGGATAGTCCGGTGAATTATATCGGAGTGCGGTCCCAAAAACCCAAAGGTGAAGAGTTTGAAGTCATTCTCCCATGGTCCACCGGACAGTCCGGTGCGCCAGACCAGGGTGCTCTTCGGTTTCTTTTGCTCCTTTCTTTTTGAACCCTAACTTGTTCCTTTTATTGGTTTGTGTTGAACCTTTGGCACCTGTAGAACATATAATCTAGAGCAAACTAGTTAGTCCAATTATTTGTGTTGGGCATTCAACCACAAAAATTATATTTAGGAAAAGGTTTGACCCTATTTCTCTTTCACAGACTCAAGCAGTTTAAGCGATTAGTCAGACCCTAGCAGCGATGCAGCAAGTGCAGCAGCAGCCACCCCCACCTCAGCCTCAAGTGCAAGTTCAGATGCCTCAGGTGCCCAGAGATAAGCGGGCAAAATTCATGAGGGGCCATCCCCCTGTCTTTGCCCACTCTTCTGATACCATGGACGCTGAAGATTGGTTGCATACCATGGAACGTGAGTTGCACACTGCTCAGTGCAACGATTGTGAGAAGGTGTTGTATGGTCCCCGATAGCTAATGGGAGCAGCACAATCTTGGTGGGAGTCTTACCTCGCCACTCATGCCAACCCTGAAGCCATCACCTGGGAGGAGTTCAGGGATAACTTCCGTCGCTACCATGTGCCCAAGGGACTGATGATAGTGAGAAGGAGGAGTTTCTCGCCCTGAAGCAAGGTTCCCTGTCCGTCAGTGAGTACAAGGACAAGTTTCTGCAGCTGTCATGTTACGCCCCAGAAGACGTCAACATTGATGCTAAGAGGCAGTACTGTTTCCTGAGAGGATTGGTTGATCCCCTCCACTACCAGCTGATGAATCACACTTTTCCTACCTTCCAGCATTTGATCGATATGGCAATCATGGCTGAAAGGAAGCGTCGGGAGATGGAGGACATGAAACGCAAGATCGGTGGATCTTAGGTCAGGAGTAGCAGTCGTCCCCGTTACTCAAGCAACTCACCCCAGCAATTCAAGCAAGGTCACCAACACTAGCGTCAGCATCAGCACTAGTACCAGAGGCAGTTTCCTCAGCAGCAACAGCAGCAGTACCGTCAGAACACCCAGCAGGGAGGAAATCAGTACAGTGTTAGAATAACTAGGCAGCTCGCCTTCCTGCCCCAGCAACCAACCAGAATAGCCAAGCAGTTCCAGCGCAAGTAGGAGGTCATGCATGCTTCTACTGTGGAGAATAAAACCACTGGGCGAAGAACTGTCCAAAGAAAGTAGCTCAGCAGTCGCCAGCAGTCAATGCCCTAGCAAGACAAGGAGCGCCACAGCATGCACCAAGAGACCGTGGATAGGCCTACAACCATGGAAAGGTGAACCACCTGGAGGCCGAAGCAATCCCGGATGCTCGGGACATGACAGTAGGTACGTTTCCAGTCGAATCCTATCTAGCAAAAGTACTATTTGATACTGGTGCCATGCATTCTTTTGTTTCTACATCTTAGATAGAAGCACATAACATCCCCATAGAACCAATGATCCCACCTTTAAGAGTTAATTCAGTTGGGGGAAAAGTTCAGTCCGATAGGATTTGTCCAAATCTAAGGTGGGATAGACTTCCCCGCTAGCCTAGTAGTAATGGGAACTCAAGGGTTAGATGTCATCCTAGGGATGAATTGGCTACACAGAAACCAAGCCACTGGCAGTTGTGACAAGAGAACAGTTAAGTTGGTGTCGCCATCCAGAAAGGAAGTAGTAACTAAGCTGTACTTGCCTGATCTAGAAGGAGCCTATCACCATTTATCAGTAGATGACAAAGAGCCCAATCCAATTGAGGCAATTAGGATTGTGTCAGAATTCCCCGATGTATTCCCTAGAGAGTTACCAGGCATGCCACCTGAAAGAAAAGTTGAATTTGCCATAGAGCTTATCCTAGGCAACCACCCCTATTTCCAAGAGAGCCTATCGAGTGTCCAGACTAGAGTTGGTGTAACTCAAGAAGCAAATTGATGAGTTGTTGGAGAAAGGTTACATCAGACCAAGTACCTCACCTTGGGCAGCCCCAGTGCTGTTTGTGGAGAAGAAGGATGGTACGAAGAGGATGTGCCTTGATTATAGAGCTTTGAATGAAGTCACTGTCAAGAACAAGTACCCCCTACCTCGAATTGAAGACCTATTTGATCAGTTGAGAGGAGTCAGTGTGTTCTCAAAGATAGATCTAAGGTCAGGTTACCATCAGCTCAGAATCCGACCTTCAAATATACCGAAGACAACATTCATCACCAAGTATGGACTATATGAGTTCATGGTTATGTCATTTGGCTTGACGAATGCGCCAACTTACTTCATGTACCTGATGAACAACGTGTTCATGGACTACCTCGACAAGTTCGTAGTGGTGTTCATTGTTGATATTCTTATATATTCCTAGAATGAGCAAGAGCATGAGGAACATTTGAGGAAAGTACTTTAGAGGCTACGAGATTGCCAGTTGTACGCCAAACTTAGCAAGTGCGAGTTCTGGATCAGCGAAGTTCTGTTCTTGGGTCATATTATAAACTGAGATGGAATAGCTGTGGATCCAAAGAAGGTAGTAGCGATTCTAGACTAGAAAGCACCAAAAGATGTTCGAGGAATCAAGAGTTTCATTGGAATGGCCGATTACTATCAGTGTTTCATTGAAGGTTTCTCCAAGATTGTTAGGCCAATGATAGCCTTGCTAGCAAAGAAGGTTGAGTTCAAGTGGACCTCAGCGTGCCAAGAATCATTTGAGATGTTGAAGCAGAAGTTGACAACAACACCGGTATTGGTTCTGCCAGATGTTCACAAGCCATTCTCATTATATTGTGATGCTTCGTACACCAGACTGGGATGTGTGTTAATGCAGGAAGGGAAAGTAGTGGCATACTCGTCCCGACAGTTGAAAGTTCATGAGAAGAATTACCCCACTGATGATCTGGAGCTAGCAGCAGTGGTTCATGCACTGAAGACCTGGAGACATTATCTTTATGGGCAGAAGTGTGATATCTACATAGATCACAAGAGCCTTAAGTACATATTCACTCAATCAGAGCTAAATATGAGGCAGCAAAGATGGCTAGAGTTGATCAAAGATTATGAGCTGGAGATTCATTATCACCTAGGCAAAGCAAATGTGGTTGCAGATGCTCTGATCAGAAAGAGTCAAGTTAATATGTTGGCCCCTCACCCCATGCCGTATGAGCTAGCAAAGGAATTCGACAGATTGGGTCTCGGGTTTCTAAACAACACTCAAGGAGTGACAGTCGAGCTACAGCCCACCCTAGAGCAAGATATTAGGAAGGGCCAAAGGGAGGATGAGAAGATCAATGAGATCCGGCAACTAATCATAGATGGGAAAGGTCCAGATTTCCGTGAAGATGTAGAAGGAGTGTGCGTTCCCGACATCAAATCCATTCAGGAACTGATTCTCAAGGAAGCTCATGAGACAACATATTCTATACACCCTGGTAGAGAGAAAATGTACCAAGACCTAAAGAAGAGATTTTGGTGGTATGGTATGAAAAGAGAGATAACAGAGTATGTGGCCAGATGCGACAGTTGTCAGAGGATCAAGGCAGAACATCTGAGGCCTGCAGGTTTGTTGCAGCCGTTGCAGATTCCTTAGTGAAAACGAGATGAGATTGGGATGGACTTTATAGTCGGTCTGCCCCGCACTCGAGCTAGTTATGACTCCATCTAGGTAGTAGTGGACCGTTTAACAAAGGCGACCCATTTCATACCAGTCAAGACCACCTATAACAGTGCAGTGTTGGCATAATTATACATGTCTCGGATTGTGTGCTTTCATGGCATTCCAAAGAAGATAGTATCAGAGAGAGGCACCCAAATTACTTCTCATTTTTGGCAGCAATTACATGAAGCTTTAGGCACACACTTGAAATTTAGTTCAGCTTATCACCCGTAGACAGATGGTCAGACTGAGAGAACCAACCAGATTCTTGAGGATATGTTGAGAGCTTGTGCTTTGCAAGACAAGTTAGGTTGGAACAAGAGGCTACCGTATGCAGAATTCTCCTACAACAACAGCTATCAAGCCAGTCTGAAGATGTCACCATTCGAAGCGCTTTATGGGAGGAATTGCAGAACCCCGTTGCATTGGGACCAACCCAGCGAAATGCAGGTGTACGGTCCAGATATTTTGCTTGAAGCTGAAGAGAATATCAGAATGGTCTAGGAGAATCTGAAGGCAGCACAGTCCAGACAGCGAAGCTATGCTAACACTAGAAGAAGAGAGCTCAGTTTTGAAGTAGGAGAGTATATCTACTTGAAAGTGTCACCCATCAGAGGAACCAAAAGGTTTGGAGTCAAAGGCAAGCTAGCACCTCAATATATCGGGCCGTATCAGATTCAAGCAAGACGTGGAGAAGTGGCTTATAAACTCAGCTTACCAGAGAATCTATCCGCCGTGCACGATGTGTTCCACGTGTCTCAGTTAAAGAAATGTTTGCCAGTACCAAAAGAGCAGTTGCCAACAAAAGACCTTGAAGTTCATCTGACGTATATTGAGAAGCCAACTCAAATTCTGGAGACAGCAGATCGAGTCACTCGGAGGAGCACTATCCGGATGTGTAAAGTCAAATGGGGCCATCACTCAGAAGAAGAAGCAACATGGGAAAGAGAAGATGATGTGAGAGCCAAGTACCCTGAACTCTTTGCTAGCCAGCCCTGAATCTCGAGGGCGAGATTCTTTTATGGGAGATAGGTCTATAACACCCTAAATTTGGGGGTATAAAATTTCTTTCTAATTATCACCCAAATTTAGGTGTTACTCTTCTCTCTCTAGTTTCTATCTATCTCTAGATTCTCTCTCTCTCTGTTTCCCTTTTGAGTAGAGTTAGCTTAATTAGGAGAGATTAATTATTTATTTTTGCCAAAACATTGTGAGTCATGACATGTTGCATCATGTTGAGCTTAAATATTCTTTGAATTGTTGCACATGTTTGAATTAGTTTGAATTTGAAACTTGATTTGAATTTGAATTGAAAACCCTAGAGAAAAGAAATGGAAAAGAAAATAGAAATTCCAGGAAAAATGAAAAGGCCAAAGCAGCCCAGTCGGCCCAGCTCGACCGAGCCAGGCCGTGCGCCCGCACGCCTGCGCCGCCTGACAGGTGGGTTCCACCTGTTAGCGGCAGTTTTCCTTCCCACATGCTCTCTCTCTCCCTCTCTCTGCCCAATGGGGCCGGGCTGTCGGCGCCAGTTGCCTTTACCCGCGCGCCCCTCTCCCCCTCTGCCTCGCGGGCCCGCCTCATCAGTGCGCCAAACCGTTACCCTCGCACGCCCGCTCTCTCTCGCTGCGTCGTGGGACTGCCCTCTGTCAGCTCCGCCTTCCTCGTGCCTGCCGTGAACCAGCACGCGCGCACTCACGCACGCACACCGAGATCCCCGGCGATGTCGTGCGCCCACACACCCCAACTCCTTTTTGAGCACCGCCCGCACCCGCACTCGCTCCCCCATCCCATTTCGCACAGCCTTGCCCTCTCTTGCGCTCTGCCCACGCCGTTCGACCTCGCTGGAGACCCGCGCCCACCGTGCCAGTCGTCCAGTCCCCTGGTGTTCCCCTCACCCTGCTGAAGTTAGTCTAGGTCTTAGCGTGCCTCAAACCCCCTCCCCGTGGCCAGAATCCCTCATTGGAGTTACCCTGACCCGCCCGGAGTCCTCCTTCAGCCATTCTCCCCGGCCCTCTCTGACCCCGGTCTCGCGGCCACAACCCTACTAGTGAGTTCGTCGTGCCTTCCCCTTCGTTTTTGGCTAGCTCCGGCGACCCCGGAGCCGCCATAGCTCGCACCCACCCAAACTCTGGGACCTCATCGACGCGAGAAAGAGCGACACCGCCGCAGCCATTAACCCCTCCCTAGCTTTCATCTCCCCGTTCGATCTCTATCGCACGACCCAGATCACGGGATACCGCTTTGCGCACGCGCGCCCCACATCCGGACCCGCCTGTCAGCGCCTGTGCCCCCTAGCACTAGGCCCAATCGGTTAGTCCACCCTCTTCTCAGTCGCTGACACCGCTGGCCCACCTGTCAGTGCTCGCTCACCCGCGCACGTGCCCTCGCCCGCCGATTTATTCTTGGCCGTTGGTTTTAGATCTAACGGTTGAGTAGATCCCGTACCCCTTCGCGTGGTTATTTGGCGTAAGAAACCATCGGTTTGTTGGGAATCAACCCGTCGTCCCTGGTTTTCGCGCGCAGGCCCCTGTAATCTTGCAGATTGAACCCTAGGCTTTTAAATAATTATAGAAGTAGACATATTTTCATATTTTAAATTCCCAAACTTGTATATATCATATCTTTTGCATATGAACTCCTAATTTAGTGATTCAAATTGCAAAATATTCATAGGAATATTCTCTGTTTAAATAAATTAGTTACATTTACTACCTACACACTCTAATTTTTATGGTTAACTATGAACTAGTATATGTGTAGATTTATTCATTTAATAAAATAAATAAAAGGGAAACCCTAGAGATTAAAGTATACTTAATCTTGTAGGATTAATAGTGTGTAGTACATGAATTTATCTTTGGTTTAATTTTTATGTCTCATTGAAAGTAATTAAATTAGATTATGTAATCATGGACAGTACTTAGGGAATAATTAACTACTAAATGAGAATTAGTTCACCCTATAATTTGATTTCCCTTTTGGGTTTATGCTTTTCTTTTAAGATGTGTTCCCATGTGTTGGAGACTTGTTCTCAAGTGCTACGAATTAAGAACAAGGCAACACAAAATGTTAAATGTTAATGTCCTTCATCCTTCGAACCATTATTTCCTTTAGGATATAATGGTCTTCAGACGAAGGTCATGAAGGACATACCTTCATCATCGTAGTGTATATTGATGAAAGAAGAAGCATATGAAATATGTAAAACAACATGAATAATCATATGACATCATTAATATATCTTCTTTTATTAACAAAGATAAATAGGAACAATATTGAATTACATTTGTACCTTCGGCTTGACAAAAGGTAAAAGTCAAGCGTGACGCACGAGCTAATACAAGTCAGCGTGAACAATACGGGGGAACTGTTCATCTATTTATAGGCATAGGACGCAACCTGTGAGAAATTACATTCATGCGCTTTACATTCATTGTTAACTAATAGTCAACTCTATGAGGACTAGATAGCCTTTTCCCCTTTAAGTCATTTCCTTCCTCCACCATTTAGCCGAAGCTCCCGCGTGCGTAGCTTCGGAGCAAAATCCAACCTTTGTCGCGATCATGCTTTTAGCCCGAGTCCGAGTGTACCTGTTCATATGCTACACTTGGAAGGTTTTTGTTAGATCTCGTTTTTGAGGACCTTCGGAGGACCAAGGCCCCCCAACAGTAGCCCCTCGCAGTATTAATTTGTTTAAGATAATGAATACAGACTGCGATTATGGACGAAGGCCTTAAGCCGAAGGTCCGAAAAAAAACACCTTCCCTTTGCTAGAATAGCAACAGCCAATGATAGGCAGGGCCCCTTGGTTTTAGAGCGCGTCAAGCGTATAAATAAAAGCTCGCACCAACCACATTTGGTACACTGCCTATGCCATTTACTTTATTTTCTCATTTTCATAGTTGTTGCTCACTAACACTTGCTAGTTTTTCAAAGCTTTTTAAGCTTCAGTTTGAAAGACACATTTTCGTCATCTTTGAAGGAAAGAATTTCTCAGGACAAGAAGGTTGCTGCTGAGACGAAGCTTGCTGATGAGGAGAAGCTTTTTGAGGAGAAGAAGGCTGGTGAATCCATACATTGCTGGATTTATTGAGTCAATGGCAAAAAACAAATATAGAAAAGATTACTAAGGAGATATTGGAGGGCCTGTCTGAGGATACTAGTGATAGTGACAATTATGGTTGCAGAAAGTGGTGGCGAAGATTCTGAGGATCGACCCTAGAGACCAAGCCATACAATTTTCGGAAAATCTTCCATTAAGCAAAGTCACCTCAAAAACATGAGGGGAAGATACTTTCGAGATATGTCTATTGTGAGGGCTGGCGGAGACAACAACGTCCGGCCCCTGAGGAAAACGAAGTTGTGATTTTCCGAAGCTTCTTCAAAGCTGGGCTTCAGTTTTCACTGAGTAAGTTTGTATTTGAAGTATTGAAGACCTACCAAGTTTTCCTTCACCAGCTGACCCCCCGAAGCTATAATTGAGGATGGGAATCTTCTTCTGGGCATCAAGAAGCCAAGGGATAAAACCAAGTGCGAAGTGCTTCTGTAGCATGCACGAACTTTTGTATGAGACAAAGGCCATGGGGAAAGAACAGTATCATAACAACTTCGATTGTTATGGGTTTATCGCCCCGTCCCAATGCTAGTCACCCTATGCCGACATTTCGGAAGAGATGGCCCAGAAATTGGATGGAAGAATGGTTTTATGTGAAGAACGACTTGTCAGCGAGGGAGGACATTAAAGGTGTTATCGTGCGCCCCCATATGGTCCCACTTCGGCCTCCAAAGGCCAAAGGTTAAAATTGATGAAGCCGCCGAAGCGTGTCAAAAGGCGTTTGGTACTGTCTGCTTCTTCATTGGTACAGAGATTTAATTCAAGAACATATAGCATCAGAGTATGGCCGCTTGCAGAGAGCTGGGAAATGCCGAAAGAAACTATTTCCAAATCTAGCGAAGACTGGTCTGGCTGAAATATACATTCAGATATGGGATAAATTCGATGAACCAAACGATGATTGGTTGAAATGCATTGAAGTTACAAGTGATGAACTACTTGGATCATACTCCAAGGCAGAAGATAATGCGCTATCTATAGCCTTCGGAGGTCGGGGAAAAAAGAGAATAAACAGAGTTTTTGACGCCATTGGCTTCGTCTACCCCCGACTACCACTACCCGGTGCGGGGTCAAGGGAAGAAGAGGAAAGCTACTGCTCAGGCCGCCCCCGGCTAATTCTGCGCCGAAGGCTGCGAGTAAAAAGATGAAGGTACTTACCCACCGGCCACGTTACATTGAACCGACCGTGGTGCCTGAGTTTGGGGTGGAGGCCTCTTCGGCTGCTGAATCAAGAGGATTTGCTGTAGCACAGAAGGCTGAAGAACTGGCTACAATGCCGAAGGCACCCTCGGTTAAACCAGTTGAAACGAAGGTTGACAAAGAAAAGCCTGACAGGTCAACAACTGAAGAGGTGAAAAAGATGCCAGGGATTTTAAGTCCTTCGACAGAAGCCACAGCACTGAAGGCACAAAAGAGTTCTGTCGTGACTCCTAAGAGGAGGAGGATGGTAAATATATTAGATGTTTTGGAAACGATCGATTGTATAGGCCCTGCTCCCGCAGAGAAGGTTGCTGAAACTATCGCAATGCATTCCAAGTCTGATACTGAGCAAATGGAAGTCAAGACTACATTAACCCAGGCTGAAGCTGGGGCAGAGCCCATGGTGCCTACTGAGACGAAGCTGGCCGCCACCGAGCAGAAAGCCAAAGAAATAACTCCAGATATTAATATAGCTTTTGAGAAGAGTGCGGCCAAAGAGGCCGAATCCTTTGTAACACCCCAGGTGTTTATATTCCGCTCTTCAACGAGTACGGACTTTAACACGTAATATCAGTGGATAAAACAGATGTTCAATTTTAAACATCTTCGTCGATCGCGATTTTTATATCGCATCGGTGTCGTCTGTCGTGAGTGCGACATCGTTTTTATTTTTATCTGTCCGGCTCTTCCGAAATTTTTGTGTTATTCAAAACATATTCGTTCCAAAAATCGGTGCGTCCGATAATTAATTAAAATTCATCGCCACGCGAATACGAAGTCGGAAGCCCGAACCACTTGGACGATTTTTATCCCGAACAAGTTAATTTGAGCTCAACGCCTAAAATGTGCGGGGCAAAATAATTCGAATCGCGCGAAAACTTGCGCAAGTCTATGATCCAATTTATCCTCCATCCCACACTGTAGGATAATCAACTCAACTGTGTTTAGATAATGGAATTTTTATTCGATTTCGACTAAACCAGTGTTGTCTTAATTATTGTCCGAATACTGTAGCCTGATCTAATTTGGCTCTTCAAAATCTTAATTTTTGGAACCATGGTACTTTGGCAGGCATTTTTGCGTGAGAGAAAATAATGAAAATAGGAGTGAAAATATCCTCTCTCTACCGCTATTCTCTCTCTTCTCTGAATTTTTTCCAGCCATCCTTATCTCCTACGCGTCATCATTCTCATCCTGCCTTGATTTTTTTCTACAGCCGCCGCTCACCGCCGGTGAAGATCCCAGCCTTCGTTCTTATCTTCTCCCAGCCGCTCTTCTCTATCCCCTCCGCGTGATCCTCCCCTGCTCCCTGATTTCTCCAGCCCGTGGAGCTTTTGCTATGCACTCCCTCCTACTTCCCTCTGCCGTGGTGCCTAGTCTTCATAAGAGATCCTCCCACCGTCCCTCCTCTTTCCACTCTCTGCGCATTTCTCTCTCGTGTGGATCTCTCTTCTCCCTGACTTTTCCCTGCGCGCGGTGCTCCCATGGCGCATCCTTCTGCGCCCGGCCAAAGCTCGCTGCCCGTCGCGGCTCCCTCCTCCTACGCGCTCCTTCTCTGTTCCTTCACTGGACCGCGCCTCTGCTCCTCCCTGCGACCGAGTTCCCATCTCCATGGTCGCGCTGGGTGCCTTGTCCTGCTCCATCCACAGTTTGCGCTCCCTCCCTGCTCCAGTCTTCTCCATACCCGAGCGCCCGGCGTTCTCCCTGGTGCTCGCCCAAGTCGCCGTTGCAGCTCCAGCTCGGATTTCCCTTTCCAGCCGTTTCTCCTCCAAGCTCTGCTCGCCCTCAGCCGCGCCTCGGAGTTCCTGGCACACTCACCATGTCGTGCGACCTTGCTCCCTCTGTTCAGCCCAGCCGCGTCGCTCCCTCTCTCTTTTCTTCAAGCCGCCGTCGAACTCCGCGCGTGCTTGGCTCGCTTTTCTGCGCGCGCAGCTCCTCTGCCTCCCGTGGTACGCGCCAGTGCCCAGCTCGGATTTTGCCACATGGACCTCGCCGTCATCTTGGTCATCGACGCCACTCAATCGTCCGCGTGTTGTTGTCCTCGCGGACACCGCTTTACACCATCGCTATGTTTTCACCATCCATGGCATTTCTACTAGACGTGTCTGCGATCCCGTCAGCCTTTGCTCGGCTGCCCGCCATCGAATCCAGCTAGGCATCAACGTCGACTTACCTGTGGTGTGGCGGCGACTTCCTGTGTTGTCCCTTGGTCTGCGCAAGAATCGTTGCTGTCTACGCAACGTTATGGTCAATATGGTAATCATACTATGATTCGCTACCACTATTATTTTGTTTTAGTGGATGGATTAATAGATATGGAGGTTGCGACGATCCCTTTTATTTAGCATAGGCACGCTTAGTGATTATGGCCAGCTCGGTTGTTGTGTCGGTGTGCCGTTACGCGACCATTTTTATTGATTTAGCATACGTATGTTGTGATGTTCGTAATTATGAAATAGTCAAGAGGTGTGGTAAAATATAGGTGTAAGGTACACCTGCTAGCGCGAACGATTAAATATCGTATTTAACTCGTAGGCTGTACAAGTTAATCCGATGAAATGGCTTAGAAAACTAATTAAGTTAGTTTTAAGTATGGTTATGGCCGATTGTGATTAGCACCATCGACCTGTATTTTATGCGTCTTAATTTACAAAATGGAAACATATGTCTACTATAATGGATTGATCTGATGCTTGTGATGTATTTGTGTTTAATGGTGAATTAATCACATTATATAATGATCGTCAAATAGTAGGTGATGTAAATGGTGTCTCAATGGTGTTTTGATATAGGACTTGTGTTTAGTTTATTATCACTAGATATTTGAAGTAGATACGATTACGCAAAAAAAAGTATAATAATTGCGCGTAGTCGAATATCAATAACTAGTATTTCCGTATAAACTTATACAATGCCACGCCGATAGGCGTTTAATTCGCTATCGCGTAGTACTATTTAGGTTTGAAATATTCTGGTCTATATGCATTCATGTGCATAATGCATTTCATTCAGGTACGTGAATTAGCCACGTGATGCGGAGAACCAGAACTGAGTCGACCACAAGATGCTGGAAAGCGTGAGCATCTCCGCAAGATGACTTCGTCAGTCGAATGAACCTGGAGATGGACCGACGAAGCAAGTATCAGCACAAAAGATGATCGTCAAGTGATCGACGTCTAACAAACACTAATGTAGTGTTTATCCCAGGCAAGCCCCGGTGCATGCAACCCTTCCTTGTGTTTTTAAATAACTTTTGCACACTTTAAGTCTAGTGAAATGTGCATTAGGTTCATAGGAGTTGCTTGGAAACCCTTTGATGCATTGCCTACCTTGATATCCACACCTTTATAGATACTTCTGATGAAGTATCAAAATATAATTTACAAAATGCTTAGCCCTGCTCAGATCTTGTGGATAGAGGTTGTCTTTTGCACTAAGGCCTAGCTCAGGGGTTATCCTGAGGAAAGATGGCTTCTACCTGCAAGAATATTTTCATTGAGAGCGTGGTGGGATCTTACTGCAAAGTTCCCTTTGATGCACTTTTCATCCTAAGGAATACAAACAATCCTAAGGGTGGAAGTACTTAAATCGGGACTTGGGCTAGGAACAGGTGATGTTCTACCTAGGTTGATTAAGGATTGGATGCGTATGTAGGCTTGATGATCAAGGACTATCTTAACTGGCCACATGCCCTGGATATGGGATAGGGTAAGCTTTGCCTCGGACAGACTAATACCAGAATAAGATAACACACAATGGGAGTGGAGAGATGGCGAGAGTAGCGTGTACCCTCCGTGGCAAGAGGCTGGACGGTGGTGTATCTATGCTCTCGGTTGGCGTGAACCTGATCTGGTCTTAAGAACCCGGTGGCGAGTTGACATATGCAAGGGTTAAGTGCTACATATGTCGTGTGGTTAGAGATCCTCAGCTGAGTAAATCGATTCGGATCACCGTTATATCCCCGGACAGTGGAGACTTGGTCACTGCCCTGCAACCTAAGTCAGGATGTGAACCTCATGAATAAAAATGATGTTGTATTGATGAGATGGTGAAATTAGACCAGATGCAAACAGAGTCTATTAATATTTAATCTGGCGTTAAATTATTGAAAGTAAGGACTCACTTAAGTAAGCTATTTCTGCAAAAGTATCTAATTTGATTCTTGCTAAAACTTTTCCTTGATTCCCAAATCCAGCATACCCTTGAGAGTCTTTTCTTTAGTCGGGTAAGTCTTGCTGAGTAATTCCATACTCAGGATTTTATTCCCTGTTGTTTTTCAGGTTATAGTTTTCTGCTGCTGATGATGGTGTTAAGTGTCGGTGGGCTCGGCCTTCTTATAAGTCTAAGTAACTCTTCTATACTTCTTATTGAGGATGGTCACTTGAGCTAGCATATATTTCAAACTTATACTTTTGTAATCACTTCGATGAATATAATGAAAAATTTTTGTAACCTGTAAAATTTGGTAATAAGATTTCCGCTGCAAAAATGTTGGTGTGTGTGATTTGTGTTTACTTAATCCCGCGGTTCTGGTTGTAAGTGGTTTATCCGATGTCCTTGGGCAATCGGACGGATCCTGTTAAGTTATCTGGTGCACATGCATAGCTGTCTGAGGTCTTTGAGACAAGGACAGGTGCATGTGGGCCCAATAACTTGGGAGTTCCGCCACAGCTGGTATCGGAGCTGGATTAAGTATATACGGTCACATACATATTTTCAAAACAAAAGTTTTGGTTTCGGAAAACCTATTTTTAATTAAACACATTATTTGGCTTTGAAAAACAGTTTTGAAAAACTATAATGCTAGCGACATCCTCTGTTAAGCCCTAAACTAAGGACTATCAGGTGGCTTATTTGAAAACCACTAACCCACAATCGAGTGGTTATTGCATACATGTGTATTGTTATTTTTAAGGCCATTCAGTTTTGAATGGATCGACGCTCAAGGTAAGGTGAGATGTGAGAGCATGACCGAATAAACGTCGGTCTAGGGAAGTGCTTAATTGTGGCGCTTGATTATATACATGTTCCACATATGCATATATGAAGGCTGCGATGTGGAGTAATTACTTTTCCGGGAAATCAGTACCCCATGGATGTGTATGGGTATACAGACATGGGAATATTGAGAAGTGTATTGTACTTGTAACGACGCACCTACGCTCAGGTAAGAAGGTGAGTTACCATAATGAGTTGCCCTATGGTTAAAGTGTGGTAACAGCGTCTATGCATGGTTCGGCGCTTAATGATGAGCTGGCCTCCATATAGCAATATATGGAGTATAAACTGTGATAAACTGTCATGTTTGAATTGCATCATTGGGAAAATGGGTTGTAATGGATTTTCTGCAGGTACACTAACCTCGAAAACGTATGTGTAGTTGACGACTAGCAAAATACCGTGAGAGTCATCAGTATGCCACCGAGATAGAACGTTACTGCCACATTATGTTGGCAAAATCAGTGAGGACGAATAAGACGAGCATGCATCCTGATTGTTGCATCATGTTTGTCACCTATACCCAAAATGCTTTTCTCATCTTTATTCCAGTAACCGATGCTTGTAAATATTGTGGTGTAATGCTGTATTATGAACTTCAATGAAATAGTTGTTCTCCGTTCCTTAGGTATTATGTTTAGATGCTATATGTGTGCTCTTGTGCTTAATGTGTCAATAGAAGGTTAGTGACTTGTTTCCCTAAACCCAAATCTAGGCCATGTTCTTAGTTGGTGAACCATGACCAAAGTTGATTTTTTCCGTTACCCCTCCTTGACCCAAACTTATACAAATAAATGCTTAGATAATTTCTTCGTTGGACAAAAAGGGTACTTAAGCTTAAAATAAGAATCTCGACTCATATTTCCATCTTAGACCAAGCCCTTGACAATTGGTACAAGCTGATGTACCTTATCCAGTTTGCCTGTTTTTAAGGATCGCCATATCGCTTTATCAACCTAACCCAGGAAAGACATGTCCAATCATTTTCTTGAATTTGATGCCTTTGGTTTCCCCATACTTAACGAAGGCATACCAATTTAATCTTATGATTGTTTTTCCCTCCGTATCTAATCAGATACTAATCCTTGACCTTGTAATCTCTGCGATGGGCATAGAAATATGCTTGGGGCTGAATTAACAGTCTCCCATCGTACTCCCTTCGACATCCAAGTTAGGTTATGGTTGTTCATTCATCGGGCCGTGATCTATTTGGCTCTCTACTTGTAACCATTCTTACAAGTGGAGTCTATTTTTGTATATTGTCATTCTTGCTCAATCCAGTTGTGTCGTGCGAGATTTCTTATTGGTTACGTCTAGTAATGGTGTTATGACTAAAACCGATGGTGCTGTGACGAAACCGAGGGCCTCCTGTGAATGTACACACATGGTCGTGCTGCTCGGCACGCGCTGGTATCATGGCTAGTAGTTGTAATCCATTATGAGACTATACCAACGTGTTATCTTGGCACAATCTAGTTTTACCACATGAGATTCCTTATTGGTGCCAGTTCGGTAATGGTGTCACGATTAAGGACTTATGGGCTGCAGCGAAACTGAGAGCCTCCATGTGAATGCGCACTGAGAGCACCTAGAGGGGGGGTGAATAGGTGATCCTGTAAAACTTAAAACTTAATGCCACAAAACTTTATTAGGAGTTAGCACAATAATGCCAAGTGGCTAGAGAGGAGTTTTAGCAAAACACAATAACCACAAGAAGATCAACACAGAGATGGCACAGTGGTTTATCCCGTGGTTCGGCCAAGTCCAACACTTGCCTACTCCACGTTGTGGCGTCCCAACGGACGAGGGTTGCAATCAACCCTCTCAAGCGGTCCAACGACCCACTTGAATACCACGGTGTTTTGCTTTGCTTTACTATATCCCGCTTGCGAGGAATCTCCACAACTTGGAGTCTCTCGCCCTTACAAAGATGTTCACAAAGAAGCACAGAAGTAAGGATGGGATGAGCAACGCACACAAGACACAAAAATCCGAGCAACAACACGCACACAAGTCGCAACACGAGCTCTCAACACAACCCGAAGAGTACACTACTCAAATGGAGCTCTAGTTGCTATCACAAAGAATCGAATGCGCGGAATTGAAGTCTTGGTGCTTAGGAATGCTTAGAGAATGCTTGGTGTGTTCCTCCATGCGCCTAGGGGTCCCTTTATAGCCCCAAGGCAGCTAGGAGCCGTTGAGAGCATTCCAGGAAGGCAATTCTTGCCTTCTGTCGTCTGGCGCACCGGACAGTCCTGCGCCACCGGACACTGTCCGGTGTGGATTTCTTTCCTTATTTGGCGAAGCCGACCGTTGCAGATTCAGAGACGTTGGCACACCGGACACTGTCCGGTGCACACCGGATAGTCCGATGCCCCCTTCTGACCGTTGGCTCGGCCACGCGTCGCGCGCAGATTACGCGGCCGACCGTTGGCCCGGCCGACTGTTGGCTCACCGGACAGTCGGTGCACCACCGGACAGTCCGATGATTATAGCCGTATGCCGTTAATCACTTCCCAAGAGCGACGACTTCGCCTGTGAGTGGCTCACCGGACAGTCCGGTGCACCACCGGACAGTCCGGTGATTTATAGCCGTACGCCGTTGATCGCTTCCGAGAGCAGCCATTTGACAGTCGCCAGCCTGGCGCACCGGACATTGTCGGTGCACCACCGGACACTGTCCGGTGCACCCAGACCGAGCTGTCTTTGGCTGAATAAAGCCATCTCTTTTCCAATTTGATTTCTCCTGTTTCCAGCACTTAGACACAATACATTAGTTCATAAAATAATGTACCAAGTCTAGAAACATACCTTTAGACTTGATTTGCACTTTTCCATCACTTTGCATAGATTACCATAAGTCCACTTGTGTTGGCACTTAATCACCAAAATACTTAGAAATGGCCCAAGGGCACATTTCCCTTTCAATCCCCCTTTTTGGTGATTTATGCCAACACAACAAAAAGCAACTAAAGGAAGTGTAACATCAATACAATTGAGAACTCAAAATTGTTTTGATTCAAATTTGGCATATATGGATCATTCTTTGCCACCACTTGGTTTTGTTTTTGCAAATCAACCTAAACTTTCTATCTCTAAGTCAAACACACTTGTTGAGACATAAAGAGAGTTGTTCCAAGAGACATTGATCAAAGATTTCAAAAACTCCCCCTTTTTCCCATAATCAACTATTCTCCCCACAAGAAGCCAACTTTTGACAAAAGAGACAACAAGAGAGTTTTGACAAACCAACAGCTCTATTCTACTATTTTTCTCAAGTGGTAGCTGATCCATTTATTGCTTTTGGCCTTATTTTCTCCCCCTTTGGCATCAAGCACCAAAACGGGATCAAGTTTGGCCCTTGAACCCCATTGCCTCACCAAAATCTTCAAATAAGAGTACAAAGGCAATAAGGATATTGAGATGGACTTGGAGTAAGTTACCCTCTCATCGGAGTGCAGTGGAAGTATTGCATGGTCCAAGTCCACCTTTCCCTTTCAATCCACCTTTGAGACTAAATCAAGCAAACTCAAGCACACGGTTAGTCTCAAAGGGTCAAGTTGTAGCACATCTCCCCCTAAATATGTGCATCACTTGCAAAAGAACTTGTGAGGTCCGGGGAGTATTTGTACAACTTGAGCACCATAAGTAAACAACAAAATGCATAAGGAACATGATCAAAGGCATAAATACATGTATGCTATAAATCAATCCAAGTTCGCGAATCTAAGACATTTAGCTCACTACACAGCCTACAAAAGGTCTTCTCATCTAGAGGCTTGGTAAAGATATCGGCTAGCTGGTTCTCGGTGCTGATATAAAACACTTCGATATCTCCCTTTTGCTGGTGGTCTCTCAAAAAGTCATGTCGGATGTCAATGTGCTTTGTGCGGCTGTGCTCGACAGGATTGTCCGCTATGCGGATAGCACTCTCATTATCACATAGGAGTGGGACTTTGCTCAGATTGTAGCCAAAGTCCCGGAGGGTTTGCCTCATCCAAAGTAGTTGCGCACAACACTGTCCTGCGGCAATGTACTCGCCTCAGCCGGTAGATAGGGCAACGGAGTTTTGTTTCTTAGAACACCATGACACCAGGGACCTTTCTAAGAATTGGCACGTCCCTGATGTACTCTTCCTATCGACCTTAAATCCAGCATAATCGGAGTCTGAATATCTAATTAAGTCAAAGGTAGACCCCTTTGGATACTAGATCCGAAGCAAGGCGTAGCGACTAAATATCTAAGAATTCGCTTCACGACCACTAAGTGACACTCCCTTGGATCGGATTGAAATCTAGCACACATGCATACACTAAGCATAATATCTGGTCTACTAGCGCATAAATAAAGCAAAGAACTATCATGGACCGGTATGCTTTTTGATCAACGGACTTACCTCCTTTGTTGAGGTCGACGTGTCCGTTAGTTCCCATCGGAGTCTTTGCTGGCTTGGCGTCCTTCATCCCAAACCGCTTTAGCAAGTCTTGTGTGTACTTCGTTTGGGAGATGAAGGTGCCGTCCTTGAGTTGCTTCACTTGGAACCCAAGGAAGTAGTTCAACTCGCCCATCATCGACATCTCGAACTTTTGAGTCATCACCCTGCTAAACTCTTCACAAGACTTTTGGTTAGTAGAACCAAATATTATGTCATCGACATAAATTTGCACAAATAAGTCACCATCACAAGTCTTAGTGAATAAAGTCGGATCGGCTTTCCCAACCTTGAAAGCATTAGCAATTAGAGAGTCTCTAAGGCATTCATACCATGCTCTTGGGGCTTGCTTAAGTCCATAGAGCGCCTTAGACAGCTTACATACGTGGTCGGGGTACCGTTCATCCTCGAAGCCAGGGGGTTGCTCCACGTACACCTCCTCCTTAATTGGCCCGTTGAGGAAAGCGCTCTTCACATCCATTTGGAACAACCTGAAAGAATGGTCTGCGGCATATGCTAGCAAAATACGAATGGACTCTAGCCTAGCCACAGGAGCAAAAGTCTCCTCAAAGTCTAAACCTGCGACTTAGGCATAACCTTTTGCCACAAGTCGAGCCTTGTTCCTTGTAACCACCCCGTGCTCGTCTTGTTTGTTGCGGAACACCCACTTGGTTCCCACAACATTTTGCTTGGGACGAGGCACTAGTGTCCAAACTTCATTTCTCTTGAAATTATTGAGCTCCTCTTGCATGGCCAACACCCAGTCCGGATCTAGCAAGGCCTCTTCTACCCTGAAAGGCTCAATAGAAGAGACAAAGGAGTAATGCTCACAAAAATTAACTAGTCTAGAACGAGTAGTTACTCCCTTGCTAATGTCACCCAAAATTTGGTCGACGGATGATTCCTTTGAATTGTCGCTTGAACTTGGGTTGGAGGTGCCGGTTGTGCTTCTTCCTCCATCACATGATCATTTTGTGCTCCCCCTTGATCACACGCCTCTTTTTGATGAACCTGTTCATCGTCTTGAGTTGGGGGATGCATCATTGTTGAGGAAGAAGGTTGATCTTGCTCCTATTGTTCCAGTGGTCGCACATTGCCAATCGCCATGGTGCGTATTACGGCTGTTGGAACGTCTTCTTCATCTACATCATCAAGATCAACAACTTGCTCTCTCGGAGAGCCATTAGTCTCATCAAATACAACGTCGCTAGAGACTTCAACCAAACCCGATGATTTGTTGAAGACCCTATACGCCTTTGTATTTGAGTCATAACCTAACAAAAACCCTTCTACAACTTTGGGAGCAAACTTAGAATTTCTACCTTTCTTTACTAGAATATAACATTTGCTCCCAATACACGAAAGTAAGACATTGGGTTTGTTACCAGTTAGAAGCTCATACGAAGTCTTCTTGAGGAGGCGGTGAAGGTAGACCCGGTTGATGGCGTGGCAAGCCGTGTTCACGGCTTCTGACCAAAACCGCTCGGGGGTCTTGAACTCTCCAAGCATCGTCCTCGCCAAGTCTATGGGCGTCCTGTTCTTCCTTTCTACCACACCATTTTGTTGTGGTGTGTAGGGAGCGGAGAACTCGTGCTTGATCCCTTCCCTCAAGGTACTCCTCCCTTGAAGGTTCTTGAACTCGGACCCATTGTCGCTCCTTATATTCTTCACCTTGAGCTCAAACTCATTTTGAGCTCTCCTTAGGAAGCGCTTGAGGGTCCCTTGGGTTTCAGACTTATCCTGCAAAAAGAATACCCAAGTGAAGCGGGAAAAATCATCAACTATAACAAGACCATACTTACTTCCTCCTATGCTTAGATAGGCAACGGGTCCGAAGAGATCCATATGAAGCAACTCCAAAGGACTTGATGTGGTCATCACATTTTGTATGATGAGAGCTTCCACCTGTTTACCTGCTTGACAAGCTGCACAAGGTCTATCTTTTCGAAAGTTACATTAGTTAGACCTATCACGTGTTCTCCCTTTAGAAGCTTGTGAAGGTTCTTCATCCCCACATGAGCTAAACGGCGATGCCACAACCAGCCCATGCTAGTCTTAGCAATTAAGCATGCATCTAGACTAGCCTCCTCTTTTGCAAAATCAACTAAATAGAGTTTGTCGTCTACACCCTTAAAAGCTAGTGAAACCATCACTTCTTCTAAAGACAGACACATCTACATTTGTGAATAAACAATTATATCCCATATTGCATAATTGACTAACGGATAACAAATTATATCCAAGCGACTCAACTAAGAATACATTAGAAATGGAGTGCTTGGATGAAATAGCAATCTTTCCTAACCTTTCACCTTGCCTTGGTTCCCATCACCGAATATGATTGAGTCTTGGGAATCCTTGTTCTTGACGTAGCAGGTGAACATCTTCTTCTCCCCCGTCATGTGGTTTGTGCATCCACTGTCGATAATCCAGCTTGTACCTCGGATGCATAAACCTACAAGGAAAATTTAGGCTTGGGTTTTAGGTACCCAACTCTTGTTGGGTCCTACAAGGTTAGTCACAATGGTCTTAGGGACCCAAATGCAAGTTTTATCTCCTTGCATTTTGCCCCTAACTTCCTAGCAATCACATTCTTATCCTTTCTACAAATAGCAAAGGAAGCATTGCAAGCATGATATATTGTAGAAGGTTCATTTATTTCCCGAGGAATACTAGCAACATTTCTCCTAGGCATATGATGAATGACATTTTTCCTAGTCAAATTTCTATCATGCATAATAGAAGAACTAGAAGCAGTCATGGCATGAGAATTAAAAGCATCATAACTTCTATAATTATTCCTAGAATGTCTCCTATCATGGTAGATGAAAGCATGGTTCTTTTGAACACTAGTAGCCATAGGGGCCTTCCCTTTCTCCTTGGCGGAGATGGAAACCTTATGGCTTGTTAAGTTCTTGACTTCCCTCTTGAAGCCAAGACCATCCTTAATTGAGGGGTGTCTACCAATCGTGTAGGCATCCCTTGCAAATTTATTTTATCAAATTCACTCTTGCTAGTCTTAGTTGGCATTAAGACTAGCCACTTCATCATTCAATTTAGAAATTGAAACTAGGTGTTCACTACAAGCATCAACATTCAAATCTTTACACCTATTGCAAATTGCAACATGTTCTACACAAGATGTTGATTTATTTGCTATTTCTAACTTAGCATTCAAATCATCATTTATGCTCTTTAAGCTAGAAATAGAGTCATGGCATGTAGACAATTCACAAGAAAGCATTTCATTCCTTTTAATTTCTAAAGCAAGGGATTTTTGTGCCTCTACAAACTTATCATGTTCTTCATACAAAAGATCCTCTTGCTTTTCTAATAATCTATTCTTATCATTCAAGGCATCAATCAACTCATTAATCTTATCAACCTTAGTTCTATCTAAGCCCTTGAATAAACATGAATAGTCTATTTCATCATCACTAGATTCTTCATCACTTGAGGAAGCGTAAGTACTAGTATTACGAGTGCTTACCTTCTTTTCCCTTGCCATGAGGCAAGTGTGATGCTCGTTGGGGAAGAGGGATGACTTGTTGAAGGCAGTGGCGGCGAGTTCTTCGTTGTCGGAGTCGGACGACGAACAATCCGAGTTCCACTCCTTGCCAAGGTGTGCCTCGCCCTTAGCCTTCTTGTAAGACTTCTTCTTTTCCCTCTTGTTCCCTTATTCCTGGTCACTATCATTATCGGGACA
Organism: Zea luxurians; assembly: GCA_029449295.1. NCBI lineage: Eukaryota > Viridiplantae > Streptophyta > Magnoliopsida > Poales > Poaceae > Zea > Zea luxurians. The sequence goes on along the minus strand of JAOPSE010000002.1, from coordinate 80,710,445 downwards.
TTAGCGATAAAATGACCAATCTTACCACATTTGAAGCATGAGCGCTTCCCCTTTGTCTTGTTCTTGTTGGGATGCCCCTT